>CM035406.1:80000-680000 GCA_020310875.1 Ceratopteris richardii
TCTGCATCAGTTGTAACCATTATATGGATTTTGCAAGTCTCTTGTATTGAGGTTGTTTAGACCTGTTTTGGAGTATTATGTTAGCTCAGAGAACCAGTATCTGTAGCATTTCCTTGGCTTAAAGTGAAATCATTTGTTTGATCTAAGGAATGTTTGGGTTCTCTAAGTTTTGTCATTTATCTTAAGCCTTATCTTAATCCTTACTCTCGGAATCATTGTTATATGCCTGCTCACAGAAGTGTCAAAGGGTATACTTCCCTTAAGAGAAACTCCCTTGAGTAGGTGACGTACTGGATGTGTTTATTCCTTATTCCCTACATTTAATAAAAGTGTATAGCCCAGTACCTCCTCTAGAGAGTCGAAAGTTGAAAAACTTGCAAGATTTAATCAACACAACTTAGCTAGTGAAAAATGGAAGTCATCATTGGGACCTTTATGTCATGCTCAATGGCAGGCTACAAGAACACGATAGGGTTCATCATGGAAGTGAAGTCATTTAATACATTCATGGCATTTTCTGAATAATTCATAAGGTTTGCTACACACTAATCTCTTGTTTGTAATTTTTTAAGGTAATTTTTAATTTTTAAACTATTTTTTGTCCATTCAGATGTGAACAAAACCTTTTTAAGTGAAACATTATAAAAGGAGACTCATTGTCTCATTTCAACATTCTAGCACTATAGAGGATGGCACGAACAAAGCAAACTGCAAGGAAGGATCCCATTAACTTTCCTACCTATGTGCAAGGCACTCAGAAGCCACCATGGATTAATCACCACAAAAGGCGACGCAGTGTCTCGCGCTCTGCATCCCATCGCGAAAGAGGTGGTGGCCATACCTCTGGGAGTGAACAGTTGCATGAACAAGTGGAACATGGGCAATGCAGGGAAGAGGCCGTAAATCAACCCCAATCACCACCATCATCATATGATGAGCCTCCATCACCAAAGAGACCAACAAAGACAAGGGTGAAGGAGCGTGCTCATAGACAGGTAGTTTCTGATGATGATTTTGATGAATCGCATGAGGATGTGTCTCAACAACGTTCACAATTAAGTGATGAGAGTCAAACATTGCCACCATGGGGTAACAAAGAAATACCTACAAATCATAGGGTTACTGTAGCGGGAAAGACACTACCATCAAATCAGGGAGCCATACCCAATGATCAAGAGAGGGAGCAAAGCTAGCAACAACATCCTGAACAAGGAGAAAGCTCAAGACGCGTGCAACGGAAGAAGAAAGTCTTTCAACCTCGTCGTAGACCACCCCAACCAAGACCACAAGAAAATGTCCAACGAAGACCACCACCACCACAAGCTAGAGCACCACAACGAAGAAGAAGATATACGAAGGCATTTGCAGAGATAAGGCACTATCAAAAGACAGCTGAGCTTCTCATACCTAGAAGACCCTTTGCAAGGGTGGTCAAAGAAGAGTTACAAAGGTATTGTGCAGGGTTAAGGATCCAAGCTCTAGCTTTAGAAGCTTTACAAGAGGCAGCTGAAGCATTTTTGATATCAATGCTAGAGGATTCCAACCTGTGCGCCATCCATGCTAAGCGAGTCACTATACAACCGAAGGACATACAGTTAGCTAGGAGAATTAGGGGTGATCGTAGCTAAGTTTTGTAACTGATCTCTACGGACAAGAGATTTTTTGTAAATATTGCCATTTTCAATGAAACATTAGCACTTTTCCTCTATTCCATTTATAATCTCATTATTTAGAATGAAACATGAGCAGTCATTTTACATTTCCATGTGTTTTCTTGTGATGATCTCTCATATATCAGTGATTGTTTTCTTATCTTGTCATTTTGATCTAGTGATAATATCCATGTACTGAAATTTCTTTCTCATTTAAGGTCATGTAGGTCTTCTAGGGCATTGGGAGGCCAAATAAGGCCCTACCACAGAAACGCGAGAGAAGGCCCTGCAAACGTTTTGCAGGGCCTTCTCTTGCGTTTCTGTGGCAGGGCCTTATTTGGCCTCCCAATGCCCTAGAAGACCTTTGAAATATGAAAGAAGGATCATGAGTAGTAAATCTAGTTCATGGGTAGTTAATATGAACAAATTTTGACCTCCCTATACCTTTGAAACATATGAGCAGAGCATTTTGAAACTTAGAACATTTGCATTCTTGAAAATATCCATCTAGTGAAGTTTCAGTCTCATGTAAGGTCACCTAGGGCATGTAAGGATCTTTAGTTTCTCTCTTTTGGACCTTCTTTTCTCATATAAGGTCATGTAGGGCTTTGTGAGGCCAGATAAGGCCTTGCCACAGAAATGCGGGAGAAGGCCCTGCAAACGTTTTGCAGGGCCTTCTCCCGCGTTTCTGTGGCAGGGCCTTATTTGGCCTCACAAAGCCCTACATGACCTTATATGAGAGAAAGAAGGTCCAAAAGAGAGAAACTAAAGATCCTCCCAATGCCCTACATGACATCAATACATCACATGCAGGTCCAAAAGAATTTTAGATAATATACTCAAAAAGAAATACTTGAGACAATTGTAAATAAAGCAAAGTGAAAATTTGATATTAATTCAATTGTTTACATCAATTGGCTTTGAGTTTCTCAATGACTCTCTTTCGACGCTCCAAAGCCATGGGTAGGGTGTAAGTCAAAATTGAGTTTGCTATTTCATCAACATTTCTAACTCCTAGACCTAGAGATATACCTATTTGACCTAAGACCTTTCCACGGAAGTTGGAACCTAAGGTTGTAGTTACAAGGGATTTCTTAACTAAAAAGATATAATTACTCCCCTATGTAATGGTTGATAAACAAAGCAATTTACTTAAGGCCTTTAGACACCATGTCATGAAGTGGCCCTGAGGACTGAACTCTTTATGGATAAGTACAAAATGGTCTTTGGGAAGTTTCCCAATGTAGTTTGCAAGGGATGAGCCACCTCCACGAGCCACTCGATCACCTCCACTCCTTGCTACAAACTTGTCGACTTCAATCACCTCCTGCACAAAGTTTTATGATTAGTAGCTGCATGTGTTTGTAAGAATGAATGACATGAATTGAAGATACTTACATCTTGAACTCTATCTTCTTCTTCTCCTCTCTCTTGAAGTTGTAAATTAATGTTGGAGTGGGACATCCCACTCTGCTCGATTACTGGTGAGGCGGGAACTTTTGATTCCAATATCCTTTCTTGTGCATTACTAAATTGTTCTTCTGTGATATGTTCATGTTCACTTGTGAGTATGTCATTGCAAACCAATTTTATTGTGTCGGCCATTGAGTCACCAAATGGCAAACACTTTTTCTCCAACAAGTCAGAGGTACTATCCAAAGGACACTCTGACAAAGTACAAAACAAACTCAGGCATTCATCCAGCCGTAGCCCAAATGCCTTCTCTACATCATGTAAAAACAAATATTCTTGTCCCTCGACAAGAACCACTGAAAAAGTTTCAATCTCGACCTCTGGAATAGTTGCTTCTGGCTCCGAAGAGGTGGATGGCTTAGGCACTTCTTTCAACTTATCATCCACACCAAGAGGATAAGTTTTCTCAATAGCTTCTCTCTCTAATAGGAGATTCAAGGGTTCTTGAGGTGGTTCCTTTTTATCCTCGACAAAACCACCTGTAAGAAGATGATGGATCTCATGAGGAATTGGTTCTGGTTCCTCATTCACAAAGAAAATTGTGGCAGCAATGAATGAAAGATATTTTGCACCCATCTTGCGTTTCCTATTCAATTTCCTTATAAGTGGCACAGTTTCATCAAGAAGGTGCCCTGCTTCCTCTGCAATTACCTGGAACTGTTTCAATTGTTTTGCAAATGCCTCATCACCTTTGTGAATGTAGGTGAGAAGGTCACATGGAACCCAAGTTCCATCATATGGTGGTATTTCGATGGAGAAACGCAATATATGAACTTGCATATATTGAAGTAGCTCCTCCAAAACATCGGCATTCATTTGCACGGTTCCATGGAGGTCAGGAACCTTGGAGAGAAGATCATATAGGTCATGTTGACCTTTATAATCTGAATCCTCCAAAAATTCTAGAAACTTGTGGCGTGCACTCATAGTAGGTACAGAGATGGAAGCCATAGCTTGCAAATGCAGATTGCTCTAACACTCAATGTAGTTGCAAAAGTGAGAAATGAGGAGAGAGGACTCCTATTGATAACTTTTCTAGAATTTTTAAGTGATGGGTCCCACTTTTTCATAGAAGTGACTTTTCCTTAAATTAAAACATAAGAGTCTTGGAAAGGAAAACTTTGACATTTGAGATCACATCAAAGAAAATAAACAATAAGAATGCTCTTTCAAGAAAAACCTTGAGAATGTACAGATACAAGTAGAATGTGGCCAAAATATCCTTGAAGCAAATGTGAAAAATTTTTCATTGCAAAAATAGGTTTGTTTACAGGTTTCACAGTATCTTTACAAAAAAGAGTTATGACAATGAAATTTCAGTTCCATCCATGCTCCAATCTGCAAGAACCTTGATTTTGTCTTCCAATCTCTTTCCAATCTGTGGACAATTCATAAAAGAGTAAAACATTTTCAAATCATGAACAATAGTGATAGAATAAGATATATATATATATCTATATGTGTATATGGAATACAACTCTTACCTTGTTCCCTCGTATTCAAAATTTGAAATCATGAAGATCATCATATCCCATGATAAGTAAGTGCTCTCTCAAGTTGGCCAAGTTCCAATGTTGATTAACTAAAACCACCTCCATATCATTGTTTGGTAACTTCACATTACTTTCAAATGAAGCTAAAGTTCCCTCCGAGCTTTGCAAAGGTATCCACTCTCCTAGTTTACACATCCAACGATCATAATAAAATCTGATGTACAATGAGGTGCGATGTTTTAAATAGCAAAACCCTATACCTGTGTCACCAATTCTACAACGATATCTATCCCCTTTTGACAATCCTTCTACATAACCCCAGTTTTCCCCAAACAATCCTTCTACTGCTTCGTATGTAATATCTTTACATAGGAACATTGTAGGAGTTTCTACAAAAGGAATGCCTTGAAATATGAAAACAAAGCAATGGATTGGTAGAGTCCAATGAAGACCTATTGATCTAGACACTTGTGTGAATTTCAAAGAGTTATGTATGTCCATCACCATCTTACGCTTGAAAGATGATATAGACCAAAAATCAGGTTTTGGCCACTCTAAACTAAGAAGAGAGTCAACTTTGATAATCTCCAACCTTCCATATTCACCATCTGTGGAAGGAACAATGTACTTGTGAGTGTAAAAGAAGATCCTTTCATGAATAAGTTTAGCAGGAGGTACATCTGGAAACACTAATGCCCCAATGTCTGCATGTAATGCTCTAAAAGTTCCTGTAAGACTATGAAGTGGTTGCTCTTCCACTAAACTAGAAGGAAATATGACTGTAGCAATGAAAAACATATGAGATGAGTAATTAAGACAATTTAACACCATGAAGCATTGAAAAAATAGAAATACTCACAATGGATTGGATATCTAATTGTATTGGAGTTTTCTAACTTCATGGTTGAAACTGTGAAAACATGTTGTACCATAGCAACCATCCCACCATGTGTTTGCTGCTTGAAGCTTAAGAGCTCACCTTTCCAATGAAGATCCAAATTTCCACGATCTCGAACACGATGAGGACCAAGTCCAGATGGCTACATGTACACCCATGCACCTTTGCAAAACTCTTGTGGTAGCCAACTTCCTTCCATTGTTTTGATGTTGTGGCACGTCATTGTGTGAACTTCGTCTTTTGGTCTCCTACGAGCTCCGGAGCTTTCCATGGGAGTAAGAGTTGTTGTCATTGTTGTAGAAGTTGGGAGAATGGTAGGAGGAGAAAAAACCCTTTTGTTGTATGGTATGGAGGGAATAGAGGTGAAAAATATGACTTTTTGGGTTTTGGGTATGAAAATGGGAGTTTGAAGAGGGAAAATAGAGTTTTTTGAGTTATTTTGAAAAAAGTCACTTTTTTAGTTCACAAACATGCACGGATTTTGAATTAGAAGTCAAAAATAGCACTTTTGACCCTGAAAAGTGATATGGAGGTCATTTAATGGTATTATGATGAGTTTTACAACTTTTAAAAAATTTTGAATTTTTGGGCCCAGCCTGATTACGAGATTTCTTCTCTCTCTAGAAGACAACCCTGAACATAGAGGAATCTTGTCCCCTCTCCCCCCTTCAGCCTAGTATTTTATAGGGTATAGATTGTGGCCACTACCCTCTTTTGATTGGTCCATCACTAATCAATCCTTAAGCTAAAAGGCCCATCCAGGGTTCACCTTTTTTCCTAATGCTTGCATTGAGCTTGAATTCCTTGAGAAGAAATCCAAGTAGTGCACCAATGCCTTCTTTATATAGGTTTGTGATGCTCCACAATATGCCTGCAAAAAAAGCATAAAAGCCACTTTTAAGTGTGATCGCAAACAAGGAAAACAACGGTGCCAAAAGTTAGTGAATTTATTTTTCACAAAAATTATCGTCAAAAGATATTCCGCACTGTCACCTTTTGCACTTGATGGGTTTCGAACCCAAGTGGTATGTTTGGGATTGTTTTGCTTTACCCAAGGTGTAACATACAAAGCATATGGCAACTACTTAATGATTTTTTGACTCATTTTGTACATTTTTTTCCAATAATCCCCCCCTTCAACATCAAAATGGTACAAAGTTCAATAACCCGCAAAACTTCTTGTGTCTATGAAAATATATCTTAACTGATTTCCAATTAATCTTAAGCTGATTGTCATGAATTGGGATACTTGAGAAACTACAAACTAAATGTCTGGATGTGTATTACATAGATATATGAAGCAAACAACTTCTTGACTCTATAATGTAGCATCAAATGGTCGTGAATCCGCTTCCAAATGCAATGACACATTGGCATCCATAGGTGTTTGCATAGGCTTGGAATCTATAATCTCAAACCTTTCCAATACTTTCTCAATGTATTTATGATGTGTCATGTAGATACAATATCTCTGTCATGAATTCGATCCCAGGATAATAGTGTAAAATACTTAAGTCATTTGCATCAAATGTATGCTTAAGTTTTCCTTTAAACAATTGAAGATTTGAATCTTTGGGACATGTGATATCCATATCACTTGGTAGTGCATCTTGAACACTAACTGGTTCTTTCTCATCTAAAGTAAGAGCTAAAATGTTATGAATCTCAAAATGTTCTGCATAATTTACCTAGTCAATTTGTTGTCTTCTTGTTTGACTTCTGGTTCTTCCAGTGTATTCCTTTATACCACTATCCTTCCACGTTTGATATAACCACTTTGACATATTCTTAAAAAGTGGTGGAATCCTTTTTGGTTCTTCAATATCTCTTTCTTTTGGAACTCTAGAACCTTCTCCAACTTCATAAGTTGGAACTTCAAGAGTATTGATGATGGACTAGGTACTGGTTTAGGTAATGTAACTATCTCTTCACCTACATCTCTTAGGGCTTGAGAAGGTTCATCACCCCCCTTGTATGGCTGAATATAGGAATCAAAATTCCTTCTGATATGAAATTTGGAATCTCTTTATTATCATAAATCTGACTTTTTGCTATATATGCATTGCATGAGAGTAGGATATCACCTGTATTTAGAACATAGAATCTATACCCTTTGCTTCTAATTGCATAACCAATAAAAAAGGCTTTAATGTATTTTACATCAAGCTTACCACGATCCTTCTTCTCAATGTGAACAAAAACTGAGGAACCAAAAACTTTGAAGTAACTCACATTGGGTTTCTTCCCATAATAAGCTTCATAAGGTTTAATGACCTTCAAAGATTTTGTGGAAGACCTATTTAGAATGTGATTAGCTATATGTACTAAATCAAACCAAAACTTGGGAGAAAGCTTTTTGGATGACATCATAATATGCATCATCTCAACAAGTATCCTATTCTTTCTCTCCACAACACCATTCTATTCTAGCATATAAGTAATAATGAGTTGATGAGAGATACCTTTGTCTTCAAGAAAAGACTTAACATCTTTGGACACGTACTCTCCTCCTCTATCACTTCTCAAAATCTGGATCTTTCATTGACTTTCATTTTCAACCATAGCTAAGAACTTGTTGAAAGTAGGAAAAACTTTAAGACCATAAATCCGTGAATATCTTGAGAAATCATCAATGCAAGTAACAGAGTACCTGAAACCTTGAATAGAATCTGTTATTATTGGACCATTCATATCTGAATGTATGATCTGTAACTTCTTTGTGGCTATGGTAGTTTGTGAAGCTTTCCTTCAAGATATCCTTCACATGACTCTACATCATTTGGTAAAGCAAAACTAGGCAAACTCTCCACCATGCCTTGATCTTCGATATGCTTGAGAGTTGTGTATTTAATATGACCAAATCTAGCATGCCATAATTGCATGTTCTCCTTACGTGTAGTAGACCTACCAACATTAGCATTACTTATTTTGGGCAACACAAACATGCCACTTTTTTTATCACCTTGAAGCAAATAATGCTTTTCATTAGGTGAAACGATCTGACATGAATCTTTCTTAAAATTACCTTTATAACCATTTGACAAGAAAGTAGAGATAGAGAGAAAATTCTTCTTCATGTCTGGAACATAAAGAACATTAGAAATTGTGAAATTTCCACCTGATCTTGAATTTAGGTTAACTTCTCCAACACCTACAACATCCAAATCATGAACACCTGTAATGGTCAATCTTCTACCCAAAGAGTTAGAAAGGGAAGAAAATACCTTTCTACAACTTATCATATGCTTAGTATCTCTACAATAAAAAATCCAAGGATTATGTGAGATTTTATTTAATGTTGCATGATCAAAAGCTATCTCTTCAATAGTAAAACATGCATAAGAATCTACCTTTGAATATTTAGGTTTTGGATCATCTCAACACTATTACCTCATGCTTTCTTCTTCTCATTGAAAATCCTTGTTGACACTCAAGGTCAAGCACAAAGCATGGAAGCACATCAAAGAAGTGGACATACAAGAAGGAGGAGCATGTAGGGAGCTCCAAGAAGTACATATCAAATTTTCAGAAGGAATCCCTATAAAAATAGTGATTTTCATCACTAAAAGCCATTGTAAATACCATTTCATATTTTTGTAACTCCATTTTGTTCAAGCGGAGGAGTCCTCGAGCTTGAGGATACTAGAAGTAGCTACCTACCAATTTTCACAATTTTTAGACTTCGTTTGAGCCCTCAAATAAGCCCTGGAACCTAATTTTTAAGTAGGCCGGACACTAGGTTTGGACGGGGCCAAAAGTACTCAAAAAACTATAAAAAGAGCTAGAGATCTCATTTTTGGGGTTAGCTTGTTAGAGAGTGAGCTTGTTGTAGATTTGATCTTTTGTAAGAGAACTCTATTGTAAACAAAGCTTTCCATTGTTCCTCTCTTTGATCTTTCCTTGTGCGTGTGTGTGTATGTGTGTGCATGTTTGTGTGCTTTCACTCACGCACTTGTGCCTTCACTTGCTCATGGTCTTCATACCAGTCCTCACATCTCTGCGGATTGACAAGTAAAGGAGGTGGTGCTTATGCTTGAGCTACACCAAATTTTGGTGTTGTTGCCGGGGAGAGAGCTTCGAGGACGAGCGTTGTACTGGTAAGACGGTACATTTGCTATGTTGGAAGATACAAAATAGTTATTTTTTGTTATTTTTTGTTTTTTTTTTTATTTTCTTCTTCACCTTCATTATCATTACCATCTCCACTTTCTTCCATCTTCATCTTCACTGAAATTTTTTGTTTTTCACTCGATTTTCCACATTTTCACCTCATTTTTCATTTGTGGGTATGCAAGAAGGAGTGAGGGAGAGGCAAAGTGCTTGTGTGTGCAAGTTTCTATGTTTTCCATGACCTTAAGCTCGAGCGTAGACCTCGGTGCTGAAATTCAAACTTCCAACCAAAAATCTCAGAAAATCGCGATTTTGTGATGAAAATCGCGATTCTGTGAAAAATTCAAAATTTTTGACTATCACCTAATAGCTTTCTGAAAAGAACACAATTTTGAAGTCATTCTCAAAATCACAATTCTTTGGTTGTGCTCAAAATCACGATTCTCTAAGTTTTTAAAAACACGATTCTCTGATCATCCTCAAAAGCGTAATTTTTTAGCGATTCTCAAAAACACGACTTTTAGTCAAAATCGTGAATTTCAGGTCAAAAACACGATTTTGAACAAAAACACGATTTTCAATCAATCGTGATTTTCAGGTAAAAACACGATGTTCAATGAAAATCGTGATTTTTACAAAATAGGATTTTTTGAGTAAAACACGATTTTCAATCAAAAATTGCAATTTTTTGGTCATTCTCAAAATCACGATTTTCAGACCAAAAACATGATTTTGACAAAACATGATTTTGACAAAACATGATTTTCAGTCAAAATCATGATTTTCTGATCATTCTCAAAATCACAATTTTCACAAAACACGATTTTCAAGTAAAACACGATTTTCAATTAAAATCACAATTTTTTGGTCATTCTACATGGGAGACCTATAGGTAACTCAGGCACTGCCTATCTACAAACACCAGAAGGTCCCTATAAGACACAATTGGAGTATATCAGGACCAACTGATTAGGTGCACACATCTATGAGGATGGCCTGAGGCGATTAGTGGTCCAACTCAAAAATCTAGATCAACTCTTTGAACTTGAACACCCAGGGTCAAGTTCGAAGAGGGTTCATACATTGAGAAGGAAGGAACAATGTATGTGGTCACCAACTTACTTGACAGGACAAATGAGTTTGGAAACATCATTCCTAAGAATGAGATAGGAGACCTAGAGCAAGGAGATGTAGGACGAGAACCCAAGACTCCTAGAGGTAAGTCAGTTTTGACCAGAGTGATCACTCCAGATTGGATCCCTCAAGACAACAAAAGCATAGAACTATTCTTGATAGAGAGACAGAGGAATCCTTTTTGAGATTCAAGCCAAATCAACCTAACCCAATAATCACCATCTATGAATTCAAAGACCCTGAGACACCAGGCAAGGTTGTCTATCTAGATAACTCATCGGAGAAAATGTTCTTGGTAATAGAGCATGATAGGCATGCCTACACTTGGCAAGGCCAATTGATCTTTCCTCCACCAAGATCTAGTGTTTGCCATGGTCTCCAAGGAGCAGGATCATCCAAGGTTCATGAAGTCCAATGAGAAAGAACCAGAGAGAGGCCCGAGGTAAGTTTTGCACACACGGTGGGCAAAGACAAATCAAGACATGAGGGTGAAAGACCTGAAAGAGAGAGACATCAAACACATAGGACTCAAAGAGATGAACATGATTTTCCATTGCCCAGACCTCGAGAGTACCCAAGAACCCTTAGACCCTCTCAAGTGGTCAAGACAATGAAAAATTGCTTTGATGGGTCAGGAGATCCTTATGATCATGTGGCCGAGTTCAAACAAGTGTTAAGAGCTCAAACAGGTTGAGGACTTGTTCACCCAATTTGAGGCATTTGGTTTGACCCTCAAGGGTACCGTGTTAGCTTGGTTTCAGACCTTGAATAATGACAACTATCAGAATATAGGTCAACTACTAGAGGAATTCATTGTAGAATTTTCCAAGAGTGGTATCAGGCATAACACATCATCCTTGATCCAAAGCTTCAAGCAAACACATCAAGAAATAGTGGGACTTGTAGGAAGGTGGTTCAGACAGTACATAGAAAGATGCCCTGTTCTAAAAATACCCACACCAGCCAAACAAGTGGCCTTGTTTTTAGATGGCTTATTGAGCACCAAGTTAAGATCATATGCGTACTTGAAAGAGCCTAGATCCATAGAAGAGTGTGTGCGGATGTGCATTGACATAGAAGACAACTTGGGTGAGGAGTTAGAATTGTCCAAACTCTGTAGGGATTCTGATAGTTCTACTAGTCATACCTCCAGAACCTCCACTGAGATAGATGAGATAGCTGAGTAGGTTTCCAAGAAGCTAGGAGTTCAAAATAGACAAACACCAAGAGTCACCTCATTGAATCGGTGTTATACTTGTGGAGGGGACCACATGGCTAACGTATGCCCAATGCAAAACTCAAACATAAGAGAAACGAATGCTCCACATTGCACTATTGAGAGGAAATACATGAACCACATTGCTCAAGATTGTCCTTACAATAGGAAAGCTGTTAGACAAACTTATCAACAACCTTACCAACAAGGTAGGTATCAGAACCAATACCAACAACCATATTATAGACCACAACAGCAATATCAGGCACCATATAGGCCACAACCAATCCTAGGAAACCAACCACGAGCTCCTACTAATGTGATTCCAGTTAAGTATGTAGTGGTAGAAGAAAACCCTAATAGAGCACTAGTGCCCATAACCCCTTTGGTCTTAGAGAATGACCATCATGCTCAGAGTTCTCACTACTCCTATGAAGATAGTCCACAAGCTTATTACATAGAGTCACCTGAGCATAGTGAGACTTATCCATATCAATATGAGGCACCACCTATGGAACCAAATTGGGAGTCAGAATACTCCAATGTCATGTACACGAATCCTAATCCCAGGCCCCAATTAAGACAAACAAGACCACAAGCCCCTAGAGGACCATGTTTTAGATTGTAGGGCAGCCATTTCATTCGTGAGTGTCCCTACTCACCTGCTATGGGACAAAGATAGAATATCACAATACAAGGCTTTTGTCCTGATTGTGGCAAAGAGCATTAGAGAGATTGTCCTAGGAATCCCTCTAGTGCAACCAAGGTTACACCCATTAATGTGGTCGGCTTAGTGGTGGATTCAAGTTCAAGTAGTGTTAGCATGGCTCCTATACAGGTAGTTACTAGGGCACAAGCCTTACAACAATGAAAACTTGCTGAACAATTATATTCAAGTGACTCAGGAGAGCCTAGTAAGAGGAAAACAATAACTTGGAAGGATACTAGAGAGAAGCCGAATCACAAGTGGAGTAGAAAGCTATCGGAACTTGAAGAAAGCCTGAGAGATGCAAAAAACAAAAGGGAAGATATCGCTTCTCAAAACCCCTCACATGCCGAACACCCATCCACTTCACCACTCCATCCCACCCCACCACCCATTGTAAATAGACCACAACCAGGGTCTGTTCTTGCAGATCCAACCCTAGAAGGCTTGGACATGATGTTCAAGGCCTACTAGGCTCGACTTCAAGAAGGGACTTGTTGTCAGGATCTTGCTAACGCGCATACAGAGATTACAGACGTAGAAAAACACACAGAAAATAGAGAAAATAGGAGACGAGATAGAACGCAAGATTGGGTGCAATCTCCCCCCATGCACTCTGTTTCGACAGTCCACAGAGTGCATGTATTTATAGGACTTTTGATTACGTCGAAAAGAGTGGTTACAAGAGGGCGGCTTCGAAAAGCAGGCATGAAACTAAAAGTTGATAACTTTTACAGAAAGCCATTGCTTTCAATAACAGAAACTACGGTCTACAACGACCCTTATTCTAACCATTACTTTTCTAACAATAGAACCTTCTACGCAGATTTATTTACAAACTAAATAATAATTATTCAGATTATTGATGTCCGCCCTTTCACGCCTTGCACGCTCCTCACGAACCTTCAGCTGCTATATATCAAAAACATCAAAAACATATTAATACATTAAGAATATAATACTTTAACAATGCATTGTTCAATAATATACAACATGCCTCTCAGTTGAGAAGCAACTGACCTCAGTTGATAAAATAATTTAACACGCTAACAATTACAATACATTGTTCAACATATTCCATGTTACTGTTACAATCCAACAATGCATTGGCTAACATATTCCATGTTACAATCCAACAATGCATTGGCTATTCCATATTTCAATCCAACAATGCATTGGCTAACATATTGCATGTTACAATCCAACAATGCATTGTTCAACATATTCCATAAGGTATAACATGCCCCTCAATTGAACAAGCAACTGACCTCAGGTGATTAAATAATAAACATGGATGGCCAGTCACATGTTTCATCACTGAATAAAGAAAATAGGCATGTGCCATGTAAAAATACATGCATGGAAATGTTCATGGAGCTGTTACATTATTAAGAGTATCTGTAAGATGCTGACATAGTCTTTCTAATAAATTTGGGCAAGCAAAACTTGAATATGCTCGTATAAACTAAATTCAATATGTAAATGCATCACAATTATCAAACATGTAGGGTAAAATTTAAAGGTAGAAATGAATCCCGAAACTCTTCTTGAAAATCCTTCCATGTGCGTGGACAATCTGCAGTCTGAGAAAGATCATTCCACCATTGCTGCGCTCTTCCTACCAAGTAATTAGTGGCAAACTCGATTTTCTTATTTTCTGAATATAACTCATCGGAAAAGAAATCGTTGAATAGGGATAGCCATGATAAGACAAAGCGGCCATCTTTTTGTCCGTCGAATTGAGGCATAGCATAACGTCCTTGTATGGCTTGTTGAAGTGCTTGAAGTTCTTGGTTCATAATCTCTAACTCTTGCTCGAATGAAACTCCAGGTAAAGGTGAATTACAGAAAACTTCCATGGTGCTCTTGGACCCTTGCTCTCACCCTTGGTGTATTGAACCTTCTTGTCTGCAACCTTGGTGTCTCGATCCCGTGTTCTCAACCTTGCTTGGTATCTTGAACACTCAATCAAGTGCCACCCAAGGATTTTGAAGGAATTCACACTTCCAAGCTAGCTCATTGGAAAGTTCATTCCGAGAGCTTTCCAACGGTATATTACACGCCTCAATCCGACCTACGGATTGAAAGTTACACTTGATTCTTTGTTGGGTCCATCCTTGAAATCGCTGCGAGCGCCTTCCACAAGTAAGAGAGAGAGAGAGACTTGAGTACAACTCCAAGAGATGGTGGAGTGGTCAAAGTACTTCCCTTGAAAGTAGGAGGTTGTGGGTTCAAATCCTCCTACCTTAGGGACTCTAAACCTCTCTATTACCACTCAAAAATTAAAATTGCCTCGCACCTAGCCAAGGGAGCCTTGGGTGCCAATGTTGCCAATGTATTGCCTAAGTTCTTGCCTAAGTTCTTTGCCTTAGTCGACGCCTTGGAGTAAGCCGAAGGAGTAAACGTAGGTGTGGAGTAAGCCGAAGGAGTAAACGTAGGTGTAAACGTAGGTTCTGGTTCTGGAACAGGAACAGGAACAGAAACAGAAACCAGAACCGGAACCGGAACTGAAACCGAAACCGAAACGGAAACCGAAACCGGAACTGAAACAGAAACAGAAACCGAAACTGAAACCGAAGATGGAGACGGAGATGGAGATGGAATCGGAATTCAGAATCGCGAACAGAGAGCAGAACCCTCTGTATTGACGCGTGCAGAGTTCTGATACCACTGTTGTCAGGATCTTGCTAACGCGCATACAGAGATTACAGACGTAGAAAAACACACAGAAAATAGAGAAAACAGGAGACGAGACAAAACACAAGATTGGGTGCAATCTCCCCCCATGCACTCTGTTTCGACAGTCCACAGAGTGCATGTATTTATAGGACTTTTGATTACGTCGAAAAGAGTGGTTACAAGAGGGCGGCTTCGAAAAGCAGGCATGAAACTAAAAGTTGATAACTTTTACAGAAAGCCATTGCTTTCAATAACAGAAACTACGGTCTACAACGACCCTTATTCTAACCATTACTTTTCTAACAATAGAACCTTCTACGCAGATTTATTTACAAACTAAATAATAATTATTCAGATTATTGATGTCCGCCCTTTCACACCTTGCACACTCCTCACGAACCTTCAGCTGCTATATATCAAAAACATCAAAAACATATTAATACATTAAGAATATAATACTTTAACAATGCATTGTTCAATAATATACAACAGGACTACAATTGCAAACCTAGACAAGAGCTACCCTAGAGCAGATTTAGAGATTGACCAGACCAAAATATGCATGAAAATGGTAGAGCTAGCTCAGTCTATGCTCAAGACCAGTCAATCGTTCAATCAGACAAACTCTGTCAAACTAGATTTGCATTTCCAGGGCTTACTAGAAAGATTAGAGCATTTGATAAACAAAACACAGGTTTCTTTACCTCCACAGGCTCAATTAGTTGTTGAAAGAGAAAGCTCACCACATATGAAAGTTTATGTTCTTGATTCCATGGATGGGGAAACACCTCTTTCAATTCAACAGTACTCTCAAGAGTTCTTGCGAGAAATACAAGAAGAGAAATGGGCCAAGGAGAAGGATAATCCCCCTCTTATTCCTAAAATTGATGATCTGCATGATCAATTTCCCCAAGATATTCCATCTATTTATGGAGACCAAGTAGAGCAACAAGAGGATGAAAGATTAGATTTTGAATCTAATTCTTTACAAGAGTTGCCACGATTCACAGGCCCATGGGAATCTGAATCTCTTCATATCAGAGCTCCCACAATACTATTAAGACATGAAGACTCAATGGTTCCAAGAAGCACTGACGTCGTAAAGAACACTAAGGTTTAATGTGGCAGATCAGGTTCTAGAACTTGATTCCAATATGCAAAAAGCAAGCTCTAAACAGAAAGGAGACATGAGTGAAGGTGAAGAAGGTAATACCTATCTTCCAATCACCTACCAAGGTTATACAACCAAAGCAATCATAGATTTAGGTGCAGGTGTTGCCATTGCAACCACCTCCTTGTGGAAGCAATGGGGCAAACCCACATAAAGACCAACTAGAATGAAGCTTCAAATGGTTGATGGCTATATTGAAAGACCTCTAGGATTTCTAGAAGGGATAACTCTAACCACTTGTGGGGTAGAATTTTAACACACCTTTGCGATATGTGACTTTGGAAAAAATAATGTCTATGAGATGATCCTAGGAAGACCCTTCCTACGAAAATTGCAAATAGTACAAGATTGGGGGACCAACTCTTTGTACTTGCAGCACTTAGGAGTCACAACCAAGGTCAATCTAAAGGATTATACATTTAGAAATGTACCACCCCTACAATGGAATCCTATCCACAAGGCACCAGAAGATTCAATCTCTGTGCATTCTAAAAGTTCTTTTGATCCATCTTGGATGCATGAAGATACTCACTTATGGATGTGCAAAGTCGCAGAGGAAGAGGAAATATTCTCAAAAGTGAGAGAAGAAGGAAATCCCTGAAGAGATAGACAAATTAGAGAACCAGCCTACACTCCAATGATCTTTCCAGATGAGGAATTTGAGCCTCATGACTGGGCACAAATCTTAGCCACCATGGACATTGTAGTCAATGAAGAACAATGGACTCTTCATTGTGATGAGGAGGGTTATGATATTTCAGTGTTCATGTGTCAGCCCTTGCTAGAAGAATGTGACCCTAATGATGTCATAGAAGAAGAAGAAGAGAATGACGATGATCTAACATCCATTGTGATGGACACATGTTTTAATTCAAAGGAAGGAAGTGAAGGTAGTCAAAAGAAAAAGAAAAGAAAACCAGTGAAACAAGAAGAGGAGGAGTCATTGTTCAAAGTACCAGAAAACTTCAAGAAATATGAAGTTGAAGACCGAAGAATTTTGGTATGAATGCCTAAGAGGGAGACCACCACAGGAAAATCATATGATAATAAAGAAAAGGCCAGAAAAATTGTTGTGACCATTGAACGGAACGAAGAGCGATGTACGTACATAGGAGAAGGCCTAAGTGCAGAAGAAGAAATAGAGCTTGTAGCTCTATTAAGGGAATATAGGGATGTGTTTGCATGGCACTATAGAGAGTTGAAGGCTCTCATACTATCCCCATGACTGTTGATGCCAAACCCACCAAACAGAAGCCCTACACATATAATGACAATTATGCAGCTAAAATAAATGAAGAAATTGACACATTGATTGAAGCTAGATTTATCTATGATGTTGAGCATACTGAGTGAGTGCCCCCATTGTAGTGGTGCCCAAGAAGAACGGGAAGTTGCGAGTATGTATTGACCTTAAAAAAGTTAATGCCACTAGAATTAGAGATATCTTTTTTTTTTAATGTAAAGGAAGTTCGGCAATAGCCTACTCTCCCGGACTTGAATTAAATAAAGAATTAGAGATATCTATCCACTTCCAATCACTGAACATTTATTGGAGCGTATTGCAGGCAAGGAAGTTTATAGATTTCTTGATGGATTTTTAAGTTACAACCAAGTAACCATTGTTTTAGAAGATCAATACAAGATGGCTTTTGCCACGGAATGGGGAATCTTTTCATTTCATGTGATGCCATTTGGGTTCACAAATGCTCTTGCAACATTCCAAAGGCTCATGTGTCATGTCTTCAAAGAGTTCTTGCAAAATAGCTTAGAAGTATATGTGGACGATTTATGTGCCCATTCCCAAGAAAGAAGATACCACATCCCTAAGCTCAGATAGATCTTCAACAAGTGTAGAGAATATCGAGTGTGTCTGAACCTAGAGAAGTGTGTGTTCAAACACAAATAGGAATCTATAGAATATCACCATCTTTGATGCCATCTGCATCAACTTCAGTGCCTGTATTTGCAGGTGTAATAGGATGTTTTTCAACACCGTGCACAATATTCCATAATCCTTTTGCGGCCTATACATGATGCATCATATAAGCCCATAATGGGTAATTTGTACCATCCAACTTATCCTCAAAACCAACATACAAAATACATCACTTCTTTCATCCATGACCACTAACTAAAATACCGTGATGCAATAAATCGACTGTATCTCAAAAAGTTGAACAGAACTACTCTGTCAAGTTCTACTAAACAGGTAGTAGAATTTGAGATGCTTGTACAGGCAAACCAAAACCTGTATATATGTTTGGCACAAAAAGATGAAATAGCCTGGACAAGCACTGTGATAGTGCATTTAGAGGCCAAAACAAGCTTAGATCATGATTTCGGCACCACACAATGAAGCTGTTTTGATCTCCTAATCACCTTGAGTATGCACACGACATTTCGTGTGATTCTGAGAATATGACCGGAGGGGTGTCAATGATGCCCTAGATGAAGCCACGATCTTCTCTAATACCAGTTGTTGGAGTTTGAGGTCTACACACAAACAACATAAGGAAGAAGAAGAAGATTGGAGCACAACACACAATACTGAATGTATTACCACTAGAATATACAAGGATAAGTGATCCGTTAGGGCAATAGGTGTATATACAAGTCGGGAGAAAAAACCTCCTAAAGAGGGAAAAGGGTTTAGGGTTTAGGGTTTAGGGTTTAGGGTTTAGGGTCCTAGAGTGTTCACACACATCACTACCTAAATATATCAACAAGACAAACATTTGGAAGCTGATCAATGGATTATTGCGAACAATATCTTTTTATACACTTGTATATTTCCCACAACAATCTCCATCTAGGCAACATCTTGTTTGTATTTTGAAGTTGAACATGCTTATATCGGACTATGTGATTTTGATAGAGCAACAAATTTACCAACAAAAAAAAGTTTTTTGAAGCTACGTGATTTGGAAATATGGACTAGAAATGAGTGGAGTCGAAAGTACTGCTGGATTGCATCGAATATATCTCCACTAGTCCTCCATCTTTTAATAAAAGTCAAGAGACCTTTACAATTTCGATACTCCTATTGCAACTTTTGAAATACATAGATTTAAATAGTTATCCCATTGATAGAAATAGGATTTATAAGCTCAAGTATGCTTTCAAACTAGCATGTGATAGAGATGTATCAAAAAAAGAAGACGGACATGAACTACTTAGAGTATTCTCGAATACAGCTCAATATGGTTTAAAGATATCCATTACAGATGGATTAAGACCATATTGAAAATGACTTGTATTCATTTGAACTATGTGGATTAAATGATATATATTCATTTGAGTTAAGTGGAGTAAATGTTTTGGATTCATTTGAATTATGTGGATTAAATGATGTGGATTCATTTGAATTAAGTGAATTAAAGGATGGGGATTTATTTGAATTAACTGGAGTAAATGATGTGGATTCATTTGTAATATGTGGATTAAACGATGTGGATTCATTTGAGTTAAGTGGATTCAATGATGGGGATTCATTTGAATTAAGTGGAGTAAATGATGCGGATTCATTTGTAATATGTGGATTAAATGATGTGGATTCATTTGAGTTAAGTGGATTAAATGATGGGAATTCATTTGAATTAAGTGGAATAAATGATCTAGATTTACTTGTAATATATGGATTAAACGATGTGGATTCATTTGAGCTAAATGGATTAAATGAAGTGGTATCATTTGAATTATATGGATTAAACAATGTGGATTCATTTGAATTATGTGGATTAAATGAAGTGGTATCATTTGAACTAGTATGTGGATTAAATGAAGTGGTATCATTTGATTTATCTGGATTCATTTGAATCGTGTGGATTGAATGAAGTGGTATCATTTAAAAATTAGATGCATTATCAATCACTATCACAATCACATTCTTCGGACCACCCACACACGATATAGCATGTTCTTATATCTTTACAAGAAAAGCTGAACTTTTCTATTTAAGAGAAGTATCAAAAGATTCCAAAAACATGCTTCCCTTTGGACATATAACCATGACATTAATCAATGGCTTCTTCTCACAACTTGTCCATCCATCCAATGCTATTGTGCATCCTATTGAAAATGTGAACTACGTAAGGTTTAGGTAGAAAAAGGAGTCAAAAGACCTTAATATGGAAAAAAGTCACGACTTAGATCACTTCAAGTAGCCTCAAGTTCAGGAAAGTTCAGGAAAAATAGCCATACGGTTGTGGAAAAATCAATAGAGTTATCCACAACTATAAAAGAAGGTGAAGAGTCATCAAATGCATGGAACTCTTGTAGGTCATTGAAGACCAAGAGACCTATACTCAAGGAGGCTCAAGGAGAGAGTCATCAAAGGGTCAAGGATCTGAAACAAAGTTGTCCAAGCTAGGAAGAATATAGAGGAGGACATCACATGCATAGAGGAGGAGTAAGAAGGACCTATCAAGCCCACACCCCCTCTAGAATCTTATAGGTATAGATATAGTTTGTTTATAACAGTTGTAACTCCTTGTGTACATATCCAATTCATGATTTTTAAAGCGCATTCTATATATATATATATATATATATATATATATATATATATATATATATATATATATGTGTGTGTGTGTGTGTGTGTGTGTGTGTGTATATATATGTTGCTCTAGCACAATGGTAAGTACCACATTAAGAAGCTCCACCTCCTTAATGTCAATCCGCGGAAGAGATAGGAGTGATATGAAGATCGTGAATGTGAGATGTAGTGAGAGTGAAGGTGAGAAGCATAGAGATGCACACACACATATACACACACAATGAAAAGACAAGCAAGACACAATGGAAGGTAGGAAAATAGAGTCTATTACTCAAGATCTCAATTACAAGCTCAAGTTAGCTCTAAGCTCACACTAACCAACCTCAAAAATGAGCTCTCTAGCTCTTTTTATAGATTCTAGACTAGTTTTGACCGGTTTCACATCTAGTGATCGGCATAGTTAAAAAATAGGTTCTAGATACTATTTGAAGGGATAAATGATGTCTAAAAATAATCAAAATTGGTAGGCTCATTCTACCTAAGATCGTCAAGCTCGAGGACTCCTCGGCTTGCACAAAATGGAGCTACGATTTAAAAAAGGATTTTTCTATGTTACATATGGTACAAGAGTGATGAAAATCATTGTTGGGAGTTTTTGAAAAGTATTTATAAAACATATTTGTTTAAAAAATGATCCATCTGGCTTCCCCACTACTTCATTGTGCTCTGTCTTCACATGCATCCTTGACATCTATGCCTCTGGCTACTGCCAACACCCCCCTCCCTCTCGCTTCTGTCATCCTCGACAGAACCTTGTTGTGGGGTCTGTCGGATATAATTCTGTAGGAGGTCCTGAGCGAGGGTGTGCTTGGAAATGCAAATTCCTTTGGCAAGATCTGCCTCGAGTTTCTCCCAATCGATGGGTTGAGGTTCATCTCATGGCGAAAGTCTATAGTGCATGGAGTACACCATCTGTTCACAGGCAAATAGTTGAAGTAAGTGTATGGGTGTGCTGATGAACACCTCTGAGTGATATTCCCAAAAACCGATAGTAAACATTTCTTCAAACGTCATTTTGTAGCATGCCGGTAAGTATTTGATGCGACAATGCCAGCCATAACACACCCGGAGCGATGGTGTTGTACTCATATCATATGCTAAATCTTGATTGCCATGCTGGAATCCCGGGGTGTTCACATGTGGTGCCTTGATGCGACGGAAGACTTTGAATACTATCTGCATCATGTCAAAGATTTTGACTGTCATATGCACTGCTACATCATCCATTCATCGTAAGCGAGGGAGCCATTGGCGAATCATTGCCATCATATAGCCAACAGTTGGTGGTCCACAGGGTGGAGTGAAGTACAGATAATTGAGCCAATCCTAGCATTGCTTGTTGTTCTGTACTTTAATTGCAAAGGCCTTCCAGGAGCGACGACGTGGTATTGGTCCTCAACAGGGGTTATACTTTAAGTGCAGAGGTGCCTTGACCTAGGTGCTCATCATCTCTGGATATTTCTGTAATAAATCCTGGCGCCAAGTTGGTTGATATATTTCTCCGCTCTGTGCATCTAGTGGTAAATCATCAGGCTCAAACTGAGTTGTGTGGAAGGGTATCTTGCCTGGCCAGCTGATATTCTGCCATTAACATAAAATATGGCTTGTATTGCAGCTCATGCCCAGATATGTACCTCCGAGGGGCCAAGTGAGCAAAATAAGGAGATTGTACAATATGCTCCTCTATCATGGCCATTGCGTGTAGTTGTGCTTCCACCCTTGCGGAGTGGGTTCTGCCAAGCTCTTCGATAGTTTTCATCCATGCAGGGGTAGGAAGTTCAAATGTGGTCTGGCCTTCCATCGTGACACGTCCGCTTGAGATGGGTTGGGGTTCGTACGCTTCTTCAAAAGTATCCTCCATCGGGATGGTCATTGTTTCTTCATCTGCTAGTAGTTTCGGTGGGAAATCTGGCCTAGGGGGTGCTTCATATGCTGCTATCTGTGTTTGAAGAGTTACTACCTCGGCCCGTAGAGCGTTGAGTTCCTCTATGATCTCACAAGAAGGGTCCGCAGGAGCTGGTGGTCCTTGTTGTATAGGTGCTCTTAATTGGAGCAGTTTGTGGTCTTCTTTGAGTTTCTGGTATGCCTCGTTCATGGTATCGTATTCTTCTAGTAATCTGACATGATCGTCTAATAACATCTTCATAGATTCTGAAGGAACAGCTTTGAAACGACTCGGACTCAGGGGTTCTTTTGGTTGATCTAGAGCAGCTTCCAAGTTTTCTTTGTTCTGTTCTTGTAGACGTTGGTTTTCTTCTTTAGCTGCTGCTAAGTGTCGTCGGAGTAGTCCCATGTTTCTCGTATTCTTGGATTCCATTAACTAGAAGGGGTTGTGGTCTTTGTATACTTCCCGGATTGACAAATGTAAGATGTATTGTTGATCCTTTATGCTAAAATGATTGGAGAGGACAACTCCAAAGGTTAACAACAAACAGAGGGATAGGAGGTGAAAGAGGAGTGATTGGTGTGGTGGGTACTTCAACAACACTGGTGGTCTGTACAGTAGAGGTGCGAGACGGGGAGTCAATGATGATTGTTTCTTCTGCCAAAGATTCTTCAGGGATGGGGCGAGCTTCTCGGGCATGTTGTGATGATTGGCCATCCGTGGATACACAAATGTATTGACTTGGTTTCGATAGTAATCGTACTCGGCGTGGGTCAAACCGCGGTAGTGGCTTTCTCTGCAAATATCTTAATGCTTCATTTGTGCCTATTGACTTGACTAGTTCTCGGAATCCTTGAATATAGGCTTCATCAAAGCCTCCTCTAGCGAGTTCCTGTTCAAAAAGCACTTGGCTTTCTTCTTTTGATAGCTTTCTACGTGCCCAAACTTTTTCCATGGTGTGATATAACTTCTTAATTGCCAATGTGTAGGCTGCAACTTCAAATGTTTCATCTTCATGCGTGTTTGTGTCACCCTGGTTGTCTGTATGTTGTTCATGTTCATCAATCTGCACATTCTCTTGCGAGTCATGACTGGCCTGACTGGCTTCATCGTCTCCATCATCATCATCGGTTTCTGTTCTCTCTTCTTCAGAGCTAGAGACTACTTGCCCTTGGGGTTGATCAGGGGGATTTGTAGGGTAACTTGGTCATTCATATTCCTAGGAGAAAAACTGTCCTTATGAAAATTTAAATTCATTTGAAAAAACATCCGGCATTTCAAAATCAAAAGTTGTATCCGTTGGTTCTGCTTCTAGGTTGGGTATCGGAAAAGAAAACGCTTCCGCACCAATAGTGGTGGAAATTTCTGCTACAGTGGTGGTAGGTTCTTGGAGGGTGGTTGCTTGAGAGGTAACGGTATTGGTAGTACCTTCTGTAATGATAGGTTGTGACAGTCGTATGTGGATGGGTTGTATCACTGCAGGGGGTTCCGTAGGTGACTATTCTAGAGAGGGTTGAGGTGATGGGGACTCTAGAACTTGTAGGCATGAGATGGATCCTCACATGCACTTGCCTACCCATCCCTTGCTAGCTTTTCTGGTTTTCTTGGCTGTCCCTTTAAATGCCTTCAACTCTTCACTAGTCATTGCACGCTCGATCGGTAAGCCGTATGCCAAACACATATATACAATTCTTGTGAGAGCACAACATCCATGGATGATTTTTTTTCTTTCCCATCTGTGCTGCGATAAATACAACTCATCAATAATCCAACTTGCCAGATCTACTGTTTGGGGCCCAATACAAGCTAAATATAATCCAAACCAAATACGCTTGTGAGGCATAGTAAAATGATCCTGAGCCGGGAATGCAAAGTGTTGCATACAGATACATAGCGACTTAGATAGCTCAGGTGTGATGGCCGAAATGTCTTCCTATTTGGTAACATCACCACGCTTCATCGGCTCTAGAATCAACTTTTCTCGCTCTATCGGTGTGTGAGTCCCATGGATCTTAATGGAAGCTCGAATCAAATCCTTTTAAAGATAGAACTTCTTGAATGGGGGATCATTTACTAAAGATGGCAAAATAAAAGTGCCTGGTAAGTCCTTGTTCTCGGAGGCTATCAATGTGGTTACCAAGTAGTAGCATCTATAAAAATCCGATTTAGGTAATGGATCACTGAAGTGTTCTGTAAAACCTCCTCTCACCCAAACATGCTTTAAGTCTTTTGTATTCTGGAGTGCTTCAAATTCTCTTGAGAAAAACTGATACTTTCCCCATTTACTACTGTCAAAAGTCAAGTTGGCATCAAAAATGAAATCTGCATCTGCCAAAGGTCCTGTTAAACCTTGGAACCAATGTGAATTACGATGAACTTTTTCGGTATATCACCTAGGTGGTTCATCAATCGGCATAGGTCCTGGGAATCCTTGAAATTCTGGTGGTTGTTCAATAGGATATGATTCAGCTAGTAAGTCAAAAAAATTTACCACAGGTACACTGGGGCCAGCTTCAGGTGGTCCTTTTGTCTGCATGATGAGTGATGCAAGTGTGGAGAAGATCTGCTACAAAAGATTAGCACATTAGCATGGAAATTAATCATGATCCCATTAAAGTGAGACCACAATCCCTTTCCATAACTGATGTGTAACCCGTGTAGCCAAGTGTTGTGATGTAGTTTATGGAATGATTTGTGCCAAAATAATGCACGTCTCTAGACACCTACATGCTTCTGATGATGCATGCATTGCTTGATGAGATTGTTATTATACGTGATGTTGGGTTATGGTGTGTGGATTTGTACAAAGTTCAGTTGTGAATGAGTTATTACAAGGAAGTTGGTTATTCGAGATGGGGATAATGTTATACAATTGGTCAGGAGAGGACACCTAGATACGTTTCAGTATCCATTTCCTAAGAGTTGCTCAGCGGGTGGTGTGTTTCTGCTGAGGGACAAAAGGTGGTATCGGATGTGGTGGTATTGAGGGGTGAAAAGATTTTTGAGGGGTATATGTTACATGGCTTGAGTGTTGAGCTATAATACACAGTTTGGGTACCCAAATCTACATGGGTGTGGATCGATTCATAAGGTACTTCTTGGTGATCCAAATCTCTCTACTGTTCGTACTCGTAGAAGAAGGTTGAGAAGACTTTGGATACTGCCTCTAATTTGGCTGAAACTTTGTCTTATCCTTGTTAGTTCTGTTGCAAACTATCGATGGTTTCTGTCCTTTTGGCACCCATATTTGTCTCGTGCCTCTTGCTTTGTGATACTGAAATTGCTTTCCTCCTTGTGTCGTCTGATATTGTCGTTGGTCTGGGTTCCTCCATTGTGGTTGACTCCTTTGTGGTTGAGGTTGAGAGGGAGGATGGACACTCTGCTTTGGAAAAGAAGGAAGGTCCAATACTTGCGAAACCTGCCCATTAGGAAGTGCTTCATTTTGTACCAAAAACCTAGGCTGATCCGTAGTAAGTGTGGAAGGATGAGCACTGCAGGGTATAGTGCCCATTTGGCCGCTGATGCAGTCCACCTGACCACTGATGGAACCCACCTGACCGTTGTTGGAAGACCGGGGGAAATCTGTTGATATTCTCTTGCCTGGCCCCTATCCATCGGCAAGCTCTCATGGGTTGACTTTGGAAAGAGTGTGCTTGGCCGAGGGATTTGGCCAAAGGTCTTCTGGTCCCCATCGCATGCGTTTCATATAGTCTAGGGTTACATATCTCAGGCGGAGTATTGTTAGGGAAGTCTAGTGGTATCACTCGCTGCTGGTCTAAGGTTCCAATCCGCAAGGAGCCTTGTCTAAGATTTAGGTCCACTGAGTGATCGTATAGCCAATCTTGGCCAAGGATTAGGGGTTCTATCAGGTCGTCGTCAGGGCACACTAGTAGCTTTGCTATCATGTTCACGTTGTGTATGAGGATAGGAAGGTCCACCTCACCCATGCAAGGGGTTTCCATGCCTCCTAGCCCTATGAGGTATGCCTCAATTGGCCGCATTTCTATTCTTGAGTCCTTAAAGTGGGACCATCTAATCGCACTAGTCGCAGCACCTAAGTCAATTAAAGCCCTGAGCTCTTGGCAAGGTTTGCCGTGATCTAGCCTGACTGTAATGAATGGTCTCCTATCCACTATGCTAGGATGAGTGTTGGACTTTTCTTGACATATGGCTATGGGGTATCTGGGTGTTGTTTTCAGATGGTTATAATGTTCTCTCCCTAGTCCTTGTCTTATTAACTTCATGCGCTTAATGCGTTCTATAGCTTCTGTCTGAGCTTCAGCTCATGTTGAAGCTCAAGGTCAAGGACAAAGCATGGAAGCGCATCAAGGAAGTGGACACACAAGAAGAAGGAGCAAGTAGGGAGCTCCAAGAAGCACCTGTCAAATTAAGTGCATCAAGGAAGTGGACACACAAGAAGAAGGAGCAAGTAGGGAGCTCCAAGAAGCACCTGTCAAATTTTCAGAAAACATGGAAGTATGAACCCAAATGATAATGAAAATGAAAGTATATTGCTTGTACAATACAATGGACTTACTGATACATATGTGTGCCTTGGAATCACACCTTGATATGGCATAAAGCTCAGCTCTTGGAGGTCTTCACATAGGTCTCTCTAACCACGACTAAAACTGCCATCTATTTATAGTTGAGTTTGGGAGGCTAACTTCCCTCAATCACTCTCCAATCAATCAATGATTGATTTGATTCTCTACCTACCACAAATCACGAATTCGTGGCTCCTCTTTCCATTCTTGATCAAGAGGATTAAGATTCTTTCACTTTTACATTAAGTAAACGCTTCAAAAGTTACAAGAGGTAGTTAACAAGTGAACTTTACATAGTCTTCATTTTGAAGCTTCTTTTATGACTTTGTGGGACTCAAGCCAATACTTAGGCTTGTCATAGACTTGCTCCAACAGCTCCCCCTCAAGCCAAGTATGCTTGAGGTCTTCAATCTTCCAAGATTACCTGCAAACCAATCATAGCCTTGAATTTGCAAAGCTTTGTACCATCCAATGCTTTGGTTAGAATATCTGCACATTGTTGATGAGTGGACACATATGATATTTGAATCTCTTTGCTTAGAACCTTCTCTCTTACATAGTGATAATGAACTTCAATATGTTTAGTCCTTGCATGAAAAATAGGATTAGCAGCCAAATGAATAGAACTCATTGTCACCAAAAATAGTTGGAGTTCCAAACTCCAATCCAAGATCTTTGAATAATGTCTTCATCCACATAGCTTCTTGTGTAGCTATGGCAAGACCTCTATATTCAGCTTCAGTAGAAGAGAGAGCAACTGTGGGCTGCTTCTTGGATGACCATGAAATAAACTTTGAACCTGCAAAGGTAAGATAGCCTGTAGTGCTCCTTCTATCTTCCTTGGAGCCAACCCAATCTGCATCAGAAAATAGCTTCAAACCTAAATCAGATACATAAGGATAATAAAGTCCTTCATTTATGGTTCCTTTGAGATACTTGAGAATCCTTTTAGCAGCATCCATATGTGGTTTCCTTGGTGTGTGCATAAAGTGACTTAGCACACTCACACTGTAACATATATCTACTCTTGTCAATGTGGCATAGTTGAGACTACCCACTAGACTTTGATATGATGTGATGTCCTCTATGAGTTCACCTTCATGTGAGCTCAATTTGTGATTGACCTCCATTGGAGTACCTGCAATCTTACAATCTTGCATCTTGAATTTTGCCAACATGTCCTTAATGTACTTCCTTTGAGTGAGAAAAAAAAACCATGATCTTTGTAGACAACTTCCAAACCTAGGAAGTAGGTAAGTGAACCCAAATCACTTATCTTGAACTCTTCTCTCATCTAATATTTAATCTTCTTCATACCATCTGCATCATTTCCTGTCAATATAATATCATCTACATATACACATAAGTAGATGACCTCAGAATTACTCTTTTTAATAAAGAGTGAAGGATATGCCTTGCTTGGTTGAAAGCCTTTGTCTTGCAAGAATGAAACAAGCCTGAAATTCCAAGCTCTTGGAGCTTGCTTGAGACCATACAATGCTTTGTTAAGTTTACACACATAATCAGGATAAACTTGATTCTCAAAACCAGGTGGTTGTGCCATATATACCTCTTCTGTTATCCAACCATTCAAGAATGCATTCTTTACATCTAGTTGAAGTATCTTTCAATTCTTGGAAGAGGCAATACTAAGCAAAACCCTAATAGTAGGCATCTTTGCCACAGGAGAGAAGGTCTCCTCATAATCAATTCCCTGAGTTTGTGCAAATCCTTTTGCTACAAGCCTTGCCTTATACCTGTTAATGGAACCATCAGAATTCTTCTTGAGTTTATAGAACCATCTTGAGCCTATTACCTTCATGGATGAAGTCTTGGGCACCAAATCCCAAGTGTTGTTTTCCTCAAGTGCTTCAATCTCTTCCTTCATTGCATGCTTCCATTCTGATTTTGCTTTGGCCTCTTCAAAGGATGATGGCTCCTCTTGGTTTATGTCCTGTGCTATGTAGATAGAATGTTTAGTTACTAATGAGGTGTCAAACCCATACCTTTCTGGTTTTTTCTTTTCTCTCATAGATCTTCTTAGGCCATGATGTGATGATTCTGCCTCATGTCCAAGTTCCTGCAATTTTGCTTTACCTTTAGACTTCCATGCTTTGATCTTTTCCATCTGAGATTCTTCATCATCCTCCGGAGTGTTTTGTTCTTCAATCTTTGGTTGTTCTCTACCAAGCTTTGGAAAATCTTCTTTAAGATCATATGGTAAATTGATCTTCCTGCATGAATCTTCATACCATGAATTGTTTTCATCAAAAACTACATCTCTGCTTACCAAGAATCCTTTTTTGGTAGGGTTGTATAACTTGTAGCCCTTTTGATTGTTGTCATATCCAATAAATACACATCTTTCTGCCTTTGGATCCATCTTGCCTCTAACCTGTGAAGAAACATGAGCAAAAGCAATACATCCAAAAATTTTACAATGATCTAAGCTTGGTCTTCTTCCATTCCAAGCCTCATATGGACTCATCCCATCAAGGGATTTTGAAGGCAACCTATTAATCAAGTAAGTGGTTGTAGATATAGCCTCAGCCCATAAGTAATTAGGTAAATGCTTTTCATTTAACATAGACCTTGCAGCTTCAACAATTATCCTATTCCTCCTTTCTGCCACTCCATTTTGCTCAGGAGTGTACCTTGTAGTTACCTCTCTTTTGATTCCTCTTTCTTGAAGAAAAGAATCAAACTCATGGGAGAAGTATTCTCCCCCTCCATCTGACCTTAACCTTTTTAGTGATTTACCTGTTTAGTTCTCCACAAGAGCCAAATATCTTTTGAAACATGAAAAAGCTTCATCTTTGTGTTTCATAAAGAATAGGATAGTCCATCTGCTGCAATCATCAATAAAGGAGACATAATACCTTGATTCAGATATTGAAGCTTCCTTGCTGGGTCCCCATGCATCTGTATGAACCAACTCCAAGAGATGTCCATGCATATAACCTTTCTTCATGAATGGTAACCTGTGAGACTTTCCAAATTGACATGCACTACACTTATAAATCATATGTTGTTTTGACAAGTTAGGGAGTCCAAGTACACTTTGGTCCCTGCAAATTTGCTTTAATGAACTTTCACCAATATGTGCTAACCTTTTGTGCCATACTTCCAATTCTGTGAGTGTCTGACTACCATAATTAAAGAGAGCAATGTTTATAGTGTCCTATAATTCAAATGTCAACAATCTACCTGCCTTTTCACCTTTTGCAATTTTTGAATCCTTGACTTGGATCTTCAACAAATGCTCCTGCTTTTGTGAACCTGACTTGCAACCCTTTCTCTACTATATGCCCAACACTTATCAAACTCTTTGTAATGGTAGGGACATAGAGTACCTTACTGAGTAGGTTGATGTTTCCATCAGGTGCTTTGACATTGCCTATTTTCTCCATAGGATGTCTTGTGTCATCTCCTGTTTGTACCTCATGCTTATTCGTTGGATCTTCTAAATCTGATAGGAGTGCCACATTTCCTGCCACATGATTTGAACAACCTGAATCTATGTAGAAAACATGCTCATCAGATTTACCTTGTGGCATAGCCATGTTCATGATCAATAATGAATCCTCTTTGTTTGAGTCTTCTGTGTAGTTATTGTAGTCTCTTCTTCCTTTGTAGCCTCCTTGATAGTTTGAATGATTGTAGTTGTTGTAGTTGCCATGATAATTGTTGAACCTTCCTCTTGAGTAGCCATAACTTCCTTTATTGTATCCTCTGCCTCTTTGATTCCTGGAATTCCTAAAGCAATTTTCAGTTGTATGATTAGTTAGTCCACAAATAGAACATGGGTTGGAGTCTTGGGATCTCCCCCTGCCTTGTCTACCTCCTCTTCCTCTACCTCTGCCATGTCTTCCTCTACCTGCATAGTTAGCTTGATATGTACCTGCTTCATCATCCACTTTCTTTGCCTTTCCTTTGTTATCTTTGGACTTGCTTTTATCAGTGTATAAAGCTAAAGATTGATTACCTTTAGAGCTTTCTCCATTTTTGATAAGCTTTGCCTCTTGAGTAAGTAGTTGTCCAATGAGTGCATTGAAATCAGGTACATGCATGTCCATGTACAAATCCATAGCTGTGGTGAATGCTTCCTTCTTGTCATTTGCCTTCAAGCCATTGATGACCTGCCTTACAATTTTCTCTTCATCTATTACCTCTCCAATGCTTCCCAACTGATCTGCTATGTCCTTGAGCTTTGTGACAAAATTAGTCACATTTTGTTAAGGAGCCTTCTTGAGAGTTGTGAAATCCAGCCATAGTTGATGCTTCCTAGCTTTGGTACTTGAAGAAACGAAAGCTTCAAGTGCATCCCACACTTCCTGAGATGTCTTACAACCTCTAATGTGAGGCAACAAAAAATCTGAGATAGAGTTGAGGAGATAAGACCTTGCAAGTGCATCCTTGGAGCACCATGTGCTCAATCTTTCTTGCTCTTTTTGTGTTGGTTGACTTTTGTTCCTGAAACTTGGCATAACTTCATCTCCAACCACATAACCATATAAACTTCTACCTTGGAGATAAGGTTCCATTCTTAATGACCAAGCTGAGTAGTTACCTCTGTCCAATTTGACAATTGATGAAGGAAATCCATCTGCCATGTTGTCCATCCTTGCTCTGATACCACTATGAAGAGATGGATAGGTATGTGCTTGAAAATGAAGAGGTGTTACAAAATCCTTGATCTACACCAGCCAAATGAACTCCAGGAGTATATGGTGGGCCCTTTTAGCTTGCCAATCGATGTATTAGAAACCCTATGTACCTTGGAACATCACTCTCAAAAAGATAGATCAAAAGAGATAAGTTGGAGTTAGCTCAGAGGTGAAAAACTTGCTATTCTTGGTTCATACACCTGTCTAGTGTTTTGCATAATTCTCTGAACACAGTAGCAATTAGCTTAATTCCTCTTGGGGAAGTCTAGGTACCTTAAAGAGCTAACTTTAAAGAGTAATCTCATCAAAAATAATAAACCAAACACTGAGAATGAGTTTTAACAAGTGATGACATCATCCTGATTTTCACGGGCTGCTATAGTTTGAGAACAGTGAGCAAAAAAATGAACATAACTCAAAATGTAGAAATCCAATGATTATGAAAATTTGTATTCTTATACTAGACATTAATTTGAATCCAACAAGCGTTAAATCACTGAATTTGGATAAGTAACCACTGAGAAATGGCTCTGACAAGGTGAGTGAAAAAATCGGGTACCTGATAGAGAAGTGAAGATGAACAAACCCTGTTGACTTCAAATGAACATAACTGAAGATTGCAACATCTAAATGACATGAAAATTTGTGAGCATATAGTAGACTTATAGAGCTAACTTTACCAAGGTAAAGTACTGAAAATGATGCACCAAGCGCAGAGAAACCATCTCTGCAATCTGACTGAGAAAACGGAGAGATATGGCAGTGAGAGTACACTTCACAAGAACATGGAAATATGAACCCAAATGATAATGAAAATGAAAGTATATTGCTTGTACAATACAATGGACTTATTGATATATATGTGTGCCTTGGAATCACACCTTGATATGGCATAAAGCTCAGCTCTTGGAGGACTTCACATAGGTCTCTCTAACCACGACTAAAACTGCCATCTATTTATAGTTGAGTTTGGGAGGCTAACTTCCCTCAATCACTCTCCAATCAATCAATGATTGATTTGATTCTCTACCTACCACAAATCACAAATTCGTGGCTCCTCTTTCCATTCTTGATCAAGTGGACTCAACCACTTAAGATTCTTTCAGTTTTACATTAAGTAAACTCTTCAAAAGTTACAAGAGGTAGTTCACAAGTGAACTTTACATAGTCTTCATTTTGAAGCTTCTTTTATGACTTTGTGGGACTCAAGCCAATACTTAGGCTTGTCATAGACTTGCTCCAACAACGTGGTAATCTCTACTTCTTTGATCCTAATCCTAGGATTCTTGGGTCCATATGTGAGAATAGGGACAATAGGCTTAGTCCATTCTGGTACTATCTCAAGGTTAAACAAATATGCATCAGGTAATTCATCTGCTATTCTTTCTGGAGCTTCTCCTGTGGTTAATCTTGAGAGGTGATCAACTCTATAGTGTTTCTTTCCTTTCTTGACTACTACTTCAAAGTCGTACTCCATGAGCAATAGAAACCAACATAGCAGTCGTCCTATATTACATGGCTTATTGACTAAGTACAGTAACGCTTGATGATTTGTAAAGAATTTGAACTTGTTTGCTAACAAATAATGTCTCAATTTCTTTATGGCATAGATCATTCCTTATCCCTCTCATTCTATAGTGGTGTAATTACTTTCTGCTGCATTCAACTGTCTTCTTGCATAAGCTATGGGGAGATCTACATTTCCTTCATTCGTGGGTTGTGCCAACACACATCCTATGGCATAGTTGGATGCATCCACATGTACATGGAATGGCTTACTCCAATCTGGTGTTGTCAATATAGGTGCTGAGCACAAATGTCGTTTAAGTTCATTAAATGAATTCTCACACTCATCTATCCATTCAAACTTGGTCAAAAGAGAGTACAAAGGCTTGGCTATGATTGCATACATGTGTATGAATCATCTGTAATAACCACAATGACCCATAAATGCCTGTACCTCTTTCACGTTACTTGGTCTAGGTAGATCTGCAATTACTTTCACTTTTTCCTCATTTGTAGAGATTCCATTCTTTGATACAATGTGTCCTAGAATTTTTCCTTGTCTGACCATGAAAACACACTTTTCTAGGTTCAAACAAACCTGATATTCTTGACATTTATCAAACATTTGCCTTAATTCTGGGATATGAGTCTGCTTCACATTCGAATGAGCACATATGTCATCGACATAAACTTCCAAATTCTTGCGTAAGAATTCCTTAAAAATATGACACATGAGTCTTTGAAAAGTGGCAGGTCCATTTGTTAAGCCAAATGGCATTACACGAAATGCAAATATCCCCCATTTTGTGGCAAATGCCGTCTTATATTGATCTTCTAAAGCAATGGCTACTTGATTATAGCCTGAGAAATCATCAAGAAAGCTGTAAACTTCCTTGCCCGCAACTCTTTCCAATAAATGTTCTGTGATAGGAAGAGGATAACTATCTCTAATCATGGTGGCATTAACTTTTTTAAGGTTAATACACACACACAATTTTCCATTCTTCTTGGGCATGACCACAATGGGGGATACCCATTCAGTATGCTCAATTTCGTAAATGAATCCTGCTTCTATCAAACGATCTATTTCTTCTTTAATCTTTGCAGCATAGTTATCATTGTACGTGTATGGTTTCTGTTTCGTAGGTTTTGCATCTGGAGTCATAGGGATTCTATGGGAGCATATATCTGGGTCTACTCCTTTCAAGTCTTTGTAACTCCATGTGAACACATCTCTATATTCTCGCAATAGGGCAACTAACTCTTCTTCTTCTTCATTCGTCAAGTCATGCCCAATGTATGTACATTTTTCTTCTTCTCCTTCTATGGTGACTATGATTTTTTTGGTTTTCTCTCGATTATCATATAATTCTCCAACATCAGCTTTTCTTTTAGGCATTTGTACCATTATTCTTCTATCTTCTATTTCATACTTCTTGAAGTTCTCGAGAACCTCAAACAGAGAATCTTCTTCCTCTTATGTGGTTTCTTTCTTCTTTCTTTTCTTTCCGTCACTTTTGGCAGTCACTTGAGTGGTTAACCTCACATCCTTTGTAAGCTCTTCATGTCTCTGAGGGTGAGTTTCTACTTCGTAGAAATATTCTTCATTTGATGCAAAGGGAGAGTCCATAATAATTGACTCTAGATCGAAATCACTTGCATCCTCAAATGCATCACTGCTAGGTTTACATTCTTCTATAATTGAAGCACACATGATTGGCTCTATTGTGAAGACTGAAATGTCATAGCCATCCTCATCGCAGTGGGGTGTCCATTGTTCTTCATTGATGGCTACATCCATTGTGGCTAAAATTTTTGCCCAACCATGAGGCTCGAATTCCTCGTCTGGAAATACTACAGGTGTGTAAGCTGGGTCTTGAAGGGTTTGTGGATGTTGTTTTGAACCTAAGGTTCTAGCTTCTAATCGTTTTTCCTCTTGTTTTGCTACCTCACACATCCAACGATGAGTATCCTCGTCCAACCATGAGGGGTCTGATTCCAATGAGTGTACAGATTCTGTTTCTTCTTGTCTTATGGATGGTGTTCCATTGTATTGGGGGTACATCTCTATGGGAATAGTCTTTAAGATTGACTTTGGTAGTCACTCCTAAATGTTGCAAGTACAAAGAATTAGTTCTCCAATCTTGTACAATTTGCAGCTTATGCATGAATGGTTGTCCTAAAATCATCTCGTAAGCGTGATTTTTCCCAAAATCACAAATGGTAAAAGTATGCTCAACCTCCACACCACAAGTGATGAGAGATATGCCTTCTAGTAATTCTAATGGTTTCTCTATATGTCCATCAGCCATTTGTAGCTTCATCCTGGTGGGTCTTAATGTTGGCTTACCCCAACCTTTCCATAAAGTGGTGGTAGCGATGGCTACTCCAGCTCTTGAATCTAAGATGGCTTTCATGGTGTAGCCCTGATGGGTTATTGGAAGATAAGTGTTACCTTCCTCTCCTTCGCTTACATCTCTGATTCTTTCTATGGGTATCTCTGGTACCTTCTTGTGTGATCCTATGTGTGAGGGGGTAATAGCAAGCTCAGGGAATTGATTTGCTACGTGCTTCCACAATTCTGCTTTAACCTTTAACAACTCCTCTAGAGTGAGATGGCATTGTACTTGGGTGTTCTTAATCACTTCTGTGTTTCCAGGGATTACTGATTCTTCATTCCTCACTATTATCATGGGTGCTCTCATGCTAATAGACTTGGCTTCCCAAGGTCCTGTGAACTGAGGTAATTCTTGCAAAGAATTGGATTCAAAACCTGTGTGTTCACTCAGTTGCTCTTCCTCTATGTCATCGTAAATAGAGGGAATGTCTTGGGAAAATTGCTCTTGCAAGTCGTCTATTTCTTGCATAGGAGGATTAGTCCCTTGTTCTTTTCTCTGCTTCTCTTCTTGGATTTCTCTCAAAAATTCATTTGAATACTTGTGTATGGAAGACAGGTTGTCTTTAACCTCTATATTTGGTATTTGAGATAGGGATGGTGCATTCCTTTCCTGTGTCTCCGAGACAATAGGGTTCCTATGCTGATTCTTTTTCTCCTTGCTATCAATCAAGTATTCTAGCCTCTCTAATAGTCCTTGAAAGTGTAATTGAGGTTTTGCTATGTTATTCCAATTGAGATAACGAGAGGCTTTGAACATAGTTTGCGCAAGTTCTACCATCTTCATGCAAAGTTTAGTCCTCTCAATTTCTAAATCAGCATGTGGATAGTTCTTACTCATTTCAGCTATTTGGGGTCCTTCTTTCAATCTAGCTTGATATGCTCAAAACATCATGTCTAAATTTTCTGGTATAGGTTCGGCTAGAACTGATCCTGATCTTTGAGTTGGGTTCTCCTTATTCAACTCTTGAGAATTCAATTCTAGGATCTTGGCTCTCAATTCCTTTAAACTTCCTTCCAACTCAGTTATCTTTTTACTCCATTTTCTCTTGATCCTTTCTCTTAATTCTTTCCAAGATGTTGTCTTTTTATTACTGCTAGGTTGTCCAACTTCGCTAGTTTTAGCTGTTTTCTCAGGATTAAGCTGTTGATTTTGTAAGAGCGCTTGGGCTCTCGTTATAGCTTGGATAGGCATGTATGTAGGGTTGGATCCATCTACATTGTGTACAATACCTATCACGTTAATTGGTGTCACTTTTGAAGCATTAACAGGGTTCTTATGACAATCTTTGATGATATGCTCTTTACCACACTCGACGCAAAAGCCTTGTATGTTATAGTATTGTGATTGTCCTGCTATCGGAGGATGTAAACAATCCTTTATTAAATGATCTCCTTGGCACCTAAAGCATGGTCCTCTAGGGCCCTGTGGTCTTTGTTGTCTTAATTGGGGCCGTGGATTAGGATTGGCATACATCACATTAGCATAATCGGACTCCCAACTGTGTTCCAATAGTGGACTATCGTATTGATATGTTTCCACATGTTCTGGTGACTCCGTATAATATGCGGATGGACTATCTACATGAGTAGAGTCAAAACCATTTGAGTTCGGATCACTTTCTGTGATCAAGGGTGATGAAGGCATTAAAGCCCTATTGAGGTTCTCGTCTGCAGCAGCATATTTAACTGAGATGACATTAGCTGGTGGGGGTGGCTGCTGAGCTAAAACAGGTTGAGGTCTCTATTGAGCCTCATAGGATAGTTCTGAGGAGGCCTATAGTAATGAGGTTGAGCATTATATTGACCTTGATACCTACCTGGCTATGCATATGCTTGCAGGTAGTTCTGTCTTACTGCTTGTTTGTTGTATGGGCAGTCTTGAGCCGTATGATTCGTGTACCATCTCTCAATCGTACAATATTGGCCACTAGGATTGGCTTGCAGTTGTGTTGCATTGGGACACACATTCGCCATATGATCACCACCACAGGTGTAACAACGCTTGTTTTTTGTTAACCTATGCATCTGTTTGCTAGAAACTCCTAGTTTCTGGGCCACTTTTTCTGCTAGGTCTTCTATCGAGCTAGACAGTTTTGAGGATGCTAGAGATGAACAATCTGAGTCCTTATAGACCTTTGAGAGTTCCAAATTGTCTCCCAAGTTGTCCTCGATGTCTATACAAATTCTTACACATTGCTCTAGCGTTCTGGATTCCTTCAAGTACACATAGGAGCATAGTTTAGAGCTTAAGAGGCCATCTAAAAACAATGACACTTGCTTGGCCTATGAGGGTAACTCTTGCATTGGGCATCTCTCCACATATTGTCTAAACCTATGTCCTACAAGCCTAACTGTTTCTTGAGGGGTCTGTTTGAAGCTATGAATCAACGAAGACGTATCATGCTTGATTCCACTTTTAGAGAATTCTGTGATGAATGACTCTAATAAGTGACAGATGTCTCTAAATTGCCTTTGTTGCAATTGTTGGAACCAAGTTAAATCCGTGTTCTTTAACGTTAGTCCAAATGCATTGTATTGTGTGAACATGTCTTCTACTTGCTCTGCTCGTAGCACCTGCTTAAATTCCACAACGTGATCATAGGGATCTCTTGTCCCATCTAAGTAGTTTTTCATGGACTTTACTAACTGAGTGGGTCGTAGTATCTTGGGGTGTTCATGTGGTCTAGGTAGAGGAAAATCATCTCTACCACTTGGTATTCTAGGTTCCTTTTGTCTTTCCACTCTATTGGTGTCCATGGTGGTTCTATCTCTCCCTATGGGATGAGTGAAACTCACTTCCGATTTGTCCTTATTCTTCTCTCTTTGAAGGCCATGGGCTGATGATGTTCTAGCACCCTGATGGCTCGGGTTCACATTTGCTCGTGATGGAGGAAAGACTAAATCACCTCTCCATGTGTAGGTATTTCTCGCATGGTCTAGTACTACAAATACTCGTTCTGAAGTCTCATCCAGGTATACAACCTTTCTAGGTGTATCTAGGTCCTTGAATTCATAGATCATGATGGAGCCTACCTCACTAGGTTGTTCCATTCTATACCTCCAAAATGCTTCATCAGTCTCCTTATTCACAAACAACTCTATGCTTCTGTTATCTTGACGGATCCATTCTGGGATTAGTACTCTTGTCATTACAGATTTCCCTCTAGGTGTTCTAGGTTCTTCACCTACTGGTTCTTTTGCTTGGGCTTTAGCTTTCGTCTCTAACTGAATTACACCAAAATCATTGGTATTATTTGGCTGAGTACTTATGATGTACATTGTTCCTTCCTTGTCTATGTATGTGTCTCTCTCGAATTTCACCACTGGACGTTCCAATCCAATGGGTTGATCAGGATTGTGCATTTGCACCACTTGTCTTCGCAAACCATCCTCATATATGGGAGCACCTAAGCGGTTGGTTCAGAAAAATTCTAATTGAGTTCTATAGGGTCATTCGGGTCTTTCCAAATATGCTATGTTTAACCCTCCTTCTGGTCTTTCTGTGCTAAAAGCCATTTTTGACTCACTCGTATCTGAGCTCAAGTTGTAAGGATAACTATTCAATTGTTGTGCCCACGAATGTGCAGTAGTTCCTACACTTGCTTCTGATGATCTAAGGCTTCGTCGGTCTGACTTACCTATATGCTTGCCCGATCTAAGGTTCATGAATTTACTTCCTGGCACTCTCTGATCGTCAATGGTTCTTTGCTCTTAATTGCTTGTTTCTTTGTAAATTCCTTTAGATTCTTGTCTTGTCTCAATGTATACGTCAGGAATCGACTTTCCGTGGTACTTTTGAGTTCTCCTTCCATCAGACTTTAATTCTTTCCTTTAGGTTTTCGTATCGCACACTGTTATTTAGCTTTGGACTTGAAAAATAGGCATTCCTATCGTCTTTAATCCACAATGCTACCGTTTAACCTAAGCTAATAATTGACTGAGGGAGTTGAGTATTCTTCCAACCTCAAGTCAATTGCTTTGAGTGCTCTGATGCCCAAGAAGTCACACTTCCCAAGCTTTGCATTCTTCACTTCCTTGCCTTGATAGCCCTTGATAGCCCTTGCTAGACCTGTAAAAATCCAATGTTTTATACCACTTTTCAAATTGAAGATCAAGCACTTGAATATGTACATCTTTTAGGGTCCTTTCTCTTATGGCCAAATTTTTAATGCCCCCTTTCTTTTCTAGCCCCAATAATGGTCAACCTCAAATTATCCTCTCTAAAAATGGACTTCAAATGAAAAAGATATGAGCGTTCAGGCCCTCGGGAGTAAAAACTAGCAGTTAGGTTTTTCTTCACTTATGAGCTAAGGGATCTCCTATGAGCTTAATCACCCAAAAATTCCTTCAAAATAGCCTCAATTTCGCCCAAAAATATAAACCCTAATTTTTGTGTTTGGGGTGGACAATCGCGATGGTCTGGGACAATTGCGATGGTCTAGGACCGTCGCGATGGCTTAGGTGAACCGTCACGATGGCGTGGTACAATCGTGATGGTCCGATGGCACGAGGCGTCGCGATGGTCTAAATTACGTGCAATCGCGATGGTCTGGGTGAAGCATCCTGATGGTCTAATCAGCGAGCAATCGCAATGGTGTCGATCAATGGTCAATGCAACCGTCACGATGGCGTAAGCCCGTCGCGATGGTCACGGGGTGTGATGGCTTAAGCCAATCGTAATGGTCCAATTTCAAGGCATCGCGATGGTGTACATGGTATTATCGTCGATGGTTTGGCTTGACACGTGGCAGGATCGTTGTAATGGCGTGAGCCAATCGCGATGGCATGGGGTCGATGGAACCATCGCGATGGTCAGTGATCATCTCGATGACTCAAGTGAACCGTCGCAATGGTGTGAGACCGTCGCGATGGTCCGACCGAGCTGTTGCGATGGCATGAGCCAATCGCGATGGTGTGACATAATCACGATGGCGTGAGCCAATCGCGATGGTCCACCAAACTATGAGTTTTTGAAATGTGTTTGTGGATTCATGTGTGCGCTACAGTCGCCTACCTCTTGGTATAGTCGCTTACCAAAAATGCCGAACTTGGCACACCATCGCGATGGTCTGACACACAAGGTAGATTCTGACAAAAAGTGGAGTTTTTACCTTTTGGAAGCTTTCCTGCTACTCTGGAACACTATACCTGCAAGAAAACTCAAAGACACAAAAGCACATGCAAGCACCAAAGCTCTCTCTCTCTCGCATGCACATATGAGGGGAAATGAGGAGAATGGGTGGATATGGTGAATTTTCTGTTTTTTTGGAGTGGAAGAAGATGATGCAGTGGTGAAGAAGGAGTGCAGAGTAGATGAAAAACACTAAAAACTAATTAAAAACAACAGCAAAAACTGAAATTTTTACGTTCCAATGCCACTTCTTGCTATACTCTTACCATCACACATTCGTCCTAGACTCGATCCCCGACAACGGTGCCAAATTTGGTGTTGCTCTAGCACAATGGTAAGTACCACGTTCAGAAGCTCCACCTCCTTAATGTCAATCCGCGGAAGAGATAGGAGTGATATGAAGATCATGAATGTGAGATGTAGTGAGAGTGAAGGTGAGAAGCATAGAGATGCACACACACATACACACACAATGAAGAGACAAGCAAGACACAATGGAAGGTAGGAAAATAGAATCTATTACTCAAGATCTCAATTACAAGCTCAAGTTAGCTCTAAGCTCACACTAACCAACCTCAAAAATGAGCTCTCTAGCTCTTTTTATAGATTCTAGACTAGTTTTGACCAGTTTCACATCTAGTGACCAGCATAGTTAAAAAATAGGTTCTAGATACTATTTGAAGGGGTAAACGATGTCTAAAAATAACCAAAATTGGTAGGCTCGTTCTACCTAAGCTCCTCAAGCTTGAGGACTCCTCGGCTTGCACAAAATGGAGCTACGATTTACAAAAGAGTTTGTCTATGTTACATATGGTACAAGAGTGATGAAAATCACTATTGGGAGTTTTTGAAAAGTATTTATAAAACATATTTGTTTGAAAAATGATCCGTCCGGCTCCCCACTACTTCGTTGTGCTCTGTCTTTACATGCTTCCTCGACGTTTATGCCTCTGTCTACACACACATACACACACACACACACACACACACACACATATATATATATATATATATATATATATATATATATATATATATATATATATATATATATATATATATATATATATATATATATATATATATATATATATATATATATATATATATATATATATATAACTTTCTCTAAGAGGGCTTCTTGAAATCAATTCTATGTGCAGAGAAATTGGTGTATCTCTGTAACCCTATTTTTTGCATATCCTACATCTCTGCATAGCCTATCTTATACAGAGTTGTTGACTAACCTAAACAGATTCATTTGAGGTGTTCTATAGCTTGTGGGGAATCCTACACATAATACTAAGTGTGACTAAAAGCTTAGGTGATTTGGATTAGTTCAAGGAAGGTGACTCAGAATTTTGATGTAGGATAGTAGAAAAGGTTATGAAGGGACCTAGGTATTGGGCTCATTTCACTTCTAGTGTGCAAATTTAAGGGTTAAATTCCATCAGTTGGTATCATAGCTAGGAAGATCCTTTGAATACTCTAGGAGAAGGACACAAAAGATTGGACATCAAGGCTAAGAGGTACTTTTTAGTATAACCCTAATTTCACATTCATTATGGCAGATTGAGGTCAAAAAGTGGAGTTGCTTGACAAAGAAAACAACCAGCCATGGAGGTTCACAGTCATGAATTACCTCACATGCAAAGGTTTATGTCCTATTGTGTGTGGAGATGAAGATAAGCCCAATGTGGATCCCCAAGATCTAAAGATCACCAATCAAGAATTGAAGATGTTGAAGGATTGGGAGGAAAGGAATAGGAGAGCTATCTTCTACATATCATAGGTAATCTCTAACAATATGATTGGTCATCTATCAAAGTTTGATCATGGTAGAGATGTTTGGGAGGCCTTAGAGAAGATATATGCCACTTCCACAAGAAGAAGAAAGATGCAGCTTAAGAATGAGCTCCATTCTTTGAAGAAGGGTAGTGGTCAATCTATTGCTAACTACACCTTGAGGGTGAGGGAGTTGAGGGAGCGATTGGCATCAATTGGCTGCAAAGTAGATGAGGAAGACCTTGTGCAAATTACTCTCAATGGACTGAGAGGGGAAGAAAAGTGGAAACCCCTCATTATTACCATTTTGTATAGAGATCCTCTACCAACTCTTGAGGAGTTGATCCCACACCTAGTGGAAGAAGAGGTTTCCATAGGAGACACATCTAAGAAGGATGGTCACTCACAGGTCCCATATGCTAGCAAAGGCAAAGGAAAGAGTGGCAAGAAGAGGAATGGAGGAAAAAGCAAGTGGAAGTAGTCCAAGAAAGAAGATTCAAATTTAGAAGAAGATAGCAAGGCATCATCTTCAAGAAAGGGCAAGGATAGCAAAGGGAAGAACAACCCTCATCAAGGTAAAACTTGTTTTATATGTGGTAAGTAGAATCATATTTCTTCAAATTGCTAGTTCAAGGATGACAAAGGAAAGAAGAATAAGGACCAAGGGAACTATGCTAACAAATCCAAGAAGGATGATGAGAAGAAGACCCTCCTAGCCATGAGACATGGCTACACTAGTGATCCCAAGGACACAAAGTGGTACATAGACTTTGGATGCTCTAATCAAATGTCATGTATGGAGGAATCGTTTGCTCATATGCGGGTTCCAAGATCAAAAGGTCGTATGGAGACAAAAGATAACACTGAGCATCCCATTACACACGTGGGAGCTGTGAAGCTAGGTGAAGGTAAATCTATCAAGATTCTTAAAGATGTACTCCATGTTCCATCTATTTCCAAGAACTTATCTCTGTAGGACAAATGGTAGAGAGAGGTATGCAGGGGATATTTGACGCAAAAGGGTGCATGGTGAAGCAAGGAGGCAAGGTCATTGCCAAGGGAAGGAAAGAAGGTAGATTGTTCACACTAGATGTTGCTCCTATACACAACAAGGTATGTTATGTGATGATTGGTAACAAAAGGATTGCAGAGATTGATCTTTGGCACAAGAAGATAGGACATATCAATATTCAAAAGTTAAAAAGCATGTTCAAAGCAGGTATAGTGCAAGTACTACCAAATCTTGAAGGCCAAAGTCTACATGATTTTTGTGATGCTTGTCAGCTAGGTAAGCAAGCTAGGAATCCATTTCCAAAGAGTGAGTACAAATTATCTGAGCTCTTGGAGCTTATACACTCAGATGTATGGGACCCTAGTAGAGAGGCTTCATTTGGAGGAGCTAGGTACTTTGTCACTTTCATTGATGACCACTCAAGAAAGGTATGGCTATATATTATCAAGGAAAAATGATAACTTTTTTTATGGTTGCAAAAGTTTAGGTCCCTTGTTGAGAAAGAATGTGATGCACACATCAAGACACTGAGGTCAGATGGGGGGGGGGGTGAAATGGCTCTTATGGCCACGGAAAAAGTGATTGTGAAAGCCTTTATTTTGCGCAAACCCCCTCGGAATCGATTTACTTGGATCACCTAGGGCCCACAATTATCTCGCAATGGATTCTTCCTATGTCTATGCACTAGCTCATATGTTCCCGGCAAACGCACCAAAATGTTTAGGTCTTGAGCCCAAGGAAAAGATGATTGTGGAAGCCTTTATTTTGCTCAAACCCCTCGCATTAGACATCCAGATAATAAAATAACACACTTATCCGCCTTAGCTAGTGTCTAATCACCACCAGACAATTCGGCTTCTCCATTTTCCCCATCATTCCCTGGGTGCTCTTCAACAAACAACAATTTTCTGGGCAGCCTTGTATAGATTATAAGTCTTATCTCATAGGGAAACAGACCTCGCGACTTCTTTCGAATTGCACCAGGACATCACAATGGCATAAAACAAGCAACATGAAACGCTGATAGGCTTCACAGGGGCACCAATGCTGACTGGCTCTAACTGGTGGTCTTGATTGGAGGATTATAGGGGCTAACGCAAAAAGTCTTCTTGTTTCCTCCACCTATTAATATCATTCTGCTCAGCATCAAAACCTTCCATGCGATCGATCATCAAACACATGCCACTCCCTATTACTCCAATTACCACTGTTCACAGGCCAGCTTGTACCTAGAAAATTGCAGTCCGAGTCCAAAGTGCTTACCGTTTTACAGATCCCAATTACTACACAAATTGAAAACTAAATCTAAATATTCAGTAAATGAAAGTGACATCCTCACAAACGCATAGGGCACGCATACGAACTACAGCTTCTAAATCCGCACATTGTACATAGCATAGGAATTTCAGGTCGAAGCATGAATTTATGGCTTGGTATTTCCTAAAGAGCTCCAAATGAAGTAAGAATGCTTACAATGGTATCTGAAAAACACTCAGCATCCAACGACCATAATAACATACTATGGCCAAAATGTCGACGATGAACTATAGAGCTCTCATATTTGCCAAAGGGACTCGTATGAATTACGATATGAAGATAAAAAGAAATTACTAGTATTGATGCATGAAGGCCAGCATAAGGACGCACAATCGCTACCTCACATCATGAAGTCTTGACGTCGTAATACAGTCAAGAAGGAGTTGCGACTGACCATCCAGGAAAGAGTCAAGTGCTCCTAAAACACTTCCAAGCAACAGACGAGTAATAATAATTAGAACGTTTTTCGCACAACGATTCTGCATATCCTTAAAATATTCCACAAACAAGTTATAATAAGCCGAACTGAATTGTACCAAAACAATCTATGCTACCGCACACCCAGCAATCATTCCAGATGCCCCTTCAATAACTGATTAGTATACCATAGCATGTTCAGGAAAGCATCAGAGCGCAAGTGAGCGATCACATACCACTAGTGGTTTCACGATAGTCGCCTAAAAAGGCTAACATCATTGCTTCCCTAGCCTTATAGTGATTGTAGAAAATATGCGGGAAATCCAGGCCCCTCCCACCGAAGCCATAAACATCACCATATGCTAGGCCACCCGTACGACCTGCACCCCTGTTGAAGTAGCCACAGCGACTGCATTTGTCACTAACTTTGAAGCTCGAACAGTTGAAGGCGGAGCCCTCATACTTCCAGAGTTCCCATCTGCTACTCTAAAGGTGATACAGGCCCTTGAACGATCTACAGCGATGTATCTTCTGTGCAAGAACTTTTGCGCATCCACAAACGTCCATCTTTCCAGGGTAAAACTCCTGATAGATGCCTCCGCAGTCAATAGCTTTCACTCCTCTTGGTCGCCCGGATGAGCTTCTATGGCCGCTTCCAATCTCTCCCGCAGATTATGAGAGCTTCCCCCCCTTTTCGCAGCTGGCTGGAGGACCCCCCCCTTTTCCGTTTTTTCGTCAGAGAAGTGGGGCGGTAGAGGAATGAAGAGAGAGAGTCCAAAACGAATACGCCTGCTCTCTACAGTTCGTTTCTCTGTCAGTACTGAAAAAAACAAACCCGCCCCAGTGCCCATGCCTCCTTTCACTTCACAAGCCACATTTTTACTGGAATATCATCATGAATTTCGACCAATTTCATGTTTACACATCTCAAACGTTGAACTTCACACAACCAAATGTGAAGTGAAGTACTTTGAAAAGAATTATCCCTTGAATATCAGACCCTGAAATGGCACGTCTCATCCCAAGGAGGCTCGCTACTAGAGAATCGTCAATGAACAAAGTGGCTGACCTTGAATAAGAAATACAGGTTCTAAAGATCCAAAGCTTAGTCTTGTTACAAAAAGAGCTTGAGATCTTGCTTCCTGCAGTGGCTGAAGTGATAAGATTGCACCTCGCATATTTTTGAAACTACACATTTATGTCACTAAATTATAATGTTTCTCCCAAACTTCATGGTCCTCAGCTCACTGTTGTCATCCTTAAAATGCTAGAACCACCAAAAGAGACAAATCGGTGTTTACTTCTGTCAAGCGTGTAATACGTGAAGAGGAAGGCCGAAAAGACGGAACAGATGTGGAAGAAGGAAAGACATTTTTGGAGGAGACAGCACGAAAACATCCTTTAGAGACTGCTGCAATCGACCTGCTTATACAGGTCGAAAGCCTTCCCATTTTGCCTCTTCAACAAACCCTTTTGGTGCTCTATTTCCAATCAAGTGACTGCTCAGGAAATCAGTCACATCATCCAAGAGATACTCGAAGACTGTTCTAGGATCATCATCTTCATTCAACAGCTTTCCGTCATTAGCATCAAGAACTGCTCGCTTATCAAATGATGCTCTCCTTTTCAGAAAATCCGTCGATGAAGTAAATTCGAGCTCAAAAGACTTATTTCCAATTGGAGGCCTTATTGAGTCCATGCCTTCTTTCAGAGCATTCTCACCATACTTATCATAAACATTCCTCTAGCTTCTTGAACCTTGTAACAGTTGCCAAAAGCTCCTCTTGTGTCACCAAGGAGATCCCAGGCCTCATGTTCTGCTTCAAAACATCCGATTTCAATGCGACATGGCATGCCGAAAGCTCCTACAAACTGAAATCAAACATATTTTCCTGCCGAATAGAACCGATTAGTGCATCAAAATCAACCATTTTTGGGGCTAACATACTTCCCTCTTCTTATTTGCGAAGTCGTCCTCGACGAGTCACTGTTGCTGCAATAAAATCCAAACAATTATGAACATGTCAATTTCCAATTAGTTCACATACCTTTCCATCGAGCCGCCATTTCCACTGAACCTGCACTCATCGAAGCTATTAGTGCTAAAAAATCACTCATGAATACATACAAATCAATCACTTCCAAAATGATTCCAGAACATGCACATACACGCAATTCCATTTCAGCCATGCATCAATTTGCCCATACATTCCATTATGAAAAATGGTCTCAACCAAAATAACACATGCACACTTTCCCATGTTTTACACCTGCAACTACCATTGCGGAAACAGAAAAGAAAATACCGAAATAAACAACAACAACTGAAATGAACCCACTCGGAGATGCAAAAATACCCAAAATGCATACCCCTTTTATTGATCTACTATTCGCTATGTACAACCATTCCATGACTAGACGTTCCCGAAGGATCCCCATCGTCGTCCTACAAAAAATCATCAAAATTCGAGTACAAGTGAAGACATACATCAGAACCCTAGAGTGTCCCAAACACTAGAAAAACCCTCAGATAGAGCATACAGGTTATAAAGCACTACCGTTGCATTACCTCGCTAGAGCCTCATCCATAAGTACACATACAGTCTCTGTGCCTTCAAGAACGTTGATCCAAAGTGAGCTGATCTGTCGCAAGCCAACACATACTAATCACACAAGCAACTAACATTCCCTTCCAGGCGATCATCGCCCTCTCCTCTCTTTCTCTCCCCCTCAGGAGTGGGAAATAACTTCATATGAAAATTTATTTTAATCACACGTTGGCCTACATTGACACTGGATGCGATTCGTGGACCTGACCACCCGATCAGGTTGATTCCACCCATCTACCAATGCAATGCAGCGCACAACACACAAACATACAAGAATGACACATACATATCAGCTAGCCCATAACGAAGCTGGATACGGCTCGTGGTCGTGACTGCCCAGCCACGATGGCTCCACCTGCCTACCAACCCGTTATGGCGCGTAGCTAAGACACAGACATATACATTCCAAGCCTATGGCGAAACTAGCTGCGGCTCGTGGTCCTAACCACCCGGCGAGGATAAATCCACCCACCTACTAGCCCACCATAGCGCATTGGTACGATCACACAACACATTTTCTTTTTCTTTTCTTTTTTTTCGTTTTTCTTTTCATAGTAAATTAGTTCACCCAGGTCCTGAGAATTAGGGAGAGGAAGAAAGGGACTTTACCCACCGTTCCCACACATACATGCAAAACATATACACACTAGCCTTTGACAGATCAACCACCTCTTCACTTCATTCTCTCAACTACAGACACTACATATGTATTCATCGATTCAACTTTTCACTTGGTAACTACAGCCAGCTATGCCTTAGTCCCTCATATACCTATCCCTAGGTGTCCTAGAATGCGAGTCTCCGGAATGTCTCATGCAGCCTCACATCGTACTTGAATCCCGACAACTTCTCTAAGGCGAGTCAGGCTCAACTTCGGGAGCTCCGTCATCACTTCCTAGCGTTAGCACATCTGCCTAAGCCCATGTGATATCATTTACCTCATTAGGCCATTCCATCGTGCTGTCGTAGTAGAAGTACCGATCCTTGGCATATCCGGCCCAACTAAGTAGATACGCTTCGAATTTGGGAAATGGAAAGTCAATGTCCATACCTTGATTCCAAAAGTGTACAAGCCAGTGTGCCTCCTCCACGTCATAGTTTCTTTGCAAGCTCTCAACCGATATCTCCGTACTTTCTAATGCTTGATCTGAAAAATATACGACAAGGTCGAACAGAGCGCTCTGGTATACTTGATCAGCCATTAGTTGCCTAGTCCTCAGTGATCCTACATAGTAGCACACTTGGTTTACCAGTTTCTGCAATTCCAACAAACAAAAGGTAAATTGAATGAACAAGTAGAGAAAGGCCTTCTCGTTTCGTTCTCGTATCCAACCACACATCTCTCGTGAGAACACCCAAATCACATAAAAAAGTGCCATCATCCAACGGCTCACTCGAAGTCCTATCCATGCACATTCACCTATCGATCCTTGTACGTTCGGCTCGCTATCCTGACATCTAATCCAATCAAACCTCCTTCGAATAACTCTGGCATGCTCGGCATGGGCCAATCCTAACTCCTTTAGGCCATCGCCAGTCCTGCACATATTCTTTGCATGAAGCACTTTACTCTCTGTACTCTTTTCTGGTGCAATTCCTAATGCATGTTTTTTCTCCAATCCTTCATGTATGAAAATCCTCTCTTTACCAACACCTTGGTTCTCCTTATCCCTTGCTTTCAAGAGGTTCTCCTTTCGATCAACTAATTCCTTGCTAGAACTGTCGTGATCCACACACCACTTTTCTCTCCCGGATCTACCTTTGCCTTCGTGCTCCCCCTTGCATGTACCCTTGCTCATGGCATTATGTACGCTCCTAGTGCTAGACGATAGCTGACTTTCTTGGTTCCTTGTCAACTTTTGATGATATCCTCGATCACGAGTTCTAAAAGAGCATTTTCTACTTTTCGAAGAGTATTCCCTCCTTGCATGAGGATCCACCACTTGGCTCATTTTCTTCTCCTTCTCCACCGGGTCGATGTGCATTGTATAGCATTCAGCCTCGCCTGTACTTGCCAACCATCCTAGTAGTTCCTGATCGGAATCGTCTTTATAGAGCAATGGATTTTGATACTCTCCCATCTTCGTGTCTTGATTCTTAAAGAGCTGCAAGTTAAACCCGTCTTGAAGCAGATTCTTGTAGGTGTCCGTGTTCAAAGAAAATCTAGCTCGTGCACTCTCGTGCCTTGCTTTCTCCTTCTCTTTCCTTTCCATCTCATCGACTATTATTGTCTTCTTCTTGTTGCTCGAGGGAGGGGACACTTGTATTTGAATCCGATCAGACTTTGGCCCTATCGAAATAAAACCTGTGCGCCAGTCATGCACACATTCGGCTTGCACCAACCATGGCCGTCCAAGTAGGATCGAGAAGGTAGCCTCCGAGGTCCTTGGTCTTACTATCAGATAATCGACTTTAAACTCTAGACCGCCCACAACTGTACTTACATTCTTCAAAAGGCCCGCAGGCTTCACTTGTGTTTGATCTGCCATCCTCAAAGACATCGGCGTCTCTTCCATGTGGTTAAGGCCCAAAGCTTTCATCATGAATTCAGTCATCAGGTTGACTGCGGCTCCACTATCTAACTGAGCACCAGGGACTGCATATCCTTTAATCTCGACCGTCACAGCTGGAGCGTTCGAATCAATTTGCGTCGTAATACTTTGAATGATTCCTTGGACATCTTTATCTCGTCTATTTTTATCTCGAGCTTTCCTTGGCTTCTTTATATATTCGTTATAGAATTGTTTCCTATAAGCAGGTGAACATTTTAGCAATGTGCCAATGTCCAGCGTGACTTCAGTGTCAACAAGTAACTTCACAATATCTACTTCTTCCGAACTTTGTCTTTCCTTTCTAATCTTAGGAGCTTTCAATCTTTCAGGGAATGGTGCTATGCCCGGCACAAACTCCTTGGTTACTGGTGGAAGGATCTCAATTTCTTCCCCATCCTCAAACTCTTGCCGCTCAACAAATCCTCCAACTTGGTTTTCTACCTCTTCGTGTTCAGCTATCCTCACTTGACTCCCTTCTTCACCTTCGCCTCTTGGATTCTTCTTCGAGTACTCTTGAGTTCTTGTGACTACTGCCACAGTTGGATCTTTGTGTGGTTTCTTGGCCTCGTAAGCATCCACAAAGTGCATTGACGAGCTAGAGCCTTCTTGAGGGTTCGGTGTCTTGAACACTACTCCGATCGTAGGAACGTGCTCTTGAGCTCTTGATGTGATATGCATCTGAGTATCAACATAGTTTGAGGACCCTACTGGTCCTTTTTCTTTGCCGGCAGAAGCTCTTCGTTTTGGACAATCTTCATCAAAGTGGCCCTCCCCACTACAGTACCTACAGAGCGGGGTATAATCAATTGGCTTCTTTTCGTTTGGACATCTAGATTGTGTATGGCCAAAGCCATGACATCTCCAGCACTGGATTCGACCATCTCTTCTTTGATCACGCGGAGCTCCTCTTGGATAGTCTCCTCCTTGACCCTGAGTACCATATCCATAAGTCGGTCTGTTTTCCCAACGAGATGTAGGTGGGACACTTTGAGCGGGCAATCCCGTGTAAGGTCTCTCTCTTGTATCCCCTGATTTCATGGTCCTTTCTTCGTAGGCTCTCTTGTTGTAACATCGGTCCTCTGTGTGATTTGTCCTTCCACAAAAAGTACAACGCATCCTAGGTGGCGATCTATCTGTGAATACTCTCGAGACTGTAGGGCATTCTGAAGCCAAATGGCCATAACCATGGCACTTTCCACACCATGTATTTGATCGAAACACTTGATTCGGGTTTGTTGTGACCTCTGGTTTTACTGTGTACGTCTCTTGAGTTATCGTGGCAGCTTTAATAGCTTGCGTGACCAATTCCAATATTCGTTCTTCGGTTAGCGCAGGCTTTACCTCGCCTGGCGTGCTAGTGGCAGCTACAAAAGCTGGGGTCGTCAATGCAGGACTTCCTTGGCCAGGATCTTTCATCGGTAGGTTTCCTGGGCCTCCCATAGGCTCATATAAGAGTTCCATCTTCCTTTGTTGGCATAATTGTACTTCCTCCCAAAGTCTCGCTTGCTCTTTAGCATCCATTAAAGTTGCCGGTCTTGTCAGGCTGATGTGCTGCTGTGCCGTAGGATCTCGCAATCCCGAAATGAATCTACGTTTCAATGTCTCATCATTCGGGGCATTCACGCCCATCTTTCTTACTAATGTTTCCATTCTCTGAATATAGTTATCGATGCTCTCATTGACTCCTTGTCGCAAATAATCCATTTGTTGGGCCAATCTATCTTGGAAGCCTTGTCGTCGAAACTTTGCCAAGAAAGCTTCCTTGAGCATCTGATAAGTCCCACGTTCTTGTGGTGTCAGATTCCCATACCAATTGGCTGCCTCATCACGGAGAATAGCCGGAAAAATTCTCAACCTTTGATCCTGGTCAACTACGTCATTGGCCTCACAAGTAACCTCAAACAACTGGATAAAACTATCCGGATCTTCGTCCCAAGTACCCGAAAATTTGGTGAAGTCCCCCAAGTGAACTGAAATCCGCTGAGCCATTTCGAACAGAGGTGTGATTCAATATCACTTCGATCCCAAAAATTTAGCACACGTGGCTTCAGGATCCCTCCTTCAAATTGTCGTACTTGATTCGCGACCCTCCTACGAGAGTACACGTTTTTGACCGATTTCTTCGAGGCAATCGAAGTCCACTCACCTGGCGGTTCCCACCTTCTTCTTTCTCTTTCAAGGGCTCTTCTCTGAGCGCGTTCCTCTCTTTGAGTTTGTGTTGCTCCTGACGATGAGCTCCCCTCGCTCATGTACTAGATCGTGGGGTCCGCAAGCTCGGCCAACCTGTGGCGCTAGGCGAACCTATGGCACTCTCTTATAGAGACGTACCAAGCTTTTCCCGGCAAACGCACCAAATGAAATGGCTCTTATGGCCACGGAAAAAGTGATTGTGAAAGCCTTTATTTTGCGCAAACCCCCTCGGAATCGATTTACTTGGATCACCTAGGGCCCACAATTATCTCGCAATGGATTCTTCCTATGTCTATGCACTAGCTCATATGTTCCCGGCAAACGCACCAAAATGTTTAGGTCTTGAGCCCAAGGAAAAGATGATTGTGGAAGCCTTTATTTTGCTCAAACCCCTCGCATTAGACATCCAGATAATAAAATAACACACTTATCCGCCTTAGCTAGTGTCTAATCACCACCAAACAATTCGGCTTCTCCATTTTCCCCATCATTCCCTGGGTGCTCTTCAACAAACAACAATTTTCTGGGCAGCCTTGTATAGATTATAAGTCTTATCTCATAGGGAAACAGACCTCGCGACTTCTTTCGAATTGCACCAGGACATCACAATGGCATAAAACAAGCAACATGAAACGTTGATAGGCTTCACAGGGGCACCAATGCTGACTGGCTCTAACTGGTGGTCTTGATTGGAGGATTATAGGGGCTAACGCAAAAAGTCTTCTTGTTTCCTCCACCTATTAATATCATTCTGCTCAGCATCAAAACCTTCCATGCGATCGATCATCAAACACATGCCACTCCCTATTACTCCAATTACCACTGTTCACAGGCCAGCTTGTACCTAGAAAATTGCAGTCCGAGTCCAAAGTGCTTACCGTTTTACAGATCCCAATTACTACACAAATTGAAAACTAAATCTAAATATTCAGTAAATGAAAGTGACATCCTCACAAACGCATAGGGCACGCATACGAACTACAGCTTCTAAATCGGCACATTGTACATAGCATAGGAATTTCAGGTCGAAGCATGAATTTATGGCTTGGTATTTCCTAAAGAGCTCCAAATGAAGTAAGAATGCTTACAATGGTATCTGAAAAACACTCAGCATCCAACGACCATAATAACATACTATGGCCAAAATGTCGACGATGAACTATAGAGCTCTCATATTTGCCAAAGGGACTCGTATGAATTACGATATGAAGATAAAAAGAAATTACTAGTATTGATGCATGAAGGCCAGCATAAGGACGCACAATCGCTACCTCACATCATGAAGTCTTGACGTCGTAATACAGTCAAGAAGGAGTTGCGACTGACCATCCAGGAAAGAGTCAAGTGCTCCTAAAACACTTCCAAGCAACAGACGAGTAATAATAATTAGAACGTTTTTCGCACAACGATTCTGCATATCCTTAAAATATTCCACAAACAAGTTATAATAAGCCGAACTGAATTGTACCAAAACAATCTATGCTACCGCACACCCAGCAATCATTCCAGATGCCCCTTCAATAACTGATTAGTATACCATAGCATGTTCAGGAAAGCATCAGAGCGCAAGTGAGCGATCACATACCACTAGTGGTTTCACGATAGTCGCCTAAAAAGGCTAACATCATTGCTTCCCTAGCCTTATAGTGATTGTAGAAAATATGCGGGAAATCTAGGCCCCTCCCACCGAAGCCATAAGCATCACCATATGCTAGGCCACCCGTACGACCTGCACCCCTGTTGAAGTAGCCACAGCGACTGCATTTGTCACTAACTTTGAAGCTCGAACAGTTGAAGGCGGAGCCCTCATACTTCCAGAGTTCCCATCTGCTGCTCTAAAGGTGATACAGGCCCTTGAACGATCTACAGCGATGTATCTTCTGTGCAAGAACTTTTGCGCATCCACAAACGTCCATCTTTCCAGGGTAAAACTCCTGATAGATGCCTCCGCAGTCAATAGCTTTCACTCCTCTTGGTCGCCCGGATGAGCTTCTATGGCCGCTTCCAATCTCTCCCGCAGATTATGAGAGCTTCCCCCCCTTTTCGCAGCTGGCTGGAGGACCCCCCCCTTTTCCGTTTTTTCGTCAGAGAAGTGGGGCGGTAGAGGAATGAAGAGAGAGAGTCCAAAACGAATACGCCTGCTCTCTACAGTTCGTTTCTCTGTCAGTACTGAAAAAAACAAACCCGCCCCAGTGCCCATGCCTCCTTTCACTTCACAAGCCACATTTTTACTGGAATATCATCATGAATTTCGACCAATTTCATGTTTACACATCTCAAACGTTGAACTTCACACAACCAAATGTGAAGTGAAGTACTTTGAAAAGAATTATCCCTTGAATATCAGACCCTGAAATGGCACGTCTCATCCCAAGGAGGCTCGCTACTAGAGAATCGTCAATGAACAAAGTGGCTGACCTTGAATAAGAAATACAGGTTCTAAAGATCCAAAGCTTAGTCTTGTTACAAAAAGAGCTTGAGATCTTGCTTCCTGCAGTGGCTGAAGTGATAAGATTGCACCTCGCATATTTTTGAAACTACACATTTATGTCACTAAATTATAATGTTTCTCCCAAACTTCATGGTCCTCAGCTCACTGTTGTCATCCTTAAAATGCTAGAACCACCAAAAGAGACAAATCGGTGTTTACTTCTGTCAAGCGTGTAATACGTGAAGAGGAAGGCCGAAAAGACGGAACAGATGTGGAAGAAGGAAAGACATTTTTGGAGGAGACAGCACGAAAACATCCTTTAGAGACTGCTGCAATCGACCTGCTTATACAGGTCGAAAGCCTTCCCATTTTGCCTCTTCAACAAACCCTTTTGGTGCTCTATTTCCAATCAAGTGACTGCTCAGGAAATCAGTCACATCATCCAAGAGATACTCGAAGACTGTTCTAGGATCATCATCTTCATTCAACAGCTTTCCGTCATTAGCATCAAGAACTGCTCGCTTATCAAATGATGCTCTCCTTTTCAGAAAATCCGTCAATGAAGTAAATTCGAGCTCAAAAGACTTATTTCCAATTGGAGGCCTTATTGAGTCCATGCCTTCTTTCATAGCATTCTCACCATACTTATCATAAACATTCCTCTAGCTTCTTGAACCTTGTAACAGTTGCCAAAAGCTCCTCTTGTGTCACCAAGGAGATCCCAGGCCTCATGTTCTGCTTCAAAACATCCGATTTCAATGCGACATGGCATGCCGAAAGCTCCTACAAACTGAAATCAAACATATTTTCCTGCCAAATAGAACCGATTAGTGCATCAAAATCAACCATTTTTGGGGCTAACAGGGGGGGGGGGGGAGTATTTCTCCAAGGAATTCACAAAGTACTTTCAGTACAATGGCATAAAGAGGGACTTTACATGCAAGTACACCCCTCAACAAAATGGTATTGTAGAGAGCAAGAATAGGCATTTGGTTGAAATAGCTAGATTTCTCATAAATGAAGCTATGTTACCATTTTCTTATTGGGTTGAGGCTATGAATACAACTTGTTAATTGATAAACAGGGTTCAAGAGGTGGTGTGCATAACTTGACTCCACATGAAGTCTATTATGGCAAGAAACCAACCATGGAGCACCTCAAGGTATTTGGATGTGTATGCTTTGTTCATGTTCCAAGTGAAGTGAGGAACAAAGTTAGAGCCCAAGAGTGAGAAATGTATGTTCATTGGCTACTCAAATGAGTACTCAAATGAGCAAAAAGGCTACAAATGCTACAAAAAACTCTCAAAGAAGCTACATGTGTCAAGAGATCTTGTGTTTGATGACTCAAGGTCATGGTATGGAGACAAGGGCAAGGCAAAGTAGGATGAAGAGGATCAAGAGGAGCATGTGGATTGTGATATGCAGATTCAACCTCAAGAGTCAATCACAATTAGTGGACCAGAGGCTTCTACATCTAAGGTACACTCATATGATCACTCTTACACTTATAGTTATGAAAGATCATCTCCTACTTCAAAGTATAGAAGACTGTAAGACACAGACTATGACACTAGGGAAGCTCAAGAGGAGTCATAAGAGGAAGAGCTTTAGGAGGTCATTACTCCTAATGTAAAGCTCAATAGACCCAAGAAGAAATATCCAAAAGGTCAAGAGAGGAGGTCTACAAGGAAGAAGTGACCCCCATAAAGGTATACATATGGTTCTTTCATGACAAAGCACTATGCATACATGATGAATGTCATTGTACATCAATGAGGAAGCAAAGACCAAGCCAGAGTGGAGAAAGGCTATGTATGAAGATTTCAAAGCTCTTAAGGAGAACAAAACTTGGGAACTAGTACCCAAGAAGGATGGCATGAAGATAGTCCAAAACAAGTGGGTGTACAAGACCAAGAGGAATGTAGATGGCACCTTGGCAAAATACAAGGCTAGACTAGTAGCCAAAGGCTTCACACAAACACAAGGGATGGATTATGAGGAGACGTTTAGCCCTATGGAAAACAAGGCTACCATTAGAGCTCTCATAGCCCAATGTGTAGCAAGAAGGTGGCCTATCTACCAGATGGACATAAAGAATGCCTTCTTGAATGGTGATTTACAAGAAGAGTTGTTCATGGAACAACCTTAAGGGTATGTAGATCCATAGCATCCTACCTATGTTTGCACATTGAAGAAGGCCTTGTATGGCCTGAAGCAAGCCCCAAGGACTTGGAATCAGAGGCTAGTGGACTTCTTGAAGAGATTTGGTTTCTCTCCAAGTGATGCAGATCCATCCTTGTATATGAAGAAAACAAATGACAAGATATGTTTGATATGAATATATGTAGATGATCTCCTTGTGATAGATGATGATGTAGGGATAAGGACCATCAAAGAGAAGCTTGGAAGAGAGTTCAAAATCTCAGATTTAGGTGTGCTTAAGTACTTGCTTGGCATTGAGGTGATCTATGGGAAAGAAGGTATCTTTCTCTCTCAAAAGAAGTATCTTTTAGAAGTGTTGTTTAGGTTTGGTATGACACATTGCAAACCAATAGCTCAACCTATGGATTCAAATGTAAAGTTAAGCAAGGAAGATGGTAAGAAGCTAGAAGACCTTACACTATACAGGAACATTGTGGGATCACTGATATATGCTACACTCACAAGGCCTGACTTGTGCTACATAGTTGGACTTCTATCTCAGTTCATGCATGCAGCCACAGATACATATCTCAATCATGCAAAGAGAGTGTTAAGATATGTGAAGAGTACATTTAATTATGGGTTGCTATACAGATATTGGATAAGGCCCGGTATACCAGATTTATGCAAATTAATGCACTTGTTTAACTTTTGGTCCTATGTTTGGTCCTATATTTCCACTGGAGTTTAGCAAATGTCCGTGCTTTTGGCTACTTGGAAACCCCTCTTTTCCCTCTTGGGTTTCTTTCCCTTGGCTGATGCACACTCACCCGCGTTCACCCACTCTCTCACGCATTCTTACCCACTCAAATATGTAATAGCACACCTCTCTCACATGCACACTTACTACCACCTCCATGCATTCACTACCAGCCCTCACCTCTCTCTCTAACTCTCCCTCTCTCTTACCCTCTTAGCCTCACACACATAAATTCACACTTCCCACAACAGCTTACATACATTCACACACTGCACTTTTGTTCTCCCTCTTTTACTCTTGCTCTCACTCTTTCTCCACATACACACACACTCACTCACACATACGCTCGCACATACTCAAGCACACACTCCCATCCCCACCCACACTTTTACTCACACATCTTCCTTCCCCCCACACTCCTATTTTTTTTCCTTTTTCTCTCTCTCCTTTCCCTTACCCACTTTTTCCTCTCACTCGTTCACTTTCACTTTCTAAAAAGAAAACAAATCCATACACATACCTATATTTCACGTTAAGGCCATCACTGTTCTCTGTTATGTACCCAATAGACCTCTTTGATATTGCTTTTAATAATGATGCTTATAAGAGCCAGATGGAAAATCTATAAACAAGACCCGCACATTATGTCAAATACCACACAAGTCCTCGGTTCCTCAAAATGCCTTTCAAGACACCATGCTTCTTGATCACACTTAATATATGCAAACCCACTAAAATGTGTGCTCACACAATGCTCTGCGTAGCCAATATTGCAAGAATGCAAGACGGGAGAACAAAGAAAATCTATGCCACAGATGTTGCACGTCCTTGACAAAAGTAATGAGAGTGATTTCTAATCGTGAAATGTGTAACTATTCCATTGCAGACCGTTTGTCACATTGCATTGATACAAAGAACTACAATAAATGGCATTGGTGATCCACGATGTGACAAACTTTAGTCATCAATAGCCGATATGAGCCATATGGTGCACATCCCTGTTAGCACAAACACCACTAGCTTCTATCCCTCGATGAAGGGCTACCTGTTTGGTAACAATGACTTCTCATTATTGTGGTCAAGATCTCACAGTTGTTTGCGTGTGTATATGCTCTCAGACAGGAAATAAGTAGCAGATGAGGCATATAACCTAGTGACCAGAGGTATAGAGGATATCGTCTCTATCATCATAGTATCCACCTATCAGATTCAGAGACTGAACTGATCCATCCTTAAGGGTAGAGTTACCTCACCAAGAGATGTTGTACCTCCAAAGCCTTCCACATTCCTCGGAGTTGAAGAATAGAGCTCTTTCCACAGTGCCTGCATGTAGTTATCCTCCGCGGGTGAATTCGAGTGATGACGTGGTACTGCTTCCACCCTTCTCCCCTGCAAAATTCTTTTGAACAGCACCCTTTCTAGTTTAGCAGCTCTTATTTCCCCTTCATCTCTATAGCATGAAAGCTAATATGTCTCTTCCCTTAAGCATGTACAAAGCTCGAGCCTATGATAGCATTCCCATACAAATATATATATTGTTGCAGGCAAGGCAGAATCTGTTTCAAGCTCCAAAAGATCGATTACAGCTAGGGGCAGCGTTGACAATCAAAAACAACTCTTTTTTGTTGTTTTTATAATTGCTCACGTTCACATCCTTGCAGCCAATGCTCTTTTCTTTTTCTCAACATGGCAACACAAGGAAGTGCAAATGTTCCCTCCTCAGTCCTGAACATCACCTGTCTCCTGGTTGCTTACGGTTCCTTGTATGTATCCTCAATAGGAGAGAGTGAAGAACAAAACAGCATCCAAACTTCCACCACCGATGCCTTTCGCTTGCTACCTGCACATCAAGTCAATCTGCAGAATCATAAGAATCCTTTCTGTCAACTTCCAAAGAGCTTCAGCAGCTACGTGCTTCAGAAACCAGAATGCCCTTCTAGCCTGCTCTGTAATCTTGCCAATGAAATTCTCGTCTGCTGAGTTTTTTTTTTTTTCGCATACATTCTCTTGCCAAGACCTTCAGATGTTGGATGACAAAAACACAATGTCAGAATATATGCAGATCATAGTCACGTCCTATTTTAGCCAGATGAATCATAGATTAAGCCAAGAAATTGTCGGAAGGGCCTCTAATGTCTCAAAAATCGCCTTGCGTAATCCTTTTCCCTTGCATGATTCAAGCCAAGACCTCCTTCTTTCGACTCGGGATCTCTATTTTCTAAAGCAGCTGCAAGCCTTCTCGTCTACTTTGTCCTCAAACTGTCATCTGCCTACTTGCCATCGGTGTTGACAAGCGGTACAGAGCTGGGAACTCTACTGCAGCGTGTGTGAAAAACCATATCCACCCATATCGCTTCAGGCATAGAAGAGCATCACCTCCACATATTTCCAAACTGTCAGATATGTCGATTGAGTTAAGAGTGTAATACGCAGCTATCAGATTGCATACGCAAAGAATAGTAATCCTCTTTCATTCTGAGAACCCCCCCCCCCTCGTGCGTGGCCTTTCTTTCCAAGTAAAACGTATCGATCTCCTACCACGTAGCGATCCACATGCAATTCCCTTCCCACTCTATCATAATGCCTTTGCTTCCCCTCATACCTTGAAATGCGTAAAAACCTTGAGCATTCATTCTCAGCTCCTTTTTGTTGTTGAAGACATCGTGCTGGACTTCATTTTCAACAAACAAAATAAGCCCGTGCTTAGATTAAGTGGCCTTTCCCTTGCATCATCTCCCTCTGCAACTTAGCGGCCTTCCTTTTTTGATGTCTGCTTCAGTTTAGAGCCGCGCCTCCACAACAGTTTTGCTCCATCTATAGCAGAAAAGTCTCTTGATTCAAATGGGTTGTCCACTATAGATGAAATCCATGAGACCTTCAATCCTTCACCGGCCAATTCTAGAACCCGTCTTGTCAAGCTTCCGAGGAAAGAACTTAAACCCCAACACTTACTCAAATGCTCTTTGAGAGCTTCCCAAAACGTTTCCTCTTCAGCTTCAAATCTCCTCCCGAACTGTCTACACCTCCCGATGGATATTACTTCACATATACCTGTCCCCCTCGTTACAGTAGCATAGCACTCCCCAAAACGACTTCCTCGCTGCCCAGTCCAAGACCTCCTTGTAATTACCACCTGCTTTCCAAATCTTCTATCAACGACTTCCAATTCTATGCCTGCTCGCGTAAGCTTTCCCCAAAGAGGATCACACCAATGAGAATGTGCAGCCAGTCTTCCCGATCGACTGTTGGATGTACCCCTCTGTCCTTGTAGACTATTCCCCTCACTCTCCAACCATCGAGAGCAAAAAACGCCCCCTTCCTTCTTTCTGTCTTCGGTCTCTGTGCAGATACACGGACAAGAAAAAACGAGATAGAAAAAACCCCCTCCCTCAGAGCAGCAAAAAAAAACTTTATATTTTCTCTTTTTTTTTTCTCTTTACTCACCCACTCTTTCTAACACTCCACTTCCCCAACTCTCTGACACTTCCAGCGGTTGACTAGTGACCACCGCCTTCCCCTTGTGGCCTTCAAGTCTCTTGTGTACCATATCCATCAATTAAAATGGTCCCAGCCATTGCATCTCGAAAAAGCAAGCTTATCAAACGCTCCTTGTGCTTTTACACCCAGCCCCCTTTTTTAGGCCATACAAATGAATGAGAGTGTGACTTATGACAAGGCCACCTTCATATAATTCCTTCCTCGCAATGTCCTCATGTATTCATGTACCCCCCCCTTTTTTTTTACAGCAACTATCCAGCAGCAGCCTTCAAAACACGAGAGCAAGACACTTGATATGAATGAAACCCCTCAAGTTTCATTTGCTCGAAACACTAGAGTGCCTCCTTTCCATGGTGAGGATGATTTACATATCTCGGAATCAATGTGTTCCATAATGATGAAAGTTTGTCAAAACATGACGAGCCCTTGAGATGAGGCCACAATGGCTATACATGGCAACCAGTGAGCTACCAAGAACAATGTCTCTTTCCCAGAGACCCTGCATCTCAGGACCTTTATTGATATCTCCAATGTCACTGCAGGCCCTAGGCCAAAAATAGTAACAACAAGATCTATCCACATCTTCATACTGAGCATCTGCTGTCGTCAAAGCATTTCAAGAGATAATAGTTGGCTGCAATCCTTTAGATAACATTCTTTTGAAACAATCGCGATACATCCATGGCACAACGACATTTTCTTAACATGCATGGACACATTTGGAAACTTACAAACCCACAAGCATACAGGAAGAACCAATGATATTTGCAGGTGTCTGCTAAGGTAGCTTCCATTAGATACAAGTCATCGGGGAAGTCCAAGAACTGCATCTCAGTCCTATCATCCTCCATCATCTGTAGGGCCTCTACCAGTTTTGGCCTCCCAAAAGCATTTCATTATCGAAGCACAAAACTCCTTACGCATATGTGTACACGGTGAAACATGGCAACTAATGCATCACCAAGATTTTGGTCATGATCAAGCAATGTCTGCCTGGGACTTCCAGCATGCACCCTTCCAGCTTGCCCTCTAAACCAATCTATCACCAACACACCTTTTTCCCCTTCCAATTACTTGCAATCACACATCTATTCTACACAATGAAGACATGTTAGTGCAAAAGATAGACAATAAACATAGTTAACAGATATGATGAAGAACTTCAAGTAAGAGCATGGAGTGATGCAGATTGGGTAGGGAGTGTTGATGATAGAAGGTCAAATTCTAGCTATGTTTTCATGCTAGATGTACGGAGATAATATGTAAAGTTTACATCTTGCTAACAATCCCATGTATTCTGCAAGGAGCAAGCATATTGAGGTGCATTACCATTATGTAAGGGAAAAGCTTGCAAGTTGGGACATTGATGTTCATTTTGTAGGTATAAAGGACCAAGTTGCAGACATCTTCACCAAAAGCTTATATGTGACCAAGTTAACAAATTTTTCAAAGGCTATGAGCTTGCTTGATATGGACACTACCACCTTAAGCTTGAGGGGGACTGTTGAAAATGTGAACTATGCAAGATTTAGGTGAACAAAGGGGTCAAAGGACCTTATTATGAACAAAATTCACAAGTTAGATCACTTAAGGCAGTCTCAAGGTTGGGCAAGGTCAGGCAAGGTAGACCTAAGGTGGTGGAAAAGTTAGGTGAGGCATCCAAAAGCTATAAAAGAAGGTGAAGAGTCATCAAATGCATGGAGATATATACTCAAGGAGGCTTAAAAAGAGAGTCATCCAAGGCTCAAGGAGGTGAAATGCAGCTATCCAAGCCAGGAAAAATGTAGAGGAGGACATTGTGAAGAGAGATGGTGGATGCAATCCAAAGATGAGTTGGTGCTGCTACAACCAACTTCACACCAGCCAACTGAGACTTCAGAGATGATTAGAAGACCCTTTGAGCTTCCTAAATCCACCAAAATATCAGCCAAGTACTTTGGAACATGTATCCCAAAAGTTTAAGTCAAGACAGACTAGTTGCGAAATGACTAGCTCCCAAAACTTGCTATTTTTGGACATACACCTGCTGGAAAAAATGAACAGTGCTCTCAACCTGGTATTAATTAGAAAAATTCCTTTTGGGCATAGCAAAAAGACTTAGCAAACTTCCCAATACAAGTTAAAACACTTCAAATGATGGACTGAGCACTGAGAACAAGTTTCATCAATTTCTGGAACATTCCCACAATTCTCGGGGCTCTACAGAGATAGACCAGTAAGCAGTAAAATGCAGATATCTCCAAAAGTATTAATCTAATGACCTTGAAAATGTATAGGTACAAAGTAGACAGTAAGAGCTATCCAGCACACTTTACAACACTGAAAAAGGTTCAGTAGAACTCGAGATATGACCTTCTGAAGTTACTGCTCTGAGTGAGTATAGCAGAGAACAAAACAGAGAAGTAGATGATAATAAATGTATAGATTCACATATGATTACAACCACATTGGCGATGAATCTTTGCAAAATGGGAGTAGAATGATAGAGCTATGGAGTAAGCTCTTCAAGCTCTACAAAATGACATGAACTGGTTGTTAAAAGTCAAGCTTCAAGCTAAAAATTCGTGGGGAATCTTTTATGGACATGTGGAGCAATCAAAGGAAGCCAAAAGCCACGAGATTCCATCAAGAAAAGTCACTCAACCACTCCCCAAGTCATCTCAACTAATTCCTCCAAGTTAGGAGGCTGATTTGGAAAGGTAGTTCCTAGATTTTAGGGGCACACCTCTCACTATAAAAGGAGCATGTATCCCGACTTCTTTTGGGGCCATCTTCTTGGATTTTTAGCTCATGTAAAGTGAGCACTAAGTGCTGGAGTTGTGATAAGCAAGCCCCTTGCTTAAGCAACCCCCTTGCTTGCTTGTTTGTTTTCTTTTAGTAGGCATATCTATGTGTGTGCGCAGGCAGTGTTGCAACTCTCTACCCCTGAGTTGTTAGCATTGGTTCTCCCTCATATGGTATCCATTTGATGTAATTCTTGTCTCATTGGATAGCTATAAGAGTCTATTTTATGCTTACCAATTCTCTGGAGCATTCTCTGAGTAAGCTGGGAGCAACATTCATTTTAGTGAAGTTGTGTGATTGATATCTCTCTCTTTGTGTAGGCTCTATTGGAAATATTTTGCTCTCTGTTGTAAGGGCTGGTTCTCCTTCTCTATGTATCCATTTGCTATGATTTTGGTGTCATTGGGTAGCTATTAGAGTCCTCTTAAGTTGACATAAGTTTGAGATTCATTCTCTGTATAATCTCTGAGAAAAGTTTGCTGGAGTGAAGTGAGGTCTCTGCTTGACTAGCAGTTGTGAGCATTCAACTAGCTCATGTTGTAGACATTGTTTCTCTTTGTGTAAGCATCCATTTCAAGTGAAATTTGTTTTGTTGGAAAGCCCTTGGTGTCTACTACAGGTCTACAAAAGCTCACTGGAGTTCTCTGCATAAGCTCTGAGTAAGAGCATTTTTGGTGTGCAGAGGTCAAACAAGGATACCTGTGGAGGTCATTCGCGCTTCATCGTTGCTTAGGGGTTGAGATACTTCCCCCATCAGTGGTATCAGAGCATTTGGGCATCTTGGAGGTATCACATACAAGCAAGAAGACCTCTTGGAGTTGGTGGTTGAAGAGTTGCATCAACAAAAGCTTCTTGGAGGTAGCTCACATCAAGGGGGAGCTATTCTACTCAAATTTGCAAGAGCACAAGGTGTCCATCTAAGGAAAGCTTTGGATTGAGGTAACCTCAGAGCCTCATTTTCATTTTACACACATTGGAGCATTAGCCAAGGGCTAGGTCAAGTATCAAAGACTAGATATGGGAGACTTCAACACTCAAATTGAAAAGCTAGACAAAGGTAACTATCAACCATGGAGATTTAGGGTCTCCAACTATCTTATGGGCAAGGGCCTTTGGGGGTTGATTAGTGGAAGTGAACCAAGACCTAGGTTGGATGAGAATCCAACCAATGACCAGAGAAGGGCCTTTAGGGAATGGAATGAAAGAGACAAGAGGGTTATCTTTATTCTTTCCCAACACATTAGCAATAGCATGATCGGCCATATCCAAGACCTGGATTCAAGCATGAAGGTATGGGAGACACTTGAAAGGCTTTATTCAACAAGCACCAAAGCAAGGAAGATCCAACTCAAGAATGAGCTCAACAACCTTAGGAAGAGCTCAGGGAGTAGCATAAATGACTACATACTTAAGGTCAAGGAGTTATCAGATGCATTGGGATCCATTGGAAGCCACGTAGACGATGACGATCTTGTGGCTTATACTCTCAATGGTTTGAGAGATGATGAGAAGTGGAAACCCTTTACCACTTCAGTTTATGTAAGGGATAATCTTCCCGATTTTGAGCAATTGGTTGCTCTCATGGTCACCGAAGAAATGAACATAGGTGGAAGTTCAACTAAAAGCAAAGATGCACAAGTTTTCTATGCAGGTAATCAAAGGGGCAAAGGAAGACAAGGACAAGGAAGGGGCAAAGGAAGGTTTGGAGGAAGGCAAGGCCACTCAAGAAATCAAGGACATGACCAAGGCACCTCATCACAAAGAGGGAGAGGAAGATCAAGAGGAAGAGGAGGACGACATCAACAAAACAGGAATCAAGATGGCGAAGGATGTTACATATGTGGCAAGTTTGGCCACTATGCTAGAGATTGCTACCAAGGAGGAAACCAAAGGAACTATAATCAAGGTTCTTCATACAAAGGCCAAGGTAATTATGCTTCTACAAGTTCAGAAAATGACAATCTCTTGATGATGCACATGAATGGGAATTCAAGCAAAGTAGATAACACTTGGTATATTGATAGTGGATGTAGCAACCATATGAGTTGCAATGCTTCTTGGTTTACTAATCTACATGTTCCCAAAGGTAAAGGACATGTAGAAACAGGTGATGATACAGCCCATGAGATCTCCCTTGTTGGAGATGTAGCTTTGGATGACAAGGAGGAAGGAAGATGTCTCAAGGATGTCTTGCATGTACCTACCATCACAAAGAACTTGGTGTCCGTTGGGCAAATGGTTGAAAGAGGCTATCAAGTAAGGTTCAACAAAGGTGGATGCTTTGTGGAGAACCCTAAGCAAGGTTACAAGGTCATAGCAAGAGGAAAGAAGCAAGGGAGACTCTTCACTTTGGAGGTAAATTCTCATTCTACTCAACATGTCTACTTCACATATGGAAACAAGAGGATTTCGGAGTTGGACTTGTGGCACAAGAGGATAGGTCACATCAACATACAAAGAATGAAGGAAATGCAATTCAAGAGGCTGGTTGAAGGTCTTCCCAACTTCCAAGGACAAGGTATGAAGCATTTATGTGAATCTTGTCAACTAGGGAAGCAAGCGAGACTTCCATTCAAGAAGAGTGGCTACATAAGCGAACATCCATTGGAGTTGATACATACAGATGTGTGGGGGCCAACGAAAGAGCAATCCATTGGAGGTAACAAGTACTTTGTCACTTTTATAGATGATTGCACAAGGATGGTTTGGGTTTATTTCATCAAAAACAAATCAGATGTGTTTACATGTTTCAAAGCATTCAAGGCAATGGTAGAGAAGGAAACAGGTACATATATCAAGAAGCTAAGGTCCGATGGAGGGGGAGAATATTTCTCAAATGAGTTTTCTGATTTTTTAATGGATCAAGGCATCAAGAGGCAAGTAACATGCAGGTACACACCCCAACAAAATGGAGTAGCAGAGAGAAAGAATAGATACATTGCCGAGATCGCTAGAGCAATGCTTAATGAGATGAATGTACCTAACATGTTTTGGAGTGATGCAGCAAATACCGCCGTGTATCTAATGAATAGGGCTCCTACCTCAGGGATCCATGACTTGACACCATATCAAGCCTATTATGGTAAGAAACCTGATCTTTCCCACTTGAAGATATTTGGATGTACTTGTTATGTACATGTGCCAAGTGAATTGAGGCACAAGCTACAACCAAAGGCAGAAAAGTGTGTGTTTCTAGGATATTCAAATGATCATAAAGGTTACAGGTGCTTCAACCCAAATACAAAGGACTTGAGGATATCAAGGGATGTAGCATTTGATGAGCTACTCCCTTGGTATAAGAAGTATGATTGTATGCAGGACTATGAAGAAGAAAAGCATGGACATGATGAAGAACAAATCGACCTAGAGCTAAGCGGCCCAAGGTGTTCCATCAATGAAGATAGTTCAAGCATGAACTCACCATGGAGGGGGAGATCTTCATCAAGCTATGAAGCACAATCAATCAACAAAGGCAAAGCAACATTGGTGGAGTTGGATGAAGAAGGTAATGAAGTTGAAGATGATGAAGGACACATGATGGAGAAAGAAGCCACGTCAAAGAAAGAGATCAAGTTCCCAAGGCAAAGGAGGTTTATTCCTCCAAAAGGTGAAGAAAGGAAGTCTTCTAGAGTTAAGTATCCAACTCAAAGGTTTACTTATGATTCATACATGGCAACACATTATGCATATATGAACAAAGTAGTAGAAGATCATGAGCCCGATTGCTATGAAGATGCAAGCAGGTACACCGAATGGAAAGAGGCAATGCAAGAAGAGATCGACGCACTTGAGGAAAATCAAACATGGACTCTAGTGCCCAAGAAGGAGAACATGAAGGTAATAGGTAATAAGTGGGTGTATAAAGTAAAGAGGAATTCAGATGGATCTATTTCTAGGTTCAAAGCAAGATTGGTGGCCAAGGGTTTTGCACAAACCTATGGAGTGGACTTTGAAGAGACATTCAGCCCCGTGGCAAAGATGAGCACCATTAGGACACTCATTGCAATGGCTGCTAGCAAAGGATGGAAGCTCTTCCAATTGGATATCAAGAATGCCTTTCTCAATGGAGACTTGGAAGAAGAGGTATACATGGAGCAACCAGTAGGTTTTGTTCATAAAGAGTTTCCACATCATGTTTGTAGGTTGAAGAAGGCACTTTATGGCCTAAAGCAAGCTCCAAGGGCTTGGAACCAAAGATTGGTGGACTATTTGATCAAATGTGGTTACAATCAATGCAAGGCGGATCCATCTCTCTTCATCAAACAAAGAGGAGAACTTGTGGTCTACATGTGTGTGTATGTAGATGATCTTATCATTACAGGTAATGATACAAAGGGCATTGAGGAGATCAAGGCAAAGCTTGGAAAGGAGTTCAGGATCTCTGATCTTGGAGATCTTAGGTATTTTCTTGGCATTGAAGTTGTATACAAAGAAGAAGGTATTATGCTCATACAAAGGAAGTATATTCTAGACCTACTTGAGAGGTTTGGGATGCTACATTGCAAGCCTATTTCAAATCCCATGGAAGTTAATGTAAAGCTAAGCTCCATTGATGGAGAGCCATTAGAGGATGTAACTTTGTATCGATCTATTGTAGGCTCTTTCAATTATGCCACAATAACCAGGCCTGACATAGCATATGGAGTTGGAGTGTTATCACAATTTATGCATAGTCCAAGGACTACACACTTGCAAGCTGCAAGAAGAATGTTGCGATATCTCAAAGCCACTATAAATGAAGGATTGTTCTACTCATTTGATGATGATATGCAGGTCAAAGCTTATTCCGATGCCGATTGGGCCGGTTCGAAGGAAGATAGAAGGAGTACAAGTGGTTACCTAGTCATGCTAGGTAGCAAGATCATCTCATGGATTTCAAAGAAGCAACCCACGGTGGCATTATCTTCCACCGAGGCTGAGTATAGAGCTTTGGCTCAAGTCACATGTGAGCTAATGTGGATTAAGAAGTTATTTATGGAGCTTAATTTGCAGGTTGACACATATCCAATTTTTTGTGACAACATGAGTAGCATTCATCTAGCATCGAACCCTGTCTATCATGCTAGAACCAAGCATATTGAAGTGCACTATCACTTCATAAGGGAAAAGGTGATATCCAAGGAAGTTTCAGTACATCATATTGGTACTAAGGACCAAGTTGCGGACATGTTTACAAAGGCTTTGGATGGGATGAAGATTTCAAAATTCAAGCAATGCATCAACATGAAGGAGCTTGGATGAGGATGAAGAATTGAAGCTTGAGGGGGAGTGTTAAAAGTCAAGCTTCAAGCTAAAAATTCATGGGGAATCTTTTATGGACATGTGGAGCAATCAAAGGAAGCCAAAAGCCACGAGATTCCATCAAGAAAAGTCACTCAACCACTCCCCAAGTCATCTCAACTAATTCCTCCAAGTTAGGAGGCTGATTTGGAAAGGTAGTTCCTAGATTTTAGGGGCACACCTCTCACTATAAAAGGAGCATGTATCCCGACTTCTTTTGGGGCCATCTTCTTGGATTTTTAGCTCATGTAAAGTGAGCACTAAGTGCTGGAGTTGTGATAAGCAACCCCCTTGCTTGCTTGTTTGTTTTCTTTTAGTAGGCATATCTATGTGTGTGCGCAGGCAGTGTTGCAACTCTCTACCCCTGAGTTGTTAGCATTGGTTCTCCCTCATATGGTATCCATTTGATGTAATTCTTGTCTCATTGGATAGCTATAAGAGTCTATTTTATGCTTACCAATTCTCTGGAGCATTCTCTGAGTAAGCTGGGAGCAACATTCATTTTAGTGAAGTTGTGTGATTGATATCTCTCTCTTTGTGTAGGCTCTGTTGGAAATATTTTGCTCTCTGTTGTAAGGGCTGGTTCTCCTTCTCTATGTATCCATTTGCTATGATTTTGGTGTCATTGGGTAGCTATTAGAGTCCTCTTAAGTTGACATAAGTTTGAGATTCATTCTCTGTATAATCTCTGAGAAAAGTTTGCTGGAGTGAAGTGAGGTCTCTGCTTGACTAGCAGTTGTGAGCATTCAACTAGCTCATGTTGTAGACATTGTTTCTCTTTGTGTAAGCATCCATTTCAAGTGAAATTTGTTTTGTTGGAAAGCCCTTGGTGTCTACTACAGGTCTACAAAAGCTCACTGGAGTTCTCTGCATAAGCTCTGAGTAAGAGCATTTTTGGTGTGCAGAGGTCAAACAAGGATACCTGTGGAGGTCATTCGCGCTTCATCGTTGCTTAGGGGTTGAGATACTTCCCCCATCACTGGTCACGTACAAGGCTTGCTAATCGCCTCTTCCTTCTTGCTCCTTTTATAGCTATTCTTGGAGGGAGTTTTGAATTCGAATTCGAATGGCTCCACCTAAAAGTGATCCCCAAAGTTGGGAGAGATTCCCTCAGCTCAAAAATTCGTGATTTTGGTAGTTGGAGCCATGAGTTTGCTTTTACATCATGCATGAGGTAAGCCATTCTTTTTCTTTTTTCTTTTTCCAAATACAAGAGATAAAAATGAACTCTTTTACAAGAGGTGTTCACATGACTACACATGTGACTTACAAATGAGAATAATATCAAGCATATCAAGCATGTAGGCTTGGGTAAAATGCACCAACAGCTCCCCCTCAAGCCTAACATGCTTGGCCTTCAAATAAGTCTTCAATTGTCCTTGATTTCCTGCAAACCAATCATCAACTTGAATCTACTTAACTTCGTACCATCAAGAGCTTTCGTCAACATGTCTGCACATTGCATATCTGTAGAGACATAGGATAGTTGAATATCCTTGCTCATTAGCTTCTCCCTTACATAATGGTAGTGGACTTCAATATGCTTGGTTCTAGCATGGTATACCGGATTAGCTGCTAGATGTAGTGAGCTTGTGTTGTCACCAAAAATGTGAGGTGTTGAAGAATGAAGTCCAAGATCTGTGTACAAAGACTTTAACCACATGATTTCTTGAGTTGCATTAGCCAAACCTCTATATTCGGCTTCGGTAGAAGATAATGCCATGGTTGGTTGCTTCTTCGATGACCAAGAAATGATTTTTGAACCTGCAAATGATATATACCCTGATGTGCTTCTTCTATCATCTTAAGATCCGGCCCAATCTGCATCTGAATAGACCTTTAGCTCAATATCTGAAGTAAATGAATAAAACAAACCTTCATTCATAGTCCCCTTTAGGTACTTGAGGACTCTCTTGGCCGGTTCCATGTGTGGTCTTCTCGGCTTATGCATAAACTGACTCAATATGCTAACACTATAGCATATATCCACCCTTGTGAGTGTTGCATAGTTCAAACTTCCAACCAAGCTTTGATAGCTTGTGATGTCTTCAATTGGCTCTCCTTCATAAGCACTAAGCTTATGATTTTGCTCCATAGGTGTACCTGCACACTTGGTATTTTCCATCTTGAACTTGACGAGCATGTCATGGACATACTTCCTTTGTGTGATGTATATACCTGAATCTGTGTAGATCAACTCCAATCCAAGAAAATAAGTGAGTGGTCCGAGGTCACTTATTTTGAACTCCTCCTTCATTTGACTCTTTACCTGTTTGATTCCTTCAAGATCATTGCCTGTGATAATAATATCATCAACATACACACATAAATAGATCACTTCAGATCCATTCCTCTTTATGAACAAAGAGGTATCCGCCTTGCTAGCTTTGAATCCTTGGTCCTGCAAATAAGTCACCAATCTGAAATTCCAAGCTCTTGGAGCTTGCTTCAATCCATACAAAGCTTTCTTTAGTTTGCATACATAGTTAGGATGATGTGCATCCTCATATCCAGGAGGTTGTGCCATATACACTTCCTCAAAAATCCATCCATTCAAGAAAGCATTCTTTACATCAAGTTGATAAAGATTCCAATTTCTAGATGCAGCAAGACTAATGAGAACCCTAATTGTAGGCATTTTTGCAACAGGAGAGAAAGTCTCCTCATAATCAATACCATGGGTTTGAGCAAACCCTTTAGCAACTAACCTTGCTTTGTGTCTATTTATACTTCCATCTGGATTCCTCTTGATTTTGTATATCCATCGAGATCCGATTATCTTCATAGATGGCTTGTTAGGTACAAGCTCCCAAGTGTCATTCTCCTTCAAGGCTTCCATTTCTTCATCCATTGCATCTCTCCAAGCTTTCTTGCTTTGTGCTTCTTCAAATGTGGTAGGTTCTTCATTGGTTGAATACTTTGCAATGTAGATTGAGTGCTTGGTGACCAAAGAAGTATCATAACCAAACCTCTCTGGTTTCTTCTTCTCCCTCGAAGACCTTCTAAGTGGTTGATGTGAGCTCTCGGGTCCATATGTAGCATCCTGCATCTTTGCTTTACCTTTGTTCTTCCATAGCTTTAGTCTTTCCAAGTCTTCTAGGTCAATCTCTGAATCACTTTCTTCAATCTGCTTTGGCTCCTTTGGTAGAAGTGATGGAAAATCTTCATCCAAGTCATATGGCAGCTTCACTTTCCTGTCATCATCAAACCATGATTTGTTTTCATCAAAAATTACATCTCTACTCACAAAAAATCCTTTATTGGTTGGATTGTACAATCTATATCCTTTTTAGTTTTGGTCATACCCAATAAATACGCACTTCTCTGCCTTGGGATCCAATTTCCCTCTTACTTGAGAAGGAATGTGAGCATAGGCTAAGCATCCAAAAATTTTGCAATGCTCTAGACTAGGTCTTCTTCCATTCCACACTTCATATGGAGTGGTTCCATCTAGTGACTTAGATGGAAGTCTATTTATGAGATATGTGGCTGTCGACACAGCCTCTGCCCATAGGTAGTTTGGCAATCCCTTTTTGTTGAGCATGGACCTTGCAGCTTCGACAATAGCTCTGTTCCTCCTCTCTGCTACACCATTGAGTTCGGGTGTATACCTTGTAGTGACTTCCCTTTTAATGCCTCTTTCATGCAAGAAGGCATCAAATTCAGAAGAGAAGTATTCTCCTCAACCATCTGATCTGAGTCGTTTCAACGTCCTACCTATTTGGTTTTCAACAAGAGCAATATACTTCTTAAAGCAATTAAACACTTCATCCTTGTGCTTCATGAAAAACAGAATGGTCCACCTGCTACAATCATCTATGAAAGACACATAATATCTTGAGCCTGATATAGATGGCTCCTTACTTGGACCCCACACATCCGTGTGTACTAGATCCAAAGGATTTTGATACATATATCCTTTCTTATTGAAAGGTTGTCTATGAGCCTTGCCGAGTTGACAAGCTTCACACTTATAAATCATGTGTTGCCTTGTGATATTAGGCAAACCAAGTACACTTTGGTCCCTGCAAATCTGTTTGAGTGTCCTCTCACCAATGTGAGCAAGCCTTTTGTGCCATATCTCCAACTCTGTTAGAGTTTGAGATCCATAGCTAAACAAAGCTATGTTCTTTGTATCTTCCACTTCAAAAGTGAAAAGCCTTCCTGTCTTTTCTCCTTTGGCGATCCTTCGAAAGCCTTGCCTTGGGTCTTCAACATATGCTCCAAATCGATTGAATCTAACCTGCGATCCTTTTTCAACAATCTGTCCAACACTTATTAAATTTTTGGTAATTGTAGGGACATACAAGACTTTGCTTAAGAGGTTCATATTCCCATCTGATGTCTTCACATTACCTATCTTCTCCACTGAGTGCTTTGTGTCATCTCCTGTCTGCACTTCATGCTTGTTATGAGGATCTTCCAAATCAGAAAGTAAAGCCACATTTCCTGCTACATGGTTCGAGCATCCAGAATCAATGTAAAATATGTGATCATCATCCTTACCCTTCTTCGCTGATAGATTCATAATCAATAATGAATCTTCTTGACTTTGGTCCTCTGCATAGTTATTGTAATCTCTTCTTCCTCTATGGCCACTTTGATAGTTGTTGTTGTTGTTGTAATTGTTGTTGTAGTAGTTGTTGTTGTTGTAGCCTCCATTGTATCTACCTCTATTTGATCCATAGCCACCTCTATTGAATCCTCTTCCTCTTGAGTTCCTCGGGTTCCTAAAACATTCTTCAGTAGTATGGTTAGATAAGCCACATATGTTGCAAGGTTGAGATGATTGGAATCTCCCCCTGCCTTGCTTTCCACCTCTGCCTCTTCCTCTAGCTCTTCCTCTACCTGCAAAGTTTGCTTGGAAAGAGCTTCCTTCATCTTCATTCTTCCTATTCTTTGACTTGTCCTTGACCTTAGCTTTATCAGAATATAAGGCAAAAGTTTGATTACCTCTTGAGGACTCACCACCTTTGCTAATCTTTGCTTCATGAGTGAAGAGTTGGCCCATGAGTGTGTTGAGGTCGGGTACATGCATATCCATGTATAAATCCATGGCTGTTGTGAATGACTCCCACTTGTCGTCTGCTTTGATTCCATTCATGATTTGTCTTATTATTTGCTCCTCTTCAATTACCTCTCCAATGCTTCCAAGTTGGTCGGAAATCTCCTTCATCTTTGTGACATAATCAGTCACATTTTGCTTCGGGCTTTTCTTCATTGTTGTGAACTCCATCCACAATTGGTTCTTCCTTGCTCGAGTGTTGGAAGAGAAGAAAGAAGCAAGTGCATTCCAGGTCTCTCTTGATGTCTTGCATCCCTTGACATGAGGTAAAAGAAAATCAGATATTGAGTTTAGAATATAGGACCTTGCAAGTGCATCCTTCGAACACCAATTCGAAAGTCCTTCCACTTCTTCATGTGATGGTTGCCCTTTGTTCCTCATGGTTGGCATTGCTTCATCTCCGGATAGGAATCCATATAGATTCCTCCCTTGAAGGTAAGCCTCCATCCTTAGAGACCATGCCGGGTAGTTGTTTCGATCCAATTTGTCAATTGTTGATGGAAATCCATCTCCCATGTTGCTTGACTATGCTCTGATACCACTGTGAAGAGAGATGGTGGATGCAATCCAAAGATGAGTTGGTGCTGCTACAACCAGCTTCACACCAGCCAACTGAGACTTCAGAGATGATTAGAAGACCCTTTGAGCTTTCTAAATCCACCAAAATATCAGCCAAGTACTTTGGAACATGTATCCCAAAAGTTTAAGTCAAGACAGACTAGTTGCGAAATGACTAGCTCCCAAAACTTGCTATTTTTGGACATACACCTGCTGGAAAAAATGAACAGTGCTCTCAACCTGGTATTAATTAGAAAAATTCATTTTGGGCATAGCAAATAGACTTAGCAAGCTTCCCAATCCAAGTTAAAACACTTCAAATGATGGACTGAGCACTGAGAACAAGTTTCATCAATTTCTGGAACATTCCCACAATTCTCGGGGCTCTGCAGAGATAGACCAGTAAGCAATAAAATGCAGATATCTCCAAAAGTATTAATCTAATGACCTTGAAAATGTATAGGTACAAAGTAGACAGTAAGAGCTATCCAGCACACTTTACAACACTGAAAAAGGTTCAGTAGAACTCGAGATATGACCTTCTGAAGTTACTGCTCTGAGTGAGTATAGCAGAGAACAAAACAGAGAAGTAGATGATAATAAATGTATAGATTCACATATGATTACAACCACATTGGCAATGAATCTTTGCAAAATGGGAGTAGAATGATAGAGCTATGGAGTAAGCTCTTCAAGCTCTACAAAATGACATGAAGTGGTCACGTACAAGGCTTGTTAATCGCCTCTTCCTTCTTGCTCCTTTTATAGCTATTCTTGGAGGGAGTTTTGAATTTGAATTCGAATGGCTCCACCTAAAAGTGATCCCCAAAGTTAGGAGAGATTCCCTCAGCTCAAAAATTCGTGATTTTGGTAGTTGGAGCCATGAGTTTGCTTTTATATCATGCATGAGGTAAGCCATTCTTTTTCTTTTTTCTTTTTCCAAATACAAGAGATAAAAATGAACTCTTTTACAAGAGGTGTTCACATGACTACACATGTGACTTACAAATGAAAATAATATCAAGCATATCAAGCATGTAGGCTTGGGTAAAATGCACCAACAGACATCACATGCACAAAGGAGGAGTAAGGAAATCCATTTGAGGTGTTCTATAGCTTGTTGGAAAGCTTATGAAACATACTAAGTGTTATTAAAAGATTAGGTGATTTGGAGTAGTTTAATGCAGCTGAATTAGAGTTTTGATACAGGGTAGCAAAAAAGGTGTATGAAGGGACCTAGGTATTGGGTTCATTTCACTTCTAGTGAGCAGATTTGAAAGATTAAATTCCATCACATCCATATATGGGTACATAATCAAGCACTATTTGATTTAAGATATCTTCAATATTTTTCTTCACTTTGTTTACATACTCTATTCGCATTTTATCGTAATTGAGCATGGTGAATCCTTTCCGTGCAGTTGACATCAAAGCATCTTAAAAAATAGGATTACGAATAACATTGAAAGGAATCCCACATGTTAGAAATGCTTGCTTCCATTTAAGATGAAGCTCAAGATAATATTGCTTTAATTAAAAAGCTATAGGTATCATATTCTGTGATTTATTATAGACAAAGCATGGCGACACATTATTAGATCCACCGTTTTACTACATTCATCATGTCCACTCTTTCTTGACATAGCTAGAGAAAATGGAGTACATGTATCTTGATTATTCTTGAAACTAGTTTGTGATACTTGAGTAGAAATATCATGAGGATGCTCTGTTGTCATTGATGCATCTACTCGTTCTTGCTCTACACCTGGACTACTTCAAAAGTGCCATGAATTACTCATGTTATTAAATCTTTTTGATGTGATACCTTGAGATTTATATTTGTTTGCATAACTTGCAAAGTATACCCATATATCACTGTTTGGATTAGAGCATCTTGCCACATTATTACCTATACTAAAAAGATGCTCTTTTATCTGAGTTGCATTTCCTACATAATGATGTCCACAAGATTTGCATTGTATTGTGGAGACTGTTTTACCCTCTTGATGAATAATTACATATGACCATTATTTTCCCTTTCCCAGAATGCTTGATTTATGAAGACTTTATATCTACAAAAAGACAACATAAATCAATATCAAATAAGATATGCATTTCACTAAATATACATCCTAAAATACATACAAACTACTTTGAATCTCTCTTTAAGTTTTTAAACCTATTAATGTATGTATTTACATTTTTTATCTATTAAAGTTCTCAATCATACAGATGAATACTATTCTGAAGCAAGAATCAATGTCGAGTCAAAACATTGTTGATATATTTAGGGAGTGATGTGTGTGAACACTCTAGGACCGCCGGGGCACTTTTTTCCCTCTTTAGGAGGTTTTTTTCCCCCGGCTTGTATATACGCCTATTGCCCTAATGGGCTACTTATCTTTGTACATTCTCTAGTAATACAGTCAGTATTGTGTGTTGTGCTCCAAGCTTCTTCTTCTTCCTTATGCTGTTCGTGTACTTCCGCAGATGTCTAACTCCAACAATTGGTATCAGAGCAGGTCGTCGCTTCATCTAGGGTGTCGTCGACACTCCTCCATTTGCAGTCTCAGAATCACACCAATTTTGGTGAGCATACTCAGCTCGTTTTGGCCTCCGAACGCACTATTGCAGTGCTTGTGCAGGCTATTTCATCTTTTTGTGCCAAAGCTATATACGTGTTTTGTAAGCGTCTCAAAGTCTGCTACAGGTTTAGCAAAACTCCTATGGGCAGTTCCGTTCAACTTTTTGAGATACAGTCAATTTTTTGCATCAAGGTATTTTAGTTACCGGCCATGGCTGAAAGCAGTGATGTATTCCGTATGTTGGCTGTTGATGATAAGTTGGATGGTACCAACTACCCATTATGGGCTTATATGATCCGACATGTATTGGTTGCAAAAGGACTATGGAACATTGTGCAGGGTGTTGAAAGACGTCTTGTTACACCTGCAACTACAAGTACTGCAAATACAGGTGCTGAAGCTGATGGAGATGGTGTCCAAGATGATATTCTGTAGATTCTTGTTCGTGCTGCTGTTTCTGTTGCACCTACTACAGAGCAAATCTATTGGGATGGTAGAGATGCTCAAACACATGCATTGATAGCTTTGTCTGTCAAACGTCTTATTATTCCTCACATTCGCTCTTGCAGAACAGCTAAGGATGCTTGGGATACACTTACCACATTGTACCAGGCTAGGAATGAGGCTTGTGTTGCTTACCTCCGAAAACAGTTGGAGAGTGAGCACATGAATGAAGGTGATTCTATGGACAGTTTTCTAGCAAAGATCAAAGACTTGAAGGAATAGTTGATTTCTGCTGATGAGGTTATACCAGATAGCTCACTTGTGCAGACCGTTCTGAATGGTCTTCTGGATTCATATCAGAGTTTTGCTTCTACTCTTCGATTGATGATGAAAGGCAATCCAAATGCCTTGTCATTTGAGGAGTTAGTCTCTGTTCTGTTACAAGAAGATCAGTCCAGGCAGAATAGGTCCATTATGCGTGTTGCAAATCAAGCTTTCCTAGCTAGTCAGAAGGGCAAAGGAAAATGGAGCTCTTCTACTAGTAAGCAGAAATCTGCAAATGTTGCGCATTCGAAGAACCAGGATAAAGATGAGAAGAAATCAGAAAAGCGAAAATTGTTTTGCAAGTACTGTAAAGGGAATGATCATATCATAAAGAACTATCCAAAACTGGCTGCAAAAGAGGCAAAGAAAAAGGAGACTTGAATGGTTGATGCAGAAGCCTCTACACCAAAAATTGAGTCTGCTAATCTTGTGCAGGAAGAAGAATGGGTGTTTACTACTATTTGTAGTTTTGACCCATCTTCTCATGAGCAGTGCATGTCCGCAGTGGACTCAGATGTTTGGTACTTTGATAGTGGGGCGACCAAACATATTACCTCACAACGCAGTTTCTTCTCTTCACTCGAGCCTACCCCTATAGGGAATACTCTCACATGCGCCAACAACTCCTCTTATCCTATTATGGGAGTTGGTAAGATCATTCTCACTAATGGTGATGGTAGTTCTTTCACCTTGTCAGATGCTTTATTTGTGCTAGGGATCAAGAAGAATATGTTATCAGTTTCTGCATTAGCCAAGATTGGCTTGGTTGTGAAATTTGTTGATGATAGATGTACAGTTCATGATCTGTCAAATGGCGATGTTATTATTGCTTCTGGCATTTTATGTCGTGGGTTGTATAAGCTCATAGACTATCAAAGATCTGTGAATGATTCGACATGTGCAGTTCATGATTCTCAGGCTATGTCAGATGCAAAGCTTTGGCATGCACACTTTGGTCATCTGAATTTTGCTAGTTTGCTACGCCTGCAGAAATCTGATATGGTGTCTTCTTTGCCCAAGCTTGAGGCACCTGGAAAACATGTATGTGAAGGCTGTATTTTGGGCAAAATGCAGCGTTCCTCCTTTCCAAAAGATGGTTCAGTTCGGGCTATGCAGAAATTACAGCTTGTACATAGTGATGTCTGTGGTCCTATGCAAACACCTTCTTTTGGAAACTATCTTTACTTCGTGACTTTCGTTGATGATTTTTCCAGGAATGCATGGGTATATCCATTGAAGGCAAAGTCCGAAGTGTTTTTGTGCTTCAAACAGTTTTTGGTTTTGGCTGAAAATCTGTTAGGATGTAAAATGGGCACCCTCCGTTCTGATTGATGGGGGGAATATATGTCTTCTGATTTTAATTCATTTCTGGCTGAACGTGGGATAAAACACCAGTGTATAGTGCCGTATACACCTCAACAGAATGGAGTTGTTGAACGAAAGAACAGGTCACTCATGGAGATGGCGAGGTGTATGGTCAAGAGTCAGGCTTTACCACATAGTTTCTGCCTTGAGGCTATCATGTGTGCTGTACTTTCGTAGACGTCTAACTCCAACAAACATTGCAATAGATTTTAATTCTCAATCATACACACACATATATAATTACAAATACCATTGTGAAGTAAGAATTAATGTTGAGTCAGATAATTACAATAGATTTTAATTCTCATAACTCATACACAAATATAGTTACACATACTATTTTGAAGTAAGAATCCATGTTGATTCAAACAATTACAATAGATTTTAATTCTTAATCATACATACACATACACTTGCACATACTATTGTGAAGTAAGAATCAATATTGTATCAAACATTCACAATAGATTTTAATTCTTAATCATACACACACATACAATTACACATACTATTGTGAATTAAGAATCAATGTCGAGTCAAACAATTATAATAGATTTTAATTCTCAATCATACACACACATACTATTGTGAAATAAGAATAAATTTTGAGTCAGACAATTACAATAGATTTTAATTCTCAATCATACACCCACATACAATTACATATACTAGTGTGAAGTAAAAATCATTCTTGAGTCAAACAATCACAATAGATTTTAATTCTCAATCATACACACATATACATTTACACATACTATTGTGAAGTAAGAATCAATGTTGAGTCAGAGAATCACAATAGATTTTAAATTCTCAATCATATGCACACACACTTACACATACTATTGTGAAGTAAGAATCAACACTGAGTAAGACAATCATAATAAATTTTCATTCACAATTATACCCTTATATGCACATACACATACTGTCGGATGAAACTTTCTTGGATCCCTTTACAATTCAAGGATTTGAGAAGGTGTTAATAAGTCTACAAGAAAAAGCCATCTAAAATCTAGAAAGTTCTGGTTCAATTATCAACACCTTCTCAACCCTTGAGTTATAAAAAAGAAGATAAAATCTTTTCCAACACATACAATAGTTTTTAATTCACAATAATATACACACATACACATATGCATACACAATCACATTAGATTTTCACTCACAATCATATGACATACATGCAAATACACATACACATACTATTGTGAAGTAAGAAAAATATTGATTCAAACAATCACAATAACCCCCATAAAACGTTTCTAGAAAAAATTCAATACACACATAGATATAATATCATACAATCATACACACACATACATATACTATTGTGAAGTAAGAATCAATATTGAGTCAAACAATCACAGTAGTTTTTAACTCACAATCATACACACATACATATACTACTAGGAAGTAAGAATCAATGTTGAGACAAACAATCACAATAATTTTTAACCTAAAAACAAATATATATTTCTTTATTGTTTTAATACTAAAATATTAAATATTTTTAGCAAGAGCTTATACCTTGTTCTTTGTACGACATTGTAAGTTCAAAAAAAACAAAGTAACTCTTATGAGGAATGACTCTAAGCATATTCTTTTATAAAGCAATATTCGACTGAAGTATTTTTTATCAAAACATTTTTGATCGATAGCTTTTTGATTGAAATAGTTTATGATCAAAAATGCACCAAATTTCCATGCAAAAAGTATTCGTTCCTATCTGAATAAGTGGCACCGAATAATTCGATTAATAAGGGTTTAACATAAAATTTCATAATTATTCACAGATAAACAAATTGCCGAATAATGAATAATGCAACCTAGATGAGGATGATTAGGAGGAGTTACCAACCACTCCTCGAAAGAGATTTGTAGTGAGGAGGATAGTAGCCAAAACCAAGATACCTCAGGACAATGCAACCATAGAGCTTTATATCAATGCATCTACAGAGGAGTCTTTTTGGAGATTCAGGTCGAAAAAACCCTCCACTAAGAAGGATTATCTAGTGTATAAGTACAAGGACCCATAATAAAAAAAAGAAACATATTTGAGTCATGATTCAAACTAAATGTACATAGTCTCAGACTATATCAAACATAATCATCTTTGGCAAGGAGAAAATGTTTTTCCTTTGCACAAACCATCAATTTCACACAAACAAACAAGTGCACCACATACCAACTTCTCAAGAGTTCCAAGAGAGAAAACTAGAGAAACTTGAGAAGTAAGATGCAACCTACAAAGAGGTAGATTAGATCAAGGAACAAGTAGACCAGAGAGAGAAAGATTAGATTAGATTAGAGGGCATAGGTGACAGGGAGAGGACAATGATTTTTACCTATGAAGACAAAGAGAACACTTGAGAATGTTAAGACCCTTGTAGGTAGTCCAAACCATGAAGAATTACTTTGATGGCTGAATTCAGGCAAGTGTTGAGAGCAGAACAAGTAGAGGACTTGTTCACTCAATACAAGGCTTTTGACTTAACCTTGAAGGGTAAAATCCTAGCATGGTTTTAGCTATTAAATCTAGGCAACTCCCTAGACACATAAAGCCCTAGATTCAAAGCAGTGCTTACATGCAATCACCCCACCAACACTGAGGCTGATACACACTATCACAATATGAGCACGTGCACCCTCACTTAGGAGTACTTGGAAATGGGTGCCTAAAAAACCCCAAGTCTTGGTAGAATTACCTTATGCACGTCTAAAATTCATCCATGAAAAGACGTGTCATCCCATTAGGAAAAAGTGGATAGTCAAATCTTGCACTAAACCCCCTAGCTCAAACTCTATAAATACCCTTGAACAAAGATAGATGCATTGGAGTTCATTGCACACCCATAGTATGCATCTAGGAATTCAACTAAACTTCTAAGTTCCATGCACATTCAATAGGTGACACTAGACTAACAACCAACTCGCATAAATGTCATGTTGGTATTGCAAGAGGGATAAGATTTCATCTCTTTTCTTTTGAAATAATAATGTGATATTCTTCTTCTAGCAGATAAGCAATAAATAATTATCATCACAATCACAGATGATACAATAGGCACCAGTTTGCAAGCAAAGGCCAATCAACCAATAGTCGATATGAAAAACTTCCATGTTGAAGTTCCATTGATTGAGCAGCCAATAGAATTCCATCCCCAAACTCCAAGTCATTTGGCAATGCAGAGGGTTGGCAGAATATTCAGTGCTTCTTTACCAAAACCAGATTTTAAAAGATGCTATTATTTTATATTCACCTTGCAAGCTAGTGGTGTAAGGGATTAATCAAGAACGTTTGTCATTCCTTCTTTGTTGTAGAACAATGAATTAAAGAAGTTTCAGCTCACTTTGAACTTAGCTAGAGAAGCACTCAACATGTATGGTACACACATACCTTCGAAAAAAGAAACCTTAGCACTAAAGAACCTGAAGGACGGGAAGATCGTCAAGCTCAAAGATATGGATGCTCTGACACCTAATGTTTCCATACCCCTTTGTCTCTGCATGCAACACTTTCGATTTTTAGGCCAAGATCAATTCACTCAACCACATAAGAAAATTTGTTTCAGTCCCTATGTAGCAGAGATAGGCTCACTAATTATCAAGCTTCCCATTTGGATCATTGAGCAACTATATGAAGCTAATAGGAGGTGATTCAGGAAACTAGTTTTGAAGGGGTACAGTGCAATTACATGCATTGCATATAGGAGTTTATCGTATGATGTGCTTTTAGGCCACCGAAAAGGAATATAATTATATTTAGTGGAAAATGTAATTGGGGAAAGACGCACATCGAAAGGATGTAGCGCAATCATTGTAATCTTTTCATAATGAAAAAGCGCAGGGAAGAGAGAGGCAGGGCATCACTGGACTGTGCGTCTCGGTGGTGTGCCTGTGGATCGATTCTAGCATAGTCCATCCATACTGTTGTATTGTTCTTTCCATGTCTGGTATTGAGTAACTGTGGTGATTTCGTTGATATTCTATGATTCATTGGTGAAGTATAAGGTTAATGGTGATAGTGTGTTAATCATCATTAAGAAATCACGTATTTTGGTTGCGGTGAATATTAAATTTCTGTTGTGTACTTGTTGAGGAGATTAGCAGTTAAGTCCGTCGAGATTTTCAGAATAAGTTAAGGAAGAACTCACTACAATAATGAATTGAATGGGAAAAATACATAAAGGGCCTCTGTATTACAGACCCTTGACCATCCCAAGAACCCATTGGTAGTCTTGTTCTAGTGATATTTAATCCGACGGTTAACACTTTTACACTAGTGCCGGCCATGGGGCATGGAGTAGCCAGTGTGAAAACAGATGTAAGGTTTGAGAAGAATCCTATGATATATGCCTATAACGCATTCTGAAGAATCTTAGCCAAAGTACAGAAGTGATCATCATCCCTGGAAAGTTCCTAGCGCATTGAGAATGCCTCTTGGTGCTAGTGGTGAAGGACAATCATCGAAAGGAAAGCAGGATATATGGGATAGTGGAGTGCCACCTCAGTATTTTCTTGTTGAAGGACTATAGAGTATATCAGAAGTGCAACCAACCCCATCCGCAGAAAGTACGGTTGGTGGAGTAATCGCTAATTCTGGTGATAGTTTGGTGAATTTCGATGGCAGTTTGTTGAATTCCGATGATAGCTTGGAGAATTCCGGTGGCCGGTTGTTGAATTTTGGTGACAGCTCCACTTCGGGTTTCAATTTCAGAGAAATTAGTCTATTGGTGGATGAAAGTTCTGGTGAAAAGTTCATCTTAGAAGCAAAATGCAAGGAATGATAGTTGAATTTAGGCATGTGTGATCGACTCAATGGTATCATATTACCAGAGAATTTTCAAGGTGGCAAGATGACACAACATCAATTACGATCAACTTGTTCAAACCATTTTGAAGTGATACTTCCTCCTGATTTAAACAACATGCGTGATACACAACAACAACATCAACAACAACACCAACAACAACAAAAACAACATCAACAGCAGCAGCAAATCATACCCCCATGGTCGGTACCTGTTGGAGTTACGTATACAAAATTTGGTGGATTCCCAGGTGATATTCCTAATGCTCATGTTCGTACTTTTGAAATTAATTATGTTGTAGTCAACTATCCAGCGGATCTGGCATATAAGGCTATAGTGTTCCAATCTACTCTTGTTAATGAAGCTGCCCATTGGTTAACTGAATATGATATTAATCATTTTGATCAATATGATGATGTTAAGGATGCCTTCTTACAATGTTTTCGGTTAAATGAAAATGCGGCTGAAATCTTTGATTATTTACAAAACAATAGACAGAAACCACATCAGAATGTGCAAGAGTATGCAACTTTATTCAGCACTTATTTATGGCAGCTGCCACTGGTGCATGCTAACCTATCAGATGATGTGATTACCCAGCGGTTCATTAATGGATTAAATCCTCAACTCAAACAAGTTATGATTATACGATGTGTGGGCGGAATGACATTGGATGCAGTCATAGCCATGGCATTACAGTTGGAACATAAAGTTGGTGGTTTACTGAAGATTTGGATTGGTTAAATGCATCCAAGAGCATGAGCGAGGATCCATTAAAATAGGTTTATTGCACCAAATGCAAGAACCCAAGACAGACCACTTCAGCATGTGCATGAAATCAATTATACTGTGCTCTTTGTAATATAATGAGTCATTCCACCAAACCGTGTCCATATAATGCCAAAGTGTAGACCATACCAACCATAAATGCCATAATATAGGAGCAGGGACAACAGGCTGCCCACTATGTATCACCGCATTTGAGAAATACCTCTTACCAAAGTTATAAGACCTAAAGGGGACCACGACCAAAGAATTTTGGATAGACCCAGTGGAACTCAGGCCAATCGGGTGAAGATGAGTCTCTTCCACCACCAAGTTGCCATTTTTGTGGCAAAATTGGACATATCCACAGATATTGCAAAGAAGCGTCCAAATATGATAAGCGAAGAAAAGAACGACAACATACAATGGCAAATATGGTATATATTTTAGCAGTAGATACCCAAGCAACAGCAATTCAAACACACTCCGGTAAGAAGTTGCAACCAGCTGCTGAGATTTTTGAGCCAGGCATTCGAGAACAACAGAGAATTTTTACTAAAGCTAGTACGTGGGCAAGTCAAGAACCAACTATTTTCCCCGATCCAGTACCGGTGGTCCAGCAAACAATACCGAATACACCAACAAAAGATATGAATCTGATTAAATTGTCGTCGAAGGGCATACCGGACTCAGTATCGGGTACGTCGAATCTTGACTCTATGTGGATATTTTATTGAAAGCAGCTATTACGATACCATTGGGGCAATTGTTAGCCTTGGTCCCTAGTATACGATAACAATTCCAACAACAAATCAATCCAGGATCTTCGTGTATGCCTGGTACAACAACTATTAGTCTGGAACTTGATTTTACGATGGATCATGCTATTCCTTTAATTACGGTATGGTATAAAAACCACAAAATTACATAAGTATTAATTGACAGAGGCTCAAGTGTGAATATTGCTACATCCGCACTTTGTAAAATGTTAGGATGGACTCAGATTGAACCTGTCCAATTTTTTGTAAGAATGGCTGATCAATCTAGGGTACATCCAATGGGTTCCATGCGTGATATACCCATTACCCTCTAGGGAGCAGTGTTCAAAATGACTTTTGTTATTTTGAAATTACTTGAATCAAGTCTGGATTACAACTTACTACTCAGGAGGCCCTGGTTGAAACAAGCAAAAGTGTTACAGGATTGGTTTGCACATGAACTTATTTTCAAAAGCAATCATCGGAAATATGTGATACCCTTGGATGAGATGAAGCCTTGCGACCTTCATGCTCGACCTTTTCACCAAAAGGAAAAAAGGATTGAGGCAAATTAGATGTAAAGACAAAGAAAGCTGTTTTTATTGGATATCATGTTGAGAGCAAAGGATACAGGTTTTATGTTCCAGAGACAGGTGAAGTTATTCTTTCACGTAATGCTTATATTGCTGAAAATGAGGTTTACGATAAAGAAGCAGAAATTCCAGAGTTCATTAGTGAAAATGACTATGGACTTTTTAGAAGGAATTCGGATTTACATGTTCAGCCATATCAAGAGGGACTTAAAATTCCTAGGATTCAAGAAAGAGTTGAAGAAAGAGGAATTTCACAACCTTCTATAGAGTCAGTTCCACATGAGACTTTGGTTCCAAAAATGGAAGAAAGTACTAGAGTTCTAGAAAGTCCTAGTACCTTAGAAGGACAAGTTCGAGAACCTGTGGAAGCTGAAGGGTCAGAACGAGTTTTACCACTATTTAAGGATACACCTACATGGTTATATCAAACTTGGAAAGATAGTGGTATAAAGACTTTTACAGGAAGAACAAGGAGTCAGACTAGAAAACAACAACAAAAAGATCATGTAAGTTTTGCTGAAGACTTTGAGGTTCATGATATTTTGGCATTTACAACAGTTGAAGATGAACCTGCATGTGTTAAAGATGCACTAAATATTACTATTTGGAGAAAAGATATGCAAGAAGAGATTGATTCTATTCATAAAAATCAAACTTGGCCACTATGTGAGTTACCAGAAGGAAAGAAAGCTATAGGTGTAAAATGGATCTTCAAAATAAAAAGGAAAGTAGATGGTACTATTGACAGGTATAAGGCCAGATTAGTTGTCAAAGGATATGTACAACAAAAAGGTATTGATTATGATGAGACATTTGCTCCTACATTTAGGATGACTGTTATTAGGTCAACACTTGCTTTAGCAGCACATTTTGGTTTGCATATATATCAACTTGACATAAAGACTGGCTTTCTAAATGGTGGTTTACATGAGGATGTGTATATTCAGTAGCCAGAAGGTTTTGAAGAAACAGGTAAAGAACATACATATCTTTTATCCATTGGTTTCCATAACTCAGATGCAACTCCTACTCTTTATGTCAAAGCTGAACCAGATATGATGATTATAGCAATCATTTATGTGGATGATATTATAGTTATAGGTCCTAGAGATGAATATTTGCAGATGTTCAAAGAACAATTGAAGCAAACATTTGATGTGAATGATTTGGGAATCTTGCATTATTATCTTGGGATTCAGTTTCTGTTTAAGAATGAGTGTATCTATATGAGAGAGCAAAAGTATATTGAGAAACTTTTAGAGAGGTTTCAGATGAGTGATTCTAAACCTATGCAAACACCTATGGATCAGAACACATCTTTATAGATGGTAGCAGATGCAGAGTCATTTGATGCTACTTTATATAGTCAAGTAGTTGGATGCTTGATATATCTTTGTAATACATGTCTTGATATACAGTTTGCAATTTCTCAAGTATCAAGGTTCATGCAGAATTTAACAGTGTTACATTGGAAAGTAGTAAAGCAGATCTTTTGATATTTGAAGGGAACTTCAAATTATGCTATGGTATTTTTGAAATCTACACATTTGTTACTAAAAGGTTTTTCAGATTTTGATTACGTAGGTGATAGAAACACAAGAAGAAGTACTAGTGGATTTTGTTTTTATCTTTGAGATTGTCTTATCTCATGGATTTTGAAGAGACACCCACTATTGCAAATTCATTGTGTGAAGCTAAATATCGTGCAGCATTTACAGCTACTCTAGAGTCAATTTGGTTACATAAGATTTTCAGTTATCTAGATGTGAGAGTACATGAACCCATTCAGATATTTTCAGATAGCCAGAGTGCAATAGCTATAGCAAAGAATTCAGTGCATCATGCAAGGACAAAGCATATAGAGGTACACTACCACTCTATTTGAGAGCAGATAGCGAAGAAGCACATTCAGTTGGTTTATGTTCCTTCTAGTGAGACCGTTGTAATTATATTTACCAAAGCATTGACTAGAGATAGTCGTGAGAAGATTTGCAAGTTACTAAAGCTTGTACCAATATGACATTGAAGGAGGGATTGTTGGAAGTCAATGTACATATGGTACATTTCCAACAAATCACATTTTTGGACTTAGCATTTTTTGTACAGTTTGGGTAAAACTTTTTTAGGCTAGATAGATAGAGCTTGGTGAGAGCTATCTAGTGGTATGCTTAATTTCTTCATCAGAGGTCAGAACAAGGAGATAATCCAAACCCTAATTTAGCTCAAAATGGAGGAAAATCAGCCTATGAGGTCCAAACTTAAAAAGCTAGGTCATATAGTTTCTGTGGTCAAAAGCAACTTAATTTGAGCGATCCAAAATAAAATCAAACAATTTTTAGTGATGGGTTTTTTTATAAATCACGAAAAGTACAATTTTAACGATCAGTTAAAAGAAAACAACGATCGTAGCTTTTAATAGATTTTTTCACTAAATCTTGTGCATGGCTTTATTGGGAGCATCATAACGTATATAAGGAGCATGGTTGGTCACGATTTTGGAAGAGAGACAATTCTCAAGCTAGAGTTTTGGAGTTTTGAAGCTTTGGAGGTGAAGATTTGGTGAAGGAGAGGCTACTCTCTTGGAGCAAGAAGTCTTCTACAAGGTGGCAGCTATCTTTTGTAAGTTAGCCTTATATTATGTTTTTAGGGTTTTTGTACCCTAATTTCAGAATTAGGGTTTGCTAATTTTCAGATTTGTTTCACTATTTTTTGAGGTTAGTTTCACTTCATTGCTCATTCACTTCACACACACTCAGATTATAACATCATAGTCTAAAATTTTATATCATCATCTTCTTGACTATTCTTCCATTAGTGAGTGCACCACATCATATGGTTGAGTAGTACTCCCATGTTGTAATTTGGAGAAGCCTCCACCCCACCTGAGGTGCCGATAGAAGAAGAAAACATCTCCATTCCAGTAGAGTGAGCCTTTGAAGATGACTATGGGCCTCAATATATTCCAAGAGGCAGGATCACAAAAGAGAGAAAAAATACATTTGAAGCCCCACATCACCCATGGATTAAGTAGGTAGATGGCATTGGGCACAATCATGAAGATTGCATAGTGATTCAGATGCATGGCATGAAAAATATAGAAGAAATGGTGCTCCAATCAGCTTATTTCCATAATTTAGTTCATCGATGGATAATCATCACCTCAAAAATATTGTATCAGCCATATTTTATGATTCTTATTGATTATAATGTAGAGATTCAAAGAGTCACTAGGAAAAGCCTCCCTTTTGCTATGTAATTCTAGCATGAGGATTTACCACCAACAACATGGAAAGGTACCATGTTTGAACCAACCTGGTGAAAAACTCTTTTAGAAACTTACCTCGAAATGTTATACACATGGAATAATGCACCTCTTTATCTTTTGTACAAACCATGTTATGAACCAATCTTCAAGCGCAAATCGTGGAAAGCTTTTGCCATCAAATTCTAGAATAATGAACATTGCAAGGAATGGGTCAATTATCCATACATCACATCACCATAGAGACCACCATCTATATCTTCATGATGGAAACTATATGTCAATAGATCCCTTGGTTTAAACCTATGCCAGATTTCATGACACAAATGATGTTGAAGATTCATGACATGATGCAAATTGTCTTTAAAACTTTTTGCAATGCATAGGCCCTGCATACCGCCAATCCTAGATTTGAAATTCATAATTATGATCTCGTGTATGATATGAGCACTATCTCTAACATTTGTGTGGCTTATGCATGGCATGCCCACATTTGATACCTCCCAGCTTGCTATAAGCAAACTTTCAAGGATATGTTTACTACAGGTTTCTAGGAGTATCACTTCAAATTCTTTGTTCCTAAACCCACACATCTTCTTCATTTATTTTCATGCAAGGAGATCATGTATTCAGAATACTATACCACACCACATCCAGAGATGCCTAGTGCTATCAATTGGGATGCACTAAAATTTGAACTTGCAAAAAGACTACGAGTACAAGAACATGAACAAGCAACCTCAATGTAGCAACTACTTGAAGATGATTTAAATGCTCCATTACTTGGTGTTTCCATTGGTTATAGCATGAAAAACTTGCATGTAATTGCTCACAAGGGTGTTCTCTATGGAGGAATCTGAGGCAACCTTGCACTTTGGGTGCAACATGTGAAAGATATGCAATTGGGAAGTATGGATCTCTTGATATATTTAGGTAGTGATGTGTGTGAACACTCTAGGACCGCCGGGGCACTTTTTGTTGATATATTTAGGTAGTGATGTGTGTGAACACTCTAGGACCGCCGGGGCACTTTTTTCCCTCTTTAGGAGGTTTTTTTCCCCCGGCTTGTATATACGCCTATTGCCCTAATGGGCTACTTATCTTTGTACATTCTCTAGTAATACATTCAGTCTTGAGTGTTGTGCTCCAAGCTTCTTCTTCTTCCTTGTGCTGTTCGCGTGCTTCCGCAGACGTCTAACTCCAACAATTGGTATCAGAGCAGGCCGTTGCTTCTTCTAGGGTGTCGTCGACACTCCTCCGTTTGCAATCTCAGATTCGCACAAAATTTGGTGAGCATACTCAGGGTGTTTCCGAGATCAAAACAGCTTCGCTGTGTGGTGCCGAAATCGCGATCTGAGCTCGTTTCGGCCTCCGAACGCACTATCGCAGTGCTTGTGCAGGCTATTTCATCCTTTTGTGCCAAAGGTATATACTAGTTTCTGTTCGCCAGTTTAAGCGTCTCGAAGTCTGCTACAGGTCTAGCAGAACTCGTCTGGGCAGTTCTGTTCAACTTTTTGAGATACAGTCAATTTTCTGCATCAAGGTATTTTAGTCACTGGCCATGGCTGAAAGCAGTGATGTATTCCGTATGTTGGCTGTTGAGGATAAGTTGGATGGTACCAACTACCCATTATGGGCTTATATGATGCGACATGTACTGGTTGCAAAAGGATTGTGGAACATTGTGCAGGGTGTTGAAAGACGTCCTGTTACACCTGTAACGACAGGTACTGAAAATACAGGTGTTGGATCTGATGAAGATGGTGTCGAAGATGATATTCCGCAGATTCCTGTTCCTGCTTCTGTTTCTGTTGCACCTACTGCAAAGCAGATTCGTTGGGATGGCAGAGATGCCCAGGCACATGCATTGATAGCTTTGTCTGTCAAACGTGCCATTATTCCTCACATTCGCTCTTGTAGAACAGCAAAGGATGCTTGGGATACACTTACCAATTTGTACCAGGCTAGGAATGAGGCTCGTGTTGCTTACCTCCGAAAACAGTTGGAGAGTGAGCACATGAATGAAGGTGATTCGATGGATAGTTTTCTTACAAAGATCAAAGACCTGAAGGAACAATTGATTTCTGCTGATGAGGTTATACCAGATAGCTCACTTGTGCAGACCGTTCTGAATGGCCTTCCTGATTCATATCAGAGTTTTGCCTCTACTCTTCGATTGATGATGAAAGGCAATCCGAATGCCTTGTCATTTGAGGAATTAGTCTCTGTTCTGTTGCAGGAAGATCAGTCCAGGCAGAACAGGTCCATTATGCATGTTGCAGATCAAGCTTTCCTGGCTAGTCAGAAGGGCAAAGGAAAATGGAGCTCTTCTACTAGTAAGCAGAAATCTGCAAATGTTGCACAATCGAAGAACCAGGATAAAGATGAGAAGAAATCAGAAAAGGAGAAATTGTTCTGCAAGTACTGTAAAGGAAATGATCATATTATAAAGAACTGTCCAAAACTGGCTGCTAAAGAGGCAAAGAAGAAAGAGGCTGGAATGGTTGTTGCAGAGGCCTCTACACCAAAAACAGAGTCTGCAAATCTTGTGCAGGAAGAAGAATGGGCGTTTACTACTGTCTGCAGTTTTGACCCATCTTCTCATGATCAGTGCATGTCTGCAGTAGACTCAGATGTTTGGTACTTTGACAGTGGGGCGACCAAACATATTACCTCGCAGCGCAGTTTCTTCTCTTCACTCGAGCTTGCCCCTACAGGGAATACTGTCACATGCGCCAATAACTCCTCTTATCCTGTTATGGGAGTTGGTAAGATTATTCTGACTACTGCTGATGGTAGTTCTTTCACTTTGTCAGATGCTTTATTTGTGCCAGGGATCAAAAAGAACCTGTTATCAGTTTCTGCATTAGCCAAGATTGGCTTGGTTGTGAAATTCGTTGATGACAGGTGTACAGTCCATGATCTCTCAAATGGCGATGTGATTATTGCTTCTGGCATTTTATGTCGTGGGCTGTATAAGCTCATAGACTATGAAAAATCTGTGAATGATTCGGCATGTGCAGTTCATGATTCTCAGGCTATGTCAGATGCAAAGCTTTGGCATGCACGCTTTGGTCATCTGAATTTTGCTAGTTTGTTACGCCTGCAGAAATCTGAAATGGTGTCCTCTTTGCCCAAACTTGAGGCACCTGGAAAACATGTTTGTGAAGGCTGTATTTTGGGCAAAATGCAGCGTTCTTCCTTTCCAAAAGATGGTTCAGTTCGGGCTATTCAGAAATTGCAGCTTGTACATAGTGATGTCTATGGTCCTATGCAGACACCCTCTTTTGGAAATTACCTTTACTTCGTGACTTTCATTGATGATTTTTCCAGGCATGCATGGGTATATCCACTCAAAGCAAAGTCCGAAGTGTTCATGTGCTTCAAACAGTTTTTGGTTTTGGCTGAAAATCTGTCAGCATGTAAAATGGGCACCCTCTGTTCTGATCGAGGGGGGGAATACATGTCTTCAGATTTTAATGCATTTCTGGCTGAACGTGGGATAAAACACCAGTGTACAGTGCCGTATACACCTCAACAGAATGGAGTTGCTGAATGAAAGAACAGGTCACTCATGGAGATGGCGAGGTGCATGGTCAAAAGTCAGGCTTTACCACATAGTTTCTGGCTTGAGGCTGTCATGTGTGCAGCATATGTACTGAACAGGTGTCCCACGAAAGCGTTGCAGTCTATCACTCCATATGAGGCTTGGCATGACCGCAAGCCATCTGTTGCTCATCTGCGTGTTTTTGGTTGTTTGGCATATGCATTAGTGCCTGAACAACATCGCAGAAAATTGGATGATAAGGCAGTAAAATGTATTTTTGTTGGGTACAGTTCTGAAAGTAAAGGCTATCGTCTGTATCATCCACAGACTAAACACATTCTGGTTAGCCGTGATGTTGTCTTTGTGGAAGATGCTATTCAGCCATTGCTTTCATGTACTAAGGAGACATCTGTTAGCTCCAAAGACATGTATGATACTTTGATGCCTCTTTTTACAGGTGGACAGGCTAGCGCTGGTCCTAATGAGGCAACTTCTCAGCCTTTTCAGGTTTCATATGATGATGCAGATCATTCCATTTCTGATGCAGATTTACATGATGCACTTGTTGATGAGAGAGCTGATATTGAACAGGCAAAAACTATGCCAAAATGGCTGGTGCAGACTTTGCGTGACAGCAAATTAGATGCACCTTTGTCATATCGTACTCGTTCAAGCTCTCATAGTACCTCCTTTGCATCAGATTGCTATGCTATGGCTGCATCTAGTCTCTGTGATGAGAATGAGCCTGTTTCTTTTGATGAAGCACAAAATTCAGAAAATTGGATGGCTGCTATGCAATCTGAATATGATGCTATATTGAAGAATGGTACATGGTCTTTATGTGATTTGCCTCCTGGCAAGAAGGCCATTGGCACTAAGTGGGTATACAAGCTGAAGCGTAAACCTGATGGTACAGTTGACAGGTATAAGGCTAGGCTTGTTGCAAAGGGTTATGCGTAGGAAAGAGGCATTGATTTTGATGAGACCTTTGCACCTACATGCCATATGACTACTGTTCGGAGCATTTGTGCACTTGCAGCCCATCATGGTTGGAATGTACATCAGTTGGACATTAAAACAGCATTTCTGAATGGTGACTTGCATGAAGAAGTGTATGTTTTTCAGCCCCCTGGCTTTGTGCAGAAAGGGCATGAAAACCAGGTGTGCAGGTTAAAGAAGGCGTTATATGGTTTAAAGCAAGCACCACGTGCTTGGTATGAGAAAATACATGCCTATCTGATTGCACATGGTTTTGAGAACAGTCCAACTGAAAGCACCTTATATGTTAAGCGTGCTAATGATGTGCTTTTGATCATTGTTGTCTATGTAGACGACATGCTGCTCACTGGTCCTCTTGAGAAGCATATTGCTGATTTCAAGGCTGATTTGCATGCCTCATTTGAGATGTCTGATTTGGGGCATTTGCATCACTATTTGGGCATTCAGTTTATGCAAGTTGATGGTGGAATGGCTTTGTGTCAAACGAAATATATTGACACATTATTGCAGCGTTTTGGCCTTGAAGACTGTAAGCCTATTGCCACTCCTATAGAGACAGGTTTACGATTGAGTCTTCATGATGCTGGAGATGCATTTGATGCTGTTCTCTATCAGCAGGCTGTTGGATGCTTGATTTACTTATGCATTACTCGACCAGATATTCAGTTTGCTGTCTCACAGATGAGCAGGTTTATGCATTGCCCAGGAGTCACGCATTGGAAAGCGGTTAAGCGCATCTTTCGCTACTTGAGTGGTACTCGGCTACTTGGGTTGTTTTATCCCAAGGGGGGATCACTACCGCCAGATTTGCATGCTTTTTCTGACTCAGATTGGGCTGGTTGCTATGACACTTGTGTGTCCACCAGTGGTTTTTGCTTCATGCTTGGTAGCTCATGTATATCTTGGTTGAGCAAGAAGCAGCCTACTGTGGCCACTTCCAGTTGTGAGGCTGAGTATAGGGCAGCTTTCACAACGACTATTGAGTGTGTGTGGCTCAGACGCCTTATGGCTGATTTGGGTGTTGGCCAGTCTTCTGCCACCACCATCTTCACTGACAGTCAGAGCGCATTGGCAGTTGCGAGGAACCCTGTGTTCCATGCTCGCACTAAGCACATTGAGGTGCATTATCACTATGTCAGGGAGAGGTTCTCTGCTGGGGAGATCAGCTTGGCATATGTGCCCACGTAGGAGAACATTGCAGACCTTTTCACGAAGGCTCTGCCTAGGGAGAAGTTTGAAGCTTTCCACAAAGCTTTGGGCTTACTTCCTTTTGTGGAGTGATTTCCACATAGCTCGGCACTTCCTTATACATGAGTGCCAGCTCCTTGTTCACCGCATCACTCCCAGGGGGGATTTGTTGATATATTTAGGTAGTGATGTGTGTGAACACTCTAGGACCACCGGGGCACTTTTTTCCCTCTTTAGGAGGTTTTTTTCCCCCGGCTTGTATATACGCCTATTGCCCTAATGGGCTACTTATCTTTGTACATTCTCTAGTAATACATTCAGTCTTGTGTGTTGTGCTCCAAGCTTCTTCTTCTTCCTTGTGCTGTTCGCGTGCTTCCGCAGACGTCTAACTCCAACACTTTTTTCCCTCTTTAGGAGGTTTTTTTCCCCCGACTTGTATATACGCCTATTGCCCTAATGGGCTAACTTATCTTTGTACATTCTCTAGTAATACATTCAGTATTGGGTGTTGTGCTCCAAGCTTCTTCTCCTTCCTTGTGCTATTCGCGTGCTTCCTCAGACGTCTATCTCCAACAATTGGTATAAGAGCAGTTCGTCGCTTCATCTAGGGCACCGTCGACACTCCTCCATTTGCAGTCTCAGAATCGCACAAATTTTGGTGAGCATACTCAGCGTGTTTTGGAGATCAAAACAGCTTCGTTGTGTGCTGCCGAAATCGCGATCTGAGCTCGTTTCCACCTCCGAACGCACTATCACAGTGCTTGTGCAAGCTATTTCACCTTTTTGTGCCAAAGATATATACCAGTTTCTGTTCGCCAGTATAAGCGTCTTAAAGTTTGCTACAGGTCTAGTGGAATTCGTCTGGGCAGTTTTGTTCAACTTTTTGAGATACAGTTATTTTTTTGCATCAAGGTATTTTAGTCACCGGCCATGGCTCAAAGCAATGATGTATTCCGTATGTTGGTTGTTGAGGATAAGTTGGATGGTACCAACTACCCGTTATGGGCTTATATGATGCGACATGTGTTGGTTGCAAAAGGACTCTGGAACATTGTACAGGGTGTTGAAAAACATCCTATCACACCTGCAACTGTTACAACTGCAGGTACTGAAGCTGATGCAGAAGGTGTCGAAGATGATGATATTCTGCATATTCCTGTTCGTGCTTCGGTTTTTGCTGCACCTACTGCAGAGCAAATTTTCTAAGATGGCAGAGATGCCCAGGCACATGCATTGATAGCTTTGTCTATCAAACGTGCCATTATTCCTCACATTTGCTCTTGCAGAACAGCTAAGGATGCTTGGGATACACTTACCACATTGTACCAAGCTAGGAGTGAGGCTCGTGTTGCTTACCTCCGAAAACAGTTGGAGAGTGAGCACATGAATGAAGGTGATTCTATGGACAGTTTCCTAACGAAGATCAAAGATTTGAAGGAATAGTTGATTTCTGCTGATGACGTTATACCAGATAGCTCACTTGTGCAGACCGTTCTGAATGGTCTTCCTGGGTGGGGTTATTGGGACAATCTCATAATAGGCGCTCCTTCCCACAATCTGAGTAGAAATCTTGAATTGTCACACATTGGTTTTGTGTAGGTGCAGGCATAGGGCAATCTCGAATGAGGTGATCTCCCTCACATCGGTAGCATGGTCCTCTAGGGAATGGGGGTCTTATCTACCTAGGTTGAGGTCTAGAGTTGGGGTCTGCGTACATGACATTTGCATACTCTGGCTGCCAAGTAGGTTCACTCGGGTCTTCATAATAATATGACTCATTATGCTCAGGTGATTGCATGTAGTAAGCATGTGGGCTATCAATATGAGTGGAGTCAAAACTATGGTCACTTGGGTCACTTTTTGAGAGCAATGGTGTTACATGCACTAAAGCTCTATTCAGATTTTCTTCTGCAGCCGCATACTTTACTCGAATCACATTGGCTGGAGGGGGGGGTTGCGGCGCTAGAACTCGTTGAGGTCTCTGCTGCCCTTGATAGGGTGGTTGATAGGATAGTTGGGGCCTACCATACTATTGTTGTGGATATTGATTCTGGTATTTTCCTTGTTGTGGATATGTCTAAGGATAATTTTGTATAACAGCTTATTTATTATATGGGCAGCCTTGTGCAGTGTGGTTTGTGTATCTCCTTTCTATGGTGCAGTATTGGTTGTTAGGGTCACTTGGGGTTGAACCATGATAGGGCACACATTAGCCAGATGGTCTCCTCCACAGGTATAGAATCGTTTTCCTCGGGTAAATCTGCTTGCTTGAGACTCCTAATTTATGAGCTACCTTCTCTGCCAGATCCTCAATTGACGTGGATTGTGTGGAAGGGAGGCTAGTAGCACTATCTAAGTCTTTATAGATCTTTGTGTCGGAGAATTCCTCTCCTATTCACAGCGGAAAGTGTAGAAGACCTTCTCACGATCAAGACTTTTGCCAACAACTTAACCTTCAAATGAAAATTGGTATCAATTGAAAAATGCAATGAACTTGAAACTTTGGTCACTCAAACTAGACACTTATAGCTTTTAAATGAGCTATGAAACACTCAATTTGGAGTAGTTTTGGGTTGGCAACTCTTTGGCTTAAAACAAACTACCTATCCACTCAATTAAGCTGAAAATTGGACTTCAATAAAACCTGAATAACTCATAGAGCATAAAGAATTTATAAAATTGGTCTATACAGAGGAAGTACTTGAGATAAGCTTTCCAATGAATGTTTAAACTCTAAAATTGGATACATATATTGAGAGATATGACTCTCACAAGTAGACTACCTAGAAATTGGTATGCGGTTGGACATAGTCTATGAGAGTGAAGAGAACGAAATGACTCAAACCAAATGAACTAGCTACAAGGGGACTTCCACGCCTTCTTCCTCTGTTCCTGAGTTTCTCCCTTGCTTCTTTTGTATCCAAATGACCATGAGCTCTCATGATGAGTTTGAGAGGTCTTCTCCATAACTTCTCCACTACTTTGGACACCCACTCCTCTTATTGTTCAATTTTTGGATTTGATTCTCTTTTGATTAATTCTCTTTTGATCTCCACTACTTGCTGAACTAAATGCTTGCACCTTCAGCCATATCCTGCAAGTTGACTTCATCCTTGAACCTCTTTAGTTTAGAAGAATCTAAGGACTTTGTAAACATGTCTGCAACTTGCTCATTAGCTCTAATGAACTTTATATCCACATCCTTGCTCAAAAATTTTTCTCGAGTATAATGATATGCACTTCTATGTGCTTACTTCGTGCATGAAACATTGGATTGTTTGTCAAGTGAATGCTTGACACATTATCACCATAAATTGGAATGGTCTCTGTTGGAGTTAGACGTCTGCGGAAGCACGCGAACAGCACAAGGAAGAAGAAGAAGCTTGGAGTACAACACACAAGACTAAATGTATTACTAGAGAATGTACAAAGATAAGTAGCCCATTAGGGCAATAGGCGTATATACAAGCCGGGGGAAAAAAACCTCCTAAAGAGGGAAAAAAGTGCCCCGGCGGTCCTAGAGTGTTCACACACATCACTACCTAAATATATCAACAAATCCCCCCTGGGAGTGATGCGGTGAACAAGGAGCTGGCACTCATGTATAAGGAAGTGCCGAGCTATGTGGAAATCACTCCACAAAAGGAAGTAAGCCCAAAGCTTTGCGGAAAGCTTCAAACTTCTCCCTAGGCAGAGCCTTCGTGAAAAGGTCTGCAATGTTCTCCTGCGTGGGCACATATGCCAAGCTGATCTCCCCAGCAGAGAACCTCTCCCTGACATAGTGATAATGCACCTCAATGTGCTTAGTGCGAGCATGGAACACAGGGTTCCTCGCAACTGCCAATGCGCTCTGACTGTCAGTGAAGATGGTGGTGGCAGAAGACTGGCCAACACCCAAATCAGCCATAAGGCGTCTGAGCCACACACACTCAACAGTCGTTGTGAAAGCTGCCCTATACTCAGCCTCACAACTGGAAGTGGCCACAGTAGGCTGCTTCTTGCTCAACCAAGATATACATGAGCTACCAAGCATGAAGCAAAAACCACTAGTGGACACACGAGTGTCATAGCAACCAGCCCAATCTGAGTCAGAAAAAGCATGCAAATCTGGCGGTAGTGATCCCCCCTTGGGATAAAACAACCCAAGTAGCCGAGTACCACTCAAGTAGCGAAAGATGCGCTTAACCGCTTTCCAATGCGTGACTCCTGGGCAATGCATAGACCTGCTCATCTGTGAGACAGCAAACTGAATATCTGGCCGAGTAATCCATAAGTAAATCAAGCATCCAACAGCCTGCTGATAGAGAACAGCATCAAATGCATCTCCAGCATCATGAAGACTCAATCGTAAACCTGTCTCCATAGGAGTGGCAATAGGCTTACAGTCTTCAAGGCCAAAACGCTGCAATAATGTGTCAATATATTTTGTTTGACACAAAGCCATTCCACCATCAACTTGCATAAACTGAATGCCCAAATAGTGATGCAAATGCCCCAAATCAGACATCTCAAATGAGGCATGCAAATCATCCTTGAAATCAGCAATATGCTTCTCAAGAGGACCAGTGAGCAGCATGTCGTCTACATAGACAACAATGATCAAAAGCACATCATTAGCACGCTTAACATATAAGGTGCTTTCAGTTGGACTGTTCTCAAAACCATGTGCAATCAGATAGGCATGTATTTTCTCATACCAAGCACGTGGTGCTTGCTTTAAACCATATAACGCCTTCTTTAACATGCACACCTGGTTTTCATGCCCTTTCTGCACAAAGCCACGGGGCTGAAAAACATACACTTCTTCATGCAAGTCACCATTCAGAAATGCTGTTTTAATGTCCAACTGATGTACATTCCAACCATGATGGGCTGCAAGTGCACAAATGCTCCGAACAGTAGTCATACGGCATGTAGGTGCAAAGGTCTCATCAAAATCAATGCCTCTTTCCTGCGCATAACCCTTTGCAACAAGCCTAGCCTTATACCTGTCAACTGTACCATCAGGTTTACGCTTCAGCTTGTATACCCACTTAGTGCCAATGGCCTTCTTGCCAGGAGGCAAGTCACATAAAGACCATGTACCATTCTTCATTATAGCATCATATTCAGATTGCATAGCAGCCATCCAATTTTCTGAATTTTGTGCTTCATCAAAAGAAACAGGCTCATTCTCATCACAGAGACTAGATGCAGCCATAGCATAGTATTCTGATGCAAAGGAGGTACTATGAGAGCCTGAACGAGTACGATATGACAAAGGTGCATCTAATTTGCTGTCACGCAAAGTCTGCACCAGCCATTTTGGCATAGTTTTTGCCTGTTCAGTATCAGCCCTCTCATCAACAAGTGCATCATGTAAATCTGCATCAGAAATGGAATGACCTGCATCATCATATGAAACCTGCAAAGGCTGAGAAGTTGCCTCATTAGGACCAGTGCTAGCCTATCCACCTGTAAAAAGAGGCATCAAAGTATCATACATGTCTTTGGAGCTAACAGATGTCTCCTTAGTACATGAAAGCAATGGCTGAATAGCATCTTCCACAAAGACAACATCACGGCTAACCAGAATGCGTTTAGTCTGTGGATGATACAGACGATAGCCTTTACTTTCAGAACTGTACCCAACAAAAATACATTTTACTGCCTTATCATCCAATTTTCTGTGATGTTGTTCAGGCACTAATGCATATGCCAAACAACCAAAAACACGCAGATGAGCAACAGATGGCTTGCGGTCATGCCAAGCCTCATATGGAGTGATAGACTGCAACGCTTTCGTGGGACACCTGTTCAGTACATATGCTGCACACATGACAGCCTCAAGCCAGAAACTATGTGGTAAAGCCTGACTTTTGACCATGCACCTCGCCATCTCCATGAGTGACCTGTTCTTTCGTTCAGCAACTCCATTCTGTTGAGGTGTATACGGCACTGTACACTGGTGTTTTATCCCACGTTCAGCCAGAAATGCATTAAAATCTGAAGACATATATTCCCCCCCTCGATCAGAACGGAGGGTGCCCATTTTACATGATGACAGATTTTCAGCCAAAACCAAAAACTGTTTGAAGCACATGAACACTTCGGACTTTGCTTTGAGTGGATATACCCATGCATGCCTGGAAAAATCATCAATGAAAGTCACGAAGTAAAGGTAATTTCCAAAAGAGGGTGTCTGCATAGGACCACAGACATCACTATGTACAAGCTGCAATTTCTGCATAGCCCGAACTGAACCATCTTTTGGAAAGGAAGAACGCTGCATTTTGCCCAAAATACAGCCTTCACAAACATGTTTTCCAGGTGCCTCAAGTTTGGGCAAAGAGGACACCATTTCAGATTTCTGCAGGCGTAACAAACTAGCAAAATTCAGATGACCAAAGCGTGCATGCCAAAGCTTTGCATCTGACATAGCCTGAGAATCATGAACTGCACATGCCAAATCATTCACAGATTTTTCATAGTCTATGAGCTTATATAGCCCACGACATAAAATGCCAGAAGCAATAATCACATCGCCATTTGAGAGATCATGGACTGTACACCTATCATCAACGAATTTCACAACCAAGCCAATCTTGGCTAATGCAGAGACTGATAACAGGTTCTTTTTGATCCCTGGCACAAATAAAGCATCTGACAAAGTGAAAGAACTACCATCAGCAGTAGTCAGAATGATCTTGCCAACTCCCATAACAGGATAAGAGGAGTTATTGGCGCATGTGACAGTATTCCCTGTAGGGGCAGGCTCGAGTGAAGAGAAGAAACTGCGCTGCGAGGTAATATGTTTGGTTGCCCCACTGTCAAAGTACCAAACATCTGAGTCTACTGCAGACATGCACTGATCATGAGAAGATGGGTCAAAACTGCAGACAGTAGTAAACGCCCATTCTTCTTCCTGCACAAGATTTGCAGACTCTGTTTTTGGTGTAGAGGCCTCTGCAACAACCATTCCAGCTTCTTTCTTCTTTGCCTCTTTAGCAGCCAGTTTTGGACAGTTCTTTATAATATGATCATTTCCTTTACAGTACTTGCAGAACAATTTCTCCTTTTCTGATTTCTTCTCATCTTTATCCTGGTTCTTCGATTGTGCAACATTTGCAGATTTCTGCTTACTAGTAGAAGAGCTCCATTTTCCTTTGCCCTTCTGACTAGCCAGGAAAGCTTGATCTGCAACACGCATAATGGACCTGTTCTGCCTGGACTGATCTTCCTGCAACAGAACAGAGACTAATTCCTCAAATGACAAGGCATTCGGATTGCCTTTCATCATCAATCGAAGAGTAGAGGCAAAACTCTGATATGAATCAGGAAGGCCATTCAGAACGGTCTGCACAAGTGAGCTATCTGGTATAACCTCATCAGCAGAAATCAATTGTTCCTTCAGGTCTTTGATCTTTGTAAGAAAACTGTCCATCGAATCACCTTCATTCATGTGCTCACTCTCCAACTGTTTTCGGAGGTAAGCAACACGAGCCTCATTCCTAGCCTGGTACAAAGTGGTAAGTGTATCCCAAGCATCCTTTGCTGTTCTGCAAGAGCGAATGTGAGGAATAATGGCACGTTTGAAAGACAAAGCTATCAATGCATGTGCCTGGGCATCTCTGCCATCCCAACGAATCTGCTCTGCAGTAGGTGCAACAGAAACAGCAGCACGAACTGGAATCTGCGGAATATCATCTTCGACACCATCTTCATCAGCTCCAACACCTGTATTTGCAGTACCTGTTGTTACAGGTGTAACAGGACGTCTTTCAACACCCTGCACAATGTTCCACAATCCTTTTGCAACCAGTACATGTCGCATCATATAAGCCCATAATGGGTAGTTGGTACCATCCAACTTATCCTCAACAGCCAACATACGGAATACATCACTGCTTTCAGCCATGGCCGGTGACTAAAATACCTTGATGCAGAAACTTGACTATATCTCAAAAAGTTGAACAGAACTGCCCAGACGAGTTCTGCTAGACCTGTAGCAGACTTCGAGATGCTTAAACTGGCGAACAGAAACTGGTATATACCTTTGGCACAAAAGGACGAAATAGCCTGCACAAGCACTGCGATAGTGCGTTCGGAGGCCGAAACGAGCTCAGATCGCGATTTCGGCACCACAGAGCGAAGTTGTTTTGATCTCAGAAACACCCTGAGTATGCTCACCAAATTTTGTGCGAATCTGAGACTGCAAACGGAGGAGTGTCGACGGCGCCCTAGAAGAATCAACGACCTGCTCTGATACCAATTGTTGGAGTTAGACGTCTGCGGAAGCACGCGAACAGCACAAGGAAGAAGAAGAAGCTTGGAGTACAACACACAAGACTAAATGTATTACTAGAGAATGTACAAAGATAAGTAGCCCATTAGGGCAATAGGCGTATATACAAGCCGGGGGAAAAAAACCTCCTAAAGAGGGAAAAAAGTGCCCCGGCTGTCCTAGAGTGTTCACACACATCACTACCTAAATATATCAACAGTCTCTACCTGCACATGAAGATCAACCGAGAGCTTCTGAATCCACATAGCTTCAAAAGTTGCAAAGGCTAATCCTCTATATTCAGCTTCTGTAGATGATAGTGCAACAATAGGTTGCTTCTTCAAGCTCCATGTGATAGGTTTGCTACCTATCATGAACACATAACCTAAAGTGGATCTTCTGTCTTCCTTCGAACCAGCCCAATCGGCATCAGTGAAGCCCTTTACCTGCAGTTCTTCATCATATCTATAAAACAAGGCATGATTGACTGCGTGCTTCACATACCTTAACACTCGTTTGGCTGAATTTAAATGTTCACTTGTTGGAGTTTGCATAAATTGAGAATGAACTCCAACGATATAAATCTGGTCTTGTGATCGTAGCATAGATCAATGAACCTATAATACTTCTGTATGTAGTTACATCATGTAACTTCTCTCCATCATTTGAGCATAGCTTCACATTTGTGCCCATAGGTTGAGTGAGTGGTTTGCATTCACTCATTCCAAATCTAAAAAGAACATCCAACAGGTACTTTCTTTGCATCAAGTAGATTCCATCTTTCCCATAGACTACCTCAATGCCTAAAAAGTATTTCAGTTCACCAAGATCTGAAATTTTAAACTCCTTACTGAGTTTTCTTTTTATCTCTTGTATTCCTGCAACATTACTTCCTATTATGATTATATCATCAACATATATGCAAATGTATACCTGCTTACCTTCTTCTTTCTTCATATAGAGAGAGGGATCTACACTACTTGGACTATACCCACACCTTGTGAGGTACTCAACCAATCTTTGGTTCCAAGCATGTGGTGCTTGCTTCAGCCCATACAAAGCTTTCTTCAATCTACAAACAAAATATGGATGCTTTTTATCTTCAAATCCAATCGGTTGACTCATATATACCTCTTCTTGAAGTTCACCATTGAGAAAAGTATTTTTTATGTCAAGTTGGTACAATGGCCATCTCCTTGTTGCACTCACTGCATCAAGGTTCTAATTGTTCCCATCTTTGCAACCGAGCTGAAAGTCTCTTCATAGTCAATGCTGTGAGTTTGCTTCAATCCTTTTGCTACTAGTCTAGATTTATGCCTACCTAGAGAACCATCGGCATTTCTCTTTATTTTAAACACCCATTTCTTTGGAACAATCTTCATACCTTCAGCCTTTGGAACTAGCTCCCATGTGTGATTGTCCTTGAGAGCTTTTATCTCTTCTTGCATAGCTTCTTGCCATTCTTTTTGTGTAATTGCTTCTTCATATGCATCTGATTCTTTGTCTTTGACCACCTATGTCATATATGCAAAATGCTTTGCAATAAAACTATCATAGCTAAGCCTTTCAATTGGATACCTTGCTTTTGAAGACCTCCTTTCATTTCCTTTTGAATATTGCTTCTTCAACCGGTTCAACTTTACCTTTGGTGTAATCACCTCTTCATACTCTTCTTCACTTGCATTTGAATCACTATTTTGGGCAGCACTTTCAGCTTCAAATCTTTCATAACATGATGTTGGTGATGAGGAATGAATCCTTAGTCTCCCCTTCCATGTTGAGCTTTCTCCATGTGATGTAGACACATTTGAGTGCTTGTTTGTTGAAATTCTTCTTGGACAGCACCTCCATCATCTTCGCAATCTTCTTCAAGAATCTTCTCTTTCCCTTTGTCTCCAAACCATGGTCTTAGCTCATCAAACACCACATCTCGTGAGACTCGTAGTTCCTTTGTCACCAGATTGTAGCACCTGTATCCCTTTTGCTCCAATAAATATCCAATGAAAATACATTTTCCTGACTTTGCCTCCATCTTTGTCCTTGGTTCTTGAGGGATGTGAACATAACACACACATCCAAAAACTTTGACATGTGTAAAGTCAGGTTTCTTACCGGAATAAACCTCCTCGGGAGTTAGATTATGCACTCCAGCTGTTGTGCACTTGTTCATCAAATAAACAGCCGTACTAGTTTCTTCAGCCCAATAGTTTAGTGGCACTTTCATCTCGTTGAGCATGCATCTTGCAACTTCTGTGATATATCTATTTTTCCTTTCAGCTATTCCATTTTGTTGAGGTGTGTATCTACATGTAAATTGTCGCTTGATGCCATTTTCATGAAGAAAATCTGAAAATTCTTTGGAGAGAGATATTCTCCTCCTCCATCGGATCTCAAGGTCTTTATGTAGCATCCTGTTTCCTTTTCTACCTGTGCTTTAAATCTCTTGAACATGGAGAACACATCTGATTTTTGTTTTATGCAGAACATCCATACTTTTCTTGAATGATCATCAATAAAAGTGACAAAATATCTATTACCAACCACTGATGGTTGTTGTGATGGTCCCCATACATCCGTGTGTATCAAGTCGAACACATTCCTTGCCACATAGTTGCTCTTCTTGAATGGTTGTCGAGTTTGCTTTCCTAGTTGGCATGATTCACAAAACTCATGTAGTCCAACATCATTGAATCTTGGAAGACCTCTTACCACTTCATGGTTGCTCATGTCCTTAAGCTTGGGAATGTTGATATGTCCAAACCTTTTGTGACACAAATCAATTTCAGCAATCCTCTTGTTTCCAAATTGAATATACATCACCTTTCCATGTGGTTGTTGAATGTCCAAAGTGAACATCCTACCTTCTTTCCTTCCTTGACCAATGACCTTGAATCCTTCTTTTGGATTCTTTATAAAGCAACCTTTTTCATTGAAGATAGCATGATATCCTTTCTGTACCATTTGTCCTATTGAAATCAAATTCTTTGCAATAGTAGGAACATGAAGAACATCAGCCAATACCTTCTTGTCTCCAAGCTTGATATCTCCAACATGCTCAATTGTGTGTTGAGTTTCATCACCGGTCTCCACACATCCTTTTCCACTTGGAGCTTGTAGCTTTGTGAATAAATCTCCTTGGCATGTCATATGGTTGTTGCAACCTGAATCTATGAACCATTTTTTATCATCACTTCTCGGGTTATTGTACTCATGCTTCATGGCAAGCATGGTTTGCTTGTATCCTTCACTTGATGTACTCGCATAGTTATTTTGGTTCCTTTGGTTTCCTCCATTGAGCCTTCCATTCTTTTGCCAACAATCATTTGCATAATGTCCTAGTTTACCACAATGATAACATGTTATACCTTTATGAGGATTGTATGAACCTTGAACTCTTCCTCTATTTCTTCCTCGACCTCTTCCATGTGTGTTGTCATTTGAGTTGTCCTTGTTGTTCTCCGAGTTGTGTTGGCTGAAATTTGTGTTGTTGTAGCTTCTTCCTCTTCCTCTCGAGCCTCCTCTTGAATTCCTTCCTCTACCTCGACCTGCATATAACATTTGACTATGGTTGTCCTTACCTTTTTTGCCTTCTCCTTGTTGAGCAACCTCTTTAGCCACAAGATTTTGTATAATCTCGTCGAATGTTGGGAGAGGATCTCTATAAAGAATGTTTGTGATGAGGGGCTTCCACTTTTCTTCACTCCTCAAGCCATTGAGGGCTGTTTGGACGATGTCTTCCTCTTCTATCTTGCATCCAACTGATGCTAGCTGATCTCGAAGCTCCTTGATCCTCAATGTATACTCACTAATGCTTTGGTTTGAGCTTTTCTTCATGTTGTTGAGCTCGTTCTTGAGTTGCATCCTCCGAGACCTTGTTGAGGTAGCATACACCTTCTCTAATGCTTCCCAAACTTCTTTGGCTGTTTTTAAGCTTTGCACATGACCAATCATAATGTTAAAAATAACTTGTGAGATGAGGAACATCACCCTTCGATTCCTCTCTTCCCAATCAACAAATTGTCTCCTTTGTGCCGGAGTAATGTTGGGATCTTGAAGATGCACCGGTTGTGGATCATCTCCAGTAACTAGACTCCATAAACCTTTACCTTTAAGGTAATTTGTCATTATATACCTCCAAGATTGAAAATTTTCTTTGTCTAACTTCTCAACTTGTTGTCCTAAATCAACCATTGAAAACTTCCAAGATTGAAGTTTACCTCAAGTATGTTGTGGTGCTATTTCTTGACTTCATGAAGCTCCCCCTTGATTTGTAGCTTCTCCTTTGCTTTACTTCAGCTCCAATACTTTGCCTCTTCAACCTCCAATGCTCTGATACCAATTGTTGGAGAATTCCTCTCCTATTCACAGCGAAAAGTGTAGAAGAGTTTCTCAGGATTAAGACTTTTGCCAACAACTGAACCTTCAAATGAAAACTGGTATCAATTGAAAAATGCAATGAACTTGAAACTTTGTTCCCTCAAACTAGACACTTATAGCTTTCAAATGAGCTATGAAAAACTCAATTTGGAATAGTTTTGGGTTGGCAACTCTTTGCCTCAAAAAAGGCTACCTGTCCACTCAGTTAAGCTAAAAACTGGACTTTAGTAAAACCTGAATAACTCACACAGCATAAAGAATTTGATAAAATTGTTCTACATAAAGAAAGTACTTGAGATAAGCTTTCCAATGAATGTTTAAACTCTAAAATGGGATACATATATTGAGAGATATGACTCTCACAAGTAGACTACCCAGAAATTGATATGCGGTTGGACATAGTCTATAAGAGTGAAGAGAACGAAATGACTCAAACCAAATGAACTAGCTACAAGGGGACTTCCACGCCTTCTTCCTCTGTTCTTGAGTGTCCTCCCTTGCTTCTTTTGTAGCCAATGACCATGAGCTCTCATGATGAGTTTGAGAGGTCTTCTCCATAACTTCTCCACTACTTTGGACAGCCACTCGTCTTACAATTCAGTTTTTGGATTTGATTCTCTTTTGATTGATTCACTTTTGATTGGTTCTCTTTTGATCTCCACTAATTGATGAAGTAAATGCTTCTATTTTTCATTTTTGTATTTTCCTTCCATTTGAAGAAAATCCTTTTTGCAAAAATATATACGACCTTACTTCTTTATTTTTAACACTTTGAAAGCTCTAATTCCTCCCCTACATTATCCTCGATGTCTATCCACATGCGTACACACTCTTGTATGGATCTAGGGTCCTTCAAGTACACATATGATCTCAGTTTGGTACTTAACAATCCATCTAGAAATAAGGCCACTTGTTTGGCTGGAGTGGGTAACTCAGGAACAAGGCATCTCTCTAGGTATTGCCTAAACCTTCTTCCTGCGAGCCTCACTGTCTCTTGAGGTCTTTGCTTGAAGCTGTATATCAAGGAGGATGTGTTATATCTAATACCACTCTTAGAAAACTCAGTGATGAATGCTTCAAGAAGTTGATCTATATTTTTGAACTGACCTTGGTGAAGCCGATGAAACCAAGTCGATGCGGTGTTCTTGAGAGTTAGGCCAAAAGCATTGTATTGAGTGAACAATTCTTCAACTTGTTCAGCTCTCAAAACTTGCCTAAACTTTGCTACATGGTCATACGGGTCTCCTGTGCCATCAAAGCAATTCTTCATGGACTTAACCAATTGTGTAGGCCTCAAGGTCCTAGCATGTTCTCTAGGCCTTGGAAGAGGGAATTCATCTGCATTTCTGGGATTCCTTGGGTCCCTATGTCTCTCATTTTCCATTCTATCCATCTTTGTTCTTGTTCTTTCTCTTCCTAGTGGGTTAGCAAAGCTCACCTCGGGTCTATCTCTACTCCTCTCTCTTTGAGTTCCATGAGCTTGGGAGGTTCCAGCTCCTTGGCGACCATAAGAGATAGTGGATCGAGATTGGGGAAAAACAAATTCAACCTTCCAAGTGTATGCGTGTCTTCCATACTTAGAGACCACAAAGATCCTCTCAAAAGCATCATCTAGGTAGGTCACTTTGTCTAGGCTATCAGGATCTTTAAATTCATAGATGGTAAGTGCTCCCACTTTGTTAGGTTGCTCAGGCTTTTACCTCCAAAAAGCCTTATCCGTCTCTCGATTCAAGAGCAAATCTATGCTCCTATTGTCTTGGGGAACCCACTATGGAGTGATTCTCCTAGTCAGAATTGACTTGCCTTGAGGGGTTTTTGGCTCTTTTCTTAAGTTCCCTTGCTCTATGTCACCTATTTCAATCTTTGAGATTATGTTGCCAAATTCATCTGTCCTTTCTAGTTGGTTGGTGACCACATACATTGTTCCTTCTTTATCTATGTAGGAACCATTTTTGAACTCGACTACAGGGTGTTCTAGTCCAATGGGTTGATCGAGGTTTTTAATTTGGACAAAAGATCTTCTCAGACCATCCTCATAGATGCGAGCACCTAATTGGTTGGTCTAGAGCATAGGGGTAATCACTCAACTGTTGGGCCCAAGATGCGAGCACCTAATTGGTTGGTCTAGAGCATAGGAGTAATCCTAGTTAATGGTTGACACTAGCCTCTGATGATCTAACACTTCGACGGTCTCTCCCTAGGTGTCTCCTTGATCTCAAGTTAATATGCCCTTCTAATTAACCCAATGATCCTTGTACAACCACGTTGTTGATTCTTTGATACCAGTCACTTGTTCTTTTTAATTTCTTGGGTACTTGTTTTCTTGTCTTTAGTTAAGCGTCATCAAGAGCACTTAAGTGTGTCGCACTTGATGTTCTTGGTCCACTTAGATTAAGTTCTTTCCCTGTAGGTTGTCCCTTGATTGCAACTTAACCTAGACTTAAACTTGAGAAATTAGAGTCTCTTAGAGCTTGAGTGTTCCTAACGTACCTCTAATCACTGTGTTGGACTCACCACGAGCTTTCCAACAAGCTCTATAGCCCAAAAAACAGATTTCATATAAAAAAGCTATGTCAATTCAGGGTTCAGGGGGTTAAAACAGACAATCAGGACCTTTCAAGATTTTAATGCATTTTTCTAAGGCTTTTGTAAGTATGGGTAATTGAGTGTGCAAATATGCCCAAGATTTAGCCCAAATTTTCAAAAATTTACCAATTGAAATTTTTTTTCCGAAAATGTCTGTCTATTGCAATAGACGGTGTCTGTCGCGATAGATGCTAACTATCATGTGGGCCTGTCTATCGCGATAGATAGTATCTGTCGCGATAGACACTATTTGTCGTGTGGGCCTGTCTGACGTATGGGCATGTCTGTCGCATGGGCCTGTCTGTCACGTGGGTCTATCTGTCACGATAGACAATATCTATCACGGGGCCCTATCTGTCATGATAGATGATGTCTATCACGATAGACGATATCTATCGTGGGGTCCTATCTATCATGATAGATGGTGTTTGTCGTGACAGACTGTGTTTGTCGTCTGTCGTGGGCCTGACTATCACAATAGACGGTGTCAATCATTATAGACACAATTTGTCGTGGGGCCCTATCTATCGCGATAGATGGTGTCTCTCGCGATAGATGGGGTCTATCATGGGGTCCTATATATCGCGATAGACGGGTGTCTGTCGTGATACACGTGGTCTGTTGACTGTCATGCTTTTGGTCTCTCGTGATAGAGGGTGTCTGTTGTGATAGACACAATTTGTCACGGGACTTTGTCTGTCGCAATAGACACGTGTCTGTCGTGATAGACGGCCTCTATCGTGGGGTGCTACTTGTTGCGATAGATGATGTCTGTCGCGATAGACGGTGTCTATCGCATAGATGGTGTCTATCACGATAGACTGAAAAAACACAAACTTTTGGAATCCTTCTAATGATTTGGAGTGCTCTAATGGTGTAGGTTGTCGTGCCATGCATGCAAACAAAAAATACTAAGTTTCTTTGTCTGTCGCGACAGACAGAGGTCATCGTCCCGGGACCTATGTGATTTGTTGGAACTGTGCAAGCTGCTGGAGATGGTGATGTAGCCAAAACCTGTAAGAAATGCTAAAAAACACACGAAAATAGAATGCAAGCAAGTTCTCTCTCGCTCTCTCTCACAAGTGAAATGAGGGAAATGAGGTGGGGAGGGGAATATGACCAAAAACTGAAATTTTGGTGAAGGTAGAGATGGAGGTGGGAGGTGGTGTGGATGATGATGGTGATGATGGTGATGCAAAAAACAAGAAAAAATGATGAAAAATAAGGAAAAGTAAAGTTATTACCTATGACTCCAATGTCACAACTCTACGTCTTACCATCACACGCTCATCCTCGAAGCTCTCTCCCCGGCAATGAAGCCAAAGTTGGTGTCACTCTAGCACAATGGCAAGTACCAATGTGAGGAGATCCACCTCCTAATTGTCAATCCATGGAGATGTGAGGACTAGTATGAAGACTATGAGCAAGTGATGGCACAAGTGCGTGAGTGAGAAGCACACAAACATGCACACACATACACACACACGCGCACAAAGGCAAGAACAAGGAGAGGAATAATGGAGCTCTTTGCATTAGTCAAAAAGTCTCTTAAAAAAGGTCAAATCACTGACAATATACCCTCAAAAATGAGCTCTCTAGCTCTTTTTATAGTTTTTTGACTAGGTTTCACCCTATCCAAACCTAGTGTCCGGCCTAGTGAAAAATTAGGTTCTAGAACTTTTTTGAGGGCTCAAACAGAATCTAAAAATTATGAAAATTGGTATGTAGCTAATTCTAATACTCCTCAAGTCAGGACTCCTTGAGTTGAACACAATGGAGTCTATTCTACCAAAAACGGGATTTACAATGTTGGTGTAGTGATGAAAATCACTCTTAATTGGAAGTAAGTCTAAAAAAAATGATTAGGCCTCATTGTCCGATTGTGCTTGACTGCTCTTTGGTGCATGTATGCTCTTCTTATAGCTTGTATGCCAACAATGTGAAATACCTCTTTCACAAAGAAAAGCATTAAACTCATGTGACATGTATTCACCACCATGATCCGTGCGTAGAGTCAAAAGCTTTTGTGAAGAAAAATTTTAAGCCATAGCTAAAAATGCTTTGAAGCAAGAAAATACCTCAATCTTTTCTTTCATAGGATACACCCATGTATGGCGAGTAGCATCATCAATGAAGGTAACAATATGTACTTGCTTCCCAAAAGATGGAGTCTTGACCGGACCACATACATCACTATGAACAAGCTGCAATTTTCTTGTAGTGTGTGTATGACTATCTTTTGGAAAAGAAGCACGATGCATTTTTCGAAGAACACAACCTTCACATGCATGCTTTTCAATGGACTGAAGTGTTGGCAAACCAATAACCATGTCCTTCTTTTGCAAGTAAAGAAAACTATTGAAGTTCAAATTACCAAAATGAGTATGCCAAAGAGTATGAGCAACCATGGCATTCAAGGTAGCCCTCTTGTATGTATCCATGCGATACAAACCATTACATAATGCACCAGACATAACAATAACATCACCACTGTTGAAATCATGAACCATACACTTATCATCAACAAAGTGTACATGAAGTCCAGCTTTTGCAATCAACGGAATTGAAGTTAAGTTCTTCTTTATACCAGGTACATACAATGCATTTTTCAAGAGAATCACACCTTCATTTGCAGCCGTAAGCTCAATTTCTCCTACTCCAATGATAGGATAAGAGGCATTGTTTGCACACACCACATGTCCTCCTTTGGGTGCATCTTTCAAAGATGCAAAACACCTTTTGCATGAAGTTATGTGCTTTGAAGCACCACTATCAAAGAACCAATCCGAATCAGCCTCACTCACAACCATACATTTAGAATGCAAAGATGCATCATAATGACATGTAACAAAAAATCTTGAGCCATGTAAGCTTCATCATTCTTTGCATTTGCTGAATTTTCAGCAATAGACATGTCGGATTCCTTATTATTTTCATTGCGTTTAGCAAGCTTTCTACACTCATCAATAGTATGACCAACCTTCCATCAATATTTGCATCTCTTCTTCTTTTGCAAATCACCATCATTAGAGGAATGAGTGGAAGAGGAAGGTTGACGCTTTGGATTTGATGAACCCAAAGCTGAACCATACTTGCTTTTCCCCTTTTGTGAGATAACAAGTGCTTGCATTCCCTCAATCAAACCACTCATATTCACTCTAGATTGCTCTTCTTGCAAAAGAAGAGACACAACCTCATCAAATGCATACATACTGGGATTCCCGTTTGCAACCAAATGGAGTGTAGTAGCAAAGCTTTGAAAAGATTCCGGTAATACTTTCAACAATGTAGGAATGAGTGATGCATCCGGAATAATATTATCTATGTTTGCCAATTGCTCTTTCAAGTCCTTGATGCGTGTCACATACACATCCACTAACTCATTTTCAGCCATACATACATCCTCAAGTTGCTTCCTCAAGTATGCACCACATGCTTCATTATGCACGTCATACAAAGAAGCAAGAGTTGTTGAGATATCAAGCCCAACATGTGATGATCCAGGATGACACGTACCAGTTTTTCGTTTCTCTGACATGTATAGTGGTCATACCGATATATGTCAGGGATACTTTATTGAGCTTTATTAGATTTATCTACCGAGAGTGATGGCACATTTGTTTCTTGCCAGCTCACTCATTCACGGATATTAGGTTTTTCCTTATGTACTGATCTTTATATATTGCACTTGTTGTATTCTTGTTTTTAGGTCATTCTTGTACATTCCTTTTATGTAATAGAAGAAGAAGAAGATCATTTTTTCCTTGCTTCAATCTGTGTGTGTGCTTCTCCTTGAGAGTGAGAGTGTGTGTGTGAGCTCTCTTCCTTATCTCCTTCCTCGTGACATGGTATCAGAGCCAGCGTGGCTGTAGAGAGCTCGTGGACAAGGCGACAGTGAAGACTACATGGCAAGGCGTGGAGAAAAAGCGATTTCACAAACGGCCTCTATTTGCTACGAAAATCGCCATGAAGGTAGAAGACCTCCGTTTCGAGCTCGCAAGGTGGGGCCCACAAAAAAACGAGGTCAGTTTCAGAAACTATAACTTGCGTTGTGTTCGGCGACACTCATATATTCCAGATCCAGAATTTCAAGCGATTCCGTGTACTGTTGATACACGAAAACTGTGTTTTTCTGAGATCGAACTGTCATGTCATAGTGCAACAGTGTTCAAGCAGAAGTGCTGCTTGTAGTGTTTTGCAGTGTTGTGAATCGTTGCAGAAATGGCAAACGCAGATGGAATGAATGAGCTTATGAGCGATAACTGGACAAGAACAACTTCTATGCTTGGAGATTCAGAATGACGAATTTCCTTATGGGAAAAGGCTATTGGAAGTACATCGAAGGAGAGAATGAAAATGCTCCGCAGTTACCAGAAAGGAATCGGACTGCAGATCAGTTAAGAGCATATGAGGAATGGAATCAAGGAGCACGAAAGGTAATGTATTGGCTATCTATTAGCATACATGATAGCATGATTGGACACATACAGGATGCCAAAACTCCAAAAGAGGCTTGGAACAGCTTGGTCACTTTGTATGAGACTAATACAAAGGCACGGAAATTGCAACTCAAGAACGAGCTGCATACATTGGAAAAGAAGAGCATGTCGGTAAGTGACTACACTCTTAAAATCAAAGGCATATGTGAGTCACTTGCATCTATTGGCGTGAATGTAGATGATGATGATAAGGTGGAGGTGTGCCTTCATGGTTTAGGAGCTGCATATAAGCAGTTCAGAACTTCCATATAGACCAGGGAAAATATTCCGAATTTTGCTGATCTGGTATCTATGCTGATTATTGAAGAAAAGAATCTTGGTGAGGACTCAAACTCCCAAGGAAAGCCCAGTTCTGAGCAGGTATTCTACTTTGGCAGAGGAAGAGGCAGAGGTAGAGGTTTTGGAAGTGGAAGAGGAAACAATAACCAAGACCAAGGTCAACAACAGAATCATGCAGGAGGAAGAGGACATTTTCGAGGCAGGGGGAGCCAAAGAGGTCGTAGAAATTTCCAAAGAAATGATTCAGGTAATGATAGTAAAGGATGCTGGAATTGTGGTAAACCTGGACACTTTGAACGTGATTGTAGGTTAAAGAATCAAAATAACAGAAGGCAGCAAAACAACTATGCATCCACAAGTGCAGATGATTCTGAGAAGCTGTTTATGGTTCAACATCACATGATGAATACGATGTCTGCTGGTGTTTCAAAATCGAATGATAATGTTTGGTATGTTGATTCAGGTGCTTCAAATCACATGACCAGTCATGCAGAATGGTTTAGTAGTTTGCAGAAAATGCCAGTTCTTGGATATGTTGAAATAGGTGATGATACATCGCATCCTATTGAGCATACAGGAAACATAGCATTGTCTATGGAGGACGGGAAGGTAAAACATCTTGCTGATGTGTTGCATGTTCCAAATATAACAAAGAATCTGGTTTCTGTTGGACAAATGGTTGACCAGGGATTACAAGTCAGGTTCAATGCTGATGGACTATATGTAGAAGAGTACAAGCAGGATGGACGATTGGTTGCCAAAGGAAACAAAGTGGGTAGGATGTTCACCTTAAATGTGAAGATTCCTGAAATGAATGCAGCCATGTTTGCAAAAGGTGAAGGAGTTATTGCAGATATAGAGATATGGCACAAACGGATTGGACATGCAAACTTGCAAAGGCTGAAAATGATGCAATCAAAGGAGATTGTCCATGGACTACCAAATTTCAAAGTTGCAGAAATGCAAAAGGTATGTGCAGCATGTCAATTTGGTAAACAGTCAAGAGCATCATTTCCACATGACAAGCATGTTAGTGAGAATGTACTAGAAGTAGTACATACAGATGTTTGGGGTCCAGCAAAGACCACATCTATGGGCGGTTGCAGGTTTTATGTTACCTTCATTGATGATGCGCAAAGTATGGGTATATTTCATGAAAGAGAAGAGCGAGGTGTTCACTCACTTCCAGAATTTTAAAGCTATGGTGGAAAAGCAGACAGGGAAGTACATTCAAACATTAAGATCTGATGGAGGAGGTGAATACATGTCAAATGAGTTCAGCAGTTTTCTAAAAAATCATGGAATTCGGCGTCAGTTTTCATGCAGGTACACACCACAACAGAATGGTGTTGCTGAATGCAAAAATAGAAATATTGCAGAAATAGCAAGAGCCTTGATGGCTGAGAAGAATATGCCTCATTGTTATTGGGCAGAAGCTGTGCATACTGCTGTATACATCATGAAAAGAACTCCGACTACTGTTGTACATCAAGTTACACCTCAAGAGAAGTTTACAGATAAAAAGTCAAACTTATCACATCTGAAAGTTTTTGCCTGTATTGCATATGTACATGTTCCAGATGAATTGAGGATGAAGCTTGATCCGAAAGCAGAAAAATGTGTCTTCATTGGATATTCCCTTGAGCAAAAGGGGTACAAATGTTATAACCCACTCACACGACAGGTGAAGGTGAGCAGAGATGTGGTATTTGATGAAATGTCAAGATTCTATGCAGATGCCAACGAAGGACTGAATCTTGAACCAAATGACAAAGAAAATGCTGAAAAATCTAGTGCAGAATCTCAAGTTTTGAGTGGACCGTATGCATCACCAAGCAATAGTTCCAACTCAAATCCATGGAGTGGAAGATTGCGTAGAAATTTCAGTCCAGCAAATTCATCAAATACATCCAAGAAAGGTAAAGAAAAGCTTTCTGCTGGTAGTAAAATAGGTGCAGGTTTTGAAGATGTTGATGGAGATTCAAGTGGTTCAGAAAAGAGTATTGATGAGGAACTTGGATTGCCCTCTGTGAAGACTCTAGGAGTAAGAAGGGCACATGCAGATGATACAAGAAGAAGTGACCCAGGACCAAGAAGATCTGGGAGGATGCGTAATTCAGTGCAACGATTGACATATGATAGTTACATGGCTCGCCATTGCGCCTACATGACAAAGGTAATACAAGATGCTGAACCTTCTTGTTTTGAAGATGCAATTGGTAATGCAGATTGGAAAAAAGCTATGGATGAGGAGATGGCTGCACTTTATGGAAATGATACATGGGAGCTGGTTCCATTGCCACAAGGAAAGAAATCCATAGGCTGCAAATGGGTTTACAAGGTAAAGCATAATGCTGATGGTAGCATAAGCAGGTATAAAGCACGATTGGTAGCTAAAGGTTATGCACAGACATATGGCATTGATTATGAGGAAACATTCAGCCCTGTAGCTAAAATGTCTACTATCAGAACACTTGTTGCATTAGCTACAGCAAAAGGATGGACTCTGCATCAGATGGATGTGAAGAATGCTTTCCTACATGGCGAGTTACAGGAAGAAGTATATATGGACCAGCCACAAGGATATGAAGATTCAAAGCATCCAGAATATGTTTGCAGGTTGCAAAAGGCTTTGTATGGGCTGAAGCAAGCCCCTCGTGCATGGCATGCAAGGATTGCTGATTACTTAACTATCATTGGGTTCTCTATGTGTGATGCAGATCACTCACTATATGCAAGGAAGGCTGATGATGGCATCATTATTGTGGCTATTTATGTTGATGACCTGATTGTAGGTGGTGATAATGAAGAAAGCATCAAAGAGGTAAAGAAACTTCTTATGCAGGAATTCGACGTGAAAGATCTTGGTGTGCTGCGCTATTTCTTGGGCATTGAGTTTATACATACAGAAATAGGTACATGGATGTCGCAAAGGCAATATGCCTTGAATATTCTGCAAAAGTATGGTATGGCTGATTGTAAGCCAATTTCTATGCCATTAGATCAGAATTTGAAATTGGATACTACATCAGGTGAAGCATTGAAAAATGCTACTATGTATAGGAAAATTGTGGGAAGTCTTATATATCTCACAATTACAAGGCTTGATCTAAGTTATACTGTTGGACTTGAAAGTCAGTTTATGTAGGTTCCCAGGAAGCCACATTTGGATGCTCTGAGTGCTACGTTATGTGAGTGCTACTTTGGATTATGCATTGTTTTATGAAGCTGGTGTGGAGTTGTCGGTTCATGGATACACCGATGCAGATTGGGCTGGTAGTACACCAGATAGAAGATCTACTAGTGGCTTTCTTTTCTCACTTGGAGGTGCAGCTATTACATGGAGTAGCAAGAAGCAATCCACTGTTGCTTTCTTGAGTACAGAGGCTAAGTATAGAGGTGTTGCAATGGCAGCATGTGAGGCATCATGGCTATAGATGTTACTTGCAGCTTTAGGTGTGGAAGTGCAAAAGCCTATCACTATCTATTGTGATAATCTTAGCAGCATACAGTTAGCACGGAACCCTATTTTCCATGCTAGAACAAAGCATATCGAGGTACATTATCACTTCATCAGAGAGAAAGTATTAGCAGGTGATATTGATCTTGTTTATGTGAGAACAGATGAGCAGGTTGCTGATATTTTCAGCAAAGCACTTGGAGCTGAGAAGTTGAAGAAGTTTCGAGAGATGCTTGGATTAGAGGATATGGCATTGAGCTTGAGGGGGAGTGTTGAGATATCAAGCTCAACATGTGATGATCCAGGATGACACGTACCAGTTTTTCGTTTCTCTGACATGTATAGTGGTCATACTGATATATGTCAGGGATACTTCATTGAGCTTTATTAGATTTATCTACCGAGAGTGATGGCACATTTGTTTCTTGCCAACTCACTCATTCGCGGATATTAGGTTTTTCCTTATGTACTGATCTTTATATATTGCATTTGTTGTATTCTTGTTTTTAGGTCATTCTTGTACATTCCTTTTATGTAATAGAAGAAGAAGAAGATCATTTTTTCCTTGCCTCAATCTGTGTGTGTGCTTCTCCTTGAGAGTGAGAATGTGTGTGTGAGCTCTCTTCCTTATCTCCTTCCTCGTGACAAGAGTGTCCCATGCTTGTCTTGATGTAGAACATGAACAAATGTGTGGAACTATATGACGCTTCACAAAAAGTGCAATCAATGCATGTGCTTGAGCATCTTTTCCATCCCATCTAAGCTGCTCTTGTGTAGGTGGAGAAGGAGAAACCATTGTACTTGAAGAAGAAGCTCCATCTGTGACAGTAGACTGTGAAGTGGAAGCACTTGTGGGTCTTTGATCTACATTCGCCACTATGTTTTAAAGTTGTTTTGCAACAAGAACATGCTTCATCATGTTAAACCACATTGGATAGTTGGTCCCATCAAGCTTATATCAGCTTGAAGCATGCCAAACAAGTTATTGCTACCCCCCATTTCACCAAGGAATAAGAATATGACAAAATCTTTACCTCGATAAAAGCTTAAATGAATGCTGAAATTTCAGCTCACAAATCATCACTCTGATGGCAATTCTGATTGCATGAATGGCTTTGGAATGGGGGTAAAACCCCAAGGCACCTGCTATAAATGTTTCTTGGTTGCTAGAATTCATTGTTCTATGTTTCGAAGTCGATTTGCATTGTTAAAAGTGTGTGTGCACCATGACGTGAAAAAACGAAACTTGAGAAGCAGCTAAACCTGCTCTGATACCACTGTTGGATGTGTGTAGAAGTGTGAGAGACACACAAGAAGCACACACAGGGAGCACAAGCATAGCAAGACACACGGAGAAGACGATGGCTGGAATAACTCTCTCTATTGACGATGAACTAAACTTAAGTAAGAGCTCAATAATATCCCTAAGTACAAAGTATCACCACATATGAGTGAATCATGTATGTGGTAACATGGGGAAAAACATCTAGCCAGCGCTAGAGTAAAAAGTGCCCATGTATAGGGAAAATGTTTACATCAAGGCTACTCGAGGAACACATAAGTGTAACAGCCGCCACATTATGATCACCTTAGCATATTTGTTTATGAGGCTTATGTCCATGTTCCAAAGAATTTAAGATAAAAGTTGGACTACAAATCTAAAAAATGCATTTTTCTTGGATATGAAAGAGATGGGTAATTTGGATATTGTTTATGGGATCATGAAATGCATTCAGCGATCACAAGTGGTGATGTTATTTTCAATGAAATGAAGATGCATAAACAACCTATTAAAGAGGTTGACGTGAGAAGAGTTGTACTTGAGGATGTTAGTCCTCCTACTAGTATGCATAAGAATATGAGAGAAAAGGTTATTCATGAAAATGTTCAACAATAGTATGCTAGTGCTCATTATCAGTAACCATTGAGATGATCTTCATGTGTCTCATCTCCACCTGATAGATTTGTTCGAAGATTGGATTTTTTCATGTTGAAAAATGTTGATGAACCTTCTTGTTATAAAGAAGCTACGTAGACAAATGTTTGTATCAATTGGGAGTGTGCCATGAAGAGTGAAATCGATTCTATTCATAAGAGTGGTACTTTGGAATTGGTGCCTTTGTCAAAGGTTAGGACACTTTTACCATGAAATTGGGTTTATAAATTGAAATTCACATCAGATAGTGCTTCTTCAAAGTATAGAGCACAATTGTTTGCAAAAGGATTCAAGCAACAACAAGGACTGGATTTTGAAGAAATCTTCTCGCCCGTGGTCAACAAGCGGTTGACTTTGAAGAAATCTTCTCACTGGTGGTCAAGATGACAATGTTGTTGGGTGTGTGTAGAAGTGCGAGAGACACACGAGAAGCACACACAAGGAGCACAAACGTAGCAAGACACACGGAGAAGATGATGGCTGGAATAGCTCTCTCTATTGATTGATGAACTGAACTGAAGTAAGAGTTGAATAATATCCCTAAGTACAAAGTACCACCACATATGAGAGTATCAAGTATGTGGTAACATGGGGAAAAAACCTCTAGCCAGCACTAGAGTAAAAAGTGCCCATGTATAGGGAAAAGGTTCACATCAAAGCTACTTGAGGAACACATAAGTGTAACAAACCCCCATGGAGCGAATGATGTGAACACATACAGGGAGTGACAGATCAGCCCCCACAAGGTAACAAGCCTAAAGCTTTGCGAAAAGCTTCAAACTTTTCCCGTGGAAGAGCTTTGGTGAATATGTCTGCCACATTATCTTGTGTAGGCACATATACCAAATCAATATCTCCTGCATGAAGGCGCTCTCTCACATAGTGATAATGCACCTCAATATGTTTGGTCCGTGCATGAAACATTGGGTTTCGTGCAACAGCCAAAGCACTCTGACTATCTGTGAGAATATGCGTACCAGCATCAATCTCCATGCAAAGATCAATCAATAGGCGTCTCAACCATATACACTCCACTGTAGCTGTGAAAACTGCCCTGTACTCAGCTTCACAACTTGATGTCGCCACTGAAGGTTGCTTCTTACTCAACCAAGATATGCATGAGTCTCCAAGGAAAAAGCAATTACCACTAGTGGACACGCGAGTATCATAACAACCAGCCCAATCACTATCTGTAAAAGCATGCAAGCATGGTTGAACATCTCTGCCATAAAAGAGACCTAAGCTCAAAGTGCCTCAAAGATATCTAAACACACGTTTCACCGCTTGCCAATGCTTAGTGCCAGGGCTATGCATGAATCGACTCAACTGGGAAACTGCATACTATATATCCGGCCTTGTGTTGCATGCATATATAAGACATCTCACAGCTTGCTGATAAAGAGAAGTGTCAAATGCATCACTGGAATCCTCAACTCAGAACCTGAATCCTGTCTCAACTGGTGTGGAAACTAGCTTACAATCCTCAAAGTCAAAATGTTGAAGTAGTTTCTCAACATACTTTGCTTGATGCATAACAATTCCCCCCTCAACGGATACAAACTGGATGCCAAGATAGTAGCTCAAAAGACCAAGATAAGTGACATCAAAAGTATGCTGCAAATCAGCCATAAGAATGTCAAGTTTTGCATCACATGACCCAGTCAAGAGTATGTCATCGACATAAAGAACAAGCACTATAAGATCAGCCCCATTTTTGCATATATAGAGTGTCCTTTCAATCAGACTACATGTGAAGCCAAGAGCAATCAAGTGCTTATGTATTTGTCATACCATGCACGTGGAGCTTGCTTGAGACCATACAAGGCTTTATGCAAGCGACAAACCATATGCTCTTTCCCTTTCATAGCAAATCCAAGAGGTTGCTTCACATAGACCTCTTCTTGCAAATCTCCATTCAAGAAGGCTGTTTTTATGTCCAATTAATGCACTTTCCAACCTCGATGGGTAGCCAATGCAACCACGGTACGAATGGTAGTCATGCGTGAAGTAGGTGCAAAAGTTTCCTCATAGTCAATGCCATATTGTTGTGCATATCCTTTGGCAACCAATCTAGCTTTGTAGCGATCAATGCTACCATCAAATTTTCTCTTAATCTTGTAAACCCACTTTGTACCAATGGCATTCTTTCCTTTTGGCAATTCACATAACTCCCAAGTACCATTCCTATGTATGGAATCCATTTCTGATTGCATAGCACTCATCCATTGGGGATCGTCACATTCATCTTCAAAAAAAAGTGGCTCTTCATTACATGCTGTAGCAATAAGAGAATAATCCACAAAATTATTTGATGCATGGTGAGAGCTTGATCTTGTTTTACCAAGTAAAGGTGCATTCAATTTGCTGTCCTGCAAAGTTTGTTTCAGCCACTTTGGCATAGATTGTGCACTCTTGATAGACATGCGTTCATTATGTAATACATCTTCAATATGTACATCATGCGTGGGCTAAATTTCATGCTCAGTTTCAGCCATATTTTGACGCAAATGTTCAGCCATATGTGGCTGGAAATTTCCAACAGTTTTGACAATTTTTGGCTGAATTTTTTTAGCCATGTTTGGCTGGAAATTCTCTGCATTTTCAGCTCTATTTCGCTGGAATTTTTCAGCCCTTTGAACCTCAGTTGGTTGGTCTACATGGCCATAGTCAAGCGCACCATTTTGGAACAAAGGCATGAGTGTATCGAACACATCTTGTGAGCTAACTGTTGGCAGTTTTTTGCATTCAAGTAGAGGGAAAACTGAATTTTAAGCAAATACCACATCTCGACTCACAATAATTGTGTTCGTCAATGGATGGTACAACTGATATCCCTTACTTTCAGCACTATAACCAACAAATATACATTTCTTTGCCTTGTCATCAAGTTTGTGACGTTGTTGTGATGGCACAAGAGCATATGCCAAACAACCAAACACGTGCATATGACTAACCATAGGCTTATGACCATTCCAAGCCTCATAAGGAGTGATGACTCTCAATGCTTTTGTAGGGCAGCGATTCAACACATAGTTTGCACACATGACCGCTTCCATCCAAAACTTATGAGGAAGATGCTTTCCTTTAACCATACATCGTGCCATTTCAAGTAAAGTTCTATTTTTACGCTCGGCAACACCATTTTGTTGAGGTGTATATGGCATCGTACATTGGTGTGAAATACCTCTTTCATGAAGAAAAGCATTAAACTCATGTGACATGTATTCACCACCACGATCCGTGCGTAGAGTCAAAAGCTTTTGTGAAGAAAAATTTTCAGCCATAGCTAAAAATGCTTTGAAGCAAGAAAATACCTCATTCTTTGCTTTCATAGGATACACCCATGTATGGCTAGTAGCATCATCAATGAAGGTAACAAAATATACATGCTTCCCAAAAGATGGAGTGTTGACCGGACCACATACATCACTATGAACAAGTTGTAATTTTCTTGTAGTGTGTGTATGACTATCTTTTGAAAAAGAAGCACGATGCATTTTTCGAAGAATGCAACCTTCACATGCATGCTTTTCAATGGACTCAAGTGTAGGCAAGCCAATAACCATGTCCTTCTTTTGCAAGTAGAGCAAAGTATTGAAGTTTAAATGACCCAAACGAGCATGCCAAAGCTCCATTTCAGCCATGGAAGAAGTATGAGCAACTAAGGCATTCGAGGCAGCCCTCTTGTATGTATCCATGCGATACAAACCATTACATAATGTACCGGACATCACGATAACATCGCCATTGCTGAAATCATGAACCATGCACTTATCATCAACAAAGTGTACATGAAGTACAGCTTTGGCAAACAACGGAACTGAAATTAAGTTCGTCTTGATACCGGGCACATACAATGCATTTTTCAAGAGAATCACACCTCCATTTGCAGCCGTAAGCTCAACTTCTCCTACTCCAATGATAGGATAAGAGGCATTGTTTGCACACACCACATGTCCTCCTTTAGGTGCATCTTTCAAAGAGGCAAAAAATCTTTTACATGATGTTATGTGCTTTGAAGCACCACTATCAAAGAACCAATCCGAATCAGCCTCACTCACAACCATACATTTAGAATGTAAAGAAGCATCATAATGACATGTAACAACACATGCCCAAAAATCTTGAGCCATGTTAGCTTCATCATTCTTTGCATTTGCTGAATTTTCAGCAATAGACATGCCTGATTCCTTCTTCTTTTCATTGCATTTAGCAAGCTTTCTACACTCATCAATAGTATGACCAGCCTTCCGGTAATATTTGCATCTCTTCTTTTTTTGCAAATCACCATCATTAGAGGAATGAGTGGAAGAGGAAGCTTGAGGCTTTGGTTTTGATGAACCCAAAGCTGAACCATACTTGCTTTTCCCCTTTTGTGAGATAGCAAGTGCTTGTGTTCCCTCAATCAAACCACTCCTATTCACTCTAGATTGCTCTTCTTGCAAAAGAAGAGACACAACCTCATCAAATGCATACATATTAGGATTTCCTTTTGCAACCAAACGGAGTGTAGTAGCAAAGCTTTGAAAAGATTCCGGTAATCCTTTCAACAATGTAGAAATGAGTGATGCATCCGGAATGATCTCATCTATGTTTGCCAATTTCTCTTTCAAGTCCTTGATGTGTGTCACATACACATCCACTGACTCATTTTCAGCCATACATACATCCTCAAGTTGCTTCCTCAAGTATGCAGCACATGCTTCATTACGCACGGCATACAAAGAAGCAAGAGTGTCCCATGCATGTCGTGATGTAGAACATGCCAAGTGCAATCAAAATGAGCTTGAGCATCGTTTCCATCCCATCTAAGTTGCTCCTGTGCAGGTGGAGAAGGAGAAACCACTATACTCAAAGAAGAAGCTCCATCTGTGACAGTAGACTGTGAAGTAGAAGCACCTGCCGGTCTTCGATGTACATCTGCCACTATGTTCCAAAGTTGTTTTGCAACAAGAACATGCTTCATCATGTAAGACCACATCGGATAGTTGGTCCCATCAAGCTTATCTTCAGCTTGAAGCATGCCAAACAAGTCATTGCTGCCCGCCAGTTCACTAAGGAACAAGAATATGACAAAATCTTCACTTCGACGAAAACTGAAATGAGTGCTGAAATTTCAACTCACAAACCGTCACTCTGATGGCGATTCTGACTGCACGAATGGCTTCGAAATGGGGGTAAAACCCCAGCGCACGCACCTGGTGGAAATGTTTCCGGGCTGCTAAAGTTCACACTTCTATGCTCCGAAGTCGATTTGCAATGTTAAAGTGCGCGCACGCTGCGACGCGAAAAACCGAAACTTGAGAAGAAGCTGAACCTGCTCTGATACCACTGTTGGGTGTGTGTAGAAGTGCGAGAGACACACGAGAAGCACACACAAGGAGCACAAACGCAGCAAGACACACGGAGAAGACGATGGCTGGAATAGCTCTCTCTATTGATCGATGAACTGAACTGAAGTAAGAGCTGAATAATATCCCTAAGTACAAAGTACCACCACATATGAGAGTATCAAGTATGTGGTAACATGGGAAAAAAACCTCTAGCCAATACTAGAGTAAAAAGTGCCCATGTATAGGGAAAAGGTTCACATCAAAGCTACTTGAGGAACACATAAGTGTAACAGATGTTACACATGTTGCTTGGACTAGTTGCAAATGAGAACTTAGAGTTGGTGCAAATGGATGTGAAGACTTCTTTCTTGCATGAAGATCTTATGAATGAGATCTATATGGAACAATCAGAGGCATATGCGATTACTAGCAAAGAAAGTCTAGTGTGTAAGCCCAAGAAGAGCTCGTATGGTCTTAAATATTCACTTTGACAATGGTATCAAAAGTTCAATGCATTCATGAAGTCCCAAAGCTATTCTAGAAGCAATGAGGATCATTTTCTCTACACTAAGAGATGTTCAAATGGAAGCTTGATATGCTTGATACTTTATGATGATGATGATGATATGTTGATTGTTGGGAAGTCCTCAAAGGACTTGTCTCTCTTGAACACAAAGTTGAGTCAAAATTTTGACATAAAATATTTGTGAGATGCTAAACATATGCTTGGCATGCACATCACTCGTGATAGGAGTAAGAGATGCATATACTTATCTCAAAGTGATTACATAACCAAATTACTTCATAGATTCAATATGCATGGTGGAAAGGCATTTAGTACATCGTTGCCTCCATATGTGAAATTGAGTAAGGATGATTGTTCCAAATGTAATGAGGAGAAGGAATTGATGACCAAAATTCCTTATCAATTTTTCGTTGTTAGTCTCATGTATGCTATGGTAGCGACAAGACTAGGCATTGGATTTTTAGAGGGAGTTGCAAGTAGATATATGTAAAATCCTAGCAAGAAGCATTGGGAAGTGGTCAAGATGATATTGAGATGTCTGAGCGGCACTAAGGATATGTTTCTATGCTTGGGTAGAGGTGATGCATCCATTATTGGATACACAAACTTTGAATGTGTTGGTTGTGTAGACAATCATAGTCTACTTCAAGGTACATTTTTCATTTTATTGGTGGTGTTATTTCTTGGAGGTATTGCCTTCAAGAATGTACAATTGTTTCCACTATAGAGGCAGAGTATGTTGGAGCTAGTGAGCCATGTAAGGAAGCATTTTTGCTTTCTCCTCTTGCTTATGATATGGGTATACCTCCACATATACCTTGTTTGCTCAATGATAGTCAGAGTGCCATTGCTTTGGCTAAGAATCCAGTCTATCATGCAAAGACCAAACACATTGAGGTGAGGTATGACTTCATTAGAGACTACTTAGCCATTGAGCACATTATTCTTGAGAACGTTCATACTTGAGATGATGTTGGAGATGCTTTGACTAAAGCTCTACCAAAAGATAACCTTCCAAATTGTTGTCACTGGATGGGGGTTATTTGATTCATGATCCTGCATAGCTACTTCTACATTGTGTAACATGCCTATCAGGTGGGAGTTATATTTTGAAACCTGCATACAACAAACTCGTACTCCCTGTTCTTTGGTTTCTTCATTTTTGTGTAGGTCTACATATAATTTTCATGATTTTCATAATGAATTGTCTTTAACTTTGATAGAAAATCAAGTATGGCTTAAAAAGTTGTAGCCTTGGACTTTTGCAAATTTATAGTGGAAATCTTTTTTGCAACTGCAATTACAAAGGGAAATTTTGCAAAAAGTTCAATCGAAACATAATTGTTTGTATGGGTTATATTTTTTAACAGAAGCATCTATTGCACAAGTGTTTCAAAATTTGAATACTAGAGAAAGATATTTTGTTAAGGTCTCTAAAGCAGGTATGGTGAAGGAATCCATATCAATAGCAAGTTTGAAATAATATTTTATGTTATGTACAACTTGCGATTTCGGCAAAATGATACAAGTCTGATGGTTTCTTGTATGATTTTGTTTGCTGGTTAATTTAGATTATGTATCGCATGAAATTATGGTGTTGTTAGCTGTTCAAAAAAGAAACTAATGAATTATAATTCTTTAATATATCAATGAATGGTGTATGAGATACATTAGAAGGCTAAGCAATGGGAAAAATCAACAAATATTGACCTTTATTTGTTGGCCTTATATGAGTATGCTCGAAAAATGATGTCTAGTTGTTCACTATATAGTCATGGATAGTGCCAAGGAAAGTATTTTCTACAATGTGTGAACATGTAAAAGTAGCCCAATCGGAAGCAAAACCGAGATTCAAAGTATATAGGATATCTTTTGAGGAAAATTAAAAGTTCAGAGCCACTAACATCTACAAAAGAGTAGGAACAACATCAACCTACTTCACGTAACACTACAATGGATGATATTTTTTATTCTTTACATTCATTCAAATTAGTTTTATTACAAAAAGAAGAAAGAATTCAGCAGTTGATAGTAGCCAATAACATTTTGGAAAAAAATTAAACATATAGAATCATTAGGAAATATTGGAAATACAATCTCAGATACAACAATTAGTATAAGCCAGTGCCAAGGAGCAAGCGGATAAATTGACCTAGTACAAAGATATAATGCTTCAACCTAATACATTTGTTAATGAAATTAAAATATGGAAGTTGGATTGGGGACTCCATGATTGTAACAAGGACGCAACAAATCTGAGAAAATATACAACACTAATTCAAAAAATCTATTGCTGAAAGAAAGATTAAAGGATATGCAAGAGCTTGAGAACAACTTAAGAAATTTAGTGGAAAATTGCGAGTTTAAAGGATGGTACATAGTTGTAGCCGATGTTCAAAAACTGCAAAAAGAACTTTTAAGCTATAAATTTTGGACAGCCATGGAGAGTAAATTTGATTACTTTTCTACTTAGTTGCACGAGTTTTTTTGGAACTAAATCTTGTAAAAATCAATTTTTGTTTCTGTAAGGACAACTTCAAGAAAAAGAGAAATAGGTTAATGAGTTAAAATTTTAGATGGAAAAATAGTCTTCATCTCGCAAAAAACTGGCAATAGTTATTATCAGGCAAAACAAGATTTTAATGAAAGTTTGCATAATTTTTTACTTCTTGAATAAAAAGGAGCAGTGTGATGATAAGGGCAAAGACTCTATTAATATACGACAATGTTATTAGTGAATACAAAAACGTCTACAAAAGAAACATAATCAAGTTCTGTGGGTTCTTTTTCAACTTAATTGTTGTTAAGTTGAGTCCATCGGCTAGTGCTAGGTGTGACACATGTTTCACAAAAACAATACCTCATTCACTTCTAGTACTTTTGTTGATTTGTTTTCTTTGTCTTTTCGGTCTATAATTCAATGGCAAGCATGAGTCGCGGGAACGACAGAAAGTGGAGATATGAAACATTGTGTGGAGAAAAAGGAAAGAGCATTGACAGTTTAAGGTATGAGCAGTGATAGAAGAAGAGTCTATGAAGACGTAGATACAGAAAATAGAGAAGAAACAATGTATGAAGTGAATGCAGAATTGTTACAATTCCTAATTGGAAATAATTTATAAGGATATTTCTTGTGTAAATAGAACCTTTACTACAACTAAGTAAACAAACAACTATAGTAATTAAATGTGTTTGCTGACATTCCTTTGCTATCTCTCTCTAGAAATGTTAATCATCATGTACCGGAAGTTGTGTGTTGTCTTTATCTTTCGGTTTTTTAACTTAGCTTCAGTGAGGTTAAAGCTCTGTGGTGCCACTTTAGGTTTCCTTCGGGGGAAATTCGGGGAACTTTCAGTGCCACTTTGGACAAGGACTGTAAATGAAATCCCTCGTCCTCTTCGGGTTGGGTGTATGTATATTTGTCATCTATTTCTCAAAGACTTGCCTGATTTATTTTGAACCCCACAAGAGTAGCATAAGCAGACGTAAAGCAAGAACGACAAAGGGATATGGTTAGAAATATGAAATTGACTTTGAGGAGATATTCAAACCTACAAGAAATATGGCTAATATCATAGCATTTATAGCATTTTCTCCAACAAAAGGACGTATATTGTACTAGATGGATGGAAATAGTCCCTTTCTACATGATGATCTAAAGGGAGAAGTGTACATGGACTATTATCCGCTTAGTAATGAAGCTTTAAAGCACCCAAAGTATGTCTTTGAACTAAAGAAAGCCTTTTTATTATCTTAAATAGGTTAATTAACTTTCTATCATATTTTGTATAAGTCATGCAAATAATCTATGTAAATAAGAGTGATGATGGGACCATTGTTTTTTTCATTTATGTTGATGAATTAGAATTTGCTACTAATAATAAATATGGCATAAAGTCTATGCGGATCTTTCTCACGCATGGATTCAATATGAAAATTTGATGGTGTTACATTCTTTTCTATGCACAGAAGTTATACATACATGTAAAATGTATATGGTCATCACAAAAACAATATGGATTGAATATATTGAGAAAATATTATATTATTGAGAAAATATTATATTATTGAGAAGAGGTCTATTATCATGTCAACTGAACAAAATGTGAGCTTGAATGCTAGTACAGGTGAAGTTTTGGAAACTATTACCATGCACTACAAGATCATGCAAAGTTTGATATAAATCTCTATCGCATGACCTTAAATGAGCTACATCAAGGAAGTTGAGATTCAATTTATGCAAGTCCAATATAGCTACAATTGGATGCATTAAGATGTACTTTATTATATGTGAGGGCTACTTTGTACTATGCATTGCTCTATGAGGTTGATGTTTCTTTACATGTATGTGAATACATTTATGCGAACTAGGTTGGAAATGTTTCAATAGGAGATTATAAAAGGCTTTACGTTCTGATTGGGAAATTCTACTATCACATGGTCTGATAAGAAGCAATACGCCTTTGATATATCTAGTATGAAAGCTTGGTACAAAGGTCTTGTGATGGAAACATCTCCAGATGCTATTTGCAAGTTTGGTGATAGAGTGTCACATAATCCTAGTAGAGATGGTTGAACCACGCCTTAAGAGAGAGGATTAGGAAGTAATCCTCAACCATGGCTTTTGGGGCAAGTGGTTAGCCCATCACACTCCTAACCAGGAGGTCGTGAGTTCAATTCCCAACATTGGTATCAGAGCCTAGTTGAGAAATTGGGTGAGACGGAGGTTCGCGCCTCATTTGTGGGCACTTGGAAAAAGCGCTTATCTGTGGTGAGTGTGAAACTGGCCTTGGATGAAGGCACATGGGCATTTTGGGCACCCACAGAGGGTGGGATATGTCCAAATTTGGTCCATGTGCTGGAGTTTGAGGTTGGTGGAAGTGCTCATGCATGGAAAGTGGGCTATCAAAGTATGCACTAGCCATTTAGACATAGTTTCTGCCTCTTCAATGTCAACTCTCTCATCAATAAGTGCATCATGTAAATCTGCATAAGAGATAGAATGATGTGCATCTTTATTTGAAAACTACAAAGGCTTAGAAATTGCCTCACTAGTATCCATCATTTGATTGTTCACCTATAAAAAGAGAAGCAAAGTTTCATACACATCCTTTCAGCCTATTGATGTATCCTTGGTACATGAAAGTAAGGTCTGAATTGCATCTTCCACAAAAACAACACCACACCCAACTAGAATGCGTCTATTCTATGGATGACATCGATAATACCCTTTGCTTTTAGAACTGTACCCAATGAAAATACATTTCATAGCCTTACCATCCAATTTTTTGCATTGTTGTTTAGTGTAATGCATATGCGGACAACCAAAGACATGAAGATGAGTCATAAATGGCTTGTGACCATGCAAAGCCTCATATGGAGTGATATATTGCAATACGTTGGTGGGACACCTATTAAGTGCATATGTTGCACATGTAACATCCGTCAAGCCAGAAGCTATGTGGTAAAGCTTTACTTTTGACCATACACATTGCCATTTCCATGAGAGAAAAATGTTCTTGCTCTAAGCGAATCCATTTTTTTAGGTGTATTAAGCCCAAAATGCATTTAACTCATAAGAAATATACTCCTTGATTAGAATGGAGGGTTTATATTCCGATGAAAATACATTATGTTATTCCATGTGCAACAGCAATATTAGGGAACCAAATGAACCAAAATTTTGAATCCCTTCTTAAACGAGCTTAATTGAGACATCTTTCAAATCACAAGTGAAAGCAAATAAAATAAATATTATGTTTTTACTTTATCTATGCATTTTATAACTATCTATCTTATATGTACTCCACCATCATGGCATGTGAAAAAAGAGTAGAACCACACTGTGAAAAAAGAGTAGAACCACACTCGAGTTGGTGCAAAAGGTTGCCCACTATTACATGTGGGATGTAAAAATAGGGTGGGTTTAGATAGAGAGGCACCCCCTGTCAAGGTGCGTACATGTGGGATGGAGCCACTCAAAAATTTCTTTTAAGTCCTGTGTATTTGAATGCACTCCCGAAAAAACGATCAAATTAAGCAAAGTCCTCAATGATCGATTCCTAAAAAATTAAGCAAAGTTCCACTTGGAACGGCACAATTTTGGTGGTGGTTCTACCGGATTTGTGTGAATCCAACCATAGTATCATATGAGGGGTTGCTCGACATTACATGTGGGATGTGAAGGATAGTTGGGTGAGTGTGATATTCAAATTTCTGTTCAAAACAAAAAGTCCCTTCTTCCTCATCTTATGGACTCGGTTACCTGTGGGATGTAAAGGATGAGAGAGTGTTATTCAAGTTTCTGCCCATGACTAAAAGTGTTTTTTTCCTCCTGGAAGCAGAACAGACTTCCCAGCTTTAATGTTATCCCGATCCAAAGGCAAGCCAGTAGGAGTGGCTTCTCTGAATTTAATATTTACTGTTGCTGTCCTCCAGGTGAAGAAGGTAGCTTCATTGTCAGAGCCCGTTACGACTTCCATCATGTGCGGCATCGGCCTCATAGTATCGGCAGATGAGCGGCACGAGAAAGTTTGTCACTTCCTCTTTGCCCTGCACATGCCTTTTTTTTTATAACAAACTTTTATATCAGTCTCCTCCCCCCCGAAGAACAACAAAACAAAACAAAAAAAAAGGAAAAACGTTCTTCTCATTATCACCACGCCAACGCACTCAGTCACACACACACACACACACACACACACACACACACACACACACACACACACACACACACACACGAGACCACATATCAGGGACAAAAATAAAATTATGTCAAAGGAACATAGTGTCAGCCCATCTCTACTTAGAACCAATTCAAGTCTACTTTGATAGCTTTTGCATCTATTCTACGCATAGAGAAGAGCATATTATGGTTCTTTTGGCTCATAAGGCAAAGCCTTTTATGAATAACTCCATTTAGAGTTTAATATCTATTTAAGTCAATGCAATAAATTTTCCAAACAATGCTTTCCAATGTAAACAAGATTGTGTACCTCTTTTTGTGCAGTATATAATCAGCCTTGAGATTTTCATTAACTTCTAAGAAGGTTTTTCAAAGACAATTCTATATCCATGCATATCCATCTGTCCAACTGATAGTAGGCTCTTTTTAATGCCTCATACATAATGCACATTTGCAAAATCAGCTCACTGACATCCCTCAGAAGACAGGTGAAGAGTGCCAATACCTTCAATGGAACATGCATGATTGTTACCAAGGTAAACATGACCACGATTTCCTACATGAGAAGTGGCAAAACACTCCTTGATACGAGTTACATGAAAACATGCATTTGAATCCATAATCCAAATTTGTGAAAGTGCATCATTCACAATAAGCACGGCATCAATAAAATCATCTTTAGTGATCTGCATGGCATAGAGTGGAAGCATCATCTACACATGCATCATCAACTGACATAGTAGCACATAGAATGTCCTGCATATCAAACAACTCAATGATTATATTGGAGACTACATTGGTCTCCTCTTTTTCTTTGTCCTTGGAGCTATCCTATGCCTCACTATTAGTGTGCTTATTTTTATCACCTTTGTTCTTCTTTCTTTCTAGCTTTGCTTTGTAGTACATGTAATTTGACTTTTTGTGACCTTTTCTACCATATTGGTAGAAAGTCATATCACCTCCCTTTGATTTTCCTTTTGCTTTTGTTTCTTTATGCATTTCCAGCCTTCTTCTTTGTTTTACCTCTAATCATATTTGTATAATTACTTCCCTCTCTATTTGCTTTCCTTCTAATCTCTTCAATGAGGGTAGAACCCCTCGGACCATCGTAAAACAAGTTGGAGTTATTAAACAGTGAAATTTTCTTAGAAGTTGGGTAGTATCGTTAGCGAGAAAATAGCTTTTAGCATGTCTTCAAAAGCTGGTAGATCTAAATCCGATAGTTGGGAGAGAGTACTTGTGAATGATGATAAGTGCTTTGTTGCACTTCTTGACTCTACTAGCTGCATGCTAATACGTTTCTTCATGAGATGTATCATGTACCTGATTTATGGGGGCGGTGTTCCCACAAGTGGCCTTGAGCTTCTTTCATATCTCATAAAGAGTAGTCAAGACCTTTACATGCACAAGGATCTCATAAGAGGCAATCATTTTAATGTATGTAATGGTTTTTTTATTCAAAGTGGTCGATGCATCATATGCCATGCTCTTTGGTTTCACTTGCACAAGGGCACCTTCACAATCCTTGAGAAAAAGAATAACTTGCATATGCTTTTTCTACAAATCAAAACCTATATCCTCCAACTTCTTAGTCTTAAAAAGATTTTTCATGTTTGAGAAGGAAGAAGTCATCTTTTGCACTTTGAGGATGTCAAATAAAGAAAATGGAAATTGTTGAAATTTATTTCAAAATTTAATAATTTTGGAATATTGGATAAAATAGAATCGAAATCCAAAATTTCTTCCAAAAATAGTTGTACACCGACTTAAGAGGTTTGTATGTGAAGTTTAAACAAAATGAATAAAAAACAGGAGAGGGGTTAAATTTTGAAATATTTCTAAAAAAAAATTTTAGAAATTAATTTAGGTGAATAATAGAAGAGTTTCTTGTTGTTTTACCATAATGACCATATATATGACAAGTAGAATGGCAATAGAGGCTACATCCAATAAAAGCCCAATTTGTAAGAACAAATGGACTTGAAATTTGCTCAAAATGGAGTAAAAGCACCTCTTGTAATTGAAATTTCAGTAAATGTGCTTTTCCACAAATTTAATACATAATCTCTCACTTGAAACGAGAGAAAATCTCTTCAATAAAGGACCTATAAATGAGAATCTAATAGTAAGGATATTGAAATTGACATGAGGGAGTGAAAAGGAGAACAATAGAAGAGGTTCTTTGCAATAAAACTCTCCAAAAAAGCCCAAATTTTGCTTCAAATTTCCAGTGGATTGTAGTGATCTTTCAAATGAAGCACTCCTATCACAAAGTAGTAGTGAAGGGCTTTGATGCTACCTTAAAGAGGAAGGAGAGGGTTACACGAAGATATGCTCGGATGCACCAAACACAAAAGAGATGAGAGACTCTATGAGTAGAGAGAAAGTAGAGAGAGACCAAAAGTCATAAAAATCATATGGATGCCTATAACTCTTCAATTTGAGATTCAAAAAATATAATTAAAAAATATATGGAAAGCTCTTGAAGAGAGCTATCAATTGGAAGGGGAAGAATATACAAAGGGAGAGTCATTGGGGCCTTTATCACCAACAACCAATATCCCTTATTCTATGGAAAGCACTATCTAGTATTTACCAAGGCCCACAATGCATGCACAATAGAAACAAATGAAGAGGTCCTACTCAAGCTGACCTCACGATGAATTCGGCCTAGATCCACCCTTTGGTAGTTCTCTCAAAACCTAGTGCCTATGGACGCAGAGGCTGGTATTCATATCACCTTAGTAACCATGCACCTATCTCTCAACTCATCTTCAGATCATATACGCTAATCTACAAGAGAGAAATTTGTCCTGCCACAAGGACATAGCTGAAAATAAGTTTGCTGCCATTATGTGTACAGTGTAAGGTCTTTGCTGCTTGTATCCTTCTAAATTCTGCTTCTATGTTATCCGTGCGATCACGAATCTCTCTATCGTAGCGCTCCATAGACCGTACTAAAGTGCGCATAGCTGTGATGTACATATGTTGTTTATCGAAGGCGGCCAACTGAGTTTCGAGTGAAGCTTCCCCCTCCTCACATAGCTGCGTCATTTGACGAAGTGTTTCCATTGCCGTGTTAAAGGGTAAGCTAGGTGCAGGAAGCAACTTTGGTATTGAGGAAATGGAAGCTAATTGTGGTGCAGTAGAGTTAAGAATGGGGATAGAAGCAGTAGTAGTGGTGTACGATGTGGGTGTAGGGTTATGTAGTGGTGTATGGAGGGGGGTAGATATAGCAATGAGTGCAGGTGTAGGAGATGGCAAGGAGATGAAATGTGGTGCTGAACTTGGTGTGATACATGGGGAAGATGGTGCAAAATTGTCTATGCTTGCTGGAGTGAGAAGTGGTTGCTGGGTTGGGGGGCAAGGTTGTGGAGAATGAGGTTGGAGCAAGGTTGTGGAGTATGACTTGGGCTAATAGGGTGATGTGAATGGCAAGTAGTAGAAGTTGAAGCGGTGAAGATGGATGAAGTAGTGGTTGGTGGAGCGGCAGTGGAGGTAGTGGGAATCGGTGCTATAATGGCTGAAGTGGAGGAGGTAATGATAACTGAAGTGGCCGTAGTGTTATGTGTAGTAGAAAGTGGGCTTGGATGTGGAGGAGAGAAAAACAAATTCTTATCGATTTTCAATGCCTCATAACCTCGCTTTGGAAGTGGAAGTGCATGTAAGAATGCTCTTGAATCCTTGACTACTTTTGCCCTCTTCTTGCAAGATGATGGCAACTTTGATCGAAGCACATACATCTTCCTTTTATCCTTGCCCTGACTTTGACTAACGGATGAAGACAAAGGGTGAGGGTATAATGCTGGAAAGGTACGTAGCTAGGTAAATATGCACGTGGAATAGACCACCTGCTTCAACTGTGAAGATAGAAAAAATTAATGATATTTATGATGATGTTGATGTGTTGACACTTGACTGTACTATGCCTAGTGAGTCTTTTATGGCTAATTCTCTTTCTCACTCGTGGCTACTAGATTTTGATGCTTCTTTCCATGTGACACCATGTACAGAATAATTCTCTACTTATGCAACAAAGTTTTTTGGTACCATGAGACTTGATGATTCTTACCAGTGTGATGTTGGGAATGGAGATGTGGTTGTGCCATTCATTGATGGTTCAAAATTTATATGCATAATGTATGTTGTGCGCCTCAGTTATCATGCAGTTCGGTTCGGTGCCAATTGGTCAACTTGATTACCTTGCTTACGTAGTGGTTTTCTATGCTCCACATATCAAAGGGCAATATGGTTATTGTAAAAGGAAACGAAACAAAGCTGGCTCAGTTTATCCCTTATTTGTATCACAAAAAGAACATTTGTTAGCTGTCACTAAATGACAGGGCTTGTATATGGCGTGGTCATTTGGGACACATATCTCCAAGTGGAATGGAAAATCTTTTCTCGTCCTGGCTACTTAGCTATGTTGTGTTTCTCTGATTTTTCTTTCTATGAGCATTGTCAATGCAGAAAGCAAACTAGGAATGTTCATAGAACACACATTGACTCTTTAATTCAACCATTAGATCTTGTTCATACCCATGTGTATCATCCTATGCCTACTAGGTCATTAAGTGGTGCTCTTTACTTTGTAACTTTCATAGATGATACTACTAGAAAAGTTTGGGTGTATCCTATCAAGTCTAAGGATGAGGTATTCCCTACTTTTAGAAAATGGCTTGACTTAGTGGAGACTTAGAAGGGAATTAAGCTTAAGGATTTATGTCCAGATAATGGCGGTGAGTATACCTCACATGAATTCAAGAGAAGCCACTGTTGGGTGTGTGTAGAAGTGCGAGAGACAAACGAGAAGCACACACAAGGAGAACAAACGCAGCAAGATACACAGAGAAGACGATGGCTTGAATAGCTCTCTCTATTGACGATGAACTGAACTGAAGTAAGAGCTGAATAATATCCTTAATTACAAAGTATCACCAGATATGAGTGAATCATGTATGTGGTAAAATCATGTATGCTCAAAGTGCCTCTGAGATATCTAAACACATGTTTTACCGCTTGCCAATGCTTAGTGCCAGGGCTATGCATGAATTGACTGAACTGGGAAACTGCATACTGTATATCCGGCATTGTGTTGCATGCATATATAAGACATCCCACAACTTGCTGATAAAGAGAAGTGTCAAATGCATCACTGGAATCCTCAACTGAGAATCTAAATCCTGCCTCAACTCGTGTGGAAATTGGCTTGCAATCCTCAAAGTCAAAACGTTGAAGTAGTTTTCAACATACTTTGCTTGATGCATAACAATTCCTCCCTCAACGGATGCAAACTAGATGCCAAGATAGTAGCTCAAAAGACCAAGATAAGTGACATCAAAAGTATGCTGCAAATCAGCCATAAGAATGTCAACTTTTGCATCAGATGACCTAGTCAAGAGTATGTCATCGACATAAAGAACAATCACTATAAGATCAGCCCCATCTTTGCGTACATAGAGTGTGCTTTGAATTGGACTACATGTGAAGCCAAGAGCAATCAAGTGCTTATGGATTTTGTCATACCATGCACGTGGAGCTTGCTTGAGACCATACAAGGCTTTATGCAAGCGAGAAAACCATGTGCTCTTTCCCTTTCATTGCAAATCAAGGAGGTTGCTTCAAAGTTCACATAGACCTTTTCTTGCAAATCACCATTCAAGAAGGCTGTTTTTATGTCCAACTGATGCACTTTTCAACCTCGGTGGGCAACCAATGCAACCATGGTATGAATGGTAGTCAGCCATATTTTGACACAAATGTTCAGCCATATGCAGCTGAAATTTCCAGTAGTTTCAACATTTTTTGGCTGAAAAATTTCAGCCATGTTTGGCTGGAAATTCTCTGCATTTTCAGCTCTGTTTTGCTAGAATTTTTGAGCCCTTTGAGCTTGAGTTGGCCATAGTCAAGCGCATCATTTTGGAACAAAGACATGAGTGTATCGAACACATCTCCTGAGCTAACTATTTTCTGTTTTTTACATTCAAGTAGGGGGAAAACTGAATTTTCAGCAAATATCACATCGGGACTCACAATAATTGTGCTCATCAATGGATGGTAGAAACGATATCGCTTACTTTCAACACTATAATGAACAAATATACATTTCTTTGCCTTGTCATCAAGTTTGTGACGTTGTTGTGATGGCACAAGAGCATATGCAAAACAACCAAACACATGCATATGACTAACCATAAGCTTATGACCATTCCAAGCCTCATAAGGAGTGATGACTCTCAATGCTTTTATAGAGCAGTGATTCAACACATAGTTTGCACACACGACTGCTTCCATCCAAAACTTATCAGGAAGGTGCTTTCCTCTTGTGCCATCACAGCGTTGTTGTGATGGCACAAGAGCATATGCCAAACAACCAAACACACGCATATGACTAACCATAGGCTTATGACCATTCCAAGCCTCATAAGGAGTGATGACTCTCAATGCTTTTATAGGGCAGCGATTCAACACATAGTTTGCACACACGACCGCTTCCATCCAAAACTTATCAGGAAGATGCTTTCCTTTAACCATACATCGTGCCATTTCAAGAAGTGTTCTATTTTTACGCTCTGCAACACCATTTTGCTCGTGTGTATATGGCACCGTACATTGGTGTGAAATACCTCTTTCACGAAGAAAAACATTAAACTCATGTGACATGTATTCACCACCACGATCCGTGCGTAGAGTCAAAAGCTTTTGTGAAGAAAAATTTTCAGCCATAGCTAAAAATGCTTTGAAGCAAGAAAATACCTCATTCTTTGCTTTCATAGGATACACCCATGTATCGCGAGTAGCATCATCAATGAAGGTAACAAAATATACATGCTTCCCAAAAGATGGAGTCTTGACGCGACCACATACATCACTATGAACAAGCTTCAATTTTCTTGTAGTGTGTGTATAACTATCTTTGGGAAAAGAAGCACGATGCATTTTTTCAAGAATACAACCTTCACATGCATGCTTTTCAATGGACTGAAGTGTTGGCAAACCAATAACCATGTCCTTCTTTTGCAAGTAAAGAAAACTATTGAAGTTCAAGTGACCAAAACGAGCATGCCAAAGCTCCATTTCAGCCATGGAAGAAGTATGAGCAACCAAGGCATTCGAGGCAGCCCTCTTGTATGTATCCATGCGATACAAACCATTACATAATGTACTGGACATCATGATAACATCGCCATTGTTGAAATCATGAACCATACACTTATCATGAACCATATGACTTGGGCTAATAGGGTAATGTGAATGGAAGGTAGTAGAAGGTGTAGCAGTGAAGATGGATGAAGTAGTGGTTGGTGGAGTAGTAGTGGAGGTAGTGTGAATCGGTGCTATAATGGCTGAAGTGGAGGAGGTAATGATAACTGAATTGGCCGTAGTGTTATGTGTAGTAGAAAGTGGGCTTGGATGTGGAGGAGAGAGAAACAAATTCTTATCGATTTTCAACGCCTCATAACCTTGCTTTGGAAGTGGAAGTGCATGTAAGGATGCTCTCAAATCCTTGACTACTTTTGCTCTCTTCTTGCCGGATGATGGCAACTTTGATCGAAGCACATACATCTTCCTTTTATCCTTGCCCTGACTCTGACTAATGGATGAAACGAGAGGTGAGGGTATAATGCTGGAAAGATACGCAGCTAGGTAAATATGCACGTGGAATAGACATGGAATTTTGTAGCCCCTTTATTGGTCTGTGCCACAAAATACTTCCTTTTGTCGAGCATGGAATGCCAAAGGAGTTGGTGGAACGATTATGCTCTGGAGGTAAGGAAGCATAGGAGATCATCACACATGGAAAGATTGGTAAATGTGAGCTTAGCTTTCATGTTGCGTAGCATAAAATAGAATTTCAAGGCACATAGGATTGGAGCTCTAGGCAGAGCAGCTCATTTATCTTCAAATGTTCCTGCGCATTTCTCAATCAAACGGTTTTCAGGGATTCCCGAGTAGGTATGGACTCCGGTTGGGAGTATAGGAGTAACTGCACCCATGGCTAAAGCTAAGATGTCTGTTGACAAGCTGCCCTCGGGAAAGTTTGGAAAAGAAGTGAAAAAGTCAATTACCTCCATATGATCCGGTTCTTCGGAGAGAGAAACTAAAGAGAATTCCTTGAGGCCCATCACCCTAAGCTGATCATCCTAGAACAAATGTTGAAGAGTTTCCCTTGCGGTTGGCATAGTGGAAATGGCATGGATTAGTATGCCACTGTGTGCTTGAGAGGTATGAGAGAACGAGGATGTACCTTCTGACTCATCCATTGATGAGAGGGTTTGTGAAGGAACGAATTCAGACCGAGTCTCTTCCTGACTAATATCTTGATTGGTCTCGAAGTCATTAGTAACATCTTCATCAAAGGAGACGACTATGTTCGTATTTACGATCTGGCTTTTGTCCGTAGCTGGAGCTACATTTGTCGTTGGTTAGTTGTGAGCAGGGTGGTCTGGATGCTGGACGTGGTCATTAGGTGCAGGTGGTGCTGTGAGAGGAAGAGAAGGTCGAGGTGAAGAGGTGACTAGATGGGAAATTGCGAAGGAGAATAGGAAAAGGGGGGGGGGGGGGGGGGACATATGAGCTGGATTGATAGGGCATGACGAATTCAATCGCGCAGCTCAATAATTGGTAGACAATTGGGGAGAGGATTCATTGGAAGAGAAATCGGTGTCTGTCAACTGCATTACCCTTGGCAATCTCAGAATTTGAGTTCTCTATCTCTGAGTCTGCATCTATCTTTGTCTGCATTTTTCTCTCAACTCTGTGTACTTGTGTACTGATCTATTCCGATGTGCTGTTATTGTCTTACATGGTATCAGAGCTCATGAGGCTCTGAGTGGTGCAGACGCAAAAATGCAGAGGTTTCAACGACAAAAGAGAGAAGATGTCAAGCGGTAAGTCATCATCTACAATTGGGAATCAAGGTGGTTCGTCAACAGGAGTAGGTGGAGCACAGACAGGAGCAACAATGATGCCGGTCATCCGAACATTGCGGATACGACCATTTGCCTTCACGGAAGGTAAAGTTGATTGTACGAACTACACTGTGTGGAAGTTTAAAATCACTTCTATTCTTGATTCATATGAGCTTTTGGAGATTGTTCTTGGGACTGATCATGAGCCCCAAGAAACACATGATCCAAATAATCATGGTCAAATGATTCCTCCCGATGCTTATCTTCTACGTGCTCGGAAACGTAGAAACGAAGATGCACTCTATGCTTTAGTTACAAGTACTACTGATAGTGTTCTGATTCTCATTCAGCATACTACCAAGGCATCTGAAGCATGGAACATATTGAGAAATCAATATGAAACTTGTAATCAGACACGGATTCAAAACTTGGAGAATCAGATAGGAGAAGAAAGGTTTGCTGATGAGAAGATTGTAGAGGTGTTTATCACTCGCATAAAGAATCTACGAGGTCAAATGGAAGGAGTAGGTGTACAAAAGTCAAGTGAAGAGCTAGCTCGACGTTGTCTTCGAATCTGTCCACCTAAGTTTGATGGTTTGATAATTACACTTAATACTCAAATCATACCTCAACCACTAACTTTTGAAGAATTTAGTTCCTTACTCATAGAGGAGGTGCAGCTCAAGGCTAGGAGTGGTGGAAGCAAAGGAGATGCTACATTCACAGCAAATGCCAAAGGAGGCAAAACGGACTCTTCAAAAGATGGAGACAAAAAGAAGAATGACAAAAAGAAGTTCAAGGGAGAGTGTTTCCACTACAAGAAGAAAGGACACAAAATCCAAGACTGTCGCATCAAGAAGGAAGAAGAGAAGAATGGCTCTTCGAAAGGTTGCAAGGGCAAGGAGTCGACCAACACAGCAGAAACAAAGCTTGAGTTATTTGTTACGATAGAGGAGGTAAGCTCCTCGGCTGAAGATTCAGGCGGATGACTCATGGGTGTTGGACAGTGGTGCATCTCGTCACATGATGAGCAGAAAAGACCTTTACAGTTCCTTATAGCCTCTAAAGGAACCCATCATAGTAAAGGTAGGCAGCAGTGCAAGATGTCCTGCAGAGGGCGGAAGTACGATTTCTTTCATCAACTCTAATGGGGATGTCAGAAAGCTTTCAAATGTGTTGTATGTTCCATAAATCAAACGAAATCTACTTTCAATAGCTTCTATAATTGATCAAGGTCATCAAGTATCTTTCAGTAAGACAGGAGCTAAGATGTGCAAGTTACTGAAGCTTGTACCAATATGATATTGAAGGAGGGATTGTTGGAAGTCAATGTACATATGGTCCACTTCCAGCAAATCCACATTTTGGACTTAGCATTTTTTGTGCAGTTTGGGTAAAACTTTTTTAGGCTAGATAGATAAAGCTTGGCGAGAGCTATCTAGCGATATGCTTCATTTCTTCATCAGAGGTGAGACTTGCGAGAAAAGTCAAACCCTAATTCAGCCAAAAATGGAGGAAGAACATTTTTAAGGATCAAACTCTTGAAAAGCTAGGTTATTAAGTCAGAATGGCAAAAGCATGTTATTTTTAGCGATCAAACTAAAAGCTAAAGCAATTTTTAGCGATGGGATTTTTATAACCATGAAAAGCAATAAAAGAGTGATAGAGTTATTTAAAATTACGATCGTAGCTTTTGGGCTCTACGTTGGATTTTTTCGCTAGTTTTGGCGCATGCTTTATTGGAGGACTTACAAGGCTATATAAGGAGCACATGGGCACACTCTTGAACAATCTTGGAGCTTGAGTTGATGCTTACTTGTGTCAATTTTGGAGTTCTGAAGCTTTGGAGGTGAAGGAAGGTGAAGGAGAGGCTACTCTCTTGGAGCGAGGAGTCTTCTACAAGGTGGTGGCAGCTATCTTTTGTAAGTTAACCTTATTTTCTGTTTTTAGGGTTTCTGAACCCTAATTTCAGAATTAGGGTTTGCTGATTTTCAGATTTATTACACTTTCTTGAGAGGTTAGGTTCACTTCGTTGCTCAATTACTTCACACGCACTCAGATTATAACAGCATAATCTGAATTCTTTACGTCATCATCTTCTTGGCTATTCTTCCATCTAGTGAGTGCACAATTATATGGTTGAGTAGTACTCCCATGTTGTAATTCGGCCATCTATATTTAGTGAGTAAGCAATTTGTTTACATTACTTATTCTCGTCTCAAGATCTCTTTCTATTTCTCAATTATCATCTTGTTTAATTAAGTGTGTATGCTCAAAGGTTTTTAGTATTGGAAGATCCTGGGGCCCAAATTCCAACACTTGGTATCATAGCATAATTGACATACACACTTAATTAAGATGAGTGAGTATAGAATTGAGATTGAAGACAAGTTGGATGGATCGTCTAATTATCCTATGTGGAGTTTTATGATGATGAATTTGTTAGTGACGAAGGATTTATGGAGTATTGTCAATGGATCTTTAACAAGACCAAGACGAGAAGGCGAAAAAGAGGATACAACAACTTCAAGAGATACTGGTGTTGCAATCACAGAACCAACTGAAGAAGAGGTAACCACTTCTACATCCAGAGTCATAGGTAGATTCTTACCCAGAGTTCCTCCTACTGAAGAACAAGCAAGATGGGATTCTAGAGATGCTTTAGCACTCTCATTCATAGCAATGAGTGTCAAAAATCATATTCCACCACAGTTAAGATCTTGTAGAAGTTCTTGACAAACTTGGTTGAAGCTTGAGAATCTTTTTCAGAGCATAAATCTTGCTAAGAAAGCTCACTTGAGGAGACAACTAGCAAATACAAGGATGAAGGCTGGTGAGTCAATTCAAACCCACATTACAAGGCGTGTTGACTTGAAAGGTCAACTTCTAAATGTAGGAGTTTGAGATATCGTATGAAGAAATGGTAAATAAGCTGATTAATTCACTTCCTATATCATATCGGTCTTTTATAACCACTCTTACCCTTACCACAAGAGATAGAGAGGTTACATTTGAAGAATTAGAGTTCTTGTTACTTCAAGTTGAAGATAAGTCGAAGGGAATGGAAGAGAATGAAGAAGCACTTTTATCTTCATCAAAAGGTAAAAAGAAGAAGAAGGATAAGAAGGAAAAGCAATCCAAGATGGAAAGTAAGTCCTCTTTACCTTCTACATCAGATTCTTTTTCTACTACATCTAAAGAGAAGTCTTCTAAGAAGAAGGAAGCATTATGTCACTATTGCAAGAAACCTGGACATTTCATAACAGTTTGTCAGAAAAGGATTGCAGCGGCAAAGAAAAAGGTAATGTTGCAGAAGATGATAAAAAAAGGGAAATCTCAAGGTGATTCTTATGCCTGTATCACTATTGAGGAAGTAGCTTTTGATCAAGAAGCTTTTACAAGTTCTTTCAGCATATCCTTGGATATTTGATTCAGGTGCTACTAAGCATATGACAGGTTGCAGAGAAGTATTTTCTTCTCTTTCATATTCTTTAGGTAGAAGAGTTACTATTGCAGATGGCAATGATTTGGATGTTGTGGGAATTGGTATAGTAACCCTAAAGTCAAGAGAAGGTGGTAATTTTCAGATTTTAGATGTTTTATATGTACCTAACACGAAGAAGAATCTGCTATCTATATCTTCATTTTTAGGTGATGGTTACAAAGTTGTATTTGAGAGAGGTCTTTGTAAGATCTTATCACACAAAGAAGAGAAGTGTATTTTGCAAGGTGAGCACAAAGGAGAGATTTTTATTTTGTCAAAAATCAGTCAAGCATATGCTGTCAAATCTTTGTCACCGGTGGAAGATATGAAGTTTTGGCATGAAAGATTTGGACATATTAGTTTTGGAGCTCTCAAGAGTATCAAAGACAGAGGTAGGTTGAGAGTTTACCCTCATTCGAGCTACGAGATGATTCAGATATATGTGACGGTTGTCTTGAAGGTAAGATGCATAAACTACCTTTCAAGAAACATGGTCATATTACAGCTACCAGGAAATTACAGATTATTCATTCAGATGTGAATGGACTTATGAGAGCAGACTCTATTCAGGGTTTTAGGTATTTTGTTTTATTTGTTGATGATTTTACGAGATACTCATGGATCTATGGTCTTAAGTTGAAGTCAGAAGTCTTTTCTATGTTCAAGAAATTTGTAGCTATGGTTGAAAATGAAAATCAGTTAACTATCCAGATTCTCAGAAGTGATAGAGGTGGAGAATACTTGTCAAATGAGTTCCAGACATTTCTTGAAGAAAAAGGTATTACTCGACACCTTACTATTGCTTATACTCCTCAGCAGAATGGCATCCAAGAAGCTTTCACCAAAATTCTGGTTTGATGCAGTACATACAGCTAATCACATTTTGAATAGGTCTTCTACAAAAGCCTTAAAGGTAATTACACCTTATGAAGCATATTATGGTAGAAAACCTAATGTGAGCTATTTCAGAGTATTCGGATCACTTTCTTATGTACATGTTGAGAAAAAAGATCGTGGCAAACTAGATGTAAAGGCAAGGAAAGCTGTTTTTATTGGATATCCTGTTGAAAGCAAAGGATACAGGTTTAATGTTCCAGAGACAGGTGAAGTTATTCTTTCACGCAATGCTTATATTGCTGAAAATAAGATTTATGATAAAGAAGCAGAAATTCCAGAGTTCATTAGTGAAAATGACTATGGATTTTTTAGAAGGAATTTGGATGTATATGTTCAGCTATATTAGGAGGGAGTTAAAATTCCAGAAATGGAAGAAAGTACTAGAGTTCCAGAAAGTCCTAGTACCTCAGAAGGACAAGTTCCAGAACCTGTGGAAGCTGAAGGGTCAGAAAGAGTTTCTCCACTATTTAAGGATACACCTACTTGGTTATACCAGACATGGAAAGATTAGACAACAACAACAAAAAGATCATGTAAGTTTTGCTGAAGGCTTTGAGATTCATGATATTTTAGCACTCACAACAGTTGAAGATGAACCTTCATGTGTTAAAGATGCACTTAACATTCCTATTTGGAGAAAAGTTATGCAAGAAGAGATTGATTCTATTCATAAGAATCAAACTTAGCAGCTATGTGAGTTACCAGAGGGAAAGAAAGCTATAGGTGTAAAGTGGATCTTCAAAATCAAACGGAAAGAAGATGGTACTATTGATAGGTACATATGTGACCTCGTTGATCCGCTTCTCCACCTTGTATGGGCCGTAGTAGCGATGATTAAACTTGTATGTTATGTTCTTGGGCAAGGTAATGTTGCGTGCACTGACCAAAACTAAGTCGCCGACTTGGAAATCTTCGCCGGGCCTTCGTTCCTTGTTCGCGTACCTGGCCGTGCGTTCTTTGCTTCGTTGCAAACTGGACTTGGCTTCTTCTAGCTTTGTCTTCCATTGATCGAGAAAGGCGCCGCAATCGGGGTCACTTGTTGCAAGTGTGGAGTCCCGTGTGAGGGCCAAGGGCGTGATTACCTCCTTGTCGGTCGCCAATTCGAATGGAGTCATCTTCGTGCTTGAGTAGATGGAGGCATTGTAGTGGAACTCCAAAGTGTCTAAGTGCTTTGCCCAGTCCTTCTGATCGGTCTTGACATAGTTGCGGATATAGTCTTCGATTGTCTGGTTCACGCGTTCTGTCTGCCCATCTGTCTGTGGGTGGTAAGCTGATGAGAACCTAAGTTGTTCCCAAGAGGCGGAACAACTCTGTCCATAGTCGGCTTAGGAAGCGTCCGTCCCGATCCGAAACGATGGCCAAAGGAAGCCCGTGATACTTCACAATGTGAGTGAAGAAGAGGTGAGCCACTCCCTTAGCGGTAAGAGGCGGTTTGGGAGGGATGAAGTGGGCCTGCTTGGTGAAGTAGTCTACTACTATGAATATGGTGTTGAACCCTTGGGATGGTGGGAGCTCGGTTATGAAGTCCATGTTGATCATGTCCCAAGGCCGGTTCGGGATCGGAAGGGGTTGCAGGAGGCGTGCGGGCTTGAGTTGATCTTGATGGACCAACTGGCATGTCGGGCACGTTTCTACATATTCCAGGACTTGTGCCTTCATGCGGGGCCAATAGATGTGGAGTGTCTCATAGCTTCGATTTTGACCGCCATGGCCGGCCACTTTGCAATCATGTGCCTCCCACAGAAGCTCTTTGCGTAGCTCGAAGTCGTCCGACGCTTAGATCTTCCCTTTGCGATGGAGTATGCCCTCTTGCACTGTGTAGTGGCCGGATGGTTGGGCGCTTTGGAGCTCTAGGAGGAGTTCTTGGACTCGGGCGTCTTGGGCCTGTGCACGTTGAATCTTGCCTCTCAAATCGGATGACACTGTGGACATGGCTTGGATTTCGGGTCTTTGACTTAGCGCGTCGGGCATGACATTCTGCTTACCCGGTTTGTGAAGTATGTCTATGTCGAACTCGGCAAGAAAATCCTGCCACCTTGCTTGCTTTGGGCTTAACTTGGGTTGTGAAGTGAAGTACTTCAAAGATATGTTGTCGGTGAAGACCTTTGTGTGCTTGTCCAAGACGTAGTGCCTCCACTTGCGTAGGCCATGGACGACCGCCATCATTTCTTGCTCGTGTGTGCTCCATCTGAGCTCAGGTCCGGTGAGCTTGTGAGACTCGTATGCAACTGGTTGTCCGTCTTGTAAGAGTACGCCGCTAATGGCTGAACCAGACGCATCGGTGTGAACTTCGAATGGCTTGTCAAACTCTGGGAGCTTGAGGACCGAGGCATGGCACATGGCCACCTTCAATGCTTCGAACGCTTCTTCCTCGTCCGCTCCCCATTTGAAGGGTTCCTTCTCTTTGACCAACTCCAAAAGTGGAGCCGCGATCTTGCTAAAGCCTTGGATAAAACGGCGGAGAAATTGGCAGAAGCCGACGAATTCCCGCACCTCTTTGACGGTCTTTGGGGGTGCCCATCTGAGCACTACTTCGACTTTTTGGGGGTCGGCATGTAGGCCAAGTTCGGAGACAATGAACCCCAGGAATTCCACTTTCTTGATGCAGAACGCGCACTTGCTTGGCTTGGCGAAGAGTCGACGTTGCTGAAGTCGTTGCAAGACAGCTCAAACATGCTCATAGTGCTCCTCTATCGTGCGACTATAGATAAGTAGATTATCAATGTAAATGATAAGGAAGAGGTCTAGCATGTCCTGGAAGCCATCGTTCATCTCCCGACAGAAAGTGGCCGGTGCACCTGTAAGTCGGAACGGCATGACTAGCCACGCATAGTTGCCGTAACGAGTGCGGAGGGCTGTCTTCTCGATGTGTTCCTGTGCCACTCTGATTTGATGGTAGCCGGACAGGAAGTCGATTCTCGTGAAATACCGTGCCTTGTCGAGGCGGTCTAAAAGCTCTTCCATCACGGGGACAGGGTATTTGCTCTTGACCGTGCCTTTGTTGAGTGCGCGATAATCGATGCATAGGCGTAGGGAGCCGTCTTTCTTCTTCACAAAAAGATCGGGGCTCCGTAAGGTTAGCTGCTAGGTCGGATGTATCCTTGTGCCTCTAGTTCGTGTAGTTTCCGTTTGAGCTCTTGAAGGTCTGTCTCGTTCATTCGATATGGGGCTCGCGAAGGGGGCGGTTGATCCGGGCGCGTGTCAATCCGATGTTGAACATTACGTAAGGGCGGGAGACCGGGTGGGAGCGTATCTGTGAGTACATCTGTGAACTCTTCCATAAGCATATGGAAACTCGGGTGCCCAATCTTCGACACATCAATCGGTTCTGGTCCCGTTTCCTCTGCCACCGGCCTAAGCACGCTTAAATGTGCTATCCCGCCTTGATAGACTCCTCGTCTCAACTGTTTATGAGATAAAGGCATTGGTGTGTGTGTGGAGGTCGACGCCCTTACATGTGCTTTCCCTTTGCCTTTGTGTGTTTGCTTCGGTTTCGTTTGCTCACTGTCAGATGGCCCGTCTGCACGAGGGGCACGGACCCAGTTGCAGTCGACGACTAGGGCCTGTCCGTTCTGGTCTAAGAGCACTTTGTCTATCCCTTTGCCGAAGAAGGAAATCAAGTGTTTGTCCATAAAGTCGAGGCCTAGGATGACTTCGAATGTTTCCATGGGTATGATCAGGAAGTTTAGATGGCCAAACCACTGACCTAATGTGACCGGGACTCCATCTGCGTACCGTACGTGGTTGTCTTCACCCTGGGCAAAGACAACGGACATGTGGAGCCGTTTACTGAGCTTCAGTCCGAGGCGTTGGGCACACTGCGGGGTCATGAAATTGTGCGTGGCTCCTGTGTCTAGCATCACTGGCATCCGTTCACCTCTGACCTCTGCCATGATAAAGACTTTGTGTATGATGGGTAAAGCGACAGAGTGACATTGAGCTTTCCCCTTTGACGTTGAAGGCTTGCGTGGTGAGGAGTCCTCCGATTCATCGCTATGAATTTCAGTGATCTTGGGCCCGGACGTGGATGCGTCTTCCGTCTTCGTGGCTTGCACTCGGGTGTCGAGGCGTTTTCTCCAGCAACGTTATGTGGGGTGGCTGCCTTGGCAATGTTTGCACACCGGTCGAGGGTCTCGCCGGTTTTGGTTGCTTCGGTTGGGTGAGCCTAAGTGGGTTTCTGTTGGGGCCGGGAGGGCTTTGAGTCCTTGTCTGCGTTGGTTTTCGGTTGGCCTTCGGTATGTTGACCCTTGCTCCTTGTTGGTGGAAGTGTCCTTGCGGTTGATCTTACCTCCATCCCTTGGTCGTGCAAGCAGATTGGAGTATGCGTCGTTAAGTCGTGCTGCTATGCGAACAGCGTCTTCCCAGGTCTGGGGTCTTGCTTCTCCACCTCTTTTCTATAGTAGGGGGAGCATCCATAGAGAAAACCGTGTAAGCGGTCGATCTCGGCCATGTCGGTGATCCGAAGCATGAGCTTGCGGTACTGCGATACGTATGGCCTGATGAACTTGTCTTGACGTAGGTTAGGCCATTCATCCCGTGCCTGGAACGCTTCGTTGCGAGGCACAAAATAATCGATGATGGAAGTCTTGAAGTGGTCCCACGAGGCCCATGCTTGCTTCTTTTGCTCCACCATGTACCAAGCAGAGGCCTCGTCCTGTAGGAACTGGCCGGCAATGCGCGTCCAATTGTTGCGGCCAACACGGAGCATCTGGAGGTAACTTTCCATCCCTTCGATCCAGCGGTTGACGACTATGGAGCTTCGGCCGCCTCGGTACTTGTCGGGTGGGTTCGGTTTGAAGAAGTCGAAGGAGTCGGGGTAGTCTAGGTCCACCGGTTGAAGTTGTGTGAGCGGTGTCGGGTTGAGGGGGGTTGGATTCGGTTGGGATGTTGGGGTGGGAGTTGGTTGGGGTACCGGTTGGGGACTTGGTTGAGGGTGTGGTTGTGGTTCCGATTGATCCTTGGAGAGGAGATGGGTTTCGACTAAGGTGGTTAGTCGGGTGAGTGTATCTTCTAGTCTATCTATGCGGTTATGGATGGGGTCAGGGTTGGGTGGGATTTGGTCGTCCTCCGGTTGGGTATGGATCTCGACGTTTAGCTTGGCCTCCTGGAGGCGTTCATGTAACTCGGCATTCACCAAGACCAGGCGGTTGAGTTCTTCTTCTAAGGCTACCCGTTGGGCTTTGTGACGTTGGCGCCGTTTGGTTACATTTCTGGCGCGTTCTGTCCCCGAAGTTAAACCGGCCGTGCCAACGTCATGTTCGCTGGCCATGGTGGCGTGGAGCCAACCGACGGCAACCAAGGAGGGAGAGGGCATCGAGGGGCACGGGAGAGGCTAGGGCACGTGGGCACCTAGGGGGAGGGCAATGGTCCACCGGGTAAACGCGGTTGAGATGTAGCTTGGAGGAGGGGACGACGGGTGGCACGGGCGCTTACCTTGGCGGGGAGCAGCGGAAGATGCCTAGAGGGGAAGATGCCTAGAGGGAGGGGGGGGGGCAAGGGTGTGCCTTGCTTGAGGGAGGGGGGCAAGGGGGTGCCTTGCTTGAGGGGGGGTTGGGGGGGGGGGAAGGGGGGGGGCAAGGGGGTGCCTTGCTTGAGGGGGGGTGGGGGGGGAGGGGGGCAAGGGGGTGCCTTGCTTGAAGGGGGGGAAGAGGGGGGGGCAAGGGGGTGCCTTGCTTGAAGGGGGGAAAGGGGGGGGGGGCAAGGGGGTGCCTTGCTTGAAGGGGGGAGGGGGGGGGGGGGCAAGGGGATGCCTTGCTTGAAAAGGAGGGGGAGGGTGCAAGGGGTTGCCTTGCTTGAGGGGGGGGGTGCCTTGCTTGCGAGGGAGGGAGGGAGGGAGAAAGAGCTCCTGCGACGTCAAAGAATTCCCACGGATGGGCCCGGGACATTAGATGGCACTGCCAGCACTGGTGTGACAGTCCGCCCGTCCAAAGGCTTCCCCTAGGGTCGTTGCTCTGATACCACTTGAGATGTTCAAACCCACGAAAATGAAAGCCGGCAAAGAGGGACACCGAGAAGATTGCCAAGAACACGTTTATATTCGATTAGCAACTCTTGTTTACAAGAAGGCAATGAGAGCTTGGTATGAGGAGTACTAGTACCCCTCATAGTTGCGCACAATTTGGCGCCACAGGGCATACCCCCAAAGCACTGAAAAGGGCTGGATAGAAATACAGGCTGTGACACCTAGAGCATGGTATGAAAAGATACACACGTATCTTTTATCCATTGGTTTCCATAACTCAGATGAAGCTCCAACTCTTTATGTCAAAGTTGAAATAGGTATGATGATTATAGCAATCATTTATGTGGATGATATTATAATCACAGGTCCCAGAGATGAAGATTTACAGATGTTCAAAGAACAGTTGAAGCAAACATTTGATGTGAATGATTTAGGAATCTTGCATTATTATCTTGGGATTCAGTTTCTTATTTAAGGATGAGTGTATCTATATGACACAACAAAAGTACATTGAGAAACTTTTATAAAGATTTCAGATGACTGATTCTAAACCTATGCAAACACCTATGGATCAGAACGCGTCTTTACAAATAGTAGCAGATGAAGAGTCATTTGATGCTACTTTATATTGTCAAGGAGTTGGGTGCTTGATATATCTTTGTAATACACGTCTAGATATACAGTTTGCAGTTTCTCAAGTATCAAGGTTCATGCAGAATCCGACAATGTTACATTAGAAAGTAGTAAAGCGGATCTTCAAATATTTGAAGGGAACTTCAAATTATGCTATGGTATTTTCGAAATCTACATATTTATTACTAAAAGGATTTTCAGATTCTAATTGGGCAGGTGATAGAGACACAAGAAGAAGTACAAGTGGTTTTTGTTTTTATCTTGGAGATTGTCTTATCTCATGGCTTTCAAAAAGACAACCCACTATTGCAACTTCATCATGTGAAGCTGAATATCGTGCAACATTTACAGCTAGTTTGGAGTCAGTATGGTTGCAGAAGATTTTTAGTTATCTAGATGTGAGAGTACATGAACCCATTCAGATATTTTCAGATAGCTAGAGTGCAATAGCTATAGGAAAGAATCCAGTGCATCATGCAAGGACAAAGCATATAGAGGTACACTACCACTATATTCGAGAGCAGATAGCAAAGAAGCACATTGAGCTGGTTTATCTTCCTTCTAGTGAGAATGTTGCAGATATATTTACCAAAGCATTGACTAGAGATAGTCATGAGAAGATGTGCAGGTTACTGAAGCTTGTACCAATATGACATTGAAGGAGGGATTGTTGGAAGTCAATGTACATATGGTCCACTTCTAGCAAATCCACATTTTGGACTTAGCATTTTTTGTGCCGTTTGGGTAAAACTTTTTTAGGCTAGATAGATAAAGCTTGGCAAGAGCTATCTAGTGATATGTTTCATTTCTTGATCAGAGGTGAGACTTGGGAGAAAAGTCAAACCCTAATTCAACCAAAAACGGAGGAAGAACATTTTTAAGGACCAAACTCTTGAAAAGCTAGGTTATTAAGTCAGAATGGCAAAAGCAGGTTATTTTTAGCAATCAAACTAACAACTAGAGGAATTTTTAGCGATGGGATTTTTATAACCATGAAAAGCAATAAAACAATGATAGAGTTATTTAAAATTACGATCAAAGCTTTTGGGCTCTACGTTGGATTTTTTCGCTAGTTTTGGCACATGCTTTATTTGAGGACTTACAAGGCTATATAAGGAGCACATGGGCACACTCTTGAACAACCTTGGAGCTAGAGTTGATGCTTACTTGTGTCAATTTTGGAGTTCTGAAGCTTTGGAGATGAAGGAAGGTGAAGGAGAGGCTACTCTCTTGGAGCAAGGAGTCTTCTACAAGGTGGTGGAAGCTATCTTTTGTAAGTTAACCTTATTTTCTGTTTTTAGGGTTTCTGAACCCTAATTTCAGAATTAGGGTTTTCTGATTTTCAGATTTATTACACTTTCTTGAGAGGTTAGGTTCACTTCGTTGCTTAATTACTTCACACACACTTAGATTATAACAGCATAATCTGAATTCTGTACATCATCATCTTCTTGGCTGTTCTTCCAATTCAGAGAAAATCCCACAATTTGCTGTACATAAGCAAATTTTTCATGCCACACTTCAATACATGAAATGTTAAACCTGTATATTGCTGTTTTGGACTGTGGAACACTTGTGTACACCTGTAAAACACCTAGAAATAGCCTGTTTTGAGCAATAAGACAAAGAGGAACAGTTTCTTTACGATGAAATCGAAGAATATCACGTGAAAAGAAGTTTATGCTGCTCCAAAGGTGTGGTGCTGCACTTTTTACCCTTTTCTTCGCGACAAAACTAAGAAAAACCTGCAAAAACTGAAGTAGAACACTCCAGAAATGCTGATGTCGCTGTTTTGGGCACCTTCTTCGCGATGAAACGTGAAGATCTTGCAAAATCTGAAGAAAAACCCTGCTGAAAACTGAAACGCAGCTGCTCTAATGCCTCAACGGAGCTCTGATACCAGTTGTTGGAGCAAGAGAGAGTCTTTAGCAGATGGAGAAGCTCAAATGGAGCATCTCTTGACTGAGGAGCAGGGCAGGTGAGTGTCCAGCATCACACGCAGGTGAGAGAGAGAGGGAGATCGAAAAAGAAGAAGGGAGGTGCGCAGCTCTTTGGTGGGTTCTCCAAAAGAAGAAGAGACCCTAACTTTAGTTTAGGTTATTATTTATAGGACCTGGCCAAGTTCACACTGAACTTGGCCAAAAGAATAAAAATGACTATAATCAACCTTTTAAAGGCCTATACACAAGTGTACAACTATGGGGGTCATTTAGGGCCTTTACCCCAACAACTAGCTGGTTCATGACTGGACTCAACTCAACTCATGAGAGTCTCACCAAAATTTCATATCTTTGATCTTGCCTTCATCCTTCTTTTACCTTCACACCTCTTTCCTTTAGAGTATGGTATAATCATATATGTGCGCACCTCATAAGTAACATACCTCTTTGAAATATCAAGCTTCTCTGCAATAGAACTTTGGAACTTTCTCCCGAACAGGAATACCCAACACGAACTTTCTCCAGATATTCTCCTTCTTCCTTCTTCTTCAAAAGTTGGAACATAAAGAGAAACTGACAAAGGAAATATAGGAATACCTGTAGGTATGATTCTGCATTCTTTCACATATGGCTGAAAATAAGTCTTCATGTTTCATCATATGATTTAACACTAATATCCAAAATTCTTCAAAGTCTATCAGGCTTTATGAAATCTGGAACGTCTTCCTTCTTTCAATAAATCTGATCTTTAGTGAATCCTGAACCCTTTTATTAGCACTGCAATTGCCAATAGCTTCCATTGTCACTCCTCAGCTTTCCATAATATAGAATAAGGTTAGCTAACATATCAAAAAATCTTGCTGAAAGCACTTTAGGATTCATAATCTTCTGCAACATAACAAGAGTATCTTCTTCTATTTCTCTGCAACACTATCTGATAGAATTTGAATCGTTGACTGACTTCTTCCAATGCTAAGAATTTTACAAAGGATAGACATTTGACTCAAAAAATACTCAAGATCATTCTAGATCATACAAGATCTCTCCAACAAAATACCTGTGTAGAATCTGCTCTCTTCAAACCTTCATGACGGAATGTTTGATTTGCTACCTGAATGTCTCTAAGTGTCCATGCTTCTTACATAAAGTTGTAAAACTTTTCGTTTGCAAGAATTTGCAACTTCTACTTGAACACAAGCGGATAAACTCTCACCTTGAGAACTCCAAAAGCTGCAAGTTGATACTTCATATCTTCATATTCTTCTCGGGTGAAATGTGAAGAAATGTGAAAGTATCTGCTTGACTTTCTTTTGGCTAACTCCACTTCTGAATCAAGTGATAGGATCTGATGGAACACCTTTTTGAATACAAGCATGTATCCAAAAATCAAGACAAACATTGAAAGTAGATTCTCCATCTGACTGGTAAAAAAAAAAACTGAATTTTTCTGAAGATACTGAATTTTCTGAATTTTCTTGAAAATACTGAATTTTCTTGAAAAAACTGAAATTTCTGACTTTTTTGAAAATACTGATTTTTTTGAACTTTCATCTCCAAGTCTCCAACATCTGCTACGGATACTCTTTTACCTCAAGAGTTAGGTAAAGAAGAAAAACTTCTCTGCAACTTGTCATATACCAAGTAGCTCTGAATTGACACTCCAAGAATTCTTTGAGGGAACATATAAGCGGCCTGCTCAAAAGCTTCAACTAAAATGTAACTCATACACATATGAGTCAAAACATATGAGTCTGCTGCTTTTCTTTCTCTCAATGCAATTCTTTGTCAAAACCTACTAAAACATGACCAAGTATAATGCAAACCAAGAAACTGCTTCTTCTTTAAACTATCTTCTTCACAAGATGTTCTCGTAGACTTGTCTTTGGATCTAGAGGATAAAAATAGGAAAAGTATATGGAAAATATAAGAGAAAAAGGAAGTCTTACTTTCCCTTTGGAATTGTTGGACTTTCTTTTTCTACATCTTTCTTCCACCTGATGATGTCAACATCTTCAAACTTCTCTTCCATACCTTTTATTCTCTTCATCTTGAAGTAGTAAGCACTCTTAACTTCTTCAAATGAATTTTTCTCTTCCTCTAGTGCTAAGAGTAAGAGACAAAACAAACATGGTATATAAATGGAAGTGAATGTAGGAGATAAAACATGCTTCTATCATCTCCTCATATGCTGAATAAACACTCTGCTTATAATTTGACTGATATAACTGAATTCACCAACCTTTTCCTTGAGTTGGCTGAATGCTGAATTACCTCTCTAGGTACTAAATCTGATAAAAAAAAACCTTCCAACCTTGTGTTGGCTGAAAACAAAACTGATATAATCTCCAAATTTGTCTTCTTAGATGAGCTTTCTTGCCATGAAAGATTTATCAAAACTATCAAGACCAACCTCTAGCTACCTGTTTTGATGTAGCTAATGCTTTAACTTTCAAAGTAATGAAAGTGTTTAAAAGCACTTCTTCAATTCTTCAAATCTCTTTATAACTGCTCTTCTAAGATATGACCTGCAAATGACAATCTGATAGTAGAGACTAATACCTGTGATTTGATGTTGATCTCGTTCTTTCATCTTCTCCAAACTATTGTTTTTCCTTGAATTTGAAGTAGCCTTTCTTCATCAAGTCTTGGTCTTTATGCAATACTTCTGTAAAGTATCTTTACTCTTCCAAAAGTATCTGTCTGCTAACAGATCATCAGCTTCATACTCTACATTGATAAATAAACATGTGATTGAATTGTCTAATTCTCAAATCTCTACTCATCTAGATTAAGTGTGTATGTCATATGTTAAATGTTAGAAGATGCTCTGAAACCATATGTTGGTAGTTTGAGAGCTCTGATACCAAATGTTGGAAATTAGGTAGGCCCATAACTAATTCCAGAGATCCCACAAATCCAGGAACTACAACACAGATTCCAGTATCTTCCAAAATTGACAAACATGAACATACAACACTTGATCAAACAACGATGAGACAAAGATAGAGAGAGATTAGACAACATGTTCAAAGTGTTACGTAAGCCACTGCTTACTCACACCATCATATATACAAATGTCAATTTACAATGTGGGAGTCAAAACCTCAACCACTCTATGTGAACAGAATAGATGGAAGAGTGTATATACAGAATTTAGAAGAATATTCAGATGTAGGGATAGAAATCTGAATATGTATGAGATGTATGACCTAATAGGTTGAAGAAGAGTGAATATGAGTGACAAAAAGAGGAAAGATCAGTTTGAAACTGACATTCAGCAAACCCCAATCTGATTTTAGGCTATGGAAGACCCTAAATCAAATGTGTGTGTGATAGATCACATACTTACAAAATTAGCATAGAATGCTAACATGTTGCTGAGAGAAATCCTCATACTGATGTGGAAACACCTTCTCTAACACCTTATCTGATGCATGTACCATGCATGTACTGATTCTCCTTTATGGATGCCACTGCCTCCATGTATGCCGAATAGGACTCCTCCAGATATGGATGCCACCGCCTCCATAAGCTCCAAGTAGTACCTGTGTGCATAATGAGAATATGTACCTGAATCGTTAACATAAGATGCAATCTTATGTTAAGCTCCATCCAATGTCTTTGAAGTACTCCATAATCTTTATGTAGAAGACAATCTTCAAATACATCATGTAGATGGATGATCCACACCATCAAGCTGCTGATAAGTAAGTCTTCTCCATAAGCAAGAATATGTGCACACTCTTCTCCAAGAAGAACTCCATGGCTTCTCCTAATCATCTTCAAAAGCTGCTCCATAGTTGCCATATGTGCACCATGGCTGCCCCATGTGTGCATCACCCAGATCACCTCCAAAATCAGCAAGAGATGGCGTTGGGATAACTCAACAAGTGACTATAGCCTTGATTATATAGGCCTTCAAGTCCTCATGCGTAAAAATAAATCCAATCGCCGCCGAAAGCTGATTTTTAACGAAAAAGAAGGATCGCAAGATTTGATTGCTAATTTTTAAAAAATTGTTGCTTTTGTTTTTAGCTATCGGGTAAAACTTACTTTTGACAAGCTTTTTAGACCTTTTGACCATGTGATGAATGACTTGATGATATTTTTATGATCTATAAGCTGAGAGCTCTTAAATGAGGTAAAAACCCTAAATCAATAGTGAATTAGTGTTAGGGTTTTCTCCCAAATCTGATCTCTTATGACTAAATGTCCTATACCATTTGAAAGCTCTCATCAAGCTCTTCAAGATAGGCTCATAAAAATTTTACCCAAATTTTGTGCCAAAAATGCTTAAGTACCAAAATTAGGGTTTCTGCTCTAAAAGGATTTTGGACTGATGTGACATTGATTTCCAACAAAAAGGGGGTTTTCTTTGCTGTACAGCACCTGTGCAGCAGCTCTGAAACCTTAAATCTGCTCTGTGCAGCAGCTCTGAAACCTTAAATCTGCTCTGATACCAGTTGTTAGGGTTGAGATATGGTGCTTGAGGGGTAGAGGATGCGTGAGAGTGCCTCAAAGTGGAGGCGCAGGACATAAATGGAGGCGCAGCTGCTTAGAAGAGAGACAGAGAGCATCGATCAGCCTTTGGGAGTCTTCTCTAAAAGTGAGAGAGCCAAAAGTGTTATTATGTTATCTTATAAAGAACCCTTTTAGGGTTGGCCAAGTTCACATTGAACTTGGGCCCAAAAATAAAGAATAAGTGACTTTAGCCTTTATAAATAGGCCTACACACATGTATACACTATAAAGGGGTCATTTTGGGCTTTACTTTAATAGATCAAAGAGGTAGTTCACCGCTGGGTGGACATTGAGGGGGAGTGTTAGATATGCTCAATACTCCACCCTCAAGTGATCACAAATGATCCATGGTGCTCTAAGTTATAAGGCTCCCATTGTGAGGAGAAGCCATTATGAGAGCTCGGACATTTGCGAACCTTAACTTCTACGTTAGATGAGGTCTATGTGTGATCCTTGATGGTTATAGATGATCTTTGTGAGCCTAGCCATTAGGTTAGGTAGGGCATAAACTTCCGGCCATTGGGTTCCCATTATTGATGAAAATAAGGGCTCTGTGGCGTCGCACGATTTTCCCATAGAATCTCAATGGGGGGAGCGCATAGGGGGGCTTGGCCCCTTCTACGGGGTCGGGGGGGCCTATCCCCCGGCTCGTAGGGTTGAGACGGTAGGACTTCTGGTCGTGGAGATATTGTCGGATTGTATATTTTGCCGGCTATTTTGTATCTCCCGATTATCTTTATCTATACCGACTCCCCTTGTAAAAGCTATATAAGCATGGCCCATGTTGAGCTTCAAACAACATTGCACTCTAGCAAGCCCTTCATCTAGAGTTTGTTTAGATCGCTATCTAAGCTCCATATTGGGAGCTCACAGGTGGACATCACCATCGTTGTAACTGCATTACGCTTGGCAATATGAGAATTTGAGTTCTCTATCTCTCAGTCTGCATCCCTGTAAGGGTGTATACATAGCCACTTGTGGACTTGCGTGTGTCCACATTACCTTCCATGTCTGAATCATAGAATCCTTACCTCTAATGGACCCTTTCCATAACATAGGCATTTACCTTTGGTCCCTTTCAAATATCTCAAGATAGATTTGACTGCCTCCCAATGAGCTTTACCAGGATTAGCTGCTAACAACTCCCATGGCATGAACAATGTCTGACCGAGTGGCAACCATGCATACGTAAGTGAACCATAAGCTGATGCATATGGAACACTCTTCATGTAGTTGACTGCATCATCGTCTTTGGGACAATCATCCTTTGAAAGCTTAACATGTGGCTGCAATGGCACTCCAAGAGGCGTAGCATCAGTCACATTAAATCTGTCCAGCACTTTTTCAATGTACTTTTCTTGGGATAAGTGCAAAGTATGCTGCTGCCTATCCCTTTTTTTCTGCATACCAAGAATATGCTCAGCTTCCCCAAGGTCTTTCATTGAGAATGCAGAGTCTAGCTTGCTGTTTTAAAGCATTTAGAGCGCTCTTTTTCTTCCCAGCCAGCAGCATATCATCTACATACAGCACAAGAATGATTTTGCTGCCATCTTCATCCTTTTTAGTGTACGAACAATGGTCTGCATGGCTTCTTTTGAACCCATGTTTGAGCATAAATGCATCAAACTTCTTATACCATTATCGGGGGGCCTGTTTCAGCCCATATGAGCTCCTTTTCAGCTTGCGTACCAGATTCTCTTTTCCAGGAATGGCATATCCTTCTGGCTGTTTCATGTACAGCTCTTCGTCTAAATCACCATGCAAAAAGGCTGTTTTAACATCCATTTGTAATAAGTCCAAATCCAAGGGAGCTGTGAGAGCAAATAACACGCACGTAATGTCGTCATTTTAACCACCCGAGAGAACACCTCTTGGAAATCAATGCCCTATTTTTGGGCATATCCCTTAGCAACCAGCCTTGTCTTATACTTGGGTTTGCCATCAACAGTTTTGATTTTCTATACCCACTTGTTGGGAATGGCCTTCTACTTTTGGGAAAGTCAACCAAATCCAAGTATCATTTGCATGCAAGGCTTTTATCTCTTCCTGCATGGCTAACTCCCACTTCTTCTCGTGCTCACATAGCTCTGCCCCTCACCCTCATCTAATAACATAATGTAATGTACTCTTTTTAGTGTGGCTCTTTTTGTATTGGTTTTCTTTTTTGTTTGTATTTCTCATGTCTTATTTTGGTCCTATTTTTTGTGTAGTCTCTTGCTTTTCTTAGTTGTTTTTTTTGTAATGTGTATGTGTTTGTGTTCTCTATCTTGGGTTTGTAAGTTTGGATAACTCTGAACTTATGAAGATATATATATGTAATGTACGGATGGGTCATATGTGTTCACTGGCCTCCTAGGATGTGTAGATCTTCTTACACAATGATCCACATTATCTGACAATGGATCTACATCAGGAGGTACATCAACTTCTTCATTGTTAATGGGCTGCTGTACATCATTCCTAGCCCTGTTTTCAGTATGAATAGGTGGCTGCATATGCCCATCAGGAACCTCATTTTGCTGTCCAACATCATCTGGCTCAATAACCATCGGCTCATTTTCATTTCCAGCCAAATGTGGTGCATCTCGAGGGTTCATGTCATATTTAACACGTGGCTGTACATGCTGAAATTTGGCCTTTTTATGTCACTTTTAGAGGCACAATCATTTTTGAGCAGCCTTGCCTCATGAAATACAATATCCCAGTCATAGATTTTCCATACGTGAACCATACGGCAAACGCATACAGGTACGGAAGTATGAAAAAAGTATGGAATCTTTTCAAAAATATCATACGTGATATCATACGTATAGCACAAATAATATTGAAAATTTGAAGTATTATATATACAATAATATAATATTAAAGACCAGAATTTTGTTGGCCACTATAGCTTAGGGTGTAGTATATATGTATGGATATAATGGAGGAGAGTATATGAGAGTGAATTTGCATAAAAACAATATAAAATTGCAATAGATTTGTCTTGAATTGGAATCAATGAGAGAAGAGAAAAATTTGAGGTACGAAAAATTTCATACTCCAACCATACGCATACGGGTATGGAAGTACGGTATTTTTTCGATACGAGTCCGAAAATAACTATGATCCCAGTTGTGTATTACCTTCTTGAGCTGAGGTAACCAAATCTTGTAGCCCATTTCACCTTCATCGCCATAACTCATGAAGATTCCTTTCATGGACTTTGCATCTAACTTGTTGCTCAACTCAGGCCTTATATGCACAAAAGCATCACAACCAAAGATGCGTAGGTGGTCATATGAAGCTGGTTTGCCAGACCAAACCTCTTTCGGAATGCCAGCCTTTAATGACATATGAGGGGATCGATTGCAAACTTGAAATGCAGTTTTCAAAGCCTCTCCCCAAAATCCATGAGGGAGATTAGCCGTGGACAGCATGCATCTCACCCTCTCACATAAAGTCCTATTATACCTTTCAGCCACACCATTGGAAGAGGTGTTGTATGGGACTGTTAGCTCCCTCTTAATACCAAGAGTTTTACAAAATCTATTGAATTCAGCACTTGTAAACTCACCCTCCATTATCTCTGCGTAAGCATTTCAGCTTTCTACCTGTTTTGGTGGTCACAAATGCATGAAATTTCTTAAATGCAGCAAAGGCTTCATCTATAGATTTTAACAAATATACCCAAAGCTTGGTAGAGTAGTTATCAACAAAAGTAAAAAAGTAAAGGGTACCCCCCATAGATTTGGTGGGCATGCTACAAACATCAGAATGAACAAGATCAAGCACATTAGACTTGCGAGAGACACCAGAGTATTAGGAATTCTTTACTTGCTTACCATATTGGCATTCATTACAAAAATCAAGTTTTGAGCCTGCATCAAACTTGTCCAAATTACATAGTTAGTAATATAGTGAGATTCTGGTGATATAGTGGATAATGATAAAAAAATTGATGAACAAGTTGAAACATTGAACACCATAGACTTTGATGACCAAGATTTTGTGTTCTCCACAAATTTAGAAGACTCGGAAAAGTCTATTGATTGATTGTTTTAATCCTGCATCATATGACATGATATTTGACCTTAGTAGCTATTCCAGCCCACTTCATCTGCGAAGCCAAATGTATTGGTTTCTTGTGCTCATAGACAAACTCTTTCAGCTAAAGGCATAGGAGCAATAGTTCTTGCTACTCAAAGTGGAATGGCATCTCTTTTTGAACTTTTGTATGTGCTCAATGTTTCTCAAGATTTGGCATCTGTATTTGCATTGTTTAAACAACATTTGAGTATTGTATTTAACATGAGTGAATGGACTGTGTGTGCTAAAAATAGAGAACTGATGTTTTTTCGAGTACTTAAACATAGTCTGTTTATCCTCAGTATACATCATACTTAGAAAACATGTACAACATTTGTGAGTGTACAAGAAAAATCCTTATCTAGTACTTGAATATGAATGTTCGAATTTTGTGTATGATTTTTCAATGTTCATCATGTGAATGTGAGTAACATGGATCTTGGAACACATCTTACTAAAGAGATTTCTTACACATTTTGTAGTGCTCAACTTCTCTCACATGATTCACTTGCACTTGTTCCTTCTCTTTGCTCCCGGATTGTAGAAACTCTTAGTTTTCTACCCATACTTCTTCAAGGAATGAATGTAAAGAATGTATCCACTGATGATATTTGTTTGAGTTTTTTGATAGAAAGACCAGTAAATTTAAAGACAAAGAAAGGGAAAAAAGAAATTGAAGATTGATTTTCTTTGTTAGAAAGATATTTTTACAAATCTGATCTAAAGCTCTTAGAATCTGGAAGTTACTTGAAGTTCTTCAATGTTCAAGTAGAATTGAACATCAATGACAAGATAATCTTCATCGAGTTCAGAAGATAATATTTCATGCATAAGTCCTAGGATTTGTGGAACAATATTTTCATATTTTGGTTACATCTTTGGACTTGCGATTGAAGCAAAAGACTTGTACTTCAAACACACATTGTAGTACCTTCTAGTGGAGAGACTTACTCCCCACTACAAGTTTGTGAGAAAGAGAAGATAGAAATATGTTGGATTTTAGAGTGCTATATAGTTCTCCTTCTATTCCAAATTAGAATTAGAGGGGGAATTATTAAGCTTTATCTTTTAGGATTTGAGTAAAATTCTAATTTGTATACTTTTAGGTTAGATATTGTCTGTCATTGTATGTATTCATGAACAATTTGATTAGATTAGGTCAAAGTAAAAAAGTCAAACCAAGTCAAAGAGTTGGTTAAAATGGTAAAAAGTGATCATTTTGTGCATGAGAAGTTATTCACATATCCTTGAAGTACTCAAAGAGAGCTATCCAACCATATACAATCCTTACCAATATGATACCATTTCACCCTTCAAAAGTCAAACCTTGATTTTTGGTCAAACCATGAACTAGCAGCGCTTATTATCGAAAAGATCCGAGGGTTACGATTTAATGCCAGAATCTAAGGGCTAGGTTTTCTTGTGCCCAACTTTCCGGTGCATAGCTCTAATTTCAACTTCCAGATGGCAGCCATGTCATAAAAAACATTCACCTAACTTAGAGAGCAGTCCATGCATATGTTTTTTGCCAAAGATAAAGTTGTTTTCTTGAAAAGCTAGTTGCCCTCAATTCTTCTATATAAGAACATGCCTTGTGCCTCACATATAACATTTACACATGCTCACATGAGCACTTCTCTCACATGACGTGCTCTCACACACACATTTGAGGTGGAGTAGTAGCTCGACTCTTAGAAATGTTGGAGTGATTGGAGTAGTGTATGCCCATACGCTATTGGAGGTCTCATATACTCTTATGAGAGGTTGCTTTGGAGATCTTGCCTAGCCTCTTCATACTTTATCCCTTACCCTTTACATACTCTCTTTGGTATTCATGGGTTGTAAGAAATCCTTGTGTTATCTTGTAGTTACATTTGGATAATTATCATCCTGCACTTGTATTATCATGGAGTGGAGCATATGAATTTTGACCATACTTTGTGTATTGTGTGATTTATTCTGTTGTTCATGTGTGCATATTCTCTTTCGTGTGCTATTATTTCTCTATTTGGCTTAACAACTTAAACTATTGTGGGTTTGTCTTTTTCGAGTATTGTGCTTTATATTGATTCACTAAATCTACATCAGTGAGACATGCAAAGGCTCCAAAGTTAACTAAGGCTTTGAGGGGAAGGTTATTTTTTAGCATGAGTTGAATTTGAGTGACCCTTTCTCATGTCGTGTGTAATGTTCTCATTTGAAACTAGACTCTTTCTCTTCTTCTTTTTTGGGGTGAAGGGTTGAAACTTAGCTTAGTGACTACTCTATTTACATGTGGTTTGGGCATGGATTCTTATATGTGGGTGAGATTCTTGTGGGTGAGGTTCATTAGCAAGATCCAATATCTATTTTTTTTTCTCGTCTTCTCCCAAAAAATTGGTTTTCTCATTAAATAGTTTGTCTAATGTATTCATTTAATATTTTTACTTTAGGCATAGTGAGGATAAGGTCTTTAACATCATCTTTCAAAGCCTATCTAAATTGGGTTATGAAATAGTTTTTGTGGTGGGTGAGATTGTATATCTATCACCTTATCTAAGATGCACATCTAAAGGCATGATAATTAACTTCTCGTAGCTTTCAAAGTGTTGTTTCTATTATCCAACCAGTGCTTGTATCTGTAAACATAAAAGTGAGCTTATGGAGGAAACTCTTTGTCATGAATATTTGGATGTTTTTTCTCCAAGGTTTGGGCAAACCATGATAAAGCTTGGTTGCAAAGGAGGGTTCCAATGAAGCCAACTTGGGGTGTCATTTGATATCTATTAGATTGCATGTAGAGATAAAGTCTTACTTGTTGCAAGAATCTCTCAGACTCCCTCTCCTTCTCCCCCCTTTCTTTCTTTCCTCCCCCCTTTGCTTCTTTTTATTGTCCTTTTCTTTCCCTCAACCTCAAAACCATAAAACACATGTGCATGCTTGCATGTACATACGAATTCATGTCTGCATACATGTCCACATGCATACATATATAAATACACATGTATGCGCTTTATACACACCATTCAACAAAATGTACATGGAATACTTATCATCATGTGGCTTGCATGAAGAATTTATCATGTAATGAAAGATCAACAAAAGGTTAAACGTGATGAGAATTTGATGGAAAATAATATGGTAATAAAATGTTTCAAAATAATATGGGGCAGTACTAGAGACAGAGTTGAGTACTCTCGCTGAGAGGAAGGGTATCAGGGCTCCAGGACAGGCAGGTTTCAGACGAGATTACTCTACTATTGACCACGTCTTCACTCTGCGATGCCTGATTGACCAGGCAAGGGTGAGAAAGAGGAGATTATACTGTTGCTTTGTGGACTTCCGCAAAGCATTTGACACTGTTCCCAGGGACAGACTCTTCAGACGACTACTTGATATTGGAGCTCCGGAGGAGATGATATGGGGGATCTACGCCTTATACGAGAGAGTATCTGGTAGAGTTAGATGCCCAGGGGGCTTATCTGATCCACTTGCTAGCACTATCGGGGTGAAGCAAGGATGCCCTCTTTCACCCACCCTCTTTGGTCTCTACATTGATGAGATAGTGGACTTCATACAGCAGCAGGGGGGAGATGGCATTGAGGTACGGGGAGCCAATGTCCATATTCTTTTATACGCTGATGATATTGTATTGGTTTCAGAGTCTGCAGAAGGTCTACAGCATCATCTACATGGCCTAGATGACTTTTGCAGACACAGAGGGTTATCTGTGAACCTTGGTAAAACCAAGGTCATGATCTTTCATACATCTGCACATGTACGCAGACATAGTTTGTTCACAGCAGCAGGTGGACCGATCCAGGTGGTCGGATCATATGTTTACTTGGGAGTGACATTTACAGGAGCATTTGGGGTCTTCTCTATGTCTCAGGCAGCTCGTGACCGCATCACACGTGGGTACGCAGCACTAGCTTTGATGGAGAGACAGTGCCACCAGGCATATTTTCAGGAGCCCTGCACAAAGGGGTGGCTCTTTGACACTTTGGTTACGCCAGCGCTCATGTATGGGGCAGCCATTTGGGGGCCGGGATTAGCTACATCAGTATGGAAAGCATTAGAGAGGCCACAGATCCTCATGATTGCCAGACTTATCCGCAGCAAGCCTTCAGTACCACAGGATATCATTAGAGCAGAGCTCGCTGCACCACCGATGCTAGTTGAGGCACTGTTCCAGACAGTATGCCTAGTACACAGACTTCGGAGCATGGATACAGAGCGCATTGCTTATCGTGCTCTCCAGGCATCACGTGATATGGCATTAGAAGGCGACACCTCTTCATGGTATGCACAGACACGAGACTGGCTTGCCCACCATGGCTATGACATAGACAGGCTACCACCACTACAGTACGACTCACATGCACCCACCTACTCGCTCTCTCATCAAGAGAGGAATAGGGTCATTCGTCAGGAGATATGGCATACATACATACAGAGGACATGGGTGAGCCCTAGGGATACATTGCCACCGAAAATGCTCTATTACCGCAAGCATTTTCTACATATATTGGACGCGGGTTTCATCGAGATCCCGAGATACATGCAGACATATCTTCCCCACCACCTCCGAGTCGTCATTGGGCAGCTCCGGGTCTCATCACATCAGCTCGAGATTGAGAGGGGTAGCTCCAGGGGAGTCCCCCGTGAGGAGAGGTGGTGCCCAGTATGCCAGACAGAGGTAGAGAGTGAGGAGCATTTTGTTATCAGATGTCAAGCATACTTAGACCTACGAGCACAGTTCCAGCTAGAGGAGTCACTCCAGTTGTGCATGACCATGGGAGACCAGCGACGCTTGGGGCGCTTCCTCACAGCAGCATACGAGAGGCGAGAGCGGTCACTACAGCCCACACATCAGCCACGGGTGAGTACCCAGCAGACCATTACCCAGTTCTTTCAGCGAGCGGAGCTAGATCAGAGAGGTCCTTCTAGAGGGCTCACGCTCCACCAGGCTGCAGCACAGAGAGCACGACGCCGACCACGCATGGTAGGATATCGTCGACCGCGACTATATCAGGAGGATATCTCACGCATCGGGACAGCCTACGACCACATGATGGAGCATAGGCGTTCCACCACCCCCTGGGTTGTCTTCCTTCAGGAGGCACTCAGACCACCTCCGATGTACCACATACTACACCCACCTCCCCCCATCACCAGTAGCTAGGGTGTTTTGCTCACTCATATTATGGATCCCCCTGTATTAGGTGGCCACTATCTGCTGAGTCAGAGCCACTTCTCCCCAGCCTTTTACCAACCCTTGATAGCTTTGTGTTTATTTCATTTCATTTTCTACACATGGTTACTACACTTGTACATGGCTTTTGTCTCATAGACCAAGTTTGGCCTCCAGAAGATGTTAATATGACTTTCTTTCTTTCTTTCTTTCTTTCTCTCTATGGAGAGTGAATTTGTGCAAGCAATATGGGATTGTTTGAAGTTCATGATACTATGTTTGGTTTTAGATATAAAATATTGTTTTTCAATACTTATATTTTGGAGAAGAGCTTTCATGTAAGTGGCTTGTTTTTGGTAGTATTTTGGTATTCCCTCGGTTCACGTTGTATCACATTAATCGAATGCTTGGTGTCTGTTGATTTGTATTGCAGCTCATTGACCATAGAATATTTTCATGTAAAGAGCTGCTGGAAGCTTTGAGAAAAAGGGGTCCTGATTCAATGGGAAGACTCACATTACATCATCCATTGAATGCACATGCAAATGGCCTTGATGATGAGTCTTCACTTGTTCTCGAGTTTATGGCAACTACCTTACAGCTTCGTGGACGTGAGCAAATATGTCAACCTCTAAAAGATCAAAATGGAAATGTGCTCATTTACAATGGTAACCCATTACAAGGCCTTTTAACTTCTAATAAGCATGTCTTACATTGCATTTGATTTGGTAATGTTTAGTTTAGAATACTCACTCGAGGTTTAAAACTTTTAGAATAAATTTTTTTCTTTGTTTTTAGTTTTTGAGATTGCTAATTGATATTTATTGGATGTTTGAAACATGGTTAATTTGATAACATGTAATTTAAAATTCTTACTTTGGTTTATTGGATAATTTTGAAACAAGACTCAAAAGGAAGCTGGAGTCAATTAGGCTTGTGGTGTTAAGATTGGCATGCTGAGAAACTTTTAGCCATTCAAAATATGTATTCTATGCTTGCAAGATAAATCAGATCAGCATTTTCTTTAAAGAGGGTCTCAAGCCTTGGTGGCGTTGATTCCATTATACAATACATCAATACAAGGTTTTTAGTGTGTAACTTCCTACTGATTTGTTTCCACCTTATTCGGTTTTCTTCTAAAATATCCCCAACCTTTGATAGATTTTTATTCTCATGCTTTGTTTTTTTTACACATGCATATTTATGATTAAATTCTTGCCTTTATCTTAAAATGAAGTGTGATGATTGTAGGAATTAGTTATCATGGTTAACATGATCCTCGAGATGGGTTTATTTCTCGTCATATCATTCGAAATCACATTATTGATTGAATGCTGCCAATATTGTTGTAGACATATGGCTTGATTCTCATATCACTAGAGATCGCATCATTGATTAGTGCTTCCAATATTGCTGGGTTGTTTTCTATATGTGTATGTGCATATGTCTTTGTTATGTCCATGTATATGTATACTGCAAAGATGAGATTTAAATCATAAATTTTAATTGCAATTTAAATAATTCAAATTGTAGAGGTAAAATTTAAAAAAAAAAAAAAAAAAAAAAAAAAAAAAAAAAAACACACACACACACACACACACACACACACAACGGAAAAACAGTCGAATTTTTTATTAATCGTGGAAGATTTATTTATTTTTTGGTACCTAAGCTATGCACATTACCTATTCAACATTTTCCCACATTTAGTGTAAGAAAAACATCTATTACCAAGTAGATACTAAGCACTTGGTAGTACTTGTAACTTAATACGATACATCGTGCATGATACACAATACACTTGTCACCCACGTACATGAAAAGGTTAAATAGAAAACAAACTTAAAAGTTAAGAATGAACATATATGAGTTATGAATCATGATTCACATTGAACTCTGAGATAGTGACCAATCACATCTCATTACATGAAGGAACATAATGTATACATGAATTTCAATGCTCATACAAAGTCATATCAAAAGCGATAGGATTAATGAATGTTATGCAAAAAGCCACATCAACTCAGTATTCCTTTTCTTTGTATGAAAGAGAGCCCACATACTCCAAATCCTTTATTTAGCTCTTGTGCTACAATTTTGTGAAAGTATTCACGAAAAATACTATTGTCAATTTAATGAATCTGGTTTATTGAGTCTTAGCCCCATTGTGAAAATGAAAACATTTATATAAAATATTTACCAACAATGGAGTTCTAACTCCATATTTCTTCCACCATGTGACAGAAGCAACCCGATTTTCATGTAGGCATGCCAATGGTTTCCCAAAATACTACATGCTACGAGATCTGACCTCCTCATCCTCCAACTTAGATAAGTGTGCCAATCGTTTCCAATCCATCGTGTCATGTATTCAAGCTATCCTCTAAAACTTCATTAGTGTATTGTCACTCATTTTTCACAGTGGGTGAAAGATACAAATATAACTGCATGGATTGGTTTATGAAATCAAACCCATCGACTTTTGAAAATGTCACATAAGCTGCCTTCTTCTTATAGACTTTACATACTAACACCAAGAAGAGGTGCTCTTCACCTTCCAACCATCTGTCATATAGCTCTACGTTTGAGGATGAGAACTAGAGTTATTTCAAGTTGGCTTGTGCATATATATGCACATATTTTCAAGAGTCTCATCTCTCTTGAGTTTACAAGTTGTAAGTCCTTTATGTGTCCTTGTCTACTTGAATTAACTCAACTTAGATGTTTCTAGAAGGCTCTTTGCAAAATATGCTCCAATGCAACTCATGGGATTTGAACCTAAGATCTCTTCCACATCCATTAGACTTAATATCAAATCATGCAAAGATCATCCTTGCCTCACCTCCCAGCCATAGGGTCCACAATGACCCACCCCCAAGGGTGAGAGCCCACAACCAAGTGGGTGGAAGCTCTCTGAAGAACATGGTGTCCCATACCACCATACTCGCGGTCCCACACCATACATGTATGTGGAGGACTCCATCATGGGCCATGAGTCCAAAGAGCCTCCTAAGAGAAATGAATAAGAAAATGAGTTCATGGATCCTATTTATAATGTCTTTAAATAAGGTGATTGAATTCACACTTGGGCGAACAATTTATCTATAGGTGCCTATTATTAAAATCCTTTGGAATTGGGGACGTAACACTTCCCCCCTTATTCTGAATTGTTGCCATGAGCAATTTCCACATCTCAAACTAGGAAACTGATCCTTCAACACCCTAACTGACTCCTAAGTCATACAAACTCAAGCTCTTGTTCTCACTCAATGGGCGATCTCAAGTAGAAGCCCTACTAGGCTCCCTAGTCAACTGATCAGAACCATCAAAGACTCTAGTGGAACATCATGGGTAATGCTCCCTGATTATCTGCATAAGCCACTTAACTAAGAGGATTGTGTCCTATACAAGTTTCATGAACTTTTTGAGGAAGATCAAGTTCATTGGCTACCCTTCGAATCTCTAAGGATGTAGTTCTTCTCATGAGGTATGACCAAATCATCCTCCATCAAGCCACTACTCTAAGCACCGCTTATGCACAATACAAAAATCATGATTCTTCGAGATAAATCCAGCTCATAGGATATTCAAGTTGTCACCCCCATGATCCATCAAGGACCACAACCTTTGGAAGAAATCTCCGTGCTTATTACATGCTTTTCACACAAAAACTTGCTTTTAAAACCCTAATTTCTGCTTTTTAGATGCTTTTCATGCAAAAAACTTGCTTTTCAATAGATTTTTTGCAGCTTCTTATGCTTTTCATGGTGGTTCTTGTGGGCATTTCAAATCCCATGGACCTAAGGAGGATCATAAATCATCAATTCTTGAATCACTCAAGACCTAAGCTGAACCTCGAACCAGAAGGGGCAAAATAGCGTAGTGCAATGTAGATGACCCTCTCTTGTGAGAGCTGTAGCCGGATCCAAAGGTATCTAGCTTGTGAATCACGTGCGATGACCTGCATCCTTCTGCGAAGCCTATCTCTGAAGAGCATAGCTATTCCTGATCCTCTCGTAGTGTGCTTGCATGTACAATCTTTGTGTGTAGACTCATATTGGAAACCATGGACCTGAGGTAGGCACCTGTCGGAGCTCTCATGTGTCTTTGTCAATAGAACAATATCTTTGCCTATGCTCACCTCCTCAAGCCTCTCTAGATGTGTCCATAAGTCTCCATTTTGCAGTTTCACATTGCAAGATGTATCTCCTCTAGTGTCTCACAGGCCACGAATCCCTATGGGATGGCCTTGCAGACTGCCTTTCACTGTTCCTGAGACAAAACCTAAAGGTGTAACATGTTCTAACTTCTTGCTATGTGACTGCACATTGTACATACACACTGAACGTCACTCGTGAATCATTATTAATTAATAGGCTGTACATATCATATATGTATAGTGTGACCCATTGCACATACATATTACACTGCCACATACCTCTGTCAATGGTCATGATGTCACACACACAGTCACATGAATGATGAGTCATGACACACATAGAGTCACACATGTAAGTGCCAAGTGGTCAAAAACACATACACATGTATGATGTCAATAGTTACACACAATGCACATATGGTATATACACATTACAGACACAATTGGTGTGTGTAATGTGCATATACTATATGTGCATTATAACTGTTGATGTTATACATGTGTGTGTGTCTGATCACTTGGCACTGATGTGTGACTCTATGTGTGTCATGACTCATCATTCATGTGACTGTATGTGTGTGTGTGTGTGACATCATGACCATCGACATGTGTGTGTGAATATGTAATATCAATATATGTGTGTAGTGTGCACATAATCAAATGTGAGAATTTAGAACATGTAGATGCAAACCACGATGGGTCACGACTCCCATCATACATATGTATTATGCTAAAGGCTCATGCACATGCAAAGTCACAGTGCACACACACATGTATGATCATTGATGTCACATAGTAGAGTGCTTAACAATGGAGTGGGCACGCACATGTTAGTGGTCACACACACACACGTGTACACTGTACCATGATAATTGATGTCAAAGACATATCAATTATCACTGATTAGTGTCACACACACGTGACATGTATGATCGCTGATTGTGCATGTCATTTGTCAACAGTGATCACTGGCAAGTGTACATACTCTCCCATATAACTTGGCTAGTGTGGGGCCAATCATGATCATCCTATATGTAGCTGGGTCCATAGTATCACGTGACTTATGGATGGGCAAAATGGTGTGCTCGGTCCATGAGTCTAGAAACCTTTCAACCAATGCACGGTTGAAAAGATGGGCAATGAGTGGTGATAGAATCGTGCTCCCATATATGAGATGCTATGCTTGTACACTGAACTAGTCATGGGGCTTGCCATGCTGATTGGTCATGGGCCTTGCCATACTGTAAATGGGCAATGATGTGACTCACCATAGACGACGTGAAGAAGTTGGAGGTGGTGGGGCATGAGCTCTATGGCCTGGGAATGGGCAATTCGTTCGATATTTGGATAGACTCTGTGCATAGCTATGCCAAGTGCTCGTCTCCCGAACGGGTGTTTGCTTTCTCCTCTCTCTCAGGTGTTGCCATGCTACTACATTGTCACAACTCATGAGCAAGTGAAAGATATCCCAATACTGTCTCTCCTCCGATGCCCACCGTTTACGACGAGTAAAGCTCTGCATCAGCGCTGTGCCTGTTTGTGTGTAACATCTCCTCTATACTCCAAGATCCATAACTACCTCCTCAGTTCCCGACAATCGGCATTGTACCAACTGTTTAGGGACATGAACCTTGTGCATGGTGGGTGTGTGTGTGCGCGTTGTGGAAAGTTATGTAGAGAAGAGTCATGTAAGGTGGTGGTGATTTGTGAGGTGAGTGTGTCCAAGAGTGAGAGTGGATCGAGGGAAAGTAGGCGGGTGTGTAAGTGTGGTGCATAAATATGTGAGAGCTCTTGTGTGTATCGTGGTGTGTGGCTCAATGATTGGAGGAGGGTCTAATGGAATAGGAAATGAAAGTGTGAATGTGATAAATATATGGTCCCCACGGACTGTGCATCTTTCAATACTAAGTGAAATAATCAGAGAAGTGCTTGAGATGGTACCCAAAATGTAGTCGATCATGCTCTCTCCCCCCCGTGAGGGAAGCATGTAAGTCCATCCGAGCCTGGCCAACGGTGTATCCGGTTATATATAATGAGATGGTGTCGACGCCTTAGCTCAAGGAGATGTCTTCCATACCCAGTGGTGTCCTCACCCGTTTTTGTTGATACTCTGCTGGTCCTCACCTCATTAGGACCTCTACCTCTCATGATCAGTGGATGTTCGATGTCATAGGACTCACACTGGTGTGATTGGTGCAGCCATTGAAGTCCCCCATAAGGAAGATCTCTCTTAGGGTGTTGTAGTATAGTATCTCCTCCAGAAAGCACTGTGTAGGGTGAATCTCCATCTTGAGTCATCTCCCTCCCGTCATGTCCAATGTATCGAGATCTGTGTAGTGGGAAGTAGCATATATCAATGTAAATCCAACTCTTAAGTGCTATCTCCATGTATCGTGCCTCCTCGTCTTTGGTCATGATATGTATCCGGCTCAATATCTCTTGTTTGAATATGATGGCAACACCCTCCAATCCCTATGCCTCCAATCCCCGTGCTCTACGTGAGGTCCTCGTTCATATAGAGAGCTCCTTGGAGTAATCCGCATAGTACTGGTCGAAGTCTAAAGAAGGCGGTGTGTATCTCCTTAGAGCTCATATGGAGGATGGGTGCTCGTGGATGAGACATGTCTCTATCCTCCCTCCATGCCCCTGTGAAAGACGTGTTCTCGTATCCCAAGCGTCTGCAGATGTGGGTGGCATCTTCCTTTGAAGTGCCCGTTAGGAGCCTCTTAATCCGTACATGTAGTCATATGATGTGTCTAAGTCTCTCTTCCTTGAGGGTATCTTGAACTCTAGAGAGTTCCTCCTTCCGTGTCTCCTCGTTGACCTCCTCCTTGATCCTCTTGTGGATGAATTCCACTGAGGTTTTGCGAGTAGACTGAACTTTCGTCTTGATTTTCTTTATGAGCTCTTCTTTGAATTCTTTTACATTGGAGATCTTACCCTCCTCTTTAATCATTTGTGCTTCGAAGCATTCATGTGCTGCCTTCCATGCATCTCGATCCTCAGTGATTGTCTTCACTTGCTCGAATGTGAGAGATTTCTCATAGAGGCTTCAAAACTGGCATGTGTGCTACTCTCTTCCCATCCTATTTATCCTCTTGCCCCAAGATTGGAAAGCTTTAGAGTGCTCTAATGTGACATGTGGCCATCATGCACACTCACTCTAGTTTCTAAGGTGGAACCTTAGGATAACCCCCGAGCTAGGAACCTTAGCAACTCATACTCTTGTTCCAACACACATTGATATATGATCCGGCTTGGATCTATGTCTAACATTCTCTCCCCCTTTTAAAGATCATTGTCCTCAATGATCCAAGAGGAGACTAAGAGTTGACACCCTTCCAAGCTACCAAATACTCTGGAGCGAACTAATTTTGTATGCAATTCTCCTATGCAACATCTCTTTTGGTATATATGGTCTCACCTCTCTCTAGTGATGGGAAATTCTGAGAAGTCTAGCCTTGGCCTTAGCAAACCTTGCTAATTCTTGGCCCTTGCTTTAAATTCTCTAAACTCTGTGGATCTTCCACCTTAGACACATGCAATTTGAATATATTCTATGTGAACCTGTTAACTATTTATCAATAGCTCCCTTGCCTTCTACATATGTCTAGGATAGTTTTTGTGGCATATATGCAACTAGGAGTTATGGGATTTATCTTAAAAGGATTGCTCTTCCAATGTTTACTCTTCCAATGTCTTGAAATATCTTGTTTACTCTTCCAATGTCTTGAAATATCTTGCTTGCAAACCTTTCCTTTCCATTTATCTTTTCCAATCTATATTGGACAATGGACTTGATTTGTTTGCTTTAGAGAGATAAAAATGATTTTTCTCTCCTTCAATAGAGTCATCAGTGATGTCTCTAAACTTATGAGTCTACCATGATTACTTATAGACTTGATGTGTACCCTTTCTTTCTAAACTTTCAACAAACTTGGTACTTTTCACCTTTTCTATACTAAAGCATATAACTTTGGTCCACTTGACCACTTTATTTTCTCTTTCAACTACTTGATTACTTTTATGATGTCCTATGAATAGAAACATCAAACTTGTTTCTCAACTTGTTTTCCATTTAGAACTAAGTTTCTTACTTGTAGGCCTTGCATTGTTGTATAATCACTCCTTGCTGGAGAACAACCGTGCCTTGTCTAGTAAATGCAAACCTTGCCTTGCTGTGTAATTACTCTTTATTAAATCTTGACCACAATCTTGCCTTGTTTGCTAAATGCTAACCTTGCCTTGCTATTTAATCTTGTCTCTCCTTGCTAGGGATCTAGACTGTAGCCTTACATTGTTTGCTCTTTGCAAACCTTGTCTTTTTGTACATGTTGGCCATTCTTTCTCGAGTACTTGACCTACAAACTTACCTTGTTTGCTCTCTGCAAACCTTGTCTTTCTGTGTATCTTGGCCATCCTCTCTTGAGTACTTGGCTTACAGACTTGCCTTGTTTGTTTAATGAAGATGAGTCCACCTAGGATCTCTATTCTCCATTCTTAGGTAGAGAGATAGATGGAACTATCCCATCTTCCCATACTAAACAATTATGGAATCAAGATATGATTCCTTCTATAGAGCTAGTAACTCTGAAGTCTATGTTCTCAACTTCCAGATTTCTTATATGACTTTCCTACTACTGGTTTCTACGATGGTATTCTAAGCAAACTTAATTTGCCTCTTTTATTCCACAAATCTGAAGTCTATACTTCCGGTTGAATAAACTTCTTTGTTTTATAAACATAGAAGTAAGCACTAGTAATCATAACAGTGTAGTTATGGTAACTAGATACTTAATTTACAAGTATCCTAAAACTTGTAGGTGTTCTTAGAGTTCTCTTCTAAAGTTTCAAAATACCTTGAGACCTCTTACCTCTAAGTTTTTGACTCATCTCTTTCTAGATATAAATCTTTCTCTTTTATTCCTTTTGATCAAAATGCTACTTGCATTCTTCTAAATCATGGAATCTTTGATTATGGACTATCCTTTATTGTAGGTTCTAACTAGACACCCTAGCCTTCTTAGCTATGAAACTACTAAGTTCCTTATTCTAATGACCTTGGCAGCCCTTGCCCTTCTCTTAGGACCTCCCTTTGTCTTATACTTGAATTATTTTCCTTAATCTAAGAAAATCCATTCAATGATACCATGCATGTAGTATCTACTATTTTACTATGATATCCACAAATGTATACTTTTCTTTGATCAGAATGCTACTAATCATTCATCTTGATAACTATTCATTATACATCATACACCTTTGGGGGCTCTAGATTTCTTTCTAAGATCTACTTGACTCATAGAATCCTAAGATCTTGGAACTCTCACCTCAAATTCTTTGTCTATAGGCATCTTAAGGTCTTTTCTAAAATCTATTGATTCACACAATCATAAGATCTTAGGACTCATACCTGTTGACTCTCTTTTTTATTAACTTTCAGTTCGCAGAGCTTCTTGTGAGTTCATGCTCGTGGTGTGTGTGCGTTGTGCGGTGCGTGTGTGAGCATGTATTCACTCTGAGTTCTATACCCACTATTGGGCGCTGATGACGTTAGTGGGGATGTCATAGTATTGAGTCGATACTGTGCAAAATGGAGCTGATATGCTATATAGTCTTGTAGTCAACTACTATGAGCTTATAGTTGCACTTTCATTTGAGGGTGAATTTGGGGTTTGCCCAGATTCATTCTGGTATATAGGACTGTCGTATTAGCGGACATGTAGTTTTCACTTGTGGATTCTTCCTCCGAGTTACTACCTGTTGATAGGTGTGTATACCCTATCAACTATGCATTTTGTGTAATTTTTCCTATCTTTTGTTTGCATTTTGTGCTAGGCTTCATTATGACTGAGTTTGCCTATCACTTCCGGAAGTGATAGAAACTCAGTTCGCATAGCTTCTTGTGAGTTCATGCTCGTGGTGTGTGTGCGTTGTGGGGTGCATGTGTGAGCATGTATTCACTCTGAGATCTATACCCACTATTGGGCACTGATGAAGTTAGTTAGGATGTCATAGTATTGACTTGATACTGTGCATAATGGAGCTGATATGCTGTATAGTCTTGTGGTTGACTACTATGAGCTCATAGTTGCACTTTCATTTGAGGGTGAATTTGGGGTTTGCCCAGATTCATTTTGGTATATATGACTGTCGTATTAGCGGACATGCAGTTCTCACTTGTGGATTCTTCGTCCGAGTAAGTGTATATCCTATCAACTATGCATTTTCTGTAATTTTTCCTATCTTTTGTTTGCAGTTTGTGCTAGGCTTCATTATGGCTGAGTTTGTCCATCACTTCCGAAAGTGATAGTCACTCAGTTCGCAGAGCTTCTTGTGAGTTCATGCTCGTGGTGTGTGTGCATTGTGGAGTGCGTGTGTGAACATGTATTCACTCTGAGTTCTATACCCACTATTGGGCACTGATGATGTTAGTGGGGATTTCATTGTATTGAGTCGATACTGTGCATAATGGAGCTGATATGACTATATATAGTCTTGTGGTTGACCACTATGAGCTTATAGTTGCACTTTCATTTGAGGGTGAATTTGGGGTTTGCCGAGATTCATTCTGGTATATATGATCGTGGTATTAGTGGACATGAAGTTTTCACATGTGGATTCTTCGTCCGAGTTACGACCCGTCGATAGGTGTGTATACCCTATCAGCTATGCATTTTTTATAATTTTCCTATCTTTTGTTTACATTTTGTGCTAGGCTTCATTATGGCTGAGTTTGCCCATCACTTCTGGAAGTGATAGAAACTTAGTTCGCACAGCTTCTTGTGAGTTCATGCTCGTGGTGTGTGTGCGTTGTGGGGTGCATGTGTGAGCATGTATTCATTGTGAGTTCTATACCCACTATTGGGAACTCATGACGTTAGTGGGGATGTCATAGTATTGAGTCGATACTGTGCATAATGGAGCTTATATGCTATATAGTCTTGTGGTTGACTACTATGAGCTTATAGTTGCACTTTCATTTGAGAGTGAACCCTGAATTTTGGGTTTGCCCAGATTCATTCTGGTATATATGACTGTCGTATTAGCGGACATGCAGTTTTCACTTTGTTTCTTCGTTCGAGTTACGACCCATTGATAGGTGTGTATACCCTATCAACTATGCATTTTCTGTAATTTTTCCTATCTTTTCTTTGCATTTTGTGCTAGGCTTCATTATGGCTGAGTTTGCCCATCACTTCCGGAGGTGATAGAAACTCAATTCGCAGAGCTTCTTGTGAGCTCATGCTCGTGGTGTGTGTGCATTGTGGGGTGCGTGTGTGGGTATGTATTCACTCTGAGTTCTATACCTACTATTGGGCACTGATGACGTTAGTGGGGATGCCATAGTATGAGTCCATACTATGCATAATGGAGCTGATATGCTATATAGTCTTGTGGTTGACTAGCATGATCTTATAGTTGCACTTTCATTTGAGGGTGAATTTGGGGTTTGCCAAGATTCATTCCGGTATATATCCTAACAATTGCTCTAATCATAAGAGTACGTTGAATCAGCCCCTAAGTTCTTATAATGTCATGAAAGAACAAGTTACAACTATGAGCACTATTGCTCCTTCTTTCAGATCAAGAATCATTTTATCTATGATACTTTTATATCTTACCTCAAAAATGTCATGAAAGAACAACTATGAGCACTATTGCTCCTTCTTTCACATCAAGAATCATTTTATCTATGATACTTTTATATCTTACTTGAAGTGTTCTAGAGCTTCTCCAAAGTTCTCACTTGCAAGCTTTGATGAATAAGTTAACCTTTTTTTTTAAAAACTCATTTTACTTTTGTCTCTTTAATTTAGACAATCCAACTTTACACCTTGTACTCTAACTTTAGAGTCATTACAAGTATACTTAGTTTCTTGTGTGCACTGTGTCCAACAACTAGACACACACTTAACTCCCTTATTCTTGTACTCTAAAAACTATCTAAGGTATAAAATCTTAGAGTTAGTATGATAACTTACATCATGAAATCTTATGGCATCTTTTAAGATAAGTATTTCTTTGCCATCAATCATACTTAGATGCTCTAAAATCATTCCTTTGTCTCTCTTAGACATAGCTTTTAATATTCATCTAGTTATTTCAACTAAAAGTTCTCTTGGAGGAAACCTTGGTTACTCTGAGGACTCCATCCTCCAACCATTTCCAACCTAGGTGAAAGTGGGAAAAAAAAAAAAAAATCTATCTTTGTTATTTACTTTCCAAAATCAAACTTGGTCTACTTATGGTACTTTTATCACATACTTTACCCGCATAACAATGTCTTTTCTCGCTCCAATACCTACAAAAAGATCTTAAAGCACACAACAACAACAACAACAACAACAACAACAACAACAACAACAACAACAACAACCTATGCATGCTTTTATGAACCAACATAAGGTAATGTAACTTCATATGCAGAGATGAAGTCATATCGAAACTAGCTTTGATGCACATGCCAATGTTAGTTTCATAAGATTGGAAGAGAAAACACTGCAAAATTATAAATTATGATGCGAAAGGTTATTGAATGAATGTACTTGAGAGCAAAAATATGATGCAAAGGTATAAAAGTTAATGCATTCCTATCCTAGATGGTACTAAATATGATTAGGAACTCCTAATTATCATAATTGGACCCTCAATTTACTTAAACAGAGTTTCTCGCCAGTGAACAGCCATCCAAAAGCTTATGGAGAGATGGCTCGCAAAGGTTAAATTATGGCATACAACCACTCAAAAGAGGGATTTTGAAGTGTAGAATCCATGACAGTTTGAATTTCTTCCTTTAGACCTTCCATGAGGAAGTTATGGCCAAAACAATGGAGCTAAGTGGATGGGCAGCATCTTTGCTTTAAGAGGTATGCAGAGAATTAAATGCTTTGTATAAGTAGTTTTTACGATCCAATTATGAGTTCCAATCATTCATTGGAAAGCTCTTGGACTCTAGTTTCTAAGAATTGAGAGAGTTATGGTCATTTTAGTGGAGCCAGGTACTCTAGATGGGCTCTCTAAAAAAGGAAATTTAATGCCTTTACCTTTTCCTATGAAGATCTTCTCAAAGAATTCGTGCACGGACTGTTTAATAATCCCACATTTTATTGGAAAACCGCAAATGTTGCAAATATATAGCCCCTTGAATCCCCTTTCCTCTTATCCAAAGGCTCTCTGAGCGTGCGAACAGGTGTAAATTCCCGTGGGCATCCCTCTTTATAGGCGTGGGCAAGCTCGTCTTCCTTCTCCCTGTGCACATCTTCGCCTTCGAGGGCTCTTTCCAATGATGAAAACCCCTGTAAAAATGGTCAAATGCAGCAACACTTGGCCTACGAGGAAAAACCATGTACAACTGTTGTATCTATTTAGAAATGAGTAGAAACAAATACTCGCTACACACAACTGTGTAGGCTGAAAACAACCAAGGGTGATGTACGTGGTAATGACAAAGTGTGGAATACTCCATGATCTAATCTGATAGACATGCATAAGGTGAGGTCTCCTCTGATGAAGAGTCATGCTGAGTGGAGGTGAAACGAGAGCGGGTGGGGATGAAATAGCATATGGCTATGTAGATGAAACTGTCACATGATAGCTCAAGGCGGGTCCACATGTATCAGTCATGTGGATCGTGGGCCATGATCTATAATCTATTGTGAAGTCCCTCTCTAAAAAGTATGGCCGCCCCTCCTGATCCACGAGATGTGTGCTTTCCTATGCATCCTCGGTGTAGAGACTCCCACTGGAATCCATGTATCCGACTATCCTCTCTCTGGACTCTCACATGTCTCTGTAAGTAGGATGATGTCCTTGCCTCTCATCACCTCCTCGTGTCTCTCTGGGTGTGTCCATAGGTCCATAGGTCTCCGTTACAGTTCGAGACTCCCAAAGTGGATCTCTTCTTGTGTCCCACCGACCGCGAGTCCCTATGCGATGATCTTGCCATCTATGATGACCAGACCATCTTTGTAGGATGCCCTTTTCCTCTCTTTGCGGGCTTGGTGCACCCTAGGCATACATTCACACTCTAGGCATACATTCACACTGAGGCTTTCATTTTGGACAGGTCATCATCAAGATAGATGGGTGGGCCTTCGAGCTGTCGTAGGATTACCCTCTTGCGAAGGAAAGTAGATCATGAGTCCCCATCGGGGAAGTGGAGGAAGAGGGCTTGTTTTTTAGTGGCATCTTTACTGACTCTCCAAGCTTTAGTGAAAGGAGATGATTCATCCTCCTTATATCTGAGTTTGGTGAATAACATCCTTCCATCTTCCTCTGGAGTGGATCCTTCTCTCTCTCCCATTCCTGTGACTCATACCTTGAGGTGTCGAGCTTGCCTGATCCTCTCCTCCTCCATGGTGTTGTGTACGAGAAGAGTCTCTTCTTTATGTGCCTCTTCACGGGCCTCTTTCTTGGTGTTTTTTTTTTACTACTTCCACCCAACCCTCTTTGGTGGCTTCGAGTTTGTCTTCCATGTGCTTTGTGATATTTGCTTTGAGAGCTTCCTTAGTGATGGTATGAATCTCACCTTTGGGGAGAGTGATGCCACCGTTGCCTTAAGAAGAGCTAGTTCTCCCTTCAAAATGTCTCATTCCTTCTTCCATTCCTCTTGTGCCCCTTCTCAAGTTTCTTTTCTTGTCATCCTCCTCTTCTCACACTCTTTCTCTTTTTTCCATTGATCTTTTTCTTTATGGAATGTCTCGGTCTCTTTTTCGACCTTAAATAGGCAGGCAATGATGTTGTTGATGGTGGAATCCATAAGCTTCTTGTTGTCCTTGAAGGTGTTGTGGAGTTTGTCTTCTTGTTTGCTTTTTCACAACTTGGTTACAAATCATACATTGTTTGCCTGCAACTCTGTTGTACAAACAGTTTTCGAAAAACTTGTAATCTTCACAAGGAGATTCGGCAGCAAGATGGCAGTTTTCCTTCAGGAAGTAGCCTTGATGGCACTTTTCTGTAATCTGAACATCCTTTTGCTTAAGGTCTCATATGCTTAATTTTTGATTAATGTCTTGACTAGAAGTAAAGAAATCTTGGCAAAGTAGCTTTGGAACACCTTTTTGAATGCTTGATTAAAATGTTGGAATCATCCCTTTTTGGATTCTTTGCTTCCAGCTTGAAAACTTACTGTTTTTAAAAAGTTCATGTGCTTTGACTTGTACTGGTTTTTTGACAATCATTTTTTTGTTTTTTTTCTTTTTTCCTGGGTTCACATATGCCCTCAGGTGAAATTTTTGATGGGCCTGCCATCAAGAGCGATGAGAATGATGCGCGAGTGCTTCTTTCTTTGCTAGGAAAGTGTTGTTCTTGTCTCTGCCATACAGAATCTGTAAAGAAAGACTGCATATGCTCAACTTCAGAGAAGGGAAACAATACCCACACTTGCATTTCGGAAGTATTATCTTCAATTAGAGGCCCTTGGACGTTGGTCTTCTGGCAGGCAAGTTTTCATTAATCGATTGCCTGTATATTATTTTGATATGATAGATGTAATCAATAATTTTATGCACAGTCCATCTATATACTAACTGAATGCCCCCTTATTATATGTGGCTTTAAGCCCAAGCAAAACTATGCCGACAAAGACCTATATGTTTATTTCTTAGGCTTCTTCTAATTTTACTTTGCACCGTGCTGTGAGTTGAATGAAAAATATGCAGCTTTTGTGCTGACGTGTGGTCATATTGAAATTGTCAAGTTCTGATGATAATAATTTGGTGATCTGAAGCATAAGATAGGTTATGTGTTTGGTTCATAAGGCTCAAAATTATTTCAACATCAAAAGCCTTCAAGGCTTATATGATTTTTGCAGGCTGAATCAGAGGTGCTGTGGTTTGGTAGGGATATTCTTGGACGACGGAGCCTTTTAGTACATTGGCCATCTTCCATGGATGAGCGGTTAATTTTCTCTTCTGTCTCCCCTCCATCCAACAATAAAGAACTACCTTGTGATATGTTTGACTACTGGGAAGAACTACCTTGTGCCATTTACAGCATCAATCTCAAAATTCATACAGTGGAGAAATCTATAGAGGGGGCAGTCAAACATACTTGGACAGATATGGGTTTGGTTGAGCTTATGAACTGGAAACGGACTCACACAGAGCCCACCTTTGAGGACCTGGAAGTGAATTTGCATAGTAAAGGTGATAACTTCCAAAATTTCAAAGCAGATAATTCAATTGGGCTGCAGCCAGTCATTGAAGCTTCACAACATCAGAAGGTTTTGGAAGCTTTGCGAGAGTCAGTAAGACGACGTACTTTAAACATTTGTAAGCACGATAAGGTATGCATGAAGTATCTTGATAATTCAGAATAGATCCAACGTTTGCTTGCTGTAATTGTTATCAAAAGTTTTGATGGTTTTCATCTTGGTGATAGGGCTAAATGTCTCCTCAAAGTCAATTCCGTAAATTTTTGCAGAGTCCTTGGCCATTAAACTTTCTTGTACCTAGCAATACTCCCATTATCCATATGAATTTCCTTTCATTTGTTTATCCGCTTGTTTTCTATTGCCTTCATGTCTTTATTCCTTGGCACTAATGTCCACAGTCCAAGTTTTGCAGTCCTCCAAGGCGCTTACATCCTTCTGCATAGCTTGCCATCATTTTTTTCAGTTATTTCCATCTTCATAACATGTGGCTTCATGAATTTCAATGACTTTACTCAAAAATGCGTGGTGCTCGCCCATAAAAGAGCCATAAGCCAGCCTTTCTATTGGAGACCTTTGTCTCTTAGATTTCTGTAGCCGCCTTTGCCCAGTTTAGGGACAGGCTCTCCTGGGACAAGTATACTCTGTACCACACCATGTGCTTATGGGAGGATTGAAAGAAGATCAAATAAAAGGATGTTGAAAAATAGATAATGAGCTTGAAAATTACAAGATTATGACCTTTGTGACAAAACTATGAGAGATCTCCAAGTAGGAACAATGCACAATTGGTGATCACGAATAAAATTAGATGTAAGGCACTAGAAACTCCTTTTACAGAACAATGCAAGTGGTGAAAATTAGTAAGAGGTCTTCAAAGATTAGTGCTAACTTGCTCAAGAGTGTACAAAATGCGAAGAACAATACTCAGAGTTGCAGAGCATATGATTGCTATTCACAACTGGAATCAATAAGTTGACAATAAGAGGAGAATGAGCTCTACAACATGACAATACGTGGAAAATGGAATCAACAGCAAGACTTTATGTCATTGTGGATAGTATACCAATAGCTCCTCACATAAGATGAGTCCAAAACAATCCAAACTGAGCTTCAACTCCTACTCTGAGTTACTATACGTGGACTCTTCCATTAGGAGGATGAAGTATCTCTCCACATAGGAAACTATACCCAAAAACAGCTGGGCAAGACCTTGAGCTTGCTGGTATTCTCAGACCATCTCCTTACTCTTCTACAAGCTCTCCTTGAATTGCATTCTGATGCTTTGGGATGCGGAAAGTGGGTTTGGTTCCCTTCTAAATAGCCCATAACAGACCTCTCCATGGCTGCATACATACTCATAATATGCATGGTGGGGAGCGGATCTGCCCACCCTTGTTGACATTCACACGACAAGACGATGGGACAATGCTGCCGCCACCCCAAACTGGCAGACAACTGCCCAAACAGCCTTGGTGTCAAGTAACCACTTAGGTAGGGTGGCTTGTCAATTGTCCATCTCTTTTACTTGCATTTGTTTTTAGCCTTTCCTTCCATTATATCAATAGTTAGCTTTTGAAGAGTACTATCCAAATATGAAATAAAAAATTGTTGCAAACATTGACCATTTTGACCATATTTTGACTTGATTTGACTTACGTTGACTTTATAAAAATTCTGAAAGTTTTTTTGGAAATTCTCTGGAGATATGTGCAACCCTTTTGTGGAAGGCTTCTATTTCTAACAATCCCCTCCTAACCTAACACAAGGGGTATATGTTAGGATAGGTATATATTCTATTAGTTGATAATATTTGATAACTTTGATGTCGCTACTTGTAAATGTGTGCTATATGGTGTCATGCAAGTGTCCACAAACACACAAAAGAACCTTGATCATGATGAGTATTGCCATACCACAAATCAAAAGGAGAACTCACACATCCCATACTCTTCTCAACCAAATATTTGCTTGGAAGATAGAAACAAACAAACGGATGATAGCACTGACATTAAATGCCAATAGATAGCGTCTGAATTCCAAGATACTTTCTCAACTCTCAACGTTGGTCAAACCTATCAAATATCAATCATATGCCTTCATCTACACCTATCAAAAATAACACAAAATATACAAATTCAAGAAGATGAAAACCCATCCACCATAAGATTCTAAATGTAGATCTCTTTCCCTTCCTTGTTCAGATAATATGTCGTGATAATCCTTATTGTGGAAAGAGATGATGCTCCTATCTGCATGCCCTAAGTGATGATCATGGTATGTACAATGAGTGTGCATCCTCGTTCCCAAGCTTCATATAGAGCTTACCCTTTCATGTATTCATCCATAATAACTTTGCATCCAAGCGTCTCAATTGGACTCTGCGCAATTTATTGATTTGTTTGAGCCTGTGTACAAGGGGTCTTTTTTATTGTAACCTTGCCCCAAACTTTGGGGTGCTAGAGTGACACCATTGACTCGTGTTGGACGGTTTTCCCTTGTATCTCGTTTGTTGTGTTATACCCTCTCCTTTGTCTTTTAAATGGTTTTCTAGATGCCATGATTTGCTTAGAGTGACTTCCGTTGCTTTCTTGTCCCTATGAATGTCATCCACATGAATTATAAAACATTGAGAGTTCTCATCCATCCCAAAAAAATCTATCACTTTGGAGTTTGTCATAAGATCCTATGCTTCTTCTTGATAGATGGAATCAACAATATCGGGAGATGAGGATGATGATGATGGAGATCAAGAGCTTGGATCCCATGATGATTGGTGATTTGTGGGAGAAGTTAGATATCAGAATCTCATATGAAGGCAAAAGTCAGAATCCTCTAAGTTTAACTATGATGTGAGATAGGTAAGTGTTGTATATGGTCGGATAACTCTCTTTGACTACTTTAGGAATATGTGATTAGTTTCTTATGCACAAAATGACCGTTCTTGACCATGTCTTTGATCAAATTTGTCTTGGTTTGACTTTTTGTGAATGACTTAATGTAATTAAAATGTTCATGCATATATACAACGATTGATGTAATCAAATTTGAAAATATAAAAATTAGAATTTGTGAAGTCCTAATTGATAAAACCTAACAAAAACATGATACATACAATGTTTATATACAAGTTGAAAAGTGTCCTACATTTTAGGATCGAGCTTTCCTACAATCTAAAGATCACACCTAAGCGTGATTGGTGAAGTTTGATGAGATATTCCAAGGGGATTCAAATTGAATTTTGGTGGTTAAAACTTAGACATTTTCTTTCTCTCATTGTGGTCCATTAGGTGCCAATTGAAGTCTTTCAATAGCTCTTAAGGTTGGAGCTTGGCTTCCAACATTATGGTTATTAGATGACTCAAATTTTTTCTTTGAAAGTTACAAAAAAGCACCCACTATAAAGGTTTTGCAACCCTCTATTAATTGTCCAATATGGATACATCGAGCCCAAGAGGGATTGAACCCGGATGTCCGGATTGGATCATACTGATGTATATGTTTTGTCTCATAGGACATGGGTGAGCCCTAGGGGTACATTGCCACCGAAAATGCTCTACTACCGCGAGCATTTTCTACATATATCGGGCACGGGCTTCATCGAGATTCCGAGATACATGCAGACCTACCTTCCCCACCACCTACGAGTCGTCGTTGGGAAGCTCCGGGTTTCATCACATCAGCTCGAGATTGAGAGGGGTCGGTCCAGGGGAGTCCCCCGTTAGGAGAGGTGGTGCCCAGTATGCCAGACAGAGGTAGAGAGTGAGGAGCATTTTGTTATCAGATGTCCAGCATACTTAGACCTACGAGCACAGTTCCAGATCGAGGAGTCATTCCAGCTGTGCATGACTATGGGAGACCAGCGACGCTTGGGACGCTTTCTCACAGCAGCATACGAGAGGCGAGAGTGGTCACTACAGCCCATACATCAGCCACGGGTGAGTACCCAGCAGACCATTACCCAGTTCTTTCAGCGAGTTGAGCTACATCAAAGAGGTCCATCTATAGGGCTCACGCTCCACCAGACAGCAGCACAGAGAGCACGGCGCAGACCACACATGGGAGGATATCATCGACCACGACTATATCAGGAGGATATCTCACGCATCAGGATTGTCTACGACCACATGATGGAGCATAGGTGTACCACCACCCCCTGGGTTGTCTTCCTTCAGGAGGCACTCAGACCACCACCGATGTACCACATACTACACCCACCTCCACCCATCACCTGTAGCTAGGGCGTTTTACTCACATTTTGGATCCCCCCATGTATTAGGTGGCCACTATCTGCAGAGTCAGAGCCACGTCTCCCCAGCCTTTTCCAGCCCTATATAGCTTTGTGTAGCGATATACTTTTTATTTCATTTTATCTTCTACACAGGGTTACTACACTTGTACATGGTTTTTGTCTCATAGGCCAAGTTTGGCCTCCAAAAGACGTTAATATGACTTTCTTTCTTTCTTCTTTCTTTCCCCCCCCCCCCCCCCCCCCCCCCCCCCCCCCCCCCCCCCCCCCCCCGCCCCGCGTGCCCCCGGGGCCTTCAATTTTTCCCTTTTTCCCCTTTTTTCAGCAAGAAAACGGAAGAAACAAAGCTCCTATGCTTTAGCTATTCAGTATCTCAAAAATGCTCTGTGAGAAAAGCATTGTTTCTATTCTTGATTCGTCTGGATGGATAATCAGAGTTCTTAGAGTCTTCATTTATCTCAAATAAATAGTCATAATTTCAAAGTCTTTCAAACATCTAATAATGTTGTCAATCTTGAAATACCCTGCTTACCATGCATGCAGGATATCATGGGACATTTGGAATTTCCAGGAGCTGCACAAATGGATTTGGAAGCTCCTTTTGCAATCCTTTTCTCTGGGGGACTTGATTCTATGATTTTAGCTGCTATTGCAGATCAATGTGTGCCTTCAGAGTGTAAGCAGAATCAAGATTGCAGTGCAGTTTATTAAACAAGTTTCAAGTCTTTTCTCTTCTTGTTTTTGATTTTAAGTGTGTTGAAAAATTATACATCAATAATGTGATGTACTACACTACTGACATTGGTTTCCATTTGAAAGGTTAATGAGCAGCTTTAACATGTAGAGGCTAGGTTTTATGGATGAAGTACAGTTGTGTGGAAAGCTAATCCATTGCATTTCCCTTATAGCATAAGTTGTTGGAAGGTTGCAGTTAATATGGAAGTATTATGAACATGTACTGGTATAATTCACGAGTTATCATGCCCTTCTATTCGAATTTCGGGTTGTTTGGGGAGAACACCATGGCACAGGCATGTGCTTTCAAGGAGCTATCTTTAGGAGTTTTCCAAGGATTTTCTTAAAACAAAAAACAATTCAAATCTACAAATAACAAGTAAAGAAAAAATGGCAGCTGATCAGCTGATGATACTACCCTTCTTTGGAACACATTCATTTCCCACTACTGCCTGCATGTGCATTGTGGACTATGGGTTAAATTCATATATGCAGGTTTTGATGAATATTAGTTTGTTTCCCCCCCCCCCCCCCCAAAAAAAAAAAAAAAAAAAAAAAAAAAAAAAAAAAAAAAAAAGAAAAAAACAAAAACAACACACACACACACACACACACACGCGCGCGCGCCGCGCACACACACACACACACACACACACACACACACACACACACACACACACACACACACACAAACACATGCACGCACGCACGCAACTCACGCATGCGCACATGCACGTGTGCGTGCACATACACACACACACACGCATGTATGCATGCATGCATTCATTCATGTCATACCGAAGAGCAAGATTGAACCAAGCTTCATTACCAAATGTTGTAATTTAGAATCCTTCAAGCCTACTAATAATCCAAATTGATAAAGGATATAGATCAAATCTTCAAAAGAAGTTAGCTCCAAATAGCTTGAAACAAATAGTCACATACTCCCAAACAATAAAACCCCAAAATGACTTAAATTGACTATGGCTTAGTATAGTAATCTTAATTTTTCACCAATACATTGCAACTTGCAAGGTAAGTAAAAGACAATAGCATCACTGAGAAGAAGAGTGTAGGCCAACTGAAGATTTTGCGCATGGTGCACCCACCATATTTGCTACCAAATTCAAGAGTGTGTGAGAGATAAAGATCCAACATATGCCAACTTTATTAGATGAAGTGTTATATGAATCATGACGGAGTATAGAATAGTATGTAGTTTTTAAACATAAAAGCATAAAGTATGGGTAAAAAGACTGAATCGATCTATTTATGTTAAAACCTATCATGTCTTTCAATAAGGAAAGTCGTTATGTCTTTATTAAAAATCAACTAAGCCCTAATTTGTAAGAAAGCCAAAAGCAGTTATTATACCTATAAACAATGATCAACAAGAATAATCCTACAACACCTAATTTGACCAGATTCTTGACTTATGTTAAACATGGCTTCACAAAAACCTTAATTATGTGCAATAAGATCTCAATTGAATAGTATCACTGCAACATGATTCCACTCCTTTAGGAAGACATGCTGAATACATATACAATCCATGGGGTTATAGTGGTGGCTTTGTACACGAGGTGCACATTTTCTAACCCTTCATGATATGTAGGTTAATAATGTTATGAGCAATGAGCGGCCTTCTTCACGATCTTTGCTTTAAGAAGGAAGAGCTCATGTCTCGAGTTTTAGGTCTTCTTGACAGAGACACATGAGAGCCCGGGGAGGAACCTACCGAGGATTGAGGTCTATATGTGGGAGTCAGCTCACCGACGACAGATGCAACAGCACACCACACGAGGATCAGGAGTAGTAGCCGTGCTCTATAGACAGTCACTGCAGCACAGGATACACAGGTGGTAGCCAGAGATCCAAAGGCACGTTTTATGTGGCTACGCCTCCCGCTATCAGAGGAGAGCGGCGTATTTTGCCGTCTGCTATATTGCACCCATTGGCTCACGCTTCACACATTCCCCCAAGCAGCCCTTAGGGGGAGAGGGATCAGACACATCACCATATGACTGCCTGAGTGACACCATTATGGAGTATACCGGGATGGGCGAAGTCTTCCTTGTAGGAGACTTCAATGCCCGCACTCAGAGCCACCGGTGTGATATCTACGATTTCGATGACCCTGAGATGCTTCGCACCATGGAGGACATGTCTACACTCAGAGCCTCCGCCGACATCGCCACATCCACCTCATTCGGCCGACACCTACTCCGGATTGGGAGCAGCACACCGTCTCATTATATATAATGGGCTGGCGACATGGCCCACCTCGGGTGGTCTCACTTGCATCCCATCCACAACACCGCATGGAGGCAGTGTGGTAGACTATGTTATCGGACCCCCGGAGGCGACTCATCTGATCACCTCATTCACCATCCCACCCATACCGATTGGAGCTGATCACGCATATCTCGCCCTATCCATACGCGGCTCACCATGCATACCTGCCACCATACAGCCACATGCCCATACCACCATTCACTTTAGACATGAGCTAGCACATATCTATAGCTCCCATGTTCGAGAGCGCATCTACTCCCTTGACCCCTCCGCCCCATTAGACACCCTCACCACCCACTTCTTCTCGATCCTCCACACATCCGCTACTCTCAGCTTTCCATACACCACCCATAGCACTGCACATTCGACACGGCTGGGGCATACACCTCAGAATAGGTGGTATGATGAGGAGTGTAGACGACTATACCGACATCTCACAGCAAAGAGTATCTTGGGATCCATCACAGATAGGGAGGCACGACGACAGACGCGAGACCTCACACATCGGAAGAGGCGAGCTTTCAAGGAGAGACAGGAGGCAGAGTTGTTTGACCTTCTAATGAGTAGAGATTGCGCCACCGCGTGGAGGGCCCTCCGTGAGCCATGCCCACCTACATATAGCAGATCCTCTACACCCAGAGGTTATATGACGTCCCAGGACAGCCACCATTGCCGATCCCTCCCACACCGCGTCTTTTGATATCCACCCTATTCACAGCAGGCATGGTACGACAGGCCATCCATAGGCTACAACATGGCCGTTCAGCAGACCACAGGGGACTACAGGGCGAGCACTTTATATACGCAGTAGATGTAGTCTCCCACCTGATCGCCCATCTCTTCAACCGTGCTTTGGTTGAGGGATTACCTGACTCGTGGACTATGCATACCATTGCGCCTATCCATAAGTTTGGCGATATGATGGACCCACGGAACTAAAGGACTATTATGATAGGCCACATCCGGGCCAAGATCTATGGGGAAGTACTAGAGGCTACGCTGAGAGAGCCGGGATCAGAGTACCTGGCCAGGCAGGCTTCCGTCGCACTTTCTCCACCATCGACCACATCTTCGTACTTCGTTGCTTGATTGAGAGCGCGAAGGCGAGGAAACGGAGACTATACTGTTGCTTTGTGAATTTCCGCAAAGCCTTCGACATGGTCCCTCGAGAGAGACTACTACGGGGACTCCAGGAGTTGCAGTTACCATCAGACATGCTATGGGCCATCCATGCTTTATATGCACGAGTCAGAGGCAGGGTGCGCTGCCCCGACAGCCTATCAGACATCCTTGTTAGCGCCATTGGTGTGAAACAAGGTTTCCCTCTCTCACCCACTCTCTTGGGTCTCTACATTGACGAGATCCGGGAGTATGTACAGCGAGAAGGAGGGCTAGGAGGAGACCTCGGAGGTACGCCAGTACACATCCTATTATATGCTGATGACATTTTTCTACTTTCAGAGTCACAGGAGGGGTTGCAGTCACATTTACAGGTGCTCGATACCTTCTGCATGGAGAGAGGACTCACAGTGAACCTTGGCAAGACCAAGGTCATGATCTTCCATACCTCTAGGACAGTACGCCATCACTCCTCCTTCACCGCAGCTCGAGGAGAGATAGAGGTAGTGGACTCCTACTTCTACCTAGGTATCACCTTCTCCGGCAGCACAGGGGTATTCTCCATGGCACAAGCAGCGAGAGATAGATTGACGTGAGGCTATGCGCGGCAGGATTGGAGAGACGTTGTTTTAAGGCACTTTTTTAGGAGCCCCGGACTAAGGGGTGGCTCTTTGATACTCTAGTGACACCCGCATTGATGTACGCAGCGGCAGTATGGGCACCAGGGATCACGGAGGCGATGTGGATGAGGATTGAGAGTCCCTAGGTCACCATGATCTCACGCTTGCTCCGCAGCAAGCCCTCCGTTCCACATGACATTATACGAGCTGAGCTGGGCACACCACCGATGCTAGTGGAAGCCCTCTTTCAGCTTGTGACCTTTATTCTGAGAGTCAGAGAGCTCCCCACCAGCAGACTCACAAGGCTTGCATTCGAGACCTCTAGACATTTGGAAGAGACGAGGCATGAGAGAGTATGGTACGCACAGACCTACCGATGGTTAGCAGACTATGGCATGAGCATTACAGATCTCCCCCTTTTTCAGTATGACCTCTCTTCCCCCTACATTACCCTCTCTCGTTCGGAGAGGAACAGGATCATCCGTCAGGACCAGGATCATCCGTCAGGACCTACTACAGATACACGTCAAGGAGACATGGGTAGCACCATGGGAGCCTCTTTCCACAAAGATGCAACACTACAGAGAGCACTTCCTGACTGTGACAACGGATGGTTTCATTTAGAGACCACGATACATGGATACATACATGGCACCAGCACAGAGAGTGGCCATTGGGCAGCTCAGAGTATCATCACACTAGCTCGAGATTGAGGTTGGGAGTGAGACACATACCCCCAGGGATGAGAGATTATGCAGGATATGCCAAGAGGAGGTGGAGGACGAGGAGCACTACACATGCAGATGCCAGGCATATGAGGACATCAGAGACCGCTACCCACAGCTCTTCAAGGGGCCAGAGAGATCAGGGCTTTATTGGAGACGGGGGACCAGCGCCCTCTAGGTTGTTTCCTAGTAGAGCTCCAGTGCCTCCGTGCATCACTTCTCTAGCACCCGATGGAGATACACCTGACCCAGACTTATATTACATATTTTTTCAGACCCACAACCACCCAAGGACCCAGATCGATGCGGGTGTCACATTACAGAGAGCAAAGGAGCTTAGACGACAACGTCGACGACCGAGACCCTCGCTTCGGAGAGCCCGTCCCCACCACAGAGAGATTCAGGCGATTCACGCATGCCCTGACATGGAGATACGGAGACGTCAGCAGCGCACCCCCGTCGACCTCGATGTGCAGAGCATTTTACGGATCGCCACGATGCCTTACCCACCGATGCATTATATCCTACACCCACCCCAAACATTTAGAGGGTTATGACACCACCGAGCCTCCCCTCCCCTCCCTATGCATATCAGACTTGTATCTCACCTATTGAGCATATAGAGTGCATGCCCATAGCACCCCACACCCTCGACGCCAGCTATTATTATCCTCTCCTTTTATACTCTGTTTTGTACTCACACTTTATTTTCCTTTTTGGGATCACAATGGATTGGATCATACTGATGTATATGTTTTTGTCTCATAGGCCGATTTTGGCCTCGAATAGACGTTAAAAAGTCTTTCTTTCTTTCTTTCTCTCTTTGTAGACTATTACTCGGTTCTTTCAGCGAGTTGAGCCACATCAGATAGACCAGCCTTCCAAAGGCATAGGGCTCACGCTCGAGCGGGCAGCGACATAGAGAGTGCAATGCAGACCACATATGGTGGGGTACCAACGACCACGACTCCATCGGGAGGATATCTCATGCATCATGATAGTGCACGACCACAGGATGGAACAGAGGCACACCACCACCACTTGGGCCTCCCTCTTATAGGAGGTACTGAGTCCACCGCCAGTGTACCACATACTCCACTCTTCTCCACCCATCTATAGCAGTTAGGGTATACAAATTCACCCTCACATAGGTCCCCATGTGTTAGGTGGCCATTATGTGTAGAGTCATAGCCACGCTCCCCCCCCCCCCCCCCCCCCCCCCCCCCCCCAAAAAAAAACACACACACACACACACACACACACACACACACACACACACACACACACACACACACACACACACACACAAAACACTACTTTATCCCCACTACTCCACTAGTACCATGTACACCAGCATTTTGCTGTTTTTAGCTTACACAATTTCTTTTCTTGCAATGAGTATTTTTCTTTTCATTGCTACATAGGGATGACCACAGATGTACATGATTTTGTCTCATAGGCCAAGTTTGGCCTTTTGGAAGATGTTAATATGACTTTCTTTCGTTCTCTTTGTCGCTCTCTGACACACACACACACACACACACACACACACACACACACACACACACACACACACACACACACACACACAAAAGATCCCCCCCCCCCCCCCCCCCCCCCCCCCCCTCCCCCCCCCAAAAAAAAAAAGAAAAACCCCTTTTTCCCCCTTTTCTCCTTTTTCCATGCTTCATTCTTTTTGATGAAGTTAAATCAGTCCTTTTTTTTTAACTTTGAAGTTTGGTTGATGATATTCAATTTAAGTTCTTCATCAGGACTCTTTTCTGAATCGCTTCATTCACCATCAATATCTTCAAATCCTGTAGATGTTTTATTACTGGTCGAAATCTTTTATTTTCCTTGCCTGGATGTAGTTGATCAATTTTCTTGACTGAAATTTCCATGCAATCTTTCATTCCACTGGTTTGAGTTGGAACTATTGCTAGGTGGCAGGTCTAGTACACTCAAAACTTGAGATTTTGTACTTGCATTTTCAGCATTTCCTTTGTCATTTGAGTCAACATTAAATCCTTCTTTTGCATCAACATAAAAGTCTGCCATTTTATCGAACATCACATCTGTGCTTACTTCACATGACCTGAAAGTGGGTTGTAACATTTATATTCATTTTTGCTCAAGGGAGTATCCAATTAAGATACATTTTTCTTCTTTTGGGTCAAGCGTCCTCCTCAACTCATCTGGAACATGTACATATGCAACACAACCGAATACTTTCATGTGTGATAAATTGACTTTTAACATGTAAACTTCTCTTTAGGTGTACCGTGTAACTTGATGTGCAGCTGGAGTTGGAGTTCCATTCATGATGTATAGAGCAGTGTGCACAGCTTCTGCCCAATAACAATGGGGCATATTTTTTTTTTTTTTTTCAGCCATCAGGGCTCTTTTTGTAATATTTTTATTTTTGCATTCAACAATGCCATTCTGTCGTGGTGTGTACGTGTATGAAAATTGCCTTCAAATTCCAGATTCTTTAGAAAAGTATCAAATCCATGTGCTTTTTCTTTGCTTCAACTTCATCATTTGAGGGTGGATTTGTTACGGAATATATTTCTGATTTTCTCAGCTCTTTTCCAATTTCCTGCTTCGGCATTGGCATCCCTTTTCTTGAGACAAAAATGTACTGACTAAAGGGATCACTTTCATATATGGGGGGCTTAGTTGATTGGACCTTCATGACATGGAACCATGATATATTGCATAAAATTAGGGTTCCTGGAAAAGAACACTTGAGCTGAGGTAATTCATTGAGGCCACAAGGCAGGAAGTGTCATGAAATCCTGATTGGGTCGTTTGTTGTGCGGGTCTTGCATCTTCAAACTTAGGGCTATGAGCTATTGCAGGATCATGTGAAGAGTAGGCTGGCTGGATAGTTATGGCGCAGGTTTCTGTGTCAAAAAGCTATGTGCTGAGAAGAAACTGTGGGGCAGAGCTGGAATAGTGGGTTTCCAGAGTGATGGGCTAAGCAGATGCCAGAAATCCTAATAAGAGGGTGACAGGATGAGGGGCAGAAACTCTAACAGTAGAGTATTAAGATCGAGCTGGAGCAGGTGTAGTTTAAGAGCCTTCTCTGTTATGGGGGAGGGGGCAGGCTGGCGCTTTAGATGTAGGGGGAGAGTGAGACAAAGGAAGGCGTACAGACATGTCCTGTCTATACAGTGCAATGATTGGTATAACCATGCAAGAAAGCAAGAGAAGTCACAATTAAATTATGCAAGACTTTTTCCAGTTTGAAATGGACAACACATACCAGTCTTTGTGACACAAGGATAGCTATGATGTAAGTTGGATCTTGTGCATACATAATGTAAGATACATCTTTTTCCCTTTTTCCATAAACTTGATTTTAAGTGCTTGTGATGACAAACTCTCAATGCTGGGGTAATTGTAACATAAATTATTGGTGGTAAGCAATATATAGGCGCATCAATATATCATTTAAGGTCAAGAAGAGTAAAACTATATTGATTTAAAGTTCCACCAAATATTTCTGCGTCTTTTAAGTTAGGCTTTGATAGAAGAAGGATAATATTTGAACTGATTGGTGCCTATGATTCAGGGACAATTGACCTATTAAATGTTAGTTTTGAGGGGCAGGCAGCTCCTGATCGGATATCAGCCATCGCTGGGGTCAAGGAACTTTCTGCTATTTCTTCTTCACGCAGGTTGCCCGTCAAACATATCCCTGCTGTTATTGATATGAATATTTATTCTAATGTACACCTTTGTTTTGTCAACATTTATGCAGATGGAGGCTTGTTGAAATAGATGGAGATCCAGCTTCTCTGTCAGAAATGCGTGGTCACCTTCTATCATTAATTTGCCCGTCAAAAACTCACATGGTCATTCTTTTTTCTGGATCATTATTTTTCGTCTTTATGTCTCTCTCCCCCCTGCTCTATCTTTTTCAATACCGCACTAAGTTTTAGAGTAGTTGTTTAGTCTACACAGATTTGAGATGAGACTTTGTATCAGGTTCACCAGCTCTATAAGTTTTTGGTCATATATATATATACACACACACACACACACATATATATATATATATATATATATATATATATATATATATATATATATATATATATATATATATATATATATATATATATATATATATATATATATATATATATATATATATATATAGTACGATGGAGAGAATTAATGCGTGAGAATTAATTCGGGAATTTTTCGTTTAATTCGTTTAGTACGTTCAGCCCGAAAATAAAATTCGGGAATTTTATCCATCTGGAGAGAATTTTATCTTTTACATATAAAGTATATATATGTATATCTCAATCTCATGTAAGATTCATGGATTTTATTGATCTATATTAAAGGCCAAAGTCAACCCATGAGATGAATCATACATAACTGTGAATGTCTATCCACTCCTCATTGAGATAGGGAGAACTTACAAATGTAGATAAAACGGAAAATGATTGTTGATAGGGATGTAGATGGATACAAGGATGGTGTTAATGACATGTTAGTGTGTGTATGGTGAAGATGTGCTCAATTGTATGTCATGTGGTGGAGTGCAATTCTGAGGATGCAAAGATGGTTCTTTTCTCCATAACATGCAATTATAAAAGTAAAATGCATAGAAGGGATCTCTATCTTTTGAAGCCAAATATTTTGTGCTTTGATCTCTTGGATGGCTTCTTGTTGATGTTGGGGGCTTTTGAATCAAGCGCAATATGTTCTCTCTATGCTCTCTAATTGCGTCTCCATCAAGAGGAGAATTATCCCTTTTAGAAGAGGTTATTATGCCCCTTTTGCTTTTGTTATTGCCTTTGGAAAATTGGATGAGCCTAATATATATAAGCTGTCCTTTATGTATCTCTCACCTAGTTAAGGTGTGGAAAAAAAAATGCATAAAATTCGTGCACCACGAATTAATTCGTTCTACGAATTTTACGAATTTTATTTTGGGCATAAAATTCGCGCATTATTGTATATATATATATATATATATATATATATATATATATCAGCTTTACCAGTTTTTTCAGCACTTTTATCTTTTCCGATTGACAGAAGATACACCCATGTATATCGATTTGTCTCCTAGGCCGAGCTTGGCCTCCTAATAGATGTAAAACACTTTCTTTCTTTCTTCTCTCTCTCTCTCAAAGAGGAAAATGGCACGAGTAGAAAAAGAAAGAGGTGGAAGAGATGATCAGTAAAAGCTGTCAGAAAAATAAAAATAGAGGGGGACAAAGCACTAAATCAAGAAATCAGAAGAGCCTTCGAGAAGATCAAAGCCTTGGAAGATCAAATCAAAGACATCAAAGAAGACCGAGAAATGGAGAGACTGAAGGAAAGAGAACTATGGCTCAAGAGGCAACAAGATTGGGTAGAAGAGAAAAAGATCATGCAAGAACAAATCGAGGCCCTCAAAGCATCGACAACCTCCCTCATCTTGGAAGAAGGTGAACTCAGAGCAGACACAAGGAAAGCGCTTAAAATGGAGGTTGGAGCTTACCGAAGCCTTCATCGCGAGCATTGGCACCAAGCTCGAGGCAACAAAAGACGGATGGGTTAAAGTAGTGACGAAAAACATACAAAAAAGGCAAAAGAAGATACAAAAAAAGAAGAAGCTCTCATTGTACACACCATTGAGGAGGAGAGGATGCGATGAGCTCGATGCCTTAATGTGCGGGTCACGAGTATATTAGAAAAAGAAGGCTCTATCCTTGAGATGGATGGGAAGATACTTTGTAAGAAGATTGATTACGAGGAAGAGGAGGCCCTCCCATTCATCAAATGTTGGAGAGCTAGAAAAGATCTTTCAAAGAAGAGAGCTCTCATTTTGCAGTTCCCCTCCGAAGTGGTAAGATCCACCTTTAGTTGCAAGAGTGGTTTTAAGGGGGCTTGAAGGTCCCTCTATTTACTTAGATGACGATCTCACACCCATGCAATTAGCACATAATCATGCATGCATGCCAAGAGTACACAAGGCTCGTAGAGAATGGAAGATGGCTTCATGCACAGATGGTAAGATCATCATTGATGGCAAAGCCATACTATAGGGATTCATGGCAATGGCAATTTATGGACACAACCAAAGAGGCTTGAGGAGGTGAGCAAAGATAGAGATATTATTTTGTTGGGAGAGATACATGAGAGCCCCGATAGGAGCCTACTTTGGGTGCATGGCTTCCAATGGGAGTATACATACAAAGATTGTAAACGCTGCCATGCTACGAGAGGATGGGGGGAGTAGCGATACTCTTCAGAGATGGACTTCAGAGAAGGATACAGATCATCGCATGGAACTCACTTGCCAGATACCTTTGGATTCGATTACAACTCTCACAAGAGAGGACCATCTACATTGCACTATGCTATTTTGCATCTTTCGGCTTCCGATCCTTCATCATGGATGAGGAGGAGGGCTCACCTTATACTTGTTTATCTCAAGAGATCACGGAGTACTCTACTCTAGGGGAAGTCTTCCTTATGGGAGACTTCAATGCGAGGACGAGAAGCGATTAGTGCGAGGCTTTTGACCCAGGGGATCTAGTCATATTACCCACTATATAGGACGGATCTACCGCATGAGTTTGAGCTGTTTCTACACATACACACTCTACGGTACCCACCTACTCAGACTCGGGTCCAGACATCACCTCGTTATTTATAATGGGAACCCACTATAGAGGAGGGATCTATTGCACGAGTTTGAACTAAATCTACACACACACACTCTCTCTCTACGATACCCACTTACTCAGACTCAGGTCCAGACATCGCCTCGTTATTTATAATGGGAAGAGATAGCGGCCTATGTCGGGGGGATCGACATGCATACTCCACTCAATTACAGATGGAGGAGGGAGTATTGTAGATCATATCATGGGACCCAGGGAGGCAACCCACATAGTCAGTTCCTTCACCATCTCACCTATACCCATTGGAGCATATCACACATATCTTGCACTATCCCTCAAAGAGGACATCGACACGTACACTCGTGACACATATCATATCATGGGACCCAGGGAGGCCACCCGCATAGTCAGTTCCTTCACCATCCCACCTATACCCATTGGAGCATATCACGCATATCTTGCACTATCCCTCAAAGGGAACATCGACACGTACACCCGTGACACGTCCCCCAAACAGTACCCTCCACTTCACACAGGAGCTTGCTTACATATGCTAAGCTTGATTTTAGGAAAGTCTTCTTTGGCTTCATCCTGACACCCCACCACCTATATTTACCTCACATATAGCATCCATCCTTCAAACATCCACCATCGATTCATTCCCACACACCACCCATTTCGGTCACACACCTCCCCTTGGGACCATGTCGTAGAATCCCTGGTATGATGATGAGTGCAGAAGTCTCTATCGTTGACTACAAGCTTAGAGAACATTGGGAGAGATCATAGAGATGGAGGCTAGAAGACATATGAAGACCCTGACACATAGAAAGAGACGGGCCTTCGAGGAGGGCCAGGAGCTTCAACTATACTGCTTACTTATGAGAAGGGATTGCATTGCTACATGGTGCACTCTACAAGAGCCAAGGTCAACCACACCTATTTGAGATCTGCAGATTTGGCACGAGTATGCTGAGAGACTATATGAGATACTTGGACAACCTTCCCTTCCCTTGCAACCTCACCCCGTCCTACTCGTTCCTCTGTCTTCATAGTAAAGATGATTAGGAGGGCCATTGAGTGGCTACAACATGGGCGTTCGGCGCTCGACTGACCACATTTTACCCATCCACACAGCACTGCAGAGTGAGAACCACACAGCACGTTCGACTGACCACACAGCACTGCAGAGTGAGAACTTCATATATATTGCCTCCATCATAGCTCAATTGGATGAGGAACACCATTTTACCCATCCACAAATTTGGCGATACCTTGGACCTAAGGAACTACAGGACTATCATCATTGGGCATACCATGGCCAAGCTTTATGGGGTCGTTCTCGAGACAGAGCTCAGCTCGAATGCAGAGATGGAGGGGCTACTAGCACGTGGTCAGGTAGGTTTTTGACGGGCTTTCTACACTATTGATCACATCTTCATTTTGCGTTGCCTCATTGACGGGGCAAAGGTGTGGAAAGCCTTCTATATTGTGCCATGGGGGAAGCTTTTTTGGTGTCTCCGGAGCTTGGGGATACCTTCAGAGATAATTTGGGCCATATGCATACTCTCTGAGTGGGTGATTAGGAGGGTTCGATGACAGGGAGGATTATTAGAGAACATTGCTAGCATAAATGGTGTCAAGGAAGGCTTCCCACTCTCTCCCACTCTATTCGGGCTTTATATCGACGAGATTGAGGACTACATCCTAGGAGCTTGCGATGAGGGTGGAGACCTAGCGGGTACACCTGTACACATTCTATTATATGCCAATGATATTGTATTGATTTGTGTGTAGTTCGACTAGGCTTTTGTTTTATTATTATATTTCTTTCAAATTTTATGTGTATTTTCGCTTTATTTTTAATGTATCTTTTTTTCTTATTTGTAATTATTTTTTGTGTTATTTTTTATTTTATTATTTACATATGCTTATAATTTTCATTATATTATTATAAAACTTATATGTTTACGAAGCTTTTCGCCTTTCGTGTGTTACGTAACTTTATAACTCTATATGTGTGTATTCTTGTACGCGTCATATATGTTCTATGTTGTGTTTATTTTTGTGTAATGTGCTCAGTTAATCTATATTTCATAATAGAATATGTGTTTTTTATGTCTTCATCAGATTGTCTTCAGCTATCTTTGGTCTCTCTCTCTGCCCATCTCTATGTAATTCCTCTGGTAAACTACATAATATACGAACATTTGGTATCAGAGCAGGAAAAAATAGGACTCGTAAGCAGGTACAAAGCGCCAGTTCAGGGCGTCATCAAATCAGCTGAGTGTCAGGTGGCTACCGCATTATAAATATCAGCACATGTCAGTATATGATCGAAGGTGTTTTTCAGACTCAGATTATCTTCTTCAGCACTTTGAATTCAGATCAGAATTTGCCACATTAGCTCTGTAATCTTTGAGCGCATCAGTCACTTCAGCTCAGTTCGTGTTTGTCTGCACGTCTTTCAGCTCCTGGTCAGCTTGTTCAGGCCACCAACTATTTTGTCAGGTGTATACAGTATATGATTAATTAACTTAAGGTCAGTGTGTTTTCAGGTTTAAGAGTAGGCTTTGTTTGAAGGCAAAGATGTCCACATTCTGTATGAGTATTGAAACAATTAAATGATTGAAAATGGAAATTGTGGAGACATATAGTTCCCGAAACCCAATACATTAAAGCCTATGCTTTAATATCTGATGTTGAAGGGAAGAAGCCTTCACGTCTCAGAAACTTTAAGCAGTGCATTAGTTGAGTATGACAATTTATCAATTATTTGGCAAGCTGTATCAGCAATGTTGCAGCCCTCTGAGAGAAAGTAGATCATTGGAAGATAAAATTTGTGCTTCTGATTGTAATCTTATGATAGCTCTGGTTGTTCCTTGTTGACGGTGCTGAGTCGCAGTGGAACATTTTCACGCCTGGATTTATCACATAACATATTAGGGAGTCAATCAATGAACAAAATACAGAAGCTTATTGCTGCCCTTATAAATTAAATTTGGGTTTGATTTTGGGTCTTCATGGAAATTGTCTTGGACCTGTTTCAATTGCACAGATATGTAAATGCTCTGCAACTTTGTTAAGAGAACAAAATTTAGGCTTCACTAGAAGACTAGCTATTCTTTAGCTTTTCAAAGAGAGTTTACATTCAAGAGGGGCGATAAAATAAATAGTTCCTCTTACATAATGAAAGATCCTGTTACAAAAAGAAGGGGCTAATGCATTTGAAGAGGATTCTTCTCAACAAGGTGATTCTGTAGTAAAGAATATAGTTCTGTTTGAAAAGAGAACTCGAATTAGGTTTTTTTGGACAACCTTCACTTCATCTATAGGTCATACACTAAACACACATCTTTTCACTATCCTATTGTCTCTATCGTTTCAGATAGTACTTGATGGAAAAAAAGAAGGATTTTTTGTTATCTAACTATGATTCCTATCCGAGTTTTAGATTAGGAGGGGAATCACAGCGTATTTGTGTAAGTGTGTGTTATTGTGTTTTTGCTTGTTTCTGCTATGTGTTTGTCATTATGTTTTTATGTGTGTACTTATGTGCTTATATGAACCTTCAACTAGGTTTTTATTTTATTACTTTATCTGCTTCATTTTTTATGCATATTTCTACTTTTATTTATTTTATTTTATTTGCGTATGTTTTATAATATATTATTATATTATTATTGAACTTATACCTTACAAAGCTTTTTGCTTTTTTTTTTTTTTGGGTTTTATGTAACTTTATTTTTTTATGTACCTTAACTAAATATATGTGTATTCATGTATGTATCTTATAGGTTCTGTATTTTGTGTTGTGTGGTCAGTTAATTCTGTATATTTTGCAATAGAATATTATTCTTTTATATCTGCATCAGTTGTCATCAGCTATCTCTGGTATACCTCTTTGCACATTTCTGTGCAATTCCGATCAAACTATATAATACCAGGAACACGATCTTGATTTATTGATCTTAGACAACTTAACTTACAAAGATTGCATGTTCTCGTTCAATGACATTGTCTGGAAACATTTCATTTTTTCTTACATAGCGGTTGTATGTTTTCATTCAAAAACTTTTTCTTGCTTGCAAGGTTCTAAGTTCTATTTGGTCATTCTTTCAATATATTATATATAATTAAGAATTTCAGTTCTTACTTTTTTTAGCCAGCAGTTTCTTTTTAGTAGTTTCTCCAATAAAGGAACAATCATTGGCTTGAATGATCTTAACTCGTTTTTAACGACTGTTCGAGATATATTATGTGATCTCATTCATTTGAATTTTTATTTATTCTAAAAAGCTTGGCGTTTTTTATTCATTCGTGGAGTGCTTGAATTCTTCAAGGACAGTTGCTGTAAAATAGCTACATAAAAGATTTTGTTATACTTTTTCAGTAATTTCACCTCACGTACTCTGTTTGGGGGGTTCTCTAAAGGAGAGTAATCTCTGAGGTCTCTATTTACATATTTATGAAGTTTAGGTACATAAATAGGTTCATGTCTTTCTTTGAAAAGTAAAACATAAATCCGCAGAGTAATGAAAAGTTCTGAGCGTTGTTCTACGTTTCTTTTTCTTTTGGGGGATGTTTAGAGTCGTGAAGCCGAATCCACAATTTGCATTTGATTCCCCTTTCAGGAATTTTGGGTCCCCCACCCCCCCCAAAAAAAAAAAAAAAAAAAAAAAAAAAATCCATTGCCCCGCAGTATTTTCTATTATTTATTTATTTGTAGCTATCATTTCCTCTAATCAGTTAAGTAACATTTCTTTGTGAATGGCCGACTGAATAATCTTTTTTCCTGAAGGATTTGAACATTGGATTAGCACTTTGGTTGGCATCCAGAGGTGATGGCTGGATAACAGAGAACTCGGTTCGGAAAGAGTACAAATGTAATGCTCGAGTGGTTCTTATTGGCTCAGGAGCAGATGAGCAATGTGCTGGATATGGACGGCATCGAACAAAGTTTAGAGAGGGTGGGTAGGTGTTCTGTTTATTTTTAGCTGTGTTCTGTGTATGCTTAAGTTTTAGACATAAAACTACTTTGGAATATGTATGTGCGTGTGAGAGAGAAATAGAGAGAGAATGAACGAAAGAACAAAAGAAAATTTTATTAAACTACTTGGTCCATAAGATAAGTACAGTTATAAGATGCCAATCTTGTCATTGGCAGAAGAAAACAGTGTGCATGGAATAATCACATGTGCTGCATACGCTGAACAGGATGTACATTGACAGTACAGAGAGTGAAACTGAATGTTGTAAAAACAATGGTGGTGTTCTCATATGAACCGAACCTTTTCACATCTCATATTCACTGTCCAGGCTGTTGATGTCAATGAAGATCTCATCTTGTACACTGTGTTTTGTATGCGCTTGCTTTCGTATTCATTTTTACCTGATTTTCTACATACATTATGGTGAGCTTATCTTTCTGCAAGTCTACGTCACGATTTTGAACCCAAAAAACAAAAGGACTTTGTAAAGCATTTTCTCTGGAATGTCTTGACCTCAAAGTGCCTTTCACATCGATAGTGTTAGACATTGGTCTATAGAGTCCACTATATGTGTGTGAGACAAGGGCTAAGGTTAGCCAAGGTCCCTAGCTTGGGGGATATCCTAACATACTTAAGGGGTAATGGGAATGAGTATGCATGATGGCTACATGTCCACACTAGAGCATTCGAGAGCATTATCATTTTGGGTGCAAGAGGATATAAAGGATGAGAGGTGAGTTGCACACACGACCTTTTGGAGGCCACATTATTAAATGATCTCAGGAGAACTTAGGCAATCAAAAGAGTAAGTCTTTCATTTTGGTATCCGAGCCTGTTACAAGGAGATTCTACGTGTACTTTGGGGGGGAATCTGCAACATGCATCGTCTTCATCCTCGGTGTTCGGAGCCGTGAGGAAGTACAGAGAATTCTTCATCAAAAGGAAGCATAGGAGAGCCCTCTTCTAAGGAGGAACTAGGCCCCCAATGAGGCTTTGAGCACGCGAACAACGCCTCCAAGAACCTCAAAGAGTCGTGGACAAACCAGCAGCCACTCAACGACTCCGCCCACGAGCTCGCATGTATGAACAAGTTAGGAGTTCTTCCTTACTCCTCTCTCGTGTTGTATGTTTAGCAAGCTCGGGCATTGTACCCGAAATTGGTGCATTCGAGCTCGCATATGGTAAAATTGAACACTATAGGCACCTTCTTCCTTTTCTCTCTGCATGGAGCCCCCAAGGAAAGGAGCCGAATAGCTTTTTGGAATCATTTTCTTCATCTACCCTTCCCTGGGAAGCTATTTCTAGCACCCACCTTCACTAAAATGGGCACAACTCTCACATATAACATCCAAAAGGAGTGATTTAGAGTTTTCTAGAATCTTTGCTTTGAGAGCTATCCAAGGAATACTTTGGAAGACATATTTTGGCTTCTACAAATCTATAGTACCATGCTTTCAAATTGACTGTTCATAGTCAAACAACGTTAATGGGAAGCAATTTGCGGTACGAGGGTGATTAATTCCAACTTGGGAACGTTCGAATAGTGGTTTATGATTACTTCCAACTTCTTTACCACCTCTGCAAGTGAATTTCTTGACTTCATAGATAAGTTTCCTTGTCAATAAGTGCACTTTAAGTCTCTTTTGTGCATCGATTATTATCTAGAATAAGCATTTGCCTTTCATACATGCATGTACGCTTGTATATATGCTTATGAACCTTTGCATTTTTCTCTTAAATTGTGAAATAGGATGATAGCATTATCTTACTGTAGGTACGGTGAGGAGAAAGCAAGAGCATGTAGTGCTCTTATGTAAAATTGATATTTGTGATGCAAGCACATGGATTTTACACTTGGCATGTAGTGCTTTATGGCCTTTTGTTGCTTATTGTGTGCTCGCAAGTTCACTTACAGTTAAAGTGCATGTAGAGCACTTTGGCTTTTTTGTTTAGATTATCATTTTTCCTGTCGCAATTTTCAAAATTTTTATGCATGATTTTTTGATGCATAAGAAGAGAGCATACTAATACGTAACCCAGTGTTACTAACCCATTACTGACGGGGGGTCTGCAGATATCGATTTGGCAGTTTTTTCTTTTGATCGGAGTCTCATCTGCGAGGTTCTATTCTCTAGTTCATTGTCTGCCCTACTACACAAAGGCCTTGCCTAAGTCTCTATTACCTTTGCATAGGCATTGTGGGCAACCCTCCAGCCTTGAGGTGAAGAAGCATAGCCCCCTGCCATCTCTTCTAACCTCTATGTTCTCAATAAGAGCCCATGAATGTACTAGGAGTCTGTGACCTGTCTGTCCACTGTCACATATGCGTACACCACACATTATATGATTATGTGTATGAAATATGGTTTATTACGGTTCAATGCATGTGTACAATGTGCTGTAGCATGTTACATGTGATATGTAAGTTTGTTGAAGCTTGTAGCATGAACAGTGACAGCATAGATTACTATGTGCATTGTGGATCATTGCAGAGATCATACATGCACTGTTGTACTGTACAGCAGCATATGTATGTGCACACACGAGGATGGATGATTTTACCTGCGAGTGACAAGAGTCCATAGTCACCAGGGGACGGTGACATGTCCCGGGGACAGTGACGTCCCGGGGTCAGGGACGGGACCTGTACCGTCCCGGGGACGCCAATCCGGGACGGCACTCAAAATATGCTGATTTTAAGGTTAATTTGAAATGGAAACCATTCATAAGGGTTTTGTTAGCTTATAAGAGCACAAATAATCCTTCTCTTGTATGTGCTTGATGAAGAGGCCATAATGGCTGCTCCTACACTCCAAATGAAAGAGAGGAGGAAGGTTTAGAACTCCAAAGGGTAAGTTCTTGAGCCTTAAGGAGAGGACTCAAGAGGGGGGTTGCTGAAATCACTCTCCTAGAGAGGCTCAAAGGTTAAGAGGATGGAGAGGGCTGCTGAATATGCAAGAGTGCACACCAAAGGAGCTCAAGAGGGAAATCTGAAAGTGTGATGTGTGTTTTGAGGGAAGCAAGGGCTTGTTTTATAGTTGCATTGGGGCCCCATAAGTCCTACTATAGAGAGAGAATGTGGGCGCACTTTTTCAAAATTCGAAAATCAAATTTTTTTTTGAAAAATCTGCCGCTCCCGCCATTTTGGCGTCCCCAAATCTCCGTCATAACATGAAACCGTCCCGGAACGGCGTCCCGGGGACGGCACCCTGTATCAAAAAGAAATTCGGGACGCCAGCCGTCTCGGCTGAGCGTCCCAAGATATTTGAAATGGGGGACGGCGTCCCGGCGTCCCTCGGGCCCGGGGACGCGTCCCCCTGTGACTATGCAAGAGTCTTAAATTCACCTCTGATACAGTAGAGACCATTCATTCACAATAGCTACCAAGAAAAAAAAACAAGCTTCAATTTCATCATGTTATATAAATTCCCTAGGACTACTCATTCATATCAATAGTTCCCAATAGCACTTGTGCATGTTCCTTTGTAACTAAGCATACATGAGTGATAAGCATATGTAATTGAACATATCACACTACTGCTCTTGATACTCCAGCAAGAGATGCAGGTCAAAGTTTATACTCAATCATCATAAAGTACTAGTTCACACACAATTGGATCGATAAAAAGATAGATGATAAAGGTCCATACAATGTTGATGTAGTCAAATGCACATGCAACTAAACTAACAGTTCTCAATAGACTCTAGTATGTACTGATGCACATGTGACATAATACTGATATGAGTGGTCAGAGACTCATAGCCACTCATATGTACAAAGTACACATTATGTACATTTTAGTACAAAGACATATCATATATGATATATCATATCTCTACAGTCTACATATCTACACACACACACACATACACACACACATATATATATATATATATATATATATATATATATATATATATATATATATATATATATATATATATATATATATATATATATATATATATATATATATATACATATATTCTTAATTATTTATTAAAAAATTAGCCGGCATCAGCTAACGTCAGATATGTTTTACCGTACCCATCCGACGTCGGCTAAACGTCAGAAGTCAGAAACGTCAGGTAAACAAGTATGATCATACTGATATATATGTTGTGTCTCATAGGCCGATTTTGGCCTCTAATAGACGTTAAAAAGTCTTTCTTTCTTTCTTTCTTTCTCTCCCTCTCTTTCCCCCCCCCCCCCCCCCCCCCCCCCCGCCCCCCTCCTTCTCCCCACACACACACACACACACACACACACACACATCATCCTTGCATAGTACAAATAAAAAATACATATATACATGAATCATAAATACATACTCCATACATTGATGAACATTCAAATTTGCATCCATACATACACATTTATGTTTAGGAAAATGTGTATATACTACATACATACATTATTATCTGTTTATTTTCTTCCTTTGATGTTGAACAATGCATTGAATGCATTGAAACTCTAGGTTTCGTTTGGTTCTTGAACCGAAGATGTGCTGCACATACATAACAAAATGAACCGGTTCGCCTTGGCGTATATGAAGATAGATATGTTCCTTAAACAACAATGTCTAGGAGATATGGGATTCACTTATTTGAGATTGCGCCATATCCACAAGTTTATAGTTGATTTATTTTGGCATTGCATTAATGATATTAGGTGGTAAAAGAAAGATGGGCATGGATACATAGACCTATCGATGGATTTGTAGGTCTATTGCATCTTGCATTCAAAAGCCCAAGTTTTTTTTTTGTATTTTCTACAATTGTTTTGTAATTTTTCAAACTATGCATTTTTTGTAATTTTTCCTATGTTTTGTTTGCATTTGGTGCTAGGCTTCATAATGGTTGAGTTTGCCCATCACTTTCGGAAGTGATAGAAACTCAGTCCGCAGAGCTTCTTGTGAGTTCATGCTCGTGGTGTGTGCGCGTTGTGGGGTGTGTGTGAGAGCATGTATTCATTCTTAGCTCTATATCCACTATTGGGCACTGATGACGTTAGCGGGGATGCCATAGTATTGAGTCGATACTGTGCATAGTGGAGCTGATATGCTATATAGTCTTGTGGTTGACTACCATGAGCTTATAGTTGCACTTTCATTTGAAGGTGAGTTTGGGGTTTACTTGGATTCATTCTGGTATATATCATTGTCGCATTAGCGGACATGCAATTTTCACTTGTGGATTCTTTGTCCGAGTTGTGACCAGTCGTTAGGTGTGTATACCCTATCAACTATGCATTTTCTATAATTTTTCCTATGTTTTGTTTGCATTTGATGCTAGGCTTCATTATGGCTGAGTTTGCCCATCACTTCCGGAAGTGGTAGAAACTCAGTTCGCAGAGCTTCTTGTGAGTTCATGCTTGTGGTGTGTGTGCATTGTGGGGTGTGTGTGTGAGCATATATTCATTCTTAGCTCTATACCTATTACCCACTATTGGGCACTAATGACGTTAGTGGGGATGTCATAGTATTGAGTCGATACCGTGCATAGTGGAGCTGATTTGCTATATAGTCTTGTGGTTGTCTACCATGAGCTTTTAGTTGCACTTTCATTTGAGGGTGAATTTGGGGTTTACATGGATTCATTCTAGTATATATTTATATCATGATGTTGAGTTATTATCACATAGATGAGAGGGACAATTGTGTATTTGTAGCTTGTACATGTTGGGATGGAGGTTCAATGGTGAAATTGTTTTTTTTTTTGGGTGGAAAAATTTAGGGTTTCCATTCACTACTTTATGCACCTATGCAATGAAGGTGTTATCCCAAGGTTGGTTATCAGGTGCATGTGCGAGGAATTGTGGTGCTTTTTCCCTCATTCATACAAAGGAGAGGAATAGGCTTAGCACTCAACAAATGGAAAAATTAATATATTGCCAGACCAATCTAAGGATGTTGGCAAAATATCCCTAACATGGAGACTCTAAAACAAGTATATATGCATGATCATTGAATTTGATGCATCTTATAAATATGATTTTTCATCATATGTGGTATGATGATTATGATTTTTCACGCATATATGTAATACATCTTTCATATATAATTTACAAAAGTCTCTCTCTTCTCTCTCTCTCTCTCAATTTTTTAAAAAGGTGAATGAAGACACATTGTGGTCTTCAGTGGAGATACCCATCATCTTGTTTGGATGAGGATGAAGAGGAACTTCTTTTTGCCAATCTATATAGAGAGCTATGCTCTATAGATGTGAGGCAAACAAGAAGCCATAGCACCATGAAATGTCCAATGTTAAGTAGAAAGTTTGTTATCATAGGACTTTAATGAATAAAAACAGCAGCTTTGCTTCACATTGGGAAATGAATATTTAATAGTTTTATTTGATGTTCTTGCCTTTCTCCTGGAGATGGAATTGATTGGACGTGGAGGACTAGTTGAAATATTACTGATTTGTTATCCATTATGTTGTTATATGGTGTATGAGTGCTAAGTCAGTTTTTTTGTACCCTCCCTTCCTCACTTTCTTCTCTTGTCCGTGTCCTTTCTGTCTCCAAATGTCCTTGAATTAGTGGCTTACTTAATCAGAGATCTAAGAATGAATTCTCAAGGACCTTTTGACAGAGGAGTTCCAACAGTTGCTCGTTCATATGAGTAGATAAGGCTTGCTTGCTGTGTGTTCTGACTTCAAAATAATAAATTTTATATTATCATTATTATCTTCATGTCATCCTGTTTTCTCTTTTTCTTTCTCTCTCTATCTCTCTCCTAATAAGGATGGGAGAGAAGAGGCTGCAGCAAAATGAAGAAACAATAATCCTTCCCTTTTTTTTAGATGGAGTTCTTTGGAGAGAGAGATGCAGCTTGATATGCAGAGACTGTGGAAAAGAAACTTGGGCAGAGATGACAGGTGCATTGCAGACCATGGAAAAGAGGTAATATTATGTTCAAAGCTTTTTGTCACAATTAAGAGTCAAGACGTTACAAATGATTTGAGTAACATTGAGACGTGCCCACACTATATTGCGATTAACATGTTTAGACCGTGCACACATGCACATGTGCACATGCGCTCACACACACACACACACACACACACACACACACACACACACACACACACACACACACACACACACACACACACACACACACACACACACACACACACAGATCAATGGATGCTCTCTTGTGGGGAGAACTATTGAAGATCTACAAACTTGAAAACTGTGTGAATAAGCCAGTCACATCAAGTTACATCAATGGATGTTCCCATGTTGGAAGAACACCTGAAACTCTACGAACTAGAAAATAGTGTGTTTAAGAGCATTGTGGGCTTGCTGAATCCAGCGGCAGAGTGACTTTGTCAGTGAGCAGTCGTTCTTTGATGATTGTTGGAGTCGTCCCATTGAATATATGTACCAATGCCTCCTTTCAAAGACCAGGGTAGTTCAGGATTGCCAAATGAATGAATGGAAAACCAAATGTGATTGAGGATTCATTCATAGAATGAGTACATATGCAGATTCCAAAGGCAAAATAGCACAGGAGCAGGATCAAAAGCCATGCAGAATATCTGAATAGCATTGTTCAATGCATCAGTAGTTTGGAGAATCTGTGCCTCATAATTTCTCTCTGCTCTCCACAATGCAAACATGGAAACAGAACTCTTGACTTAAATGCCATTGCATGAATGCACCACATGGAAGTTTACTAATGATAACTCTCCAAAGTAAGAGGCAATAGTATAGAGGGAGTGTCTCATGTGAGTACAGATGCATATATTCTGCCACCATTGGAATGACTTTTTTGAGCCTCCAATGGTTGGTGTACAAGAGGGTGAAGTCCAATGGTGGGATGACAATGACATACTAAGAAGCCATGGAAGCATCGTTCCTTCTGTTGAGTGGGGACAATTTCCAATTTGCATCTTTGTTGTGATTTACAAACAATGAAGGCGACATTAGGCCATTGAATTTTTGGGTAGGACTTTACTGAAATCCATTAACTTTACTGAAGCATTTTTGCAATGTAGTGAGTCCTTTCTTATGAACTATGACACATCAGATCCCAAATCCAAAGGCCTCAGAGGATTCTTTAGAAAGGGCCAAAATGGTGATTCAAGAAGGGATCAGCTTCTTGCCCATCCATTTTTACCTTCCCATTGCTAGTGAAAAGCATCATTTTCCAAAGATTGAATGAATGATGTGGCCATATGAGATTTGAGTGTCAATGGACCGTGTGAGGATGTCTTCGACCAGGTCCCAAATCACCATTCTCCTTTGAGGTATATGAATTCTCACCTATGAAATGATGCATGATCGGCGTCATAATCATAACTGTTTTTGATGCATTTCTGACTGCTGACTTGTGATGGGTTTTTGACATCTGATGGGTACAGTAAAACGTATCTGACAGTATCTAAAGTGGTCCAAAATTTTTACAAAAAAAAATTCAAAAAAATAGTACAAACATCCAAGTATGATCGTATCATACATGAGTTAGATTAATCATTAGAAGCATTAGATTCATAAAAAACCATTAGATTAATCACTCATCATTAAAAGCAAATCACAATCATACAACATTGATAGTAGGTACCATGGTTATGGTCATTATAATTAGTATTTATTAAAGTCTAATCTGTCGACCGTATGTTGTATTAGCAGCCATGTGTGCATGGCTGATGGCTCTGAGAAGGTATACTATATATAGACATAATGAGGCATATGACTCAGCAAGCTGCAACATAAGTTCTATTGACTACATATAACATCTCTGGGGGACTTCTGTTTCAACATATATATGACTCAAATCATTCCATGTTGCCGGCCAATTACCACGAGCATAACATCACATTAGCATCCTGTTCATGAGACTTTCTCTCAGCCTCAAGCCCTAAGCTATGTTACATGTGTACATTGGCTTTGGGCCTAAGCTCAGCCCATCTCATTATCTCAAGTGAGTCACGAGTGCATGCCTATACAGTATACTTTGCTGAACCTCGACCCTTGACATGTATTCAACCTCTGAATTCTACTTAAGCTTGGTGATGAGCTATAGCCTATGCCCCTAAATCCATGGTTCAGCTGCATACCTTTAGTCTCTAGGCTTTAATGTGTGAATGCAGGCTCAGCCTTGAGCCTCAAGAGTCAAGTTTCAATGTGTGAATGCACTCGGTAAGCAGCAACTTCCAAGGGCAGCAGGTATGCAAGAGGATATATGCGAGCCTGGAAATAGTTGATGAGAAAGTGTGCTACCAAGGGCTCTCCAGACTTGATACAAGTTGAGAACATGGCCAGTTTTGTTAGTAGTTATCCAAATCTTAGAGCGCTGCTCTGGTCTTGAAGTGGTTATGATAAGAGAAATGGACACCAGTGGTCACAAAAGAAGGGGCTAAAATGCAATATATTTGAAGAAAAAGGGCTACAATGAGAGGTGGAGCTCACAGTTATAATCACCAAATGTTTTTTTTCTCCAACAGGGAGGAAAGGGAAGATTTATGCATATGTTTATTTATTTTATTGAGAAGAGACAACAGAGGGATATCTGTGCTATATTTGGACTTTTTGTTCGTCTTTCCTTTTCACTCATTGACCAGAGAATCTGACCAATCACCAACTATTAACATCTTGTGACCACACTTGAATGTATGAATAAATTATAATACTGATACCTTAAATATTGGAACATTAGAACTTCAGAATGTAAGACTTTTCTGCATAATTGTTGATGAGTTTTACATGAGGAGTGCATTAGACTAGTCGAAGAGTAGAATATTTTGTTGGAGGATGATAATGGTCATATGCAAATGTCCGGAGGCTTACTTGAAATGTAAAACACATAAAGAATACATGAAGGTCATAGTTGAATGCTGATTGTAGGGAGATCTTAGAGTGTCATGTTTGTTATATAGTTGAGGACCCGTCATTGTTTCCTCATCATCAGTCTGGGTTGCAACTGAAAGTTATTCTTTTCCTTGATGGCTGTCATTGTAAGAACAAGAAATGATGCTTTTTTCTTTTCTAGGTGCCTTCCACCCTAAGGACCACTTGAAATAGCAAGTGTAAAACTAATAATCACAAAGAATTTACTCATCACAGGTGATTACATAAGATCATAAATTCATGAAGGTGCATCTTGCATAGACAGGTAATTACGAAAAATGAGATTGTTTGATCGTTCATGCAATTGATCATGTAATGGATGAGGTTACTTCATGTATTAAAAAAAGGAGGAGAAAAGAAAAAAAAGCAAAAAAAGAAACATAACTTCTGTCTTGTGTTTCCTGTTCTAGGCTAGATTTCCATATCTTGATGAGGACGTAATGCACTCTCTCTTGAAGATGCCCTTGTGGGATATTGCTGATCTTAGACAACCTTTAGGGAAGGGAGATAAGAAAATTCTACGAGAGGTAAGTTAGGATTGTTTCGAGAGTTTCCTCAACAGATAATTTATCCCAGGTCATAATCTTGTGATATTATTTGCATAGGTTGCTCTCATGCTGGGCCTGAAATCTGCAGCAACATTGCCAAAGCGTGCAATCCAGGTTTATGTTGTTCCTTTCACATTGATCAATATTTTATCAAGTTTATTTGGTTAATAAGAACAAATGGGGCCATACAAGGTAATAAGTGGCGTGTTGATTTGAATAAAAGAGTTTTAAAAGTGTCTGATAATTGCTCTGCTTAAGTGCTTTTACTAGGCATTGATTACAATTGTTAAAGTATGTTTTATCTACTTGGGATGCAAACTACATTTGTCATATTTTGATATAAACCTCTCACCTCTTTTATTTTACCAGATACGAATAAATGGATTTTATAGAGTGCATGGATTAAGTTACAAAGATCACTTTGATTTCTGGTAAATAAGTTAAAGAAGTCACACAATAAAATTAGGAGTTTCATAATATGGGTTGTGTTATACAACATGCTAGTTTCATTCTTTTCCACCATAATACCCCATCAGCTTGTCATTATCATCAGGGAGGGAGGGAAGGCTTTCCCTGCCTAGCTCGAAGGTCCTGCTGCATATGTGTTAAAACATTATAGGCGTTGCATCTTTGTGGAGAAGGATGAGGCTGTGAGTTTCATTAAGATGAAAATTCATAAAATGAATGTCCAGATAAGGATCAGCATGTTGATAAGATTGGAGAAAAGCATACTAGTAATACTAAGAGATTCCAATCTGTCTCACGTGAACATGTATCCTCACTTAATGATGAGCTGTAAGAACTTGCTGATCTAGAAGACGACTAAAGGGAAATGAAGATGGGCAATTAGAGGCAAAAGAGTCGGAGACAGTTGTGGGGGGAGAACTAAAAGTAGATCAGTGTGTGTGATTCCAAAGTGTCATTTGGATCTTAATTTTTTTTCTTATTTCGTTCTATTGAATATGTTTCTTAATCCTACAATGCAACATTTTAATGTTTCTTACTTTTTTGTTATTTTGGCATTGTATTTTATTACTTTTGTTGAACAAAATCCAACATTTTGGTTATGTAATTTATTTTTTTTGTTTATTTGTTTGTTTTTTTTTTTTTTAATAGTTATATGATTAATTAATCGTGTGCAACTTTCGAACATTTACTCGAGTCTAAAGGAGGTCAATCTGATGTTGTTAAAAATGGTCATGGTTTTCTGTATGTCTTCCGCAAAGTTGTCTGAATTTGTCCTGTGCACTCTATTATTTTGTATAGCTTTAAAATATATAAGTTTTAATGCCTTTTTATGGAAAAGATATTTTGTTTTCTTCAGGGATTTTCGTTCTTTGAGTTCCTTCCAGCACCCTCTCTTTTCTTGTATACAATACAAACTCACATCTCATAATTTATATGTGGATATGTGCGTGGTGCTAAGACGTATGTTGCTCTGTCTTTCACCAAAGAAACATTGAGCATGAAGTTTTTGCTGTTAAACAGTGTTTTGACCTAATATTCAAACAGAAGTCGGTCAGCTTGTAGCATTACATGGTTTCATCGTGACTCTTTTCCCAGTATATTATGTGACGCTATTCAATGCAGAACGGTCCTTTCTGAATGGGATTTTGAGATTTCGAGTGCCGAGTCTTACCATAGTGCAACTCGAAGACAACTTTTTCCCATAGTCCCTGTAATATTTTTATCCCGCCACTTTTCCTAGATTTCTTGTTGTACATATTGCACAAGCTAAGAGTAACTGATACCTCACCGAAGAGAAACTCAACATAAAAGGAGAAACTCAACATAAAAGAATGCTAGATTATTAGGTTATTAATGTTATAATATTCTATTTCATTTCTCTTCCTCTTCCGCTTCTTTTTGCACGTAAATATGTATTATCCTATAAATTGGAAGGCATGCATTTTGATATGCACAGGATTTGTACAGAGTATTCTAGGATTGATATTAAATTCTAGCACACGCACTCCTATTTCGCTTAGCACTATGAGTAGACCTGCACAAATCGCACCTTCTCGAATGGTAAACTGACATAGAGGATTTGTACAATACTTCACCGTTGATATAATAGTGTTGCACATAAGCTCTGTTTCGCTTAGTGTTATGAGGATCCTAGTACAAATTGCACCTTCGTAAGTGGAACATTAAGATGGTTTCGGAAAGTTATCAGGTTATCATCCATAGAGTCAACTTTTATTCGCACTTTCCATAGAAATAACAACGCAGGCAATGTGTGTGTGTGTGTGTGTATTTGTGCGTGTGTGTGTGTGTGAATTTGAATCTCCCAACTAATGAATGCAAGGTTTCACTTCCAGTTTGGGAGCCGTATAGCACAAGAATCAAATAGGAGAAGTTTTGGTAGCAACCGAGCAGCAAACCTGGCTTCGGCAGGTAGTGCTGTTCTTCCTGACATATGACAGATGGATTAAGACAGAATGATTGTGTTTATTCGAAGTTGGTAAAAGTGAAAGCGGACAATCATCTCTTTTCGAACGAGGAGCGTCAAGGATTTTCCAATACTTGGTTGTTCTCAGCAGGTCGATTGCATAATAAAGCGAAGTGTTGAGATGCAGAAACAAAAGATAGTGAACAAGAATGATCTCATTGTTGGTGGTCAAGTTCTCAAAGCATGTTCTCATCATCGTGGCAATCGATCCTCTATCATGCACATCTGCGTCTACGCTGGAGTTTATGCACGCATTTATGCACGCATGCACGTGCATACACGCGCGCACCCATTTGGTCCGGGATTAGGAGGGATTAAAACGACGAAGGAATATTTATTAATCAGACCATGCCTTTTATAGACTGTTATGCGAGATCGTTCATAGATCTTAGTTGATTCATTCACGAACCTGGATATATACTCCAGAATTCATCAACGTCATTGATGTTTCTTTCAGTTGATTTGTCTTCTTTTCTTCTATCCCATCTTCTTTCTCTTTCTCTGATATTTTCCTAATGACGCATGAGGTGAATAAATGGCCATCGTCTCTATGAAAACTTTTCGATGAATCAGATAAATAACTGAGATCAACAGTTCTAGCGACCTTCGAGAACAGGGCCTATATTTGGGGGAACACGGGATTCAAGTTATATGGGCTCATGGAATTTATATTTACGGCCTGTCATCCATCAATGAACATCTATTTGGTATTCATTTGTAATTTTTCCAATCAACGATTGCAAGGCTTACTAGTGAAATAGTCAAATACAAGTTTTTAGTAAGAGTTTGGGTGACAGACTAGGTATTCACAACAAGTGTTCTTAATAACTTATATCAGATAAAGCATGAGAAAATGTAGTAATGGAAGAGACAATGATTACTTATTATGTCGCAAGTATCCCTTAGAGGCTTTTGAAAGCGTTGGGTGTATTGATACCATCATATTGGGAACATTTTTGAATGCTAGAAAATCTTTGTTCATAACTGGCATTTAGAAGGGATGCCAAAGATATTGATGACACACTATCCCAAACATAATTGACCTCATCATGCTACGAGGTTCTGACCTCTTCCTTCACCTATGTAACAAAGATTTGTAACTTGGAGTCCATACAACATTTTAATTCTCCTAAAAGCATTTATTTTCTTGGAAGTGATTGTGGAAGAACAAAAGTAGAACAATTCCCATGCATGATGATTGTCGTGGTCTATTGTGTCTTGCAACACCATTTTGTTGAGGTGTATATGGTACCGTTCATTGGTGTGAAATTCCTCTTTCATGAAGGAAATCATTAGACTCATGTGACATGTATTCACCACCACGATCTCTACATAGAGTCAAAAGCTTGTCTGAAGAAAAAATTTCAGCTACAACTAAAAATTCTTTGAAGTAAGAAAATACCTCATTCTTTGCTTTCTTAGGATTCACCCATGTAAGGTGACTAGCATTACCAATGCAAGTAACAAAATATACGTGCTTTCCAAAAGATGGAGTCTTGACGGGACCACATATATCACTATGAACAAGCTACAATTTTCTTGTAGTGTGTGTATGACTATCTTTTAGAAAAGAGAAACAATGCATTTTTCCAAGAATGCAATCTTCACATGCATTCTTTTCAATGGGCTCAATTGTTGGAAAAGTAATAATCGTGTCTGTCTTTTACAAGTAAAGCAAACTATTGAAGTTCAAGTGACCAAAATGAGCATGGTAAAGCTCTATTTCAACCATGGAAGAACTATGAGCAACCAAGGCATTTGAGGCAGCCCTCTTGTAGGTATCTAAGCGATACAAACCATTACATAATGTTTCAGACATCATGATAATATCACCATCACTGAAAACATGAACCATACTCTTATCATCAATAAAGTGTACATAAAGTTTAGCTTTGGCATTCAATGGAACTCAGATTAAGTTCTTCTTGATATTGGGTGCATACTATGCATTTTTCAAGAGAATCATACCTATATTAACCTCAGTTTCTCCTACTCCAATGATGGGATAAGAGGCATTCTTTGCATACACCACATGTCCTCGTTTGGGTATATCTTTCAAAGATGCAAAAAAAACTTTTGCATGAAATTATGTGCTTTAAAGCACCTCTATCAAAGAACGAATACAAATTAGCCTCACTCACAACCATACATTTAAAATGCAAGGATGCATCATAATGATATGTAACAACACATGCCCAAAAATCTTGAGCCATGTTTGCTTCATCATTCTTTGCATTTTAAAAATTTTCAGCAATAGACATGTGGGATTCCTTCTTGTTTTCATTGTACTTAACAAGCTTTCTACACTCATCAATAGTATGACCAATTTTCCGACAATATTTGCATCTCTTCTTGTTTTGCAAATAAACATCATTAGAGGAATAAGTGGAAGAAGAAGGTTGAGGCTTTCGTTTTGATGAGCCCAAAGTTGAAACATACTTGCTGTTCCCTTTTTATGAGATAGTAAGTGCTTGCATGTTCTCAATGAAACCACTCATATTCACTCTAGATTGTTCTTCTTGCAAAAGAAAAGACATAACCTCATCAAATGCATACATAGTGGGATTTGATTTTGCAAGAAGATTTGGATAATGCTTTCAACAATGTAGAGATGAGTGATGCATCCGAAACGATCGCATCTATGTTTGCCAATTGCTCTTTCAAATGGTTGATTCGTTTCACATACACATCCATACATACATCCTTAAGTTTCTTAATGTGTGTCAGAAACTCATTTTCATCCATACATACATCCTCAAATTTCTTCATCAAGTATGCAACATGTGCTTCATTACACATGGCATACAAAGAAACAAGAGTGTTCCATGCTTATCTTGATGTAGAACATGACCAAATGTATGGCACTATATGATGCTTTGTAGCTGGAGGAGTAACCACTTTACTAGAAGAAGAAGCTCCATCTGTAATAGTAGATTGTGAAGTAGAACCTATGACTCTTCCATCTACATCTACCATTATGTTCCATAGTTGTTTCGCAACATGTTTCATCATCCATACATACATCCTCAAATTTCTTCATCAAGTATGTAACATGTGCTTCATTACACATGGCATACAAAGAAACAAGAGTGTTCCATGCTTATCTTGATGTAGAACATGACCAAATGTATGGCACTATATGATGCTTTGTAGCTGGAGGAGTAACCACTTTACTAGAAGAAGAAGCTCCATCTGTAATAGTAGATTGTGAAGTAGAACCTACGACTCTTCCATCTACATCTACCATTATGTTCCATAGTTGTTTCGCAACAAGAACATGTTTCATCATGTAATACCACATTGGATAATTGGTCCTATCAAGCTTATCTTCAGTTTGAAGCATGTCAACCAAGTCATTGTTGTTGGCCATACTAAAGAACAAGAATGTGATAATATCTTACTTCAACAAAAGATGAAATGAGTGATGAAATTTCAGCTGACAATCCATCACTCTAATGGTAATTCTGATTGTATGAATGACTCGAAACAGGGATGAAACCCCAGTGCGACTGGTGGAAATGTTTGTTGGCCGTTGAAAATCACTACTCTATCATCTGAAGTCAATTTGCACTGTTAAAAGTGCACGCACGCCGCGACACAAAAAACCGAAACTTGAGAAGGAGTTGAATGTTCTCTGATACCACTATTGGGTGTGTGTAGAAGTGCAAGACACACAAGAGAAGCACACACAAGGAGCACAAATGCAACAAGACACATGGATAAGACAGATGGTTGGAAACTAAACTAAAGTAAGAGTTGAATCATATCCCTAATTACAAAGTACCACCACATATGAGTGAATCATATATGTGGTAACATGGGGAAAAAACCCCTAGCCAACACTAGAGTAAAAAGTGCCCATGTATAGGGAAAAGGTTCACATCAAAGCTACTCAAGGAACACATAAGTGTAATATGTCCATCATGGAAGTTTTGTATGGTCCCTACAACTTTGAGAATGCACATGAATAACCTCTTTTTGCATCTCTTTAAGTGCAATAAATGTGGGCTGCCCAAAATGTTGGCATCAAAGCTTTTTAATGTCATTGCCTTCTCCAAACGTGAGGTAGCTTAACTCATACAAGTTGTCTCACCACAATCCTCTTCCTATAATATTGCATTTTTCTTCCAAATTTTTGTAACATACTTATTCAAGTGTACGTGAAGGCCATAACTTTTTATAGTAAGTATTGGTAAAAAACTTTATCTTCAATATAGGGACATACAACACATAAGAAAGTTTTGTTTCAACAACAATCCTAGCAATATCATAAAAAATAACGCAAGCTCTATTTTTTGTAGTGTTGATAGACTCCTTGCCCCTTCCACTTTTTGAAGATCCATTCTTCTCTTCTACCTTCTTGATGTGATAATATTGAATTTTGTGGACTTTCTTCTTGTAATGGAAACACTCTCCCTTGAACTTATTTTTGTCTCCATCTTTTGAAGAGTCTAATTTACCTCCTATGGCATTTGCTATGAATGCAACATCTCTTTTGTTGCCACCACTCCTTGCCCTTGAGCCACAACTCCTCCATGAGTAAGGCATTGAATTCTTCAAAAGTTAGAGGTTGAGATCTGATTTGAGTGTTAAGAGCAGATACCAAACCATCAAATTTTGATGGATAGATTCAAAGACAATGTCAAGCTACCTCCTCACTTGAATCTTGTACTCTTGCTCCTTCCATTTGATCCCATAGATTCTTTATGGGAGTGATAAACACCTCTGCAATCTCCTCATCAACAAACCTTTCTGTTGCTAGTTGATTCCCCAACTTCTGAATTTTCTTTGATAAGGAGTTTCATATTGATTTCTCAATATGTTCCATGCTTCACAAGCCTTGGTAGTATGTTGAATGAGAGTTAGAGCACTATTAGTAGTACTTTTAACTAGAGCACATAGTGCATCTATGTTTCTACATCTCCAATCCATAGAAGATTAGCATCAGGAGGAATCATTCGACTAGGATTATTTGGATAAGATATTTCTTGGGACTCATGATCAATCCCAATGAAAGTTTGTAGAAAATCATATGAATCAAGGATAGAAGTGGTTTTAAGCTTCCACATGGTGTAATTTGTACCATCACTTTTACCTTCCATGAAGAATGGTAATCATAATTGCAACATTGGAATAATCCGCATCATTGTTGATAATGCTTGTGCTCAACCTACTTCTGTTGATGAACCACCTTGATTCCCATTCATAGATGATGGAGCTTAGACAATCTAGATAGAATCTAGATGAAGCGCTTACTAGTATGCAATCCTATGTAAAGCCACACTTGGGCCATGCTTATATAGCATTAACAAGGGGATTCAATATAGATAAATGTAGTCGAAAATGGAATTCCTCCGTCCATCACCAAGTACTGTCAAGAATTCTTGAGGCAAATTCAAGAAGATAAGTGGGCCAAGGAACAAGGGAATCCCCTTCCAATCCCTAAGATTAACTCTTTACAGGATCAATTTCTTGAGGACATCATCTCTATATGGAAATCAAATAGAACCACCATTATAAGATGGACTAAACTTTGAATTTTACTCCCTACAAGAATTACCACCCTTTAGGGACCCATGTAAATCCAAATCACTTGATTTGAGAGCCCACACAATAAAAGTAAAAAATGAAGATTCAATCATAGCTAGGAGCAGAGAGGTAGGGAAAAATGCTAAAGTGCAATGCTACCTCACTTTACAAGAGCTTCTAAAAGTAACAAAAATTGTGGACAGATGTGGTGAATTAAGCCCTAGAACTTGAATATCCTCATTCAAAAGTAGAATCTTGAAGGAAAGTACTAAAAATCCTACTAGAGAAGATTAGAGACATGAGTGAAGTTGAAAAATGTTGAAGATATATATGCAAGCTCATTTTCACATGAGCTATGCTTGGATAAATTTTCCAAATGTAAAGGTAAAATTAAATATAAGTATAATGATGAAAAGAATCTAGTCAAAAGTCATGATGAATAAAAGATACAATATATGTCTTTGTAGTGGGCAATCAAATGAAGGTGGTGAGTTAAGAAGAAGGCACAAAATTCTTCACATGCTCATTGGCTATAAAAATGGAGTGGCAACATGTTCTCAACAAGGAAAGAAAGAGAAAGGTCCCCCCTCCCCCCCCCCCCCCCCCCCCTTCGGGTGGCTAGATTTGAACTTGGAAGTCATTTTGTCATTTTGTCTTCTCATAGATTGTTTCTAGTCACACGTCACTTTGTACATGGTCATATTGTGAGGTTCATATATCAGTGTATATGTAACCATTTTTTTCATTTAGACAGTCATTGGAAATTATCTTTCATACCTTTTTTATCTTGATAGGTAGTTTATTTTTTCCAATCATATTTCCTAAGAAAAATGGCTCATAATCAAGTTATTTATAACTTGTTAAAAATCGCTCTTTTTCTAGTTTCATTGGTTAAACTCACATTTCCATATCATTTCATAGTTGAGAGCACCAATCAATCCAAGGTGCAGGTGTCTATCAAAGTGTTGAACCCACAAGGGCTCACTTTAGAGGAGCTTCTAAAAGTAAGACTAGAATTGTGGAAACATGTGGCGAATTAACTCCCAAAACTTGACTACTCTCATTGGAAAGTAAAATCCAAAAGGAAGCTACCTAAAACCCCTCTATATAAGATTGGAGAAATGATTGAAGGTGAAAAATGTTGAAGATATATATGCAAGCTCATTTTCACATGCACTATGCTTGGATAAGTTTACCAAAGGTAAAGATAAAGTTAAATATAAGTCTAAAGATGAATAAAGCTATTCAATAGTCATGATGCATAAAGGATACAACATCTATCTTCTAGAGATAGGCATGTAATGGGCAATCAAATGAAGGTGGTGAGTTAAGAAGAAGGCACAAAATTCTTCACATGCTCATTGGCTAAAAAAATGAAGTGGGCACACATTCTCAACAAGGAGAGAAAGAGAAAAGAGCCCTCCCCTCCCCCCCCCCCCCCCCCCCCCCCCCCCTAGAAGTCATAATTGATCCTAGAAGTCATTCTGTAATTTTTTCTTCGCATAGGCTGTTTCGAGCCACACATCACTTTGTACACAGTCATATTGTGAGGTTCATATCGTAGTGTATAGGAAACCATCTTTCATCTAAAAAATAATTGGAAAGCTTATCTTGCGTACTTTTTTTTTCATAAATATCACTTTACAGGCTTTATATTCTGTGAATTATGAGTCCAAGAGTGAAGTCCCTTTCTTTAGCATGCCTATGTGGAGCAATCCAAGATGCAAGTGTTTGTCAAAGTGTTGAACCTACAAAGGCTCTCTTTAGAAAAGCTTTTGAAAGTAAAACTATAATTGTGGAAACATGTGGCTGTTGGAGTTAGACGTTTGTGGAAGCACGCAAACAAGACAAGGAAGAAGAAGAAGCTTGGAGCACAACACACAATACTGAATGTATTACCACTAGAATGTACAAATTTCAGTAGCTTGTTAGGGCAATAGGCATATATATAAGCCGGGGGAAAATAACCTCCTAAAGAGGGAAAAAAGTGCCTCGGTGGTCTTAGAGTATTCACACACATCACTACCTAAATATATCAACAAATCCCCCCTGGGAGTGATGCGATGAACAAGGAGCTAGCACTCATGTATAAGGAAGTGCCAAGCTATGTGGAAATCACTCCACAAAAGGAAGTAAGCCCAGTTAGAGTCAAAAAAAGCATGCAAATTTGGGGTAGTGATCCCCCCTTGGGATAAAACAACCCAAGTAGCCGTTGTTGGAGAATTCCTCTCCTATTCGCAGCGGAAAGTGTAGAAGACCTTCTCAGGATCAAGACTTTTACCAACAGTTGAACATTCAAATGAAAACTGGTACCAATTGAAAAATGCAATGAACTTGAACCTTTGGTCACTCAAACTAGGCACTTAGAGCTTTCAAATGAGCTATCAAACACTCAATTTGGAGTAGTTTTGGGTTGGCAACTCTTTGCCTCAAAACACGCTACTTATCCACTCAGTTAAGCTGAAAAGTAGACTTCACTAAAACCTGAATAACTCATAGAAAATAAAGAATTTTATAAAACTGTTCTAGAAAAAGGAAGTACTCGAGATAAGCTTTCCAACGAATGTCTAAAATCTAAAATTGGATACATATATATGGAGATATGACTCTCTGTAACTCAGTGATGAGTAGCACCTCCTTTAATGTCAATCCGGGAAGACGTGAGGATGGTATGAAGACCTCGAACAAGTGATGGCACAAGTGCGTGGGTGAGAAGCACACTAACATGCACACATACACACACACGCACACACAAGGCAAGAACAAAGAGAGAGACAATGGAGTTCTTTAGATTACTCGAAAGTGCTCTTACAACTTCAATTCTACAACAAGCTAACCTCAAAAATGAGCTCTCTAGCTCTTTTTATAGTTTTTGACTAGTTTGGCCCTGTCCAGACCTAGTGTCTAGCCTAGTTAAAAATTAGGCTCCAGGTCCTATTTGAGGGCTTAAACGAGGTCTAAAATTATGAAAATTGGTAGGATGATACTTCTAATACTTCTCAAGCTCGAGGACTCCTCGGCTTGAACAAAATGGAGTTATAAAAAGGTGAAATGATAATTACAAGTTAGTGATGAGAATCACTGTTATAGAGATGTTGATTTGGAAAAAATTGAATGGCCTATTTGCCAGATCTTCGTTGACTAATCTGTCTACTTAGTCCTTCTCTTTGCTCTGACTCTTTCCACTGGCTTCCTTGTCTCGTCAGTCCTTGGGTGCCCTGACTGCTATCAACACCCCCCTCCCCTCTCTCGCATTTATCGTCCCTGACAGATCCTTGTTGCTGGGAGTGCTGGATGTAATATTCCACAACATGAGTGGCAAGCTAATGTTCTTGGATGCGTACTCCTTTGGCCAAGTCGGTCATCATGTGATCTCAATCAATTGGTCCTGGAATGTCCGGATGTGGCAGACATAACTGATCTGCATGAATGGCTTGTTCTACTGCGAATAGATGTAGCAAATGTGTTGGTCTGGGAATGAAAATTTCTGAATGATATTCCCAAAAGCCTGTAGAGAACATTTCTTCAAAGGTCTGCTTGAAGCATGCAGGTAAATACTTTATTCGTGCATGCCAGGCGAAGATTATGTTGACCGAGGGAGTCTGGCTCATGTCGTAGACTAAATCCTTGTTACCTTGAGAGAATCCGAGGGAAGAGATGTATGGAGCCTATACCTTCCGAAAGATTTTGAAGACAATTGTCATGAGCTCGAATATTTTCATGCACATTTTTGCTGCTATGTCGGGTACATTCTTTAGACGTGTAGACTAGTTTCAAATGGTTGATATCATGTATGCTACGGTCGGGGTCCCTCGAGGTGGAGCAAAATATGGATAGTTGACCCATGCTGAGCATTCTTTATTGTTGCGTATCTTGATTGCAAATGCTTGCCATGATCTGCGACGGACCATTGGGCAATAGCATGGATTATACTTGATATACAGTGGCATGGTCGCCCAGGTGCTCATCATCTCAAGGTAATCAGTTAGTAACCGTGCACGCCAATTAGGTTGGAAGATCGAGCCAACACGTGCATCTTCCGACAAGTCCTCCGACTCAAATTGAGTGGCAAATGTGGGCTCCTTCCACGTATGCCTTTTAACTTCTACATTATAATCATGTAGCAAGACATAGTAAGGCATGTATTGCGTCTTTGATGTTGTGATTAATCGTTGGTGGGATAGGTGCTGAAAGTAAGAAGATCGAAGAACAGTTTCTTCGAGATTTGTGAGGGATTGAATTTGCACGGCGACACGATCATCATGTGTTTGTCCCACTTTCTCAATCCGGGACTCCAATTTCTAAAGTGTCCTGTTCTTCCTCTGTAACTCGATCGTCGGGTGTTGGCATCGACTCGTATGGTTCTTCATAGCTGTCATCCACGGGGATTTCCACTACTGTATCAGGTTCTGGTTCTTCAACTGGGGAGGGTGGCCTTTCATATGGTAAGAGACATGCTTGGAGTTTTGCCAACTGCTTTTGGAGGGTCTCTAATTCTTCTGTAGATTGTTACAAGATTACCGGCTCCTGTTGAGCTATGTGGGCACTGGCGATCTGCTTCTTTAGGTCAGCACATTTAGCCTCTAACTGTACGTATGACTCCAAAAAATTTGCATGCTCCTCAAGTAAGATGCGAATGTCTTCTGATGGGATTTCTCTATGCTTGGTAGGGCTAATGGCTGCTCCTACGATTCCTTCCATAGCTGCTTCAAAGTTGTCTTGGTTTTGTTGTCGAAGCTGCTTGTTCTCGTCTAATGCTGCTGCCATATGCTTCCTTAATAGCGCGAGATTGCGTCTCAGTGTAGCATTGGATATCATTTGCGCTTGGAGCACACTTTCCAATTCCTTGACTGCTTTATCATCCACCGTCGATATCTTTGACTCCAATTCTGTGTGAGCCTGTTGTAAAGTGGTATGTTCTGCTAGGAGCGTTTGGTAATCAACTTCTAAAGTGTTGACTCTAGCCTGCAGGCGCTGAGATTCTGCATGGAGGGAAGTGGTACGTTCTTTCAATTGATGGTATTCTTGTTGTAGTTGATGAGCACATTGAAGTAATGTATTAGATGTGCTATTTACATTATGAGATGCAAGGGGGAAAGTTTGGAATGCAGGGGAAGTGGGAATGGGAAGGGAGGTAGTGAATGTTGTGTCTGCAAATGGCGTGGTGAGTGGTGAGGTGGGGTGTAGGGAAGGGGGAGATGATGGAATTGTGGGGAGAGGTGTTGTGGTTGGTGAAATGTCCATTGGGTCAGACAGAGTGGTGTGTGCAGGGGCTACCATGTAAGTTGGTATGGTAAGTGAAGTGAGTGTGGTGTTTGTGTAGATTGATGTTGCGAGCATCTGGGGACTCTGCCTCTGAGACACTAGAGTGCGGATGTACTGCTCCATGAAAGATGGGTATTGGGGTGGTGCGATCGGGTTGAGTGAGGTGTAGGGAGCAGATGGGAAGTATGGATCATGGGATGGGGGTACTCGTAATGAGGGATAAGCTGGGAAACAAAGGATGCCTTCCGTAGGTGGGGGGGTTCCAACCACACTCGGAATTATGGGGTGGCCACTTATGGGCTCGGAGGACAAAAAGGATAAAGTGTACAGGGGATTGGTGATGGAAGAGAAGAGGGTGTCCTGTGAGGTTGGCTCACGAAAGGAGAAGGATGCGGATGAGGTTGGGTTGTAAGTGAAGGTAGATGTGATGAGTGCAGTTTCTTCCATGGTGGGAGGCCGTGGTGGGGGTGGAGAAGGGGGGGATGGGGGGTGCGGGGGTGAGATGGATGATGTCTGAACAAAAGTTTCAGAAGTGAGGTCAACGGTGGTGGTGGGGGTAGCTGTGGTTTCGATGGTTATTTCTGGTTCTCTGATGGGTATTTTGATAGTCTTACCTGCTCGTGGTAATGTGTCGACTCTGGGTTTGTCATACCTCACGGATTGGCGAACTGCAGTGTGGACAGCCTCTGGAACTCCTAACGGTTCTGACACTAATTTGAGGGTGTTAATAAAATTTTGATCTACTCCGTCGTCTGCTAGCATTTCTTCCATCAAGGCTTGGCCTGATGCAAGGGAGAGTTGGTGCCTCTCTTGCACTGCTTTGATCGTATCGTATAACCTTTGTAGTTGAGATGTGTATGCAGACGCACCTACAAGTTCTAGCACTTGTTGCTCATCTTGATGCCCGTGGTCATATTCCTCCTCATCCTCCTCATATTCTTCATCTTCGTCGTCCTCTTCATCCATTTCAACTGTGGTAATAGGTACTTGGGAGGTTGTTGCCTGTGGTTGAACATTCCCCACTTGTTGTTCCTCTTTTGCCTCAAGATCTACGTCTCTTAACAATTGTTCGAAGTCTTCATTCGTGAGTTCTTCCAAGGGTGCACCACCGGGAAATTCAAGATCGGTTGGGACGGGAGGAAATATCAAATTAGAGCCATCGGTGCTGCGTCTTGGAAGTCGTAGTGTGAATGGCCGAACCCTTCGGGGTGGTGGGGTAACATCCGGTGTTAGGGTGGCTCCACGTGGTTGAGGACAAGGTACTTGGACAGTTCCTCTCATCTTCTTGGAAGGGGGTCCAGTGGATGTCTGGCCTCTAAACTGCTGTACTCGATTCTACATCAGGGCCCGTTGAATAGGGATGTCATAAGCCAAACACCTATAAATGATTCTAGTTAGAGCACAACATCCATATAACACGTGCTTCCGCGGCCATCGTTTGTGGGCTAGGTGTATCTGATCAATTATCCAGTGGGGTAAGTTGATGGTGAGGCTCTGTGTCTCTGCCAGATACAAACTAAACCATATTTTCTTGGGTGGCATGGTAAATCTATCTTGGGCAGGAAAAGCAAAGTGTTGCATGCACATTCGAAGATGTATTGCAATATTGGGCGTCATGGCCACCATGTCCTTGAGCTTGGTGAGGCTCCGATTCTTCATGTAATCAGGAACCAGGATCTCCTTCTCTGTTGGGATATGCATTCCTCGCATATCTAGGGCCTCTCTCACTAAGTTGTTCGATAACCTAAACCTCTTGAGCTCATTCCCCCTTGTTAGAGATGGAAGCACAAATGAGCTTGTACCTTTTGGGTGCTTTCTTGGAGTCAAGGTATTGATGAGATAGAAGCATCGCATGAAGTCAGGCTTTGGGAGCCGGGCACTGAAATATGCATCCAATCCTGCCTTCTCCCATATCGAACGTAGGCCTTCTTCATTTTGTAACTTTTCGAATTCCCTTGTAAAGAAGTGGTATTTACCTTGCTTCCCATTGAAGTCCAACTCTGACTCCCATAGGTATGATCCCTCTCCCAAGGGTCCTGCGACTTCACTAAACCAGTGGGAAGCCTTTCCTACAACATGGTATGGCCACTTGGGGGGTCCGCTATTGGTATGATTTGGATGGCCTGCAACTCTTCTGGCCTTTCATTTGTCTCCGGCATAATTGGTAAACTCTCTAAATCCACCACTTGCTGGCGCGTGCCTGCTTGAGAGCTCATTCCTGTAGCCTCAGCCATGTTGAAAAAATCGCTGCCGGTTCTGTGAGAATATATGAATGAATGTTAACATTGCAATGGACATTGTGTCCCCGTTACAACATTAACTTGATGAATTGTGATGTGGTTAGTGGTTTAGTGAGTGCGTGTATGATCGTGAGTGCGATGTGCGGTTAGTGGATGACTGCTATTTGAGGTGGTTAGGTGCAGTGTGGATTCAATTAGTATGCAGAGATGATTTTACAATGGGATCATGTGGTTTATTACAAGGTTTAGGCAGCCACACACAGTGGATGGCTTTTGTTTTTTGATTTTGTGGAGACTCTAAAGGGCTTGATCAGAATGTCTACTTGGAAATGAGGCTTTTTAGGGATCCATTTACAAGTGATTCTACCCGTGCTCAAAGAAGAATAGGTGTTTTGGTGTGTCCAATGAGAGTGGGATTCAGTTGTTCGCGTGAGTGAATTTTATTGTACACGGTGTGTTTTATGTGCAGCTATTTGAGCCCGCAAGCAAGCCTTAGGCACCCAAATTTGGCTTGATTGCGGGTCAGCCTTCACCGACTTCTTGGGTACCAAGATAGACTTTACTTTCGTAGAAGAATCCTTGAAGGATTTCTTATTAGTGTTCTGTAGTTGATCACTAATATGAAGTTGAACCAGTGGTTGTGACCGGACAGCAACAAGATGCTCGCCTTTCCGCACCCACACTTGTTTTGGTGGTTGAGGCACCGTGCTTTGTACTTTCTTTTTGCTTTGAGGATAGATCATCTGTTTCTTCTTCATTCGATCCGCTTTTGGTTGTTGCATCCCTATGGCCTTTGGAAAAGAAGGGAGTTCCATCGTATCCTTGACTTCTTTGTTGAGACAATCATCCCTGTGCATCACATAGTTTTGGACAAGAATAGCATCGTCATCTTCATGTGCACTCCTAGAAGGAACAGGAGTTTGTGCCTTTCCTAGTTCCTTGAGTGCTTCATTTTCTAACTCAAGTGTAATGCGGTTCTGATTTACCCAGACTTGAAGAAGTCCACTTCTTAGTTTTAGGTTGACTGCATGATCATAGATCCAAGCTTGACCCAAGACAAGAGGTTCAGTGAGATCCTCATCTTGACACAGTAGTACTTTAACTGCCATTAAAACATCCTGAATGTAGAGGGGAAGTTCCACCTCGCCCATGCAAGGGGTTTCCACACCTCCCAATCCTATAATATATGCTTCTATAGGATTGACACTGAATTTTAACTTTTGATAGTAAGAAAGTCTAACAGCACTAGTGGCCTTCAATGAGTCAATCAAGGCCCGTACTGTCCTTGCGCTGTTTCCTTGTCCTATCTCTAAAGTCACAAAGGGACGTCGGTCAATTATTCTATGAGAACTCACACCTGAGGCTTCACACATAGCCATATGATATCCAGGGTCCGCATGGTCATCTATCCTAGGCTGATCTCTACCCCGTCTTCTCAGTTTCATTCTTCGAATGCATTCCAATGCTTCTGCTTGTGTTTCTTCTCGAATTCAATTTTCCTCTTCTTTGCATTTCTTGTCAGTGTTGAGGCGACGGAGCATTTCCTCAGTGAGGGTTTCTTGATATAGTTTGACTCTGCATCCGCTAATGTAACTTGGTAGGATGTCGCCTTCTAGAGTGGCTAATTGAACTGCTCCACTTGTGGAGATCCTATTGATAATCATGGGTCCATAGCCTCTCTTCTCTAATTTCCATGCATGTTGCTTCAAAGTGTAGACTAGGACTAGGTTTCCTGCTTTCAAGCCTTTATCCTTCACATGTGCGTGAAAATATGCTTTTTGTCTTTTCTTGGCTGCATAAATTCCTGTTGCAGCTCTTAATCTTGTTTCACCTAATCGTTCAAGGTCAAAAATTCTAGAGGAGAGCTCATGGCCTGTCCACTCGTGCTCCTGTGCTAATCTCAATGTAGGTATCAAAAATTCCAATGGTAGCACTACATTTTGGCCAAATACCATCTGAAAGGGTGTGGCTTGGAGTACCGTTTTATAGGCAACTCTTTCTGCCCAAACAACGTGGTGTAGCTGTTTGTCCCAATCAGAGCGTTTATTATTCACTAATTTCGTCAGCACATTGCATAGAATCTTATTTGTGCTTTCGGCTTGTCCATTAGCTTGTGAATGATAGGGGGCAGAATTCTTATGTACTACCAAGAATTCTTGGAGAAGATTTTCAATGACTTCATTCAAGAACTGAGTGCCTCTATCACTAACTAGCTCTATAGGTAGCCCGTATCTAGTGAACACATTCTTAAATAGGAACTTACCTGTTGTTTGAGCATCGTTCTTCGTTGTGGCTTTCACTTCTACCCACTTGGTTAGATAGTCTGTGGCAACAATGATATATTCAACATGTGAACCCTTGGCTGGGGGATTAATATGACCTACAAAGTCTATTCCCCACTTAGAGAATGCACGTCCATCCATCATAGGTTTCAATGGCATCTCATCTTTGCGTATAGGATACTAGGTTCGTTGACAAACGTCACATCTCTTCATGTAGGTATGCGCATCCATGTGAAGGGTTGGCCACCAAAGACGAGCAAATAGTATTGCCTTGATCACCCGATCTGGACCAAAGTGTCCTCCTGCTACACCTTGGTGAACAGTTTCCAATATATTGAGGTATTCACTCTCATGGACACATAATCTGAGGTAACCATCCTTACCACGCTTGTATAAGTTATCTCCAATGAGTGAGTAGTCTAGGGCTTCTTGTTCTAAGCTTCTTCTCCTAACCAGAGTCATATCTTGAGGGAATGTTTTCGTCCTTAGAAAGGCTACTAATGGGGCACTCCAATTGGGTACTAGAGACACTTGGTACAAAGTGGCATGCTCCACAGGTGGTCTAACACAACAGACTGGGCATTCCTTACACAACTTATGGACATCTGCTTCCATAGTCGGCCAATGCACTAGAAGGCGGATCCTATATGGAGAAGAAAGCTTTTGGAAAAGAACCCTACACGGCGGGTACAGTGGGAAGCATCACCTTATGTGCTTCAGGTAAACCCATCTTTTTGCCCAGTACCCCGTGGAAGAGCCTGGACGCAATTTTGGGAGGGTCAGCGCCAGGGAAATATCAATAATCAGTGGCTCAACTATCCATTGTTACCTAGTCCTCCACACAATTACTTACCGACTGAGGAATATATGGTAAAAACTATGGAATTTTGGATTGCAAGATATGCTACAGTTTTGGATTTAGTAGTTAAAATGACCAATAAAATATTCAGTATCCTACTAACAGTAATCAAGGTTTTCTAGCATGCAAAATATACTTTTTTTAATTTCATCGGCATTACGCAAGGATCCGAAGCACTAATTTTTGATCTATCTACTATTCCAAGCAGCTTAACACTTATGCCATATTATTCTTGACTTATGTTTTTGCCATCAACATATATGCAAACTTTCGAAGAAGCATTTTTCACCGGCTTCTTCGAAATAGATTCAAAAATTTTTGTAAAAATGACTTCGAACCTTAATGCACGTCTGGTCGCTTATGAGACGAGCTTTTTTGCGGATCATCGGCAAGCACAGAGGATGGGGTAAAGTCAACACAATGGAAGGAATTTATGATATGACACGCTAATCTACTAAACCAAAGAGAGCAAGCAGCGATACAAACTTACACACACCCGCCACAAAAAGCCTGTCGGGGATGACAGAGTTCAGGAGGAGGGACATGTGGAAGGGGAATCAAGCAAGAAAAGAAGAAGAAGAAGATCAAAGTCAAAAACAACTCAATAAAGAATGAAGATCATAATACAGAAGAACCACCCTCTGCCCAAAGCCTCGTAGGGGCACGCATCAGGCAACAACGCGAATCACCCAGGTCCTGAGAAGTGGAGTTAAAGATCAATCAGAACCAGGACATTTCATGGGAAGGACGCACTAGGGCCAGGAACTATACATGAAGAAGTGCAAGACAATAATTGGCAGGTAGTAATCCTTCCGATGACAGCGTGCGGCGAAAAGAAAGTAAACAGGCTCAAAGCAATACAACAGGGTCACGTGTGCAACCAGGACAAATCAGAGTACCACAAGCAAGACGTAGGTCACTGGTGGCATGCGTGGCAGTCCAACTGAATACAGCAACCCAGATATGTGATATACGGAATACCAAGGGGCAAAACAGAAGCAAAGGACATAGATCGGATAAAATAACAAATTCTCTGACGGTCCTTATTGCTTCTCCGACCACTGGGTGCATGTATTCAGACCTCTTAAAGCAAGCCGAAGGCAGAAGCAAAGGACAAACCTCGGATAAGATAACCAATTGTCTGAGGGTCCTTATTGCTTCTTCGACCACTAGATGCGTGCACTCAAAAAACTTAAACAAACAGCCAATGAGAAGATAAAGCCTGTCAAGGGACGACAGAGACGAAGAGGGGGAGAGTGTTGCAGAGCAAAGAGAGCACAAGGCAGAGAAAAAGACGGGCTCCAAAATTTTTCCGATTTGGACACCTTATTTTTGTATTATAACCATTCTTGTAATATATTTTCCGATGTAAATGCACTAGAGGAGTCCTCTAGATGCATCCCCACAGAAGATTAGAAGCTTACCCATGTAAATTAGTCGGAAATTAGTCTTTGTGCCGGTCTCTTGTGTGAAAGGACGAGTTTTAGGGCACATGTATATAAGTCACTTGGTGACTCTTTGTAGAGACTTTTTGCCATTGTGAAGAAGGAGCTCTCCAAAAATTTCAAATTTTACCTCTTTCTTGCTAATTTCCATCTTCTCTTTGATCTTGTATGTGTGTGTGATGCTTGGAATGTGTGTGTAAGACTGTTGTCTACCCCTCCCCACTGTCTTTGAGCTACTGTAGTGTGTGTGTGAGCTTGTAGGAGTTGTGGCATGAGTGTGGGTGCTTCTCGCCATTCACTATTTTGGTCATAACTTGAAGCAGAGTTGTCAGAAATCGAGTGAAACGACTTCCAATAGATGCGTCTTGTCGAGAGCTTCGAAACGAGTACCCTATTGACTATATTTGGAGTTCGGAGCTGGGAGAAATCCTTGATTCTCTAAAAATTGCAGTAAGAGGTATCGCGGCAGACACTTTCAGTTTCTCAGTGAGCTTGAGAGGTGGATTAGTCTTTTCTCATTCTTAGCAGCTGAACCACTTCATGTTCCATCATGTGTGCACATGTCCTCATACACTTGGTTAGGTCGTTTGATCGGATTGATATTTAAATGTGTGTTAACTTCCCACTATATGCACTTGTGTTGCAATAGAGGTACAGTGTCATTGGCACGAGTCCTTGAATCTTCTTGACTCAAGTACACATCATTCTTGTATATCCTTTTATGTAATAGAAGAAGAAGAAAATTATTCTTCCTTGCCTCAATCTATGTGTGTACTCCTCCTTGTGTGTGAGAGTGTGTGAGTGAGCTCTCTTCCTTATCTCCTTCCTTATGAAATGGTATGAGAGCCAGTATGGCTATAACGACCTAGTGGAGAAGGCCAATAGTGAAGAATACGTGAGAAGACATGGAGAAAACCCGATTCACAAAAGACCTCAGATTGCTATGAAAAATAGGGTGAAGGTAGAAGGCATCAAAATATTTACGAGAGTTAATCCTTTAGGGTCACTTGTTTTTCTCATATTTCTGTTTTGGAACCATATTGACTCGAGCCCGCAAGGTGGGGCCCATGGAAAAATCAGGTTAGTTTGCAAACTTGTAACTTGCATTCTATTCAGTAGCACTCAAACACTCAAATATTCTAGATCGTGAATTTCAAGCGATTCTGTGTATTGTTGATACACGAAAACTATTTTTTTCTCAGATTGAACGGTCATGTCACAATGTGGCAATATTCAAGTAGAGGTAGTGCTTCTATTGTTTTTGTAGTGTTGCAAATTGTTGTAGCAATGGCAAGTGCAGATGGAATGAGTGAACTTATGATGATAAGATTGACAAGAATAACTTCCATGCTTGGATATTCAGAATGATAAATTTCTTGATGGGAAAAGACTATTGGAAGTACATCAAAGGAGAGAAAAAAGATGCTCTACAATTACCAGAAAGGAATTGAACAGTAGACTAGTTTAGAGCATATGAAGAATGGAATCAAGCAGCACAAAAGGTAATGTATTGGCTATCTATTAGAATACATGATAGCATGATTGGGCACATACAAGATGTCAAAACTCCAAAAGAGGCTTGGAATATTTTGGTCACATTGTATGCGACCAATACAAAGGCACAAAAATTGCAACGCAAGAATGATCTAAATGCATTGGAGAAGAAGGGCATATTAGTAAGTGACCACACCTTGAAAATCAAAAGCATATATGAGTCATTTGCATCTATTAGCATGAATGTAGATGATGATGATAAGGTGGAAGTGTATCTTCATGGTTTAGGAGCTGCATATAAGCAATTTAGAACTTCTATTAGGACTAGGGAAAATATTCCAAATTTTGTTGATCTAGTGTCCATGGTAGTAATGTCTGGTGTGTTAATTCAAGTGCTTAAAATCACATGAACAGTCATGCGGAATGGTTTAGTAGTTTGCAAAAATGGATAGCTCCTAGATATGTTGAAATGGGCAATGACACCACATCCTATGGAGCATACAAGAAACATAACACTATGTATGGAGGACGGGAAGGTAGAACATCTTTCTAATGGACTACATGTTCTGAATATAACAAAGAATCTGATTTCTTTTGGACAAATGGTTGACTAGGGATTACAAGTTAGTTCAATGCTGATGGTTTATATGTAGAAGAGTACAAATACTATGAAAGATTGATTGCCAAAGGAAACAAAGTGGGTAGGATATTCACCTTAAATCATTAAGTAGTTGGTCATTCTAAACTTCCACATGGGATAATTATCCTTATCCAACTTCTCTAATTCTTGACCCAACTCAACCATCCAAAACTTCAAGGGTTACCTCGAGTAATTATATAGTCCTTTGATCTTAAGTTTGTGAAGCTCCCCCTTGATTTGTAACTCCTCTTTTGCTTTTCTTTTTTTTTGCTCCAACCTTGTTGATGAAGCTCTTGCACCGATTTTGCTCTACTATCAATTGTGGAGAATGATCTCTCCTATGCACAACAACAAGTGTGTAGTGAGCCCTTGTATGTTTAGCACTTTGACAACCACCTACACCTTGGATTGCTTGCTGATCTCAACTCAAAAATCATATGGACATGTGGCTGTACTCAATGAAACTAGACAAAAAGATCTTTGCAATTAGCTATAAACAACATAATTTGGATCTGGTTTGGTTACAAAGCTCAACTCACAAAAATAGACTACATGTCTACATAGGTATGCTAAAGAACTGGACTTCACTCTCAAACTGATAAATCATGCAATATAAAGCCTTTTAAGAAGATATTTAAGATAGAGAAATTAAGCAAGAGATTTTTTCCAATGAGTGTTTAAATGCGAAAAATGATTACACATACACTTTGAGATGAACCTCAAATATGATTGTGTACAAAGTGACATGCAGCTGGAAATAGCCTGTGGGAAAACAAAATGACAAAGCGACTTCTAAGATCGAATCCCACTACTCAGAGGAGCCTTCTTCCTAATTAACAACCTTCATTTGATTGCCGACTACATGCCACTGACTACAAGGTAGATATTGTATCTTTATTCATCATGAACTTTGAATAGATATCTTAATCCTTATACTTATTTAACTTTATCTTTACCTTTGGTAAATGTATACAAGCATAGCTCATGTGAAAATGAGCTTGCATGTATATCTTCAATAATTTGCATCTTCACTCATGTCACCAATCTTATCTAGTGGGATTTTGGGTACTTTCCTTTTGGATTTTGCTTTTGCATGCAAATAGCCAAGTTTTGGGACTTGATTTGCCACTATTGATATATTTAGGTAGTGATGTCTGTGAACATTTTATGGCAATAGACGCATATACAAGCCGGGGTACTTTTTTCCCTCTTTAGGAAGTTTTTTTCCCCGGCTTGTATATACGCCTATTGCCCTAATGGGCTACTAATCTTTGTACATTCTAGTGGTATACATTCAGTATTGTGTGTTGTGCTCCAAGCTTATTCTTCTTCCTTGTGTTGTTCGCGTGCTTCTGCAGACGTTTAACTCTAATAATTGATATCAGAGTAGGTCACCGCTTCCTCTAGGGCATCGTCGACACCTCTCCGATTGCAATCTCGGAATTGCACGAATTTTGGTGAGCATACTCAGGGTGTTTCCAAGATAAAAACATCTTTGCTTTGTGGTGCCAAAATCGTGATCTGAGCTTGTTTCGGCCTAAGAACGCACTATCAAAGTGCTTGTGTAGGCTATTTGGTCTTTTTGTGACAAAGGTATACACTAGTTTCGGTTCACCAATATAAGCTTCTCGAAGTCTACTATAGGTCTAGCAGAATTCGTCTGGGTAGTTCAGTTCAACTTTTTGAGATACAATCAATTTTCTACATCAATGTATTTTAGTCACAGACCATGGCTGAAAGTAGTGATGTATTCCGTATGTTGGTTGTTGAGGATAAGTTGGATGGTACCAACTACCTGTTATGGGCTTATATGATGCGACATGTATTGGTTGCAAAAGGACTGTGGAACATTGTGTAGGGTGTTGAAAAACGTCCTATCACACCTGCAACTATTACAACTACAGATACTAAAGCTGATGCAAAAGGTATCGAAGATGATGATATTCTGCATTTTCATATTTGTGTTGCGCTTTTTGTTGCACCTACTATAGAGCAAATTCGTTGGGATGGTAGAGATGCCTAGGCACATGCATTGATAGCTTTGTCTGTCAAACGTGCCATTATTCCTCACATTCGCTCTTGCATAATAGCTAAGGATGCTTGGAATACACTTACCACATTGTATCAAGCTAGGAATGAGGCTCTTGTTGCTTACCTCCGAAAACAGTTGGAGAGTGAGCACATGAATGAAGGTGATTCTATGGAGAGTTTTCTAACAAAGATCAAAGACTTGAAGGAACAATTGATTTCTGCTGATGAAGTTATACCAGATGGCTCACTTGTGTAGACCATTTTGAATGGTCTTCTTGATTCATATCAGAGTTTTTCTTCTACTCTTCGGTTGATGATGAAAGGAAATCCAAATGCCTTATCATTTGAGGAGTTAGTCTCTGTTCTGTTGCAAGAAGATGAGTCGAGGCAGAACATGTCCATTATGCGTGTTGCAGATCAAGCTTTCTTGGCTAGTGAGAAGGGCAAAGGAAAATGGAGCTCTTGAACTCACAAGCAGAAATCTGCAAATGTTGCACATTCGAAGAAGGAAGACAAAGATGAGAAGAAATCAGAAATGCAGAAATTGTTTTGCAAGTACTGTAAAGGAAATGATCATATCATAAAGAACTATCCTAAATTGGCTGCAAAAGAGGCAAAGAAAAAGAGGTTGGAATGGTTATTGCAGAGGCCTCTACTCCAAAAACAGAGTCTACTAACCTTGTGCAGGATGAAGAATGGGCATTTACTACTGTTTGCAGTTTTGACCTATCTTCTCATGAGCAGTGCATGTCTGCAGTAGACTCAGATGTTTGGTACTTTCATAGTGGGGTGACCAAACATATAACCTCATAGCACAATTTCTTCTCTTCACTCGAGCCTACCCCTACAGGGAATACTGTTACATGCACCAACAACTCCTCTTATCCTATTATGAGAGTTGGTAAGATCATTCTAACTACTACTTATGGTAGTTCTTTCACCTTGTCGAATGCTTTATTTGTGCTAGGAATCAAGAAGAATGTGTTATCAATTTTTCCATTAGCCAAGATCGGCTTGGTTGTGAAATTTGTTGATGACAGATGTACAGTTTGTAATCTCTCGGATGGCGATGTTATTATTGCTTCTGGCATTTTATGTCGTGGGTTGTATGAGCTCATAGACTATGAAAAATCTGTGAATGATTTGGCATGTGCAGTACATGATTCTCAGGCTATCTCAGATGCAAAGCTTTGGCATGCACGCTTTGGTCATCTGAACTTTGCTAGTTTACTATGCCTGTAGAAATCTAAACATGGTGTCTTCTTTGCCCAAATTTGAGGCACCTAGTAAATATGCGTGTGAAGGCTGTATTTTTGGTAAAATGCAGTGTTCCTTATTTCCAAAAGATTGTTCAATTCGACCTACTCAGAAATTGCAGCTTGTTCATAACGATGTTTGTGGTCCTATGCAGACACCCTCTTTTGGAAATTATCTCTACTTCATGACTTTCATTGATGACTTTTCTAGGCATGCATGGGTATATCAATTGAAAGCAAAGTCCGAAGTGTTTATGTGCTTCAAACAGTTTTCGGTTCTAGCTGAAAATCTGTCAGCATGTAAAATGGGCAAGCTTCGTTTTGATCGAGAGGGGGAATATATGTCTCCTACCTTTAATGCATTTATGGATGAACGTGGGATAAAACACCAGTGTACATTGCCATATACACCTCAACAAAATGGAGTTGCTAAAGGAAAGAACATGTCACTCATGGAGATGGCAAGGTGTATGGTCAAGAGTCAGGCTTTACCACATAGTTTCTGGCTTGAGACTATTATGTGCGCAACATATGTACTTAACAGGTGTCCCACTAAAGCACTGCAGTCTATCACTCCGTATGAGGCTTGGCATGATTGAAAGCCATCTGTTGCTCATCTATGTGTTTTTGGTTGTCTGGCATATTCATGAATGCATGAACATCGCAGAAAATTGGATCATAAAACAGTAAAATGTATTTTTATTGGGTAGAGTTCTAAAAGTGAAAGTTATCATCTGTATCATCCATAGAGTAAATGCATTCTGGTTAGTCGTGATGTTTTTGTGGAAGATGCTATTCAACCATTTCTTTTCATGTACTAAGGAGACATCTGTTAGCTCCAAAGACATGTACGATACTTTGCTGCCTCTTTTTACAGGTGGATAGTCTAGTGCTAGTCCTAATGAGGTAACTTCTCAGTCGTTGTAGGTTTCATGTGATGATGCAGATCATTCCATTTCTTATGCAGATTTACATGATGCACTTATTGATGAGAGAGCTGATATTGAGCACGCAAAAAATATGCCAAAATGGCTGGTGTAGACTTTGTGGGATAGCAAATTAGATGCAGCTCTGTCATATCGTGCTCGATCGGGCTCTCATACTGCGTATTTTGCATCAGATTTCTTTGATATGGATGCATCTAGTCTCTGTGATGAGATTGAGCCTGTTTCATTTAATGAAGCACAAAATTCTGAACATTGGATCGTTGCAATGCAATCTCAATATGAGGCTATCATGAAAAATGGTACCTGGTCTTTATGTGACTTGCCTCCTAGCAAGAAGGCCATTGGCACTAAGTGGGTATACAAGCTAAAGCGTAAGCCTTATGGAACAATTGATAGGTCTAAGACTAGGCTTGTTGCAAAGGGTTATGCGTAGGAAAGAGGCATTGATTTCGATGAAACCTTTGCACCTACATGTCGTGTGACTACTGTTCGAAGCACCCTTTGCACCTACATGTCGTATGACTACTGTTCGGAGCATCTGTGCACTTGCAGCCCATCATGGTTGCAATGTATATCAGCTTGACATTAAAACAACATTTTTGAATGTTGACTTGCATGAAGAAGTGTATATTTTTCAGACCCATGGATTTGTGCAGAAAGGGCATGAAAACCAAGTGTGCAGGTTAAAGAAGACATTATATGGTTTAAAGCAAGCACCACGTGCTTGGTATAAGAAGATACATGCCTATCTGATTGCACATGGTTTTAAGAAAAGTCCAACTAAAAGCATCTTATATATTAAGCGTACTAATGATGTGCTTTTGATCATTGTTGTCTATGTTGATGACATGCTGCTCATTGGTCCTATTGAGAAGCATATTGCTAATTTTAAGGCTGATTTGCATGCCTCATTTGAGATATCTGATTTGGGGCATTTGCATCATTATTTGGGCATTCAGTTTATGCACGTGATGGTGGAATGGCTTTGTGTCAAACGAAATATAGTGACACATTATTGAAGCATTTTTGTCTTGAAGACTGTAAACCTATTGCCACTCCTATGGAGATAGGTTTACGATTGAGTCTTCATGATGCTGGAGATGCATTTGATGTTGTTCTGTATCAGCAGGCTGTTGGATTCCTAATTTACTTATGCATTACTCGGCCAGATATTCAGTTTGCTCTCTCACAGATGAGCAGGTTTATGCATTGTCCAGGTGTCAAGCATTGGCAGGCAGTTAAGCGCATCTGTCGCTACTTGAGTGGTACGACTTTTAAAAATAAAGAAGTAAGGTCGTATATATTTTTGCAAAAAGGATTTTCGTTAAATGAAAGGAAAATACAAAAATGAAAAATAGAAGCATTTACTTCAGCAAGTAGTGCCTGGGCAAGCATTGGCAGGCAGTTAAGCGCATCTGTCGCTACTTGAGTGGTACGACTTTTAAAAATAAAGAAGTAAGGTCGTATATATTTTTGCAAAAAGGATTTTCTTTAAATGAAAGGAAAATACAAAAATGAAAAATAGAAGCATTTACTTCAGCAAGTAGTGGAGATCAAAGGAGAATCAATCAAAAGACAATCAAATCCAAAAAAGCTCAACTGGAAGAGGAGTGGCTACTCAAAGTAGTGGAAGAGTTATGGAGAAGAGCTCTCAAACTCATCATGAGAGTTTTTGGTCACTTGGCTATAATAGAGGCAAGGAAGGACACTCAAGAACAGAGGAAAAAGGCGTGGAAGTCCCCTTGTGGCTAGTTCATTTGGTTTGAGTCATTTCGTTCTCTTCACTCTCATAGACTATGTCCAACCGCATACCAATTTCTGGGTAGTCTACTTGTGAGAGTCATATCTCCCAATATATCTATCCAATTTTAGAGTCTAAACATTTGTTGGAAAGCGTATCTCGATTACTTCCTTTATCTAGAATATTTTTATAAAATTCTTTATTTTCTCTGAGTTATTTAGGTTTTAGTGAAGTCTAGTGTTTAGCTTAACTAAGTGGACACGTAGCCTATTTTGAGGCAAAGAGTTTCCAACCCAAAACAAATTAAAATTGAGTATTTGATAGCTCATTTGAAAGCTCTAAGTGTCTAGTTTGAGTAAACAAAGTTTCAAGTTCATTGTATTTTTCAATTGGTACCAGTTTTCATTTGAATGTTCAGCTATTGGCAAAAGTCTTGATCCTGAGAAGATCTTCTACACTTTTCGCTGCGAATAGGAGAGGAATTCTCCAACAATTGGTATCAAAGCATTGGAGTTTGAAGAGGCTAAGCATTGGAACTAAAGTGAAGCAAATGAGAAGCTACAAATCAAGGAGGAGCTTTGTAAACTCAAGGAAGAGCGCCACAACATACTTGAGGTAAACTTCAATCTTAGAAGTTTTCAGTGGCTCATTTAGGACAACAAGTTGAGAAGTTAGACAAAGACAATTTTCAAACTTGGAGGTATAGAATGACAAATTACCTTAAAGGTAAAGGTTTATGGAGTCTAGTTACTAGAGATGATTCACAATCAGTGGACCCTCAAGATCCCAACATTACTCTGGCACAAAGGAGACAATTTGCTGATTGGGAAGAGAGGAATTGAAGGGTGATGTTCCTCATCTCACAAGTTATTTCTAACACTATGATGGATCATATGCAAAGCTTAGAAACAGCCAAGGAAGTTTGGGAAGCATTGAACAACGTCTCAGAGGATGCAACTCAAGAACGAGCTCAACAACATGAAGAAAAGCTCAAACCAAAGCATTAGTGAGTACACATTGAAGATCAAGGAGGTTCGAGATCAGCTAGCATCAATTGGATGCAAGATAGAAGAGGACAACATCGTCCAAACAACCCTCAATGGCTTGAGGAGTGAAGAAAAGTGGAAGCCCCTCATCACAAACATTCTTTATAGAGATCCTCTCCCAACATTCAACGAGATTATACCAAATCTTGTGGTTGAAGAGGTTGCTCAACAAGGAGAAGGCAACAAAGGTAAGGACAGCCATAATCAAATGTTATATGCAGGTCAAGGTAGCGGAAGGAACTCAAGAGGATGCTCGAGAGGAAGAGGAAGAAGCTACAACAACACAAATTTCAGCCAACACAACTCGGAGGACAACAACGACAACTCAAATGACAACACACATGGAAGAGGTTGAGGAAGAAATATAGGAAAAGGTCGAGGATCATACAATCCTCATAAACTTATAACATGTTATCATTGTTGTAAACTAGGACATTATGCAAATGATTGTTGGCAAAAGAATGGAAGGCAGAATTGAGGCAACCAAAGGAGCCAAAATAACTATGTGAGTACATCAAGTGAAAAAGACAAGCAAACCATGCTTGCCATGAAGCATGAGTACAACAACCCGAGAAGTGATGATAAAAATGGTTCATAGATTCAGGTTGCAGCAACCATATGACATGCCAAGGAGATTTATTCACAAAGATACAACCTCCAAGTGGAAAAGGATGTGTGGAGGCCGGTGATGAAACTCAACACACAATTAAGCATGTTGGAGATATCAAGCTTGGAGACAAGAAGGTATTGGCTGATTGTTAAAAGTCAAGCTTCAAGCTACAAATTCATGGGGAATCTTTTATGGACATGTGGAGCAATCAAAGGAAGCCAAAAGCCACGAGATTCCATCAAGAAAAGTCACTCAACCACTCCCCAAGTCATCTCAACTAAGTCCTCCAAGTTAGGAGGCTGATTTGGAAAGGTAGTTCCTTGATTTTAGGGACACACTTCTCACTATAAAAGGAGCATGTATCCGACTTCTTTTGGGCCATCTTCTTGGAGTTTTAGCTCATGTAAAGTGAGCACTAAGTGCTGGAGTTGTGATAAGCAAGCCCCTTGCTTAAGCTAGCCACCTGCTTGCTTGTTTGTTTTCTTTTAGTAGGCATATCTATGTGTGTGCGCAGGCAGTGTTGCAACTCTCTACCCCTGAGTTGTTAGCATTGGTTCTCCCTCATATTGTATCCATTTGATGTAATTCTTGTCTCATTGGATAGATATTAGAGTCTATTTCATGCTCACAAATTCTCTGGAGCATTCTCTGACTAATCTGGGAGCAACATTCATTTTACTGAAGTTGTGTGATTGATATCTCTCTTGGTGTGTAGGCTCTGTTGGAAATATTTTGCTCTTTGTTGTAAGGGCTGGTTCTCCTTCTCTATTTATCCATTTGCTATGATTTTTGTGTCATTGGGTAGCTATTAGAGTGCTCTAAAGATTACTCAAGTTTGAGATTCATTCTCTGTATAATCTCTAAGAAAAGCTTGTTGGAGTGAAGTGAGGTCTCTACTTGACTAGCAGTTGTGAGCATTCAACTAGCTCATGTTGTAGACATTTTGTGTAAGCATCCATTTGAAGTGAAATTTGTTGGTGTCTACTACAGGTCTACAAAAGCTCACTGGAGTTCTCTGCATAACCTGTGAGTAAGAGCATTTTTGGTGTGCAGAGGTCAAAGAAGTATACCTGTGGAGATCATTCGCGCTTCGTTGTTGCTTAAGGGTTGAGATACTTCCCCCATCAGTGGTATCAGAGCATTTGGGCATCTTGGAGGTATCACATACAAGCAAGAAGACCTCTTGGAGTTGGTGGTTGAAGATTTGCATCAACAAAAGCTTCTTGGAGGTAGCTCACATCAAGGGGGAGCTATTCTACTCAAAGTTTCAAGAGCGCAAGGTGTCCATCTAAGGAAAGCTTTGGATTGAGGTAACCTCAGAGCCTCATTTTCATTTTACACAAATTGGAGCATTAGCCAAGGGCTAGGTCAAGTATCAAAGACTAGATATGGGAGACTTCAACACTCAAATTGAAAATCTAGACAAAGGGAACTATCAACCATGGAGATTTAGGGTCTCCAACTATCTTATGGGTAAGGGCCTTTGGCGATTGATTAGTGGAAGTGAGCCAAGACCTAGGTTGGATGAAAATCCAACCAATGACCAGGCCAAGTGAATTGAGGCACAAGCTACAACCAAAGTCAGAAATGTGTGTGTTTCTAGGATATTCAAATGATCATAAAGGTTACAGGTGCTTCAACCCAAACACAAAGGACTTGAGGATATCAAGGGATGTAGCATTTGCTGAGCTACTCGTTTTTTCTTTCAGCAGGCCATATGGTACACAAAAGGGCTTCAAAATCTGCTCCAAGTTTTTGATTTCTATCTTAGCTTCCTTCATTACTTGGATGATTTGATCTTCAAATTCAGCCGTAAGCTGGGACACCAGTAGTGCCCTTTCCAGTCGGCTTAATTCTGCAATTTCCCGAGTGTTATGTTCAATGTGATCCTCCTGTTCCACCCGTATTGGTGAATGATGTGAGGGGGGAGAGAGAGGACGTACCTCATTCTCCATAGTAGCCTTTGCGGATTTTGGAACTACTGGTGTCCCCTCCCTTGTTTTCTGCTCTAACTGCTCTTGAAGCTGTTTAATCAATGCGTCTTTCTTCTTTATTTCCTCAGTAGCCTGTGCAATGGTGTCCTTATGTTTGAGAAGTTCTTTAGCAACGATGTCTAAATGATCGGTGTCTTCTTTACATTGCAGGAGATAACGATTTTCAGCTTTCTTCCATTTAGTTCATAGGGCAGCTGTGTCATCCATATACTTTTTTTCCCATTCGGCAATGGTGAGTTGCTCCTCTCTGAGCTGATCTTCATACTTAGCTATCTTTGTCTCCAATTCTTTGATATCTTGTTCTGGTTTGTCTTGAACCTCTATTAGCTTTTCACTGAGAAGGGCGGTCATGAGTTCTTTATTTCGATTCCTTAAGTTCTCTGCTTCCTCCATGCATACTTTGATCAGTGATTCCAGTATTTTGCTCCGTGCAGCTATTCGCACCTTCTCAGTCTCGCTAGCTTCGTATTTTGTCTGTACTTCTTGCAGTTGTACTTTTAATCTCTCGTTTTTGGTCAGTAACTCATTGCACTGCTTTTTGGCTTCTTGGGCTTCTTTCTCTTTGTTTCTTAGGTGCTCTCTTTCTAAGTTCAATTCTGCTAAAAGATTCTTACTCTTTTCTTAAAGCTCATGCTTGTCCTGCATTGCTTGATCATAGTCTTCATCAGCCTCAAGCATCAGTTGTTGTGTGTCTAGTGCGGTTCTGATCATATCTTGTACGACTGGCTTGAGCTGAGCTATGTCAACATTTAACCACGTCCTAGGTATGCTCGGAGCTTTGCCTGAATGCACATCTTTTCCCTGCTCCACGTGGATGGTTTCATTGTGTGGTTGTCTAATTTGTAATTGTATGTTGTGGATCTTTTCCTGTTCCTCCAGATCAACAGCTTTTGTGGCGCTCCCTTGAAATGTGACATCCATGGGGGAAGGTTCTGCCACGACCCTTATTGGGGTGATTCGTTTTCTATTTTCTTTTCCTGAGGCTCCTTTTTTGGTATCTTTATGGACATGTCGCGAGGTGGTGTGGCCTCCTTGATACGAATAGTGGAAGTCTCATTAAGTTTTATCGCATGCGTACCTTCTTGGTCTGCTTCCTGATTTGTGGTGTTCTTATTAGGATGCGTCAGGTCATCCGTCTTTATGCCTTCTGCTTCTTCATTGTAGTTAACTTCATTCAACTCTACCCATTGTCCATCATCCCTTGACTCACTTTGAGTATCCACATTTAATAGTGAGTTGTCTGTCTCTTCTTATGCATCCGAGTAGGAGCTTGAATTGTCCAACCCTATTTCCCGGTACCGATGGACTTTGGTGAGCTTTCTTTTCGCTTTCATTTCTTGTTGGGTCTGTTGATAATGGTGGCCTTGCACCGGTAAATTGACTTGGCCTTTTGTATATTGGTGCGTCTCTTCCAGGGCCCTAGTTAAGTCTTCCTCGGTAATCGGCCTTTGCTCTTCAATAGTTGTTTTCGGCAGTACATGCGTCCTTTTCGTGGCCGGAGTTTCCTCTTCCACTTGCTTGACTTCCCTTAGTCTCTTTGTACCTCTCATTCTGGGTTGAGAGCTAGTTTCAGCTTCTTCTACAATCTTGACTCGTCTTTTCTTTTTAGGAATAGTGGCAGCTTTGGCATACTTTGCCAGGGCCGTTGATGATGGCATTTCTTGCAGGTGCTCTCGAATGCCTAAAGCATGATAGATCAAGATAGTTAGAGCCACACTGACGTTGAGGAACTTTTTATTATTCCATTGCTTTTTTGCTTCAAATAATCTTTCTTGGATGTACGGAGTCAGATTAATTTGATTTCCAATATGCTTGATGGCATGTGAGAGTAATTGAACGATAAGCTTTTGAGGGGCCGTGTACCGATGCATATTTGGGAAGTAGAAATATTGGTGGATTAGTCAGACTTCATCCTCTATGTCTACTCGGTTGATGTCTATAAATGTTCTGGTCTTTGCACCTCGGCTTTCTTCTTTTACCACGGTAGTCCCATCCTTTTCCCAGCCAAAGGCTTCCTTAATCAAGTCATGTGTGAATTGAATGACAACCCATTCACCTACTTTATCCATCACTCGAGCCTCTGGCACCAAGGGATCATGCAGCGCTGGCTGTAAGGTGTTCATGTCCTGTGTACATCTTTGAAAGTCGGGCTTATAGATTGGAAGCTCAAAATATTTATGTATGCCCGCTTTCTTCATAGTGTCTACGATAGATGGGAGTTCATGTAGTACTCGAAAATCATGGGACATGATTAGAAATTGATGATCTCTATCCATAATTTTGATTGGTGCCAGGAAGAGGTACTCCCCAGTTGGTTGATCTTCTCGAAACCAGTGTCCCTTTGCCTTTGTGATACTCTGGAGTGGGAATTCCAACACTTCCTCTTGTACTATTGCTTCGGAATCTTTAGAAGCCATCTGCACTTGTAAGGAAAAGTGCATTAGCTTCAAAGGAAAGCATGCAACTGTGTAGTGCATTGTAGTGATTATTGTCGTTCCATCACTCCGTCTTTCATGGTTCTATGAGGGAGATCTCTTACCGCATCTTTTTTATTTCTTATCCTGAAAGAAAACAAGCGTTAGTATAGCCGAAGCATTTATTTATGTACATAGTATGTCCATTCCTAAGAGAGTTGAAGCTAAGATCTAATCTCTCTTGGAGAGTGTGCACCACAAATTTTATCGGGTATCTCATGTGCCGAATGCGTGGCCTTGTAATGTGGCCCTATTATGCATACTTTAGGTGCAATTGACACTTCATCAGTGCAATTGGAATCTTTGTCATCTCGATGGTCCACTCTTTGCAGTCGCTTGGGTTTCCAAATCCGTTTTATTGTTATGATGTTTCGATTCTCCTCTCTGCTTTTTCGTTCTTTTTGTTGTTCGTTTGTATCTTTTGGTAGCTGAGCACTAGAATTGTTGCTTTTCCTGGTTTTCGCATGAGTCTGCCTATGCTTTGTCGTTTGACTGTTATGATGTAGTGTATCCTCCCACTTGCATATCTCTTGCTTGGCGGTCTGCCTGGCCTGCTTGGGGATCCATATCTGATGTCGTGCTCTCTGAGCTTCAATCAAAGGCTTGGGAAGCCATACTTGCAAGAGTCTTTTTGGGTTGGACTTCGATGAAGCTGACTTCTTCATTTCTATTTTCTCCTTAAGAGTTGATGTTGATGTCTGCTCTTCCTTCTTCTGATCTTTACGTACCCATTGGATTTGGCCGTTCTTTGCCGTAAGTATCTGAGTGTCGGATTCCATATTGCTTGTCCTTTGTCTGGGTGAGAAGCAACTTTGGAGTAGGCTTCCTTAGTGTCGTGCTGCTCTTCAACTGAAGGGAGTGATTTTCCTTCTTCTTTGGAGATTCGAGGGTTTGAACTTGCTACTTCTTCTAGCTTGGTTTCTGAAATGGTTGGACTGGGATCATGTTTGAGTAGCCCTTTCGTGCATTTCCTTGAACTCTCGATGGTGGTGGATCGGGATAAGGGTTTATCTCCTAAAAGACTACAAATTTCTTTGTGCCCTATCTTGGCTGAAATATATCCTTGAGCTAGGTTGATACTGACTTCATTCTCAATGATCCAATCTTGTCCTAGGATCAAATCCTCTATTAAATCTTCGTCTCTGCACACTTATACTCTTTGTTCCATGGAAGAATTTCCTAGGTTGAGACACACTATTGATGTTCCAATGCATTCTAGGGTTTGACCTCCAATTCCTCTCAATTGGGCTTTGGTGGGACTCATGATCATTTGTAGATCTTTTATGACCGTATTACGTATGCAACTAAGTCCTGCTCTCGAGTCTATCAATGCATCTATCAATGTGTATTCTGTCTTGCCGATCCATAGGTTCAGGTAAGGTTGTGACATGTACGACTTCGTCGTGTCAGAGTCATGAACTTGGTAGTTGGCCATAGGGATAGGCTCTTCTCCTTGGAGATAACGTTCATCTCGTTGTCTGATCCACTCTTTTCGTTTCTTAATGCGTTCTAGGGCTTCTTGTCGGGCCTCCTCTCTAATCCGTTCTTCCTCTTTCTTCCTATTTTGAGCACCTACCAAACACGCTAGCATTTGATCCGTCAATGGCTCCATGAACCGTTTGACTCTGCATCCACTTATGTAGTTAGGAAGAATATCCCCATCTAGAGTGGCTAGGTTAGCCGCTCCACTAGTAGAGATTCTATTGATGATCAGAGGTCCATAGCCGTGTTTTTGTAACTTCTTGGCATGTTGTTTTAAGGTGTACACCAAGACTAAGTCTCCCTCTTTAAGTCCTTTGTCTTTTATATGTGCATCATAATATGCCTTTTTTCTTCTCTTAGCTGCGTAGATTCCTGCCACTGCTTGTAACCTAGTTTCATGTAACTTCTCGATTTGGTCGAGTTATTGGGATAACTCATGTCCGTTCCATTCGTACTGTTGGGCTACTCTCAAGGTTGGGATTAAAAAATCAATCGGCAAAATAGCGTTCTGCCCATACACTAAATTGAATGGGGTAGTTCCAATGGCAGTCTTGTATGCTACTCGGAAGGCCCAAATTGCATGATGCAATTGTTTGTCCCAATCCGACCTCCCATTATTGACAATCTTTGTCAATACAGTACATAACACCTTGTTGGAACTTTCCGCTTGACCATTGGCTTGGGGATGGTATGGGGCTAATTTTTTGTGAATCACTAAAAACTCATTCATTAGGGATTCTATTACTTCGTTAAGGAAGTGCGTTCCTCGGTCACTCACAATCTCAATTGGTAATCCGAAACGAGTGAATATATTCTCAAAAAGGAATTTAGCGGTGGTTTGAGCATCGTTTTTTCTCGTAGCTTTTGCTTCTACCCATTTGGTTAAATAATCTGTGGCTACTATGATGTACTCAGCATGTGATCCTTTGGCTGGTGGGTTGATGGGTCGTATGAAGTCGATACCCCATTTGGAAAATGCTCTTGCACACACCATAGGTCTTAAGGGCATGTCATCTCTCCGAATCGGGTGTTTATCCCTTTGGCACGTTTCACAGCTTCGCACATAAGTCTCTGCATCCATATGTAGAGTTGGCCACCACAAGCCGGCGAAGAGGATCATTTTGATAGTTCTCTCAGCTGAAAAATGACCTCCCATAGCACCCGCATGTGCCATCTCTAATATGGGTAGATACTCTCCTTCATGCACATATAATCATAATTGGTTATCCTTTCCTCTCTTAAACAATTGTTTTCCCATAAGTACGTAATCCTTGCTCATTTCCTCTAGGGATCGTCTTCTAGTTAAACTTATTCCTTCCTCATGTTCTCTGTTCTTGAGATATTTAACTAATGTTTTACTCCAATTGGGTGCTATGGTTGAAAATGGTATGGACATATGATCCTCCGGGATTGTCTCCTGGCATTCTGCACAATTACTCATGTAGTCATGGACATCCTTGGGCATGTCAGGCCAGTACACTCCTAATCTTTTTAACTCCCGAATGGTTCCATAAGTTCCTTGGTGTGTTCTCCATTTGTTCACATGTGCTTGCTCAATTAGTTTTTCTTGCTCATCCTCCTCGACACATCTTAGCAACACTCCATTGGGTTCCTTATAGTACACACTTCCAGCATGTGCAAATTTCTTGATTGAAGAATTTCCTTTTTGCTATTCTTATTGATTGAGTGTTGAATTAATTTCTCTGCCCACTTTGGACATACTTCCAGATTGGATAAGTAAGTGTCTGGCAGATCATCGGATACTCCACTTGGCGGTTCTCCGTGGGTTAACCTAGAAAGGTGGTCTGCTCTTACATGCATGTTTCCCTTTTTTACTACCACTTTGAAGTCGAACTCCATTAATAGTAAGAACCATCTTACTAATCTTCCCGTGTTACAAGGTTTGTTGACTAAGTACAGTAGGGCCTGATGGTCTATGAAGAACTTAAATTTATTCGCTAACAGATAGTGTCTAAATTTCTTAACTGCATAGACCATTCCTAATCCTTCTCGCTCGGTTGTTGTATAATTCCTTTCAGCTTGATTCAGTTGTCTACTGGCATAGGCAATTGGATGATCTAGTTTTCCCTCATCAGCCGGTTGGGCTAAGATACATCCGATTGCATGATTAGAAGCATCAACATGAATATGAAAAGGCTTGCTCCAATTGGGCGTTTTCAGAATTGGGGCTGTGCTAAGTCTCTTTTTTAACTCATTGAATGCTTTCTCGCACTCCTCAGTCCAAGTGAATTGAGTTAAGAGACCATACAGGGGTTTGGCTATTATGGCATACATGTGAATGAACCGACGGTAATATCCACAATGTCCCATAAAGGCTTGTACCTCTTTCGCATTCTTTGGTCTAGGAAGCTCTAAAATGACCTTGATCTTGTCCTCATCCATGCATATTCCATTTCTTGAGACTGTGTCCTAAGATCTTCCCTTGTCTCACCATGAATACACACTTTTCTGGGTTTAGGCAGACGCGATACTGATGGCATTTATTAAGTATTTTTCTTAATTCGGGAATGTGATCTCGTCTTTGATTCGAGTATGTACATAGATCATCTACATACACTTCCATGCTTTTTTTCAGGAATTCCTTGAAAACATGACACATCAATCGTTGGAATGTAGCGGGCACGTTAGTGAGTCCAAAAGGCATCACTCTGAAAGCATAGACTCCCCATTCGGTCGCGAATGCGGTCTTATGTTGATCCTCAGTAGCAATGGCTACTTGGTTGTATCCAGAGAATCCACCTAAGAAGCTATAGACTTCCTTTCCTGCTACCCTTTCCAATAGATGGTCTGTGATGGGTAATGGATAGCTATCGCGTATGGTGGCTGCATTGACCTTTTTCAAGTTAATGCACACCCTCAATTTTCCATTTTTCTTAGGCACCACTACTAAAGGTGATACCCACTCGGTGTGTTCTATCTCATATATGAATCCTGCAGCTAGTAGCTTGTCAATTTGTTCCTTAATTTTCGTTGCATACACCTCATTATACGTATAAGGGCGTTGTTTAGATGGTTTTTCATCTGCAGTCATTGGTATTCGATGAGAACAAATATTGGGATCTACACCCTTAAGATCCTTATATGTCCATGCAAACACATCTCGATATTCTTGGATCAGCTATATGAGTTCTTCTTCCTCCTCCTCTGATACATCTTTGCCTATGTAGGTGCATTGCTCTTCTTCGTCTTCCACTGTTACTACAATTTTTTTTGTTTGTTTTTTGTTGTCGTATGCTTCTCCATCTCTAGCCTCTCATTTAGGCATCTGAATGGCTACCTTTCTCTCTTCTACTTCATATCTTTTAAAATGTTCAGGAACTTCAAACGAATCTGGATCAGGTCCTATTTTACTCGTGTCTTCTGCTTGCTTTGGTATCATGGGAGTAGCTTCGATTGCTAAGATCTTGGTAGGTTCCTGTTTCTCTTTGTTTCGAATGGTGTCCAGGTAGCTTTCTTCGAAATCAAATTCTGGCTCCATTTCTATACTCTCATATTCCTCTTTCCATTCTTTTTCCACGATTTCCCCTTCATCTACTTCTTGAAGGACAACCATATAAAGATTTACATCATAACCTTCCTCATCTATGCACTCGTTCATTGTCAAAACTTCCTCATTCACGCACACATCTAAGGTTGCTAGAATTTCCATCCATCCATGCGGTTCAAAGGTCTCATCTGGAAAGATTTGAGGCATGTACCCTGGGTCCTTCACTGGTCAGTAGTTAGGATGTCTTATCGGACACATTTGCCTTTTAATCTCCTCCTTCTTGGTCTCTTTGCACATCCATAACTGAGCATCCTCGTGCATCCAAGATTGATCGCTTGATCCAGCACTATGCATGGATAGGTCGTCTTCCTCCTTGTGTATGGGATTCCATTGTAGTGGAGGGACATCTCGATAAGCGAATGTATGCAAGTTTATCTTGGTTGTATTTCCTTGATGTTGTAGGTACAATGAATCTCTTCCCCAGTCTTGCACTACCCGCATTTGTCTCATAAAGGGTCGCCCCAATATCATTTCGTAGTTGTTGGCTTTTTCAAACTTACAAATGGCTAGTGTGTGTTCGAATTCTACTCCACAGGTGGTTAATTTGATTCTCTCCAATATTCCTAAGGGTTTCTCCACATGCCCGTTTGCTAATTGGAGCTTCATGCGTGTGGGTCGTAAGGCAGGCTTCCCCCATTTCTCCCAAATTTCCTTGGTAGCGATTCCTACCCCGGCTCCCGTGTCTAGTATTGCCTTGGTCATGTACCCATTGTAAGTGACATGCAGACAGGTATTGCCTTCGTCACCTTCACTAAACTCTCCCACTTTATCCAGTGGGATTTGTCTTGTAGATATGTTCTCTCTTTCCTTTCCTTCCTTTTCTTGCCCTAATTCTAATTGGCTTGCTAATTGTCTCCATAATTGTGGCTTAAGTTGAAGTAATTCTTCCACGATCAACTTGCATTGTACTTTCGTTTTCTTGAGTTCCGTTAGATTGTGTGAACTTTTTTATGAGTTTCCTTTTCCTTTTCCATGTACTGTGGGTGCTCGTATTATTATAGACTCCTTTTCGTATTCTCCCATGTAATTCGGTAAGGTGGAAATGCTCAGGGTTTCCTCCCTCCTCCTATCGAGTCTTGATACTTCCTCATATACTTCCTCCAGGTTCGTATTTGGTTGATAAACTTCCACATCTATTTCCTCGAAAGGAGGTTTCGATACTCCATTTTTCTTCCATTGTTCTTCTCAAAGTCTATTCCATAATTCCTTCGGCCATTCTGCCTCTAAGTCTGGTATTATTGACACAGGTTCATCTTGAGTTTCCATTCGCTCATCTATGTTTTCCTTCCCTTTGAGTTCTTTACCTTTGGATTGGACACATTCTTTGTATTGATCATTTGTTACCCTTGTCTTTGGTAGAGCTGGGATAGTCTTTTCTAGGGTTGCTTGTGCTACCTCTATAAGTTTCCTACATATCGCTAGTCTCTCCTTTTCTAGCTCCCCTTGTGGGTAAAGTCTTTCGTGTTGCTCTATATTCGGCCCAGTCTTAATTCTAGCTTGGTAAGCTTTCAGCCACATGTCTAAGTCGTCTGGCTTTGAGTCAGCTAGGATTGATCCTGGTTTCTCTTTCCCTCGATTAAGTGGTGGCATTGGAATCTCCTCCCGAATCCTTTGTTCTTGATGTTCGCTTTTGTTTCGGGTTTGTTTCTTACTTTTTTGACTCTCATCTTTCGCCCATTTATTTTTGAGTTTTTCTCTTCTTTCCTTCCATTTTTGTACCTTGGTGTTCTGGGTACTCTCGCGTGGATCCTCACAATCTTCCACTACCTGAACTTTAGGGCTTTCGACTTTATCGCTCTCTTGTTCCTGTTCTGGTTGTTTCCCTTTTTGTTGCCTTATCTGAGCTCTAGTAATGGCTTTCAATGGCACAGTATATTCCTTATCACTTCCAGATCCCTCTATTACTTCAATTACATTGATAGGTGCAATGTCCTGGACTTTGGTTGGATTCTTAGGGCAGTCCGTGAAAAGATGTTCCTTTTCGCAATCGTTGCAATATCCTTCCCAAGTCCTACGTGGTGGTGGATTGTAAGCTCGAGGGCACTCTCTAATAAAATGGTCTCCTCCGCACCTATAACAAGGTCCTCTTGGTAGAGGTGGTCTAATGGTTGGTCTCATGGGTGGTTGTGCTTTAGGAGCGGTATACATTAGAGTTGTGACCTCAGTGCCATAGTTTGGGTCATAGTTTCCATATTCATAATAAGCCGGATCATAGGTTGGTTCGTAATCTAACATATTGGCTTCATATGGGTAGCAATCTCCTGGTGGCAGCTCATATCCAGGGTTTGCTGATTCCTCATTGATTGTAGATGATGCTGGCACTATGGCTCTCTCCAAATTCTCTTCGGGTTGGGCATATTTCACCGGTACTACCTATTGAGGTTGAGACAGTTGTCGCCCTAGCACTGGTTGTGGTGGTGGATATGGTGCCTGTTCATATGGTCTTGATACTCTTGCTGATGTTGGATAGGGATTGTATCTGGGCATTGTTGGAGCAAGTCTATGACAAGCCTAAGTATTGGCTTGAGTCCCACAAAGTCATAGAAAAAGCTTTAAAATAAAGACTATGTAAAGTTCACTTGTGAACTACCTCTTGTAACTTTTGAAGAGTTTACTTAATGTAAAAGTGAAAGAATCTTAAGTGGTTGAGTCCACTTGATCAAAAAGGGAAAGAGGAGCCACGAATTCGTGATTTGTGGTAGGTAGAGAATCAAATCAATCATTGATTGATTGGAGAGTAATTGAGGGAAGTTAGCCTCCCAAACTCAACTATAAATAGATGGCAGTTTTAATCGTGGTTAGAGAGACCTATGTGAAGACCTCCAAGAGCTGAGCTTTATGCCATATCAAGGTGTGATTACAAGGCACACATATGTATTAGTAAGTCCATTGTATTGTACAAGCAATATACTTTCATTTTCATGATCATTTGGCTTCATATTTCCATGTTCTTGTGAAGTGTACTACTCACTGCCATTACTCTCAGTTTTCTCAGTCAAATTGCAGAGATGTTTTCTCTGAGCTTGGTGCATCATTTTCAGTGACTTAACTTGATAAAGTTAGCTCTTTAAGTCTACTATATACTCACAAATTTTCATGTCATTTGGATGTTGCAATCTTCAATTATGTTCATTTGAAGTCAACAACGTCTGTTCATCTTCACTTCTCTGTCAGGTACCCGATTTTTTAACTCACCTTGTCAGAGCCATTTCTCAGTGCTTACTTATCCAAATTCAAGGATTTAAAGCTTGTTGGCTTCAGCTTACTGTCTAGTATAAACATAAAAATTTTCATAATCATTGGATTCCTACATTTTGAGTTATGTTCATTTTTCTGCTCACTGGTCTCAAACTGTAGCAGCCCGTGAAAATCGGGATGATATCATCACTTGTTAAAACTCATTCTCAGTGTGTGGTTTATTATTTTTGATGAAATTACTCTTGAAATTTAGATCTTTAAGCTACCTATAGTTACCCAAGAGGAATTAAGCTAATTGCTGCTGTGCTCAGAGAATTATGTAAAACACTGGACAGGTGTATGAACCAAGAATAGCAAGTTTTCACCTCTAAGCTAACTCCAACTTATCTGTTTTGATCTCTCGTTTTGAGAGTGATCTTCCAAGGTACATAGGGTGTCTAATACATCCATTGGCAAGCTAAAAGGGCCCACCATATACTCCTGGAGTTCATTTGGCTGGTGTAGATCAAGGATTTTGCAACACCTCTTCATCTTCAAGCACATACCTATCCATCTCTTCACAGTGGTATCAGAGCAAGGTTGGACAACATGGCAGATGGATTTCCTTCATCAATTGACAAATTGGATAGAGGTAATTACTCAGCTTGGTCATTAAGGATGGAAGCTCATCTCCAAGGTAGAAGTTTATATGGTTATGTGGCTGGAGATGAAGTTATGCCAAGTTTCAGGAACAAAAGTCAACCAACACAAGAAGAGCAAGAAAGATTGAGCACATGGTGCTCCAAGGATGCACTTGCAAGGTCTTATCTCCTCAACTCTATCTCAGATTTTTTGTTGCCTCACATTAGAAGTTGTAAGATATCTCAGGAAGTGTGGGATGCACTTGAAGCTTTCTTTTCTTCAAGTACTAAAGCTAGGAAGCATCAACTATGGCTGGATTTCACAACTCTCAAGAAGGCTCCCAAACAAAATGTGACTGATTTTGTCACAAAGCTCAAGGACATAGCAGATCAGTTGGGAAGCATTGGAGAGGTAATAGATGAAGAGCAAATTGTAAGGCAGGTCATCAATGGCTTGAAGGCACATGACAAGTGGGAAGCATTCACCACAGCTATGGATTTGTACATGGACATGCATGTACCTGATTTCAATACACTCATTGGACAACTACTTACTCAAGAGGCAAAGCTTATCAAAAATGGAGAAAGCTCTAAAGGTAGTCAATCTTCAGCTTAATACACTGATAAAAGCAAGTCCAAAGATAACAAAGGAAAGGCAAAGAAAGTGGATGATGAAGCAGGTACATATCAAGCTAACTATGCAGGTAGATGAAGACATGGCAGAGGTAGAGGAAGAGGAGGTAGACAAGGAAGGGGGAGATCCCAAGACTCCAACCCATGTTCTATTTGTGGATTAACTAATCATACAACTGAAAAATTGCTTTAGGAATTCCAAGAATCAAAGAGGCAGAGGATACAATAGAGGAAGTTATGGCTACTCAAGAGGAAGGTTCAACAATTATCATGGCAACTACAACAACTACAATCATTCAAACTATCAAGGAGGCTAGAAAGGAAGGAGAGACTTCAAGAACTACACAGAAGACTCAAACAAAGAGGATTCATTATTGATCATGAACATGGCTATGCCACAAGGTAAATCTGATGAGCATGTTTTCTACATAGATTCAGGTTGTTCAAATCATGTGGTAGGAAATGTGGCACTCCTATCAGATTTAGAAGATCCAAGGAATAAGCATGAGGTACAAACAGGAGATGATACAAAACATCCTGTGGAGAAAATAGGCAATGTCAAAGCACCTGATGGAAACATCAACCTACTCAGTAAGGTACTCTATGTCCCTACCATTACAAAGAATTTGATAAGTGTTGGGCAGATAGTAGAGAAAGGGTTGCAAGTCAGGTTCACAAAGGCAGGAGCATTTGTTGAAGATCCAAGTCAAGGATTCAGAAAAATTGCAAAAGGTGAAAAGACAGGTAGATTGTTCACATTTGAATTACAGGACACTAGAAACATTGCTCTTTTTAATTATGGTAGTCAGACACTCACAAAATTGGAAGTATGGCACAAAAGGTTAGCACATATTGGTGAAAGGTCATTAAAGCAACTTTGCAGGGACCAAAGTGTACTTGGACTCCCTAACTTGTCAAAACAACATATGATTTATAAGTGTAGTGCATGTGAATTTGGAAAGTCTCACAGGTTACCATTCATGAAGAAAGGTTATATGCATGGAGATCTCTTGGAGTTGGTTCATACAGATGTATGGGGACCTAGCAAGGAAGCTTCAATATCTAGATCAAGGTATTATGTCTCCTTTATTGTTGACTATCCTATTCTTTATGAAACACAAAGATGAAGTTTTTTCATGTTTCAAAAGATATTTGGCTCTTGTGGAGAATCAAACAAGTAAATCGCTAAAAAGGCTAAGGTCAGATGGAGGGGGAGAATACTTCTCCCATGAGTTTGATTCTTTTCTTCAAGAAAGAGGAATCAAAAGAGAGGTAACTACAAGGTACACTCCTGAGCAAAATGGAGTGGCACAAAGGAGGAATAGGACGATTTTTGAAGCTACAAGGTCTATGTTAAATGAAAAGCATTTACCTAATTACTTATGGGCTGAGGCTTTATCTACAACCACTTACTTGATTAACAGGTTGCCTTCAAAATCCCTTGATGGGATGACTCCATATGAGGCTTGGAATGGAAGAAGACCAAGCTTAGATCATTGTAAAATTTTTGGATGTATTGCTTTTGCTCATGTTCCTTCACAGGTTAGAGGCAAGATGGATCCAAAGGCAAAAAGGTGTGTATTTATTGGATATGACAACAATCAAAAGGGCTACAGGTTATACAACCCTACCAACAAAGGATTCTTGGTAAGCAGAGATATAGTTTTTGATGAGAACGATTCATGGTATGAAGATTCATGCAGGAAGGTCAATTTAGCATATGATCTTGAAGAAGATTTTCCAAAGCTTGGTAGAGAACAACCAAAAGATTGAAGAACAAGACACCTTAGAGGATGATGAAGAATCTCAGATGGAAAAGATCAAAGCATGGAAGTCTAAAGGTAAAGCAAAATTGCAGGAACTTGGACATGAGGCAGAATCATCACATCATGGCCTAAGAAGATCTATGAGGGAAAAGAAAAAACCAGAAAGGTATGGGTTTGACACCTTATTAGTAACTAAACATTCTATCTACATAGCACAGGACATAAACCAAGAGGAGCCATCATCCTTTGAAGAGGCCAAAGCAAAAATTCTGGAAGCATGCAATGAAGGAAGAGATTGAAGCACTTGAGGAAAACAACACTTGGGATTTGGTGCCCAAGACTTCATCCATGAAGGTAATAGGCTCAAGATCATGTTGGCAAAATTCAAGATGCAAGATTGTAAGATTGCAGGTACTCCAATGGAGGTCAATCACAAATTGAGCTCACATGAAGGTGAACTCATAGAGGACATCACATCATATCAAAGTCTAGTGGGTAGTCTCAACTATGCCACATTGACAAGAGTAGATATATGTTACAGTGTGAGTGTGCTAAGCCAATTTATGCACACACCAAGGAAACCACATATGGATGCTGCCAAAAGGATTCTCAAGTATCTCAAAGGAACCACAAATGAAGGACTTTATTATCCTTATGTATCTGATTTAGGTTTGAAGCTATTTTCTGATGCAGATTGGGCTGGCTCCAAGGAAGATAGAAGGAGCACTTCAGGTTATCTTACCTTTGTAGGTTCAAAGCTTATTTCATGGTCATCCAAGAAGCAACCCACAGTTGCTCTCTCTTCTACTGAAGCTGAATATAGATGTCTTGCCATAGCTACTTAGGAAGCTATGTGGATGAAGACATTATTCAAAGATCTTGGATTGGAGTTTGGAACTCTAACTATTTTTGGTGACAATATGAGTTCTATTCATTTGGCTGCTAATCCTATCTTTCATGCAAGGACTAAACATATTGAAGTTCATTATCACTATGTACGAGAGAAGGTTCTAAGCAAAGAGATTCAAATATCATATGTGTCCACTCATCAACAATGTGCAGATATTCTAACCAAAGCATTGGATGGTACAAAGCTTTACAAATTCAAGGCTATGATTGGTTTGCAGGTAATCTTGGAAGATTGAAGACCTCAAGCATACTTGGCTTGAGGGGGAGCTGTTGGAGCAAGTCTATGACAAGCCTAAGTATTGGCTTGAGTCCCACAAAGTCATAGAAAAAGCTTTAAAATGAAGACTATGTAAAGTTCACTTGTGAACTACCTCTTGTAACTTTTGAAGAGTTTACTTAATGTAAAAGTGAAAGAATCTTAAGTGGTTGAGTCCACTTGATCAAAAAGGGAAAGAGGAGCCACGAATTCGTGATTTGTGGTAGGTAGAGAATCAAATCAATCATTGATTGATTGGAGAGTGATTGAGGGAAGTTAGCCTCCCAAACTCAACTATAAATAGATGGCAGTTTTAGTCGTGGTTAGAGAGACCTATGTGAAGACCTCCAAGAGCTGAGCTTTATGCCATATCAAGGTGTGATTACAAGGCACACATATGTATTAGTAAGTCCATTGTATTGTACAAGCAATATATTTTCATTTTCATGATCATTTGGCTTCATATTTCCATGTTCTTGTGAAGTGTACTACTCACTGCCATTACTCTCAATTTTCTCAGCCAGATTGTAGAGATGTTTTCTCTGAGCTTGGTGCATCATTTTCAGTGATTTAACTTGGTAAAGTTAGCTCTATAAGTCTAATGTATACTCACAAATTTTCATGTCATTTGGATGTCGAATCTTCAGTTATGTTCATTTGAAGTCAACAGGATCTGTTCATCTTCACTTCTATGTCAGGTATCCGATTTTTTAACTCACCTTGTCAGAGCCATTTCTCAGTGGTTACTTATCCAAATTCAAAGATTTAAAGCTTGTTGGATTCAACTTACTGTCTAGTATAACCATAAAATGTTCATAATCATTAGATTCCTACATTTTGAGTTATGTTCATTTTTTTGCTCACTGGTCTCAAACTGTAGCAGCCCGTGAAAATCGGGATGATGTCATCACTTGTTAAAACTCATTCTCAGTGTGTGGTTTATTATTTTTGATGAGATTACTCTTGAAAGTTAGCTCTTTAAGCTACCTAGACTTCCCCAAGAGGAATTAAGCTAATTGCTGCTGTGCTCAGAGAATTATGTAAAACTCTGGACAGGTGTATGAACCAAGAATAGCAAGTTTTCACCTCTAAGCTAACTGCAACTTATCTATTTTGATCTATCTTTTTGAGAGTGATCTTCCAAGGTCCATAGGGTGTCTAATACATCCATTGGCAAGCTAAAAGGGCCCACCATATACTCCTGGAGCTCATTTGGCTCGTGTAGATCAAGGATTTTGCAACACCTCTTCATCTTCAAGCACATACCTATCCATCTCTTCACAGGCATCTCCCTGCCTTGCTCTCTAGGTGGATATCCATATGGTCGATACTGTGGTGGCTGGAATGGTCGTGTCTGTCTATTGAATGGACAATTCCCAGTGATGTGGTTAGTGTACTTTTTTTCTATGTGGCAGTACAAAGCATTTCCTGGTTGGTGCTGTCTGTTGTACGGGTACATTTGATGTGCACCGGTCCCTCCTCGCACACACATGTGTGTAGGGTGATCTCCTCCACATAGACTACATCTTCGTAGCATAGGCACTCTTTGGGCTAGGTGTTGGTAAGTTCTTTGTCCATAGAATCATAGTTTTTTTGCTAATAATTCCGTCAATTCCTCCATATTACTAGAGTTGGAAGTAATGGTACTTCGTGAGTCTTCTGATTTAGTGGGGCTGGGCGTGCTCTTGAGGTCCTCAGCTAGGTTATCTTCCAGGTCAATGCATTCCTGAAGACATTCACTCAGGGTTTGTAACCTCTTCACGTAAACTAAGGTTCTTAGGGTTCCATTCGTGAGTCCATCCAAAAATAATGAAATCATTTTTTGTTGAGTGGATCTCTCTGCAACCGGGCATCTATCCACATACTGATTGAATCTTCGGGCTGTTGTTTTCACTGTTTCATTAGGGTTCTGTTTAAGACTATGGATTAAAGACGCGCAATTGTGTTTGATCCCTCTCTTTGTGAATTCCCCAATGAATTCTTGAAAGAATTGCTCCATGTTTCCAAATTGATTAGGGTCTAATGGCTGGAACGAAGTTAGAGCCGTTCCTGTGAGGGTGAGTCCAAAAGACTCATACTGCACAAAGAAGTCGTCTACTTGTTCTGCCCTTAAAACTTGTTTAAATTTAGCAATGTGATCGTAGGGTTCTCCCAATCCATCATAATGATTTCTTACACACTTGGCCACCTGGATAGGTCTCAGTCTTCTCATTAGTACTGTCTAGCTTGCACCTTGAGCTCAAGTTCTAGTTTTAAAGGCCTGAATAGCACGATATTTCCCACGCGATACCGGTCACTGCTCGCAGGCGATACGAGAACACTGTGAAGTGTCAAATGAGTTAAATTTTTTGGTTCTTATACTTTTTATGATAGAAACTGAACACTACTAATTTTGGGTAAATTTTTTGGGCTTTTTTAGTGGTCTTGGCCTACTCCTACTTCACCTCTCTTCACTTCTCCTCTCCTTCTCACCTAACCCTAATTCCTCCTTCTCTCCCTTCCTACTAACCCTAACCCTAAAAACTCATTACACACACCTAGGGGATGTGAAGTAACAAGTGCTGAAGTGATTGACTACTTGCCACGGAACGAGTTCACTTCTACAAGTACGATTCCACCACACTCGATCTATAACCATCACGAAGGCACCTTGGCAGAGTGTTCCCCGACAACGGTGCCAAAAACCTGTGTACTTGAGTCAAGAAGATTCGAGGACTCGTGCCAATGAGACTGTACCTCTATTGCAACACAAGTGCATATAGTGGGAAGTTAACACACATTTAAATGTCAATCCGATCAAACGACCTAACCAAGTGTATGAGGACATGTGCACACATGATGGAACATGAAGTGATTCAGCTGCTAAGAATGAGAAAAGACTAATCCACCTCTCAAGCTCACTGAGAAATTGAAAGTGTCTGCCGTGATACCTCTTATAACAGTTTTCAGAAAATCAAGGATTTCGCCCAACTCCGAACTCCGAGTCAATAGGGTACTCGTTTCGAAGCTCTCGACAAGACGCATCTATTGGAAGTGGTTTCACTCGATTCTGACAACTTTGCTTCAAGTAATGACCAAAATAGTGAATGGCGGGAAGCACCCACACTCATGCCACAACTCCTACAAGCTCACACACACACTACAGTAGCTCAAAAACAGTGGGGAGGGGTAGACAACAGTCTTACACACACATTCCAAGCATCACACACACATACAAGATCAAAGAGAAGATGGAGATCGGCAAGAAAGAGGCAAAATTCGAAATTTTTGGAGAGCTCCTTCTTCACAATGGCAAAAAGTCTCTACAAAGAGTCACCAAGTGACTTATATACATGTGCCCTAAAACTGCTCCTTTCACACAAGAGACCGGCACTTTATTCACTAAAAGACTATTTTCCGACTAATTTACATGGGTAAGCTTCTAATCTTCTGTGGGGATGCATCTAGAGGACTCCTCTAGTGCATTTACATCGGAAAATATATTACAAGAATGGTTATAATACAAAAATAAGGTGTCCAAATCGGAAAAATTTTGGGGCCCGTCTTTTTCTCTGCCTTGTGCTCTCTTTGCTCTGCAACAAATGACCTAAAACAACAATACAACTAGTGCAATATATAAAGAATAGTACATAAGGAAAATCCTAATGTTTGCAAATGAGTGAGATGGTAAGAAAAAAATGTGCCATCACTCTCGATAGATAAATCTAGTAAAGCTCAATGAAGTATGGCTGACATTTTATCGGCATGAACACCATACATGTTAGAGAAATGAAAAAGAGATATGTGTCATCTTGGCTCATCACATATTGAGATTGATATCTCAATACATCCTATGAATTTGTGCCATGCCATTAAATAAAACATGCACCATTAACCTATCTTCCTTGTTTTCTCTTAGTAGAAGCTAACCTTCATCTGCACTTCCTCATGGCATTTGTTACCACCTCCTCTAAAGTCAACCTTTTCAAGCTTGATTTCTATTGTACTTCACTTCTCTTCTTCTCCTAACCACCATCTCTCTACATCATTCATTTCCTATTGCTGTGTAAATAGGTTTAGCATATAACTTCTCTTGAGGTAAGAATTCATAGTCATGTGAGAATTTTAGGAATGGGATAAGGATTCATGTTTGCTCCTATCAAGTAAGAGAGCTTGTTTCCGCACCATTTTAGCCTCAAGAATACATGTGTACATGCATAAAAATTCAATATATCATACCTTTATTTGTTTCATTTTCAAAATCCTTGTGCTCCTTTCTTCTTCCCAAAGCTTTTTGATACAAATGATGAGCCAAATTCCATTGATTTTTGTAGAAAAACTCCAAAAGAATATTTACGCATGATTAGAGAAAAATCCATAAAAGTAAAACTTATCATAATAAACTAAGAAATTTGTAAAAAAATACTCCTATTCTACTTGTAACTTGAAAAATCACCACACAAGGAGACTAATCACCCAAAAAGGGGGTTCTCATCACACAAAAAATGGCTCATTTCAACAAGTTTTGTCCAATCTTGCATGCCACTATTGTTTACAAGAGCATAATGAAATGAAAAACTCAAAATTTATCATGAAAAGCTTGCGTACATGTTGCTTTCATTTCATAAACCATCACATAAGTAAGAAGCAAACGCTCCTTAGAAATGGTATCAAAATTTTTTGATGTTGTAGCATCACAATTCATATTTGTCAAACCAAGGAGTATCTCATTAGACTCAAATGTTGAGTAGAAGCATTAAGAAAATGCAATGGTACTTCATTAGGATGATATTAACAACAAACTACACGTAAAATAAGATGAAAGCATCGTTAGTGACACAAGCTTAAACACATGCATAATCATGTCTCTAACCAACAAACTAACATATCACAAGCATGAGGCAATAAAGGAACAAGTGCACAAGCACATCAAGAAAGACAACAAGAGCCCTCCAAGCATTCCACAAACTAGCATGATCTCATTATCTCCAAGAATGGTCTCCCAAACAAGAGGTAGTGACCTCTTTATATACAAAATGGAAAAAATCCATGCTTTGTGGGATTTCACAACTAAAAGGAGAATGAATCTCACTTATTGGCTAGTGTGGCATGCAAAACACACCCCTATACAAGAATGCTTATTAAACAAATCAAATAGTAAAAAAAGGTAAAAATGATGATGAATAAGAGTAGGATCAAAGAACTATAAATATAGTTGTGTTTTCAACAATCATGAAGAGAAAGGTGGTGTTTTCTTCAAGACTTTATGTTGCAGATGCAGTTAGCTTTTGAACTACGAGTAGAAGCAAAGTTGGAGCTTCCTTATTTTCCAAAATCAAGGATCCCTAGTATCATATTCCAAGTACAAAATCAGGCTCACCAAAATCCACTAGAGTATCACCAAAAACAAAAGAACCTTGATAAAAGAAAAACCCTAGTGTGAAACAGATCTAGGTATGCAAGAATAAACATCCGATAGCTCCGGTGATTATGAAATATCATAAACAAAAGAGCCACCGAAGTCAAGGCAGAAGGTTGGAGAACATCAAGGATATCATTCAACATAAATATTCTCCATATGGGTGCCAAAGAGCTCAATGAAAGCGAACCAAAAACATGAACAAATTGGGTACCTAAGACCTACTTCAGGGCTCAAATAGCTACACATAAGCTCAAAAGGTTTAAACAATCTTCATCAACCTTAACCTCACTTGAACCTATATAAAAAGCTATTGTAAACACGCCATCATGTAAAATCCTCCCTAGAGTAATTTAGAAATGTGTGCTTAGAAAGTCCCATATCTAAGTCAAATCATCACTGAAACTTTTAGTTGTACTTGAATCCAATACTTGAAGTCTCATAATGGAAATGTGGGAAGTCAAATCATAACACAAAGCACCAAATTCCACATCATAACATATTTGTACATTATTAGATATATACTAAGTCTAGTGCATGATCCGAGTATGCATGATACACACTAAACATACTAACTTTAACCCCATATTAACTCCACCATTCACTCACAACAACATTCACAATACATAGAGATATTTCAAGCCCACTCATGTTGGTATAGTATGGTGAGCAACCCGAAAGAAGTTGGAGAAGCTTGGAGAGGCTTAGAAAGTTGAGTTGTGAAGTGGTGAAGTTGGTCCAGCAAACTAGCATAGGACTTTTCCTTACTTTTTGGATATGTAAAGTAGACCTTTTAAGATTTTTTGTTGTGCAATAAAAACAAACAAGTACTTTGGAACATCAACAAGAACAAGTTGATGCAAAACATATAACTTGCACCTTGACTAGCTCACAAAAACCTTCTAAAAATTGATGGAACTTATGGCTTCAAACATTGAGAGCAACCACCATAGTTACGATTGGAAGACTTCCTCTTACAGTGTGTCACACATAGGTTTGACTTGATAGAATGCATAAAATCCCTAATGTATATCAATCAATGAAGGAGCAATCACCTTAGCAGTGACTAGATGTCATGTCGAATTTTCAGGGATGTGCAGACAATTACCATGAGACTTTAAAACACCGATTTCTCTAGTTACTAAATCAAATGTCTTGAAAACTTGTATACATAATTTAGATGATCATATCTTTCCAATGAATGCTTAAACACTAGATTTGGAGCTCTGGAGAGAGAGCAACAATCTCTACAAGTTGACCGAGTTTGAAGAAGAAGGAGAAGAGAATTGAAGTGGCACTAAGCAATGATCAAAGAGTATATGTATTGCTTCAAATCAACAATCTACTTAATTTATAATTGTTTTGTAGTCTTTATATAGACTCTTGAGGATATGACCACACCTTTTCTTCATGAATTTGAACTCAAAATTAGTTGGGTTTGAGAGTTTAGATTGATTGGAATCTTTTCCTACAATCTAGGAAAAGAGAAAGTTGAAGTCATATCTAATTCTTGATTGATTGATTGAGAATCAATCTCAACCACTTCTAACTCATGGATTTTAGGCTTTTTACTCTTTCCTTTTACAAAGTTAAATACCTTGAACCTTACAAGAAATGATCATAAGTGATCAACCTATTAATACAGGGAAATAATGTGCACATAAGTGCTATTCTTCAAGGTACATATATGGGTAGATGGTGCCATACCATCCAAATGATGGATTTTATGAAGAGCATATCCACCTCAAGCATAATGCAAGCTTGATAGGTTGAATCACTACCATAGCTTTGAATCTACAAAGCTTTATCCCATCAAGTGCCTTTATCATCATGTCTACTATTTGCTTCTCAATAGGAACAAATGAAATGTCAATTTCCTTTGCCATAAGCTTCTCTCTTACAAAGTGGTAATGGACTTCAATGTGATTTGTCCTTGCATGAGAAATTGGATTTGCAGCTAGATGCATGGAACTTATATTATCTCGAAGTAAGTGAGGTTTGGAACTTACAAGTCCCAAATCTGAGTACACCTCCTTGAGCCATATTGCTTCTTAAGTTGCAATAGTTAGACCTCCATGTTCTGCTTCAATTGAAGATAAAGCAGTTGTTGGTTACTTCTTGGAACCCCATGACACCAATTTTGAACCTGCAAATGCTATCTAGAGGTACTTCTTCTATCATCCATTGCTCCTGCCCAATCTACATTTGAATAGATTTTGATATCCAAATCTGAAGAGTAAGGATAATAGATACCTGGATTTTGTTGTCTTAAGGTGTTGAAGCTCAAAGTCAAGGACAAAGCATGGAAGCACATCAAAAGGTGGACACACGAGGAAAGGGAGCAAGTAGGGAGCTCCAACTACAAAAATAGTGATTTTCATCACTAGAAACCATTGTAAATACCATTATCTATTTTTAGTAACTCCATTTTGTTCAAGCCGAGGAGTCCTCGAGCTTGAGGAGTATTAGAAGTACCATCATACCAATTTTCATAATTTTTAGACTTCGTTTGAGCCCTCAAATAAGCCCTGGAACCTAATTTTTAACTAGGCCGGATACTAGGTCTGGACAGGGCCAAAACTAGTCAAAAAACTATAAAAAGAGCTAGAGAGCTCATTTTTGAGGTTAGCTTGTTAGAGAATAGAACTTTTGTAAGAGAACTCTTTTGCAATCTAAGCTTTCCATTGTTCCTCTCTTTGATCTTACTTTGTGCACGTGTGTGTGTATGTGTGTGCATGTTTGTGTGCTTTCACTCACGCACTTGTGCCTTCACTTGCTCGTGGTCTTCATACCGGTCCTCACGTCTCCACGGATTGACAAGTAAAGGAGGTGGTGCTTACGCTTGAGCTACACCAAATTTTGGCGCCGTTGCCGGGGAGAGAGCCTCGAGGACGAGCGTTGTGATGGTAAGATCGTAGATTTGCGACGTTGGAAGGTAAAAAAACTGTCATTTCAGTTCATTTTCTGTTTTTTCCTCTTCATCTTCATCATCATCATCATCTCCACCTTCTTCCATCTTCTTCTTCATAGAAAATTCTTGTTTTTTAGTGCATTTTCACCATCTTCATACCATTTTTCATGCATTATTGTGTGGGAAGGAGTTAGGAGAAGCAAGGGAGAGCAAGCGCTGCATTTTTTTTATGATTTTCTGCTCATACGGAGCTCGCCATAGCCGGCGCTCAGAAATTTGAATTTCCCGCCAAAAAACGCGATTCTGTGATGAAAATCGCGATTCTGTGAAAATTCAAAATTTTTTGAAAAATCACGATTTTCAGTTTTCCCGCCTAAAAGTTGGTTGAAAAAAGTCGCGATTCTGTGTTTTTCTCAAAAAAAAAAAAAAAAACACGATTCTCTGCTCAAAATCGCGATTCTCAAAAAAACACGATTCTCTGCTCAAAATCGCGATTCTCAAAAAAACACGATTCTCTGCTCAAAATCGCGATTCTCACAAATCACGATTTTCAGCCAAAAATACGATTTTGAGAAAAACACGATTCTGTGGGACAAAATCGCGATTTTCAAGTCAAAAACACGATTTTGTGAAAAACACGACTTTCTGCTCAAAATCGCGATTCTCACAAATCACGATTTTCAGCGAAAAATACGATTTTGAGAAAAACACGATTCTCTATGACAAAATCGCGATTTTCATGCCAAAAACACGATTTTGTGAAAAAGGCGATTCTGTGAAAACACGAATTTTTGCTCAAAATCGCGATTTTCAAAAACACGATTTTGTGCTCAACATCGCGATTTTCATGTGAAAAATACGATTCTGAGAAAACACGATTTTCAGTCAAAAACACGATTTTGTGAATCACGATTCTCTGAGTCAAAATCGCGATTCTCTAAAACACGATTTTGTGATCAACATCGCGATTTTCAAATCACGATTTTCTGCTCAAAATCGCGATTTTCAAAAACACGATTTTGTGATCAACATCGCGATTTTCAAATCACGATTTTCTGCTCAAAATCGCGATTTTCAAAAACACGATTTTGTGATCAACATCGCGATTTTCAAATCACGATTTTCTGCTCAAAATCGCGATTTTCAAAAACACGATTTTGTGCTCAACATCGCGATTTTCTGAGTTCACAAAATCGTGATTCTCTGAAAGTTCACAAAATCGCGATTCTCTCCAAAGGCCCTGTTTGCCTGTTTTGACCCCCAGGAGCCTGAATTGGCATAACTTTTTCATCCAAAGTCCATTTTTTGAGCTCTATAGCTTGTTGGAAAGCTATAGAGTAATAATGCGTTGATTTTGAGATAGGATAATTTGAAGTTGACCCTCAGGTGGGACTAGGGAACCAAGGGGGCTCCAAAGAATTTTGAACCATACCAAAGGGAAAATTTGGACTCTTGACTAAAGCTTATGAACCTGAGATCTGGTAGACACTTAGGCAAGGATAAACAAAGCATTAGATCTTCTGAGGCTAGTGTCAACCATACATCCAAGTCTTGGACACAACAACTAAGTGGTGATCTTTTACTAAGTTCAGACACAAGTGATTCAGAAATGTCTTTTAGCATGGGAAAACCTGCAGGTGGCTCAGGGACTGCCCATCTACAAACACCGGAAGGTCCCTATAAGACACAGTTGGAATATATTCGGACCAACCAATTAGGTGCTCGCATCTATGAGGATGGTCTGAGGCGATCAGTGGTCCAACTCAAAAATCCAGATCAATCCTTTGGACTTGAACACCCGGTGGTCAAGTTCGAAGAGGGTTCATACATTGATAAGGAAGGAACCATGTATGTGGTTACCAACCAACCAGATAGGACCGATGAGTTTGGAAATATCATTCATGAGAATGAGATAGGAGACCTAGAACAAGGAAATATAGGACAAGGACCCCAGACTCCTAGAGGCAAGTCAGTTTTGACCCGAGTGATCACTCCAGACTAGATCCCTCAAGACAACAAAAGCATAGAACTATTTTTGAATAGAGAAACAGAGGAAGCCTTTTGGAGATTCAAGCCAGAACAACCTAGCCAATTGGGCATAGTCATCATCTACGAGTTCAAGGATCCAGAGATACCAGGAAAGGTTGTCTACCTGGATAACACATCAGAGAAAATTTTCTTGGTAACAGAACATGATAGACATGCATATACTTGGAAGAATGAATTGATTTTCCCCCCACCAAGATCCAATGTTTCCCATGGCCTCCAAGGAGTAGGATCATCCCACGCTCATGAAGCCCAGAGAGGAAGAACTAGAGAGAGACCTGAGGTAAGTTTTGCACACACCGTGGGCAGGAATAGAGCAGGATTTGAAAATGAAAGACCTGAAAGAGAGAGACATCAAGCACATAGGCAACAAAGAGATGAACAGGATTTTCCATTGCCTAGATCCCGAGAGTACCCAAGAACCCTTAGACCCATTCAAGTGATCAAGGCAATGAAGAACTATTTCGATGGGACAGGGGATCCTTATGATCATGTGGCCGAGTACAAACAAGTGCTGAGAGCCGAACAAATTGAGGACTGGTTCACCCAGTACGAGGCATTTGGTTTGACCCTTAAGGGCACTGCCTTAGCTTGGTTTCAACCATTGAGTAGAAGCAGCTATTACGATATAGGTCAACTGCTAGACGAATTCATTGTAGAATTTTCCAAGAGTGGTATCAGGCATAACACATCATCCTTGATCCACAGCTTCAAGCAGACTCCCCAAGAAACAGTGCGACTAGCAGGTAGAAGATTCAGACAGTATCTAGAAAGATGCCCTGCTCTAGAGTTACCCACTCCGGCCAAACAAGTGGCTTTGTTCTTAGATGGCTTATTGAGCACCAAGTTAAGATCATATGTGTACTTGAAAGATCTTAGATCCATAGAAGAGTGTGTGCGGACGTGCATAGACATAGAAGATAACTTGGGTGAGGAGTTAGGATTGTCCAAACTCTACAAAGATTCGGATAGTTCTACTAGTCATACTTCAAAGATCTCCACAGAAATAGAAGAGATAGCTGAGCAAGTTGCCAAGAAGCTGGGAGTCCAAAATAAACAAACACAGAGAGTCACTCCATTGAATCGGTGCTATACTTGCGGAGGTGACCACATGGCTAACGTATGCCCAACGCAAAACCAAAATATTAGAGAAAGGAATGCTCCCTATTGTACTATTGAAAGGAAGTACACAAACCATACGGCTCAAGAATGTCCCTACAATAGGCAGGCTGTTAGACAGAATTATCAGCAACCTTATCCACAAGGTAGGTATCAGAACCAATACCAACAGCCATATTATAGACCACAACAACAATATCAGGTACCATATAGGCCACAACCTGTCTTGGAAAACCAACCACCAGCTCCAGCCAACGTGATTCCAGTCAAGTATGCTGTGGGAGAGGAAAATCCAAATAGAGCTTTGGTGCCACTAACCCCATTGATACCAGATAATGACTCTCATGCTCATAGTTCAGACTACTCCCATGAAGGTAGTCCACATGCTTATTACACAGAGTCACCTGAACATAGTGAGATTTACTCGTATCAATATGAGGCACCGCCTATGGAGCAAAATTGGGAGCCAGAATACTCCAATGTCATGTACACAAATCCTAACCCTAGGCCCCAGTTGAGACAAATGAGACCACAAGCCCCTAGAGGATCTTGTTTCAGATGTCATGGTGACCATTTCATTCGTGACTGTCCCCACCCACCATCTCCGAGTCAAGGACAGGCTATCACAATACAGGCTTTTTGTCCTGATTGTGGCAAAGACCATCTCCCCAGAGATTGTCCAAGAAACCCCTCTAGTGCACCCAAGATTACACCCATTAATGTGGTAGGCTTAGTGGCAGATCCAAGTTCAAGTAGTAGCAATGTGGCTCCTATACAAGCTGTCACTAGAGCACAAGCCTTAAAACAGGATAAACCAGTAGAACAATCAGAGTCGAGTGAATCGGGAGAGCCTAGTAAGAGGAAAACAAGAACATGGAAGGATACCAGAGAGAAGGCCAATCGCAAGTGGAATAAAAAGTTATCGGAACTAGAAGAAAGCTTAAAAGAAGCAAAAACAAAAATAGAAGACATTGCATCTCAAAGCCCCTCGCATGCCGAAACTCCATCCACTCCACCTCATCCCACCCCACCACCCATTGTAAATAGACCGCAACCAGGGTCTGTTCTTGCAGATCCAACCCCAGAAGGCTTGGACATGATGTTCAAGGCCTACCAGGCTCGACTTCAAGAAGGGCCTACAGCGGCAAACCTAGACAAGAGTTACCCTAGAGCAGATTTAGAGATTGAACGGATGAAAATGTGCATGAAAATGGTAGAACAAGCTCAAGCCATACTTGAGACTAGTCAAAAGTTCAATCAGACAAACTCTATCAAATCGGATTTGCATTTCCAGGGCTTACTAGAACGATTAGAGCAGTTGGTAAACAAACCACAAGTTTCTCTACCTCCACAGGCTCAACCAGTTATTGAAAGAGAAGCTCACCACCAAGGGGAGCTTATGTTCCTAATTCCACGGATGCTGGAATACCTCCTTCTATTCAACAGTACTCTCAAGAGTTCTTGCGGGAAATACAAGAGGAGAAATGGGCCAAGGAGAAGGGTAATTCCCCTCCTATTCCTGAGATTGATGATCTTCATGATCAATTTCCCCAAGACATTCCATCTATTTACGAAGATGAAGCAGAACAAGAAGACGAAAGATTAGATTTTGAATCTAATACCTTAGAAGAACTGCCTCAATTTCCAGGCCCATGGGAATCTGAATCACTCCAGATTAGAGCTCCCACAATACTAGTAAGAAATGAAGACTCAGTGGTTCCAAGGAACACGGATGTCGTGAAGAACACTAAGGTTCAGTGTCATCTCACTGTAGAAGAGTTGCTCAAAGCAAAACCTGAGTTATGGAATCATGTGAAGGATCAGGTCCCAGAACTTGAGTCCAATATGCCAAAAGCAGGCTCTAAGCAAAGGGTACCAGAGATACCTCTAGACAAAATAGGGGACATGTGTGAGGGTGAAGAAGGTAATACTTATCTTCCAATCACCTACCAAGGTTACACAACCAAAGCAATCATAGATTCAGGTGCTGGTGTTGCTATTGCGACCACCTCCTTGTGGAAGCAATGGGGCAAGCCCACATTAAGACCAACTAGAATGAAGCTTCAAATGGCTGATGGTCATTTTGAAAGACCTCTAGGATTGCTAGAAGGGATCACTCTAACCACTTGTGGTGTAGAGTTTGAGCACACATTTGCTATATGTGACTTTGAGAAAAATAATGTCTATGAGATGATCCTAGGAAGACCCTTCCTACGACAATTGCAAATAGTACAGGATTGGGGAACTAACTCCTTGTACTTACAACACTTAGGGGTTACCACCAAGGTCAATTTGAAGGATTACACCTTCAGAGATGTACCACCCCTACAGTGGAATTCTATCCACAAAGTGAAAGAAGATTCCATCTCTGTGCATTCTGAAAGTTCACCTGATCCATCATGGCTGCATGAAGATACTCATTTGTGGATGTGCAAAGTCGCAAAGGAAGAGGAAAAACGTTTAAAGGCAAGGGAAGAAGGAACTTCACTAGGAGATAGACCAGTTAGAGACCCAGCCTACACACCGATGATCTTTCCAGATGAGGAGTTTGAGCCTCATGGCTGGCCAGAAATCTTAGCCACCATGGACATTGCTGTCAATGAGGAACAGTGGACACCTCATTGTGATGAGGAGGGTTATGATATCTCAGTGTTCATGTGTCAACCCTTGCTAGAAGAATGTGACCCTAGTGATGTCATAGAAGAAGAAGAGAATGACGATGATCTGGAGTCTATTGTGATGGATAGTTGCTTTAACTCAGAGAAGCACTATCTAGAAGATATAGGAGTGTTCACCCAGAAAGAAGAAGAACCTCTCACAAGTATTAAAACAGTAAACTCAAAGGATGGAAGTGAGAGTAGTCAAAAGAAAAAGAAAAGAAAAGCAGTGAAACAAGAAAAGGAGGAATCATTGTTTGAAGTACTAGAAAACTTCAAGAAATATGAAGTTGACGACCGCAAAATTTTGGTACGAATGCCTAAGAGAGAGGCCATCATAGGAGAATCATATGATAATAAAGAAAAGACCAAGAAGATTGTAGTGACCATTGAAGAGAACGAAGAGAGATGCACATATATAGGAGATGACCTAAGTGCAAGAGAAGAAATGGAGCTCATAGCTCTATTAAGGGAATATAGGGATGTGTTTGCATGGCACTATAGAGACTTGAAAGGGGTAGATCCAAGAATTTGCTCTCATACTATCCCCATGACTGCTGATGCTAAGCCCACCAAACAGAAGCCCTACACATATAATGATACCTATGCAGCCAAAATCAAAGAAGAAATTGATAGGTTGATTGAGGCTGGATTCATCTATGAGATTGAGCATACCGAATGGGTGTCCCCCATTGTTGTGGTACCCAAGAAGAACGGGAAGTTGCGAGTGTGTATTAACCTTAAAAAAGTTAATGCCGCTACGATTAGAGATAGTTATCCACTTCCAATCACAGAACACCTATTGGAGCGTGTTGCAGGCAAGGAAGTTTATAGCTTCCTTGATGGATTTTCAGGTTACAATCAAGTAGCCATTGCCCCAGAAGATCAACACAAAACAGCTTTTGCTACAGAGTGGGGAATCTTTGCATTTCGGGTGATGCCATTTGGGCTCACCAATGCACCTGCAACATTCCAAAGGCTCATGTGTCATGTCTTCAAAGAGTTCTTGCGAAAGAGCTTAGAAGTGTATGTGGATGATTTATGTGCTCATTCCCAAGAAAGAAGGGTTCACATCCCTGAGCTCAGACAAATCTTCAACAAGTGTAGAGAATATCGAGTGTGTCTAAACCCAGAAAAGTGTGTGTTTATGGTGCGTCAAGGTAAAATCTTAGGTCATATTGTTTCTAAGAATGGAATCTCAACAGATGAAGATAAGGTACGAGCCATAGCGGAGCTACCAAGGCCAAGGAATATTAAAGAGGTACAAGCCTTTATGGGCCATTGTGGATACTACCGTAGGTTTATCCACATGTACGCGATCATAGCTAGACCCCTTTATGCCTTGTTGTCTAATTTTGAGTGGAACGACGAATGCGAGAATTCTTTCAACGAACTGAAGAAACGTTTGTGCACGGCACCAATACTCACCACTCCTGATTGGAATAAACCATTCCATGTCCATGTGGATGCATCCAATCATGCCATAGGATGTGTGCTAGCACAACCCACAAGTGAAGGAAACTTAGATTTGCCCATAGCATATGCTAGTAGACAGCTCACTGCAGCTGAACGGAACTATACCACAACTGAGCGAGAGGGCTTAGGCATGGTATATGCTGTGAAGAAGTTTAGACACTATTTATTGGCCAACAAGTTCAAGTTTTTCATTGATCATCAAGCTTTATTATATTTGGTCAATAAACCTTGCAATACTGGACGCTTAGTAAGATGGTTCCTCTTACTAATGGAATATGACTTTGAAGTTGTTGTCAGGAAAGGTAGAACCCACCTTCGGGCAGATCACCTTTCTCACATCACTTCAGGAGAGTCACCGCAAGGAGTGTCTGACGAATTACCCGATGCTTATCTGTTCAATTTAGAAGTTGTTCCTAAATGGGCAAATAAGTTGGTACCAGTCCTAACCTTTGGCCCTGCAAATAAGAATGTGAAAACATCACAAGAAGAAATTGTAAAATCACAAAAATATCACATATTAGCAGGAAGCATGTACAAACAAGATACGGAGGGTGTATTAGCTTGTTGTGTCGAGGATGATGAACATAATAGTTGGTTGCAGCAAGCTCATGAAGGATTGCTAGGAAATCACTATTCTAAACAACGAACATTGCAGAATCTAAAGCGTTTAGGAGTGTATTGGCCTAGCATGGACAAAGAAATACATGAGTGGATTAAGAATTGTCCAAGGTGCAGAGAGAGACCCCCAGTGGAGCATGCGACCCTTTATCAAGTGTCATTAATTCCAGATTGGAGTGCTCCATTGGTAGAGTTTATGAGATCGGGAAAATTACCCAAAGAGGCTAGTCTAGCAAGAAGAAGAAGCATGGAGCAAGAGGCTCAAGGCTATGCCCTAGTAGGAGACAACCTATACCGAAGAGGCAAAGATGGTTACTTAAGACTGTGCGTTCACGAATCAGATTATTTGAAAGTCTTAGAAACTGCACACAGCGGTGTTGCAGGTGGACATTTTGGTCCTGACCGAGTGATCAAGACCATTCTATTCTCAGGACTTTGGTGGCCCACTCTTCATATGGATGCACATACCTATGTGAAGAAATGTGACACATGCCAACGTGCACAATATCCAGTGAGAAAAGACGAGATGCCCTTGAGGCCAATGATGGGAGGACGTGCATTTTCGAAGTGGGGCATAGACTTCATAGGTCCTATTAACCCCCCAGCTAGAAACTCCCATGCAGAGTACATCATTGTAGCCACAGATTACCTTACAAAGTGGGTAGAAGTCAAAGCCACAACAAAGAATGATGCTCAGACTACGGCTAAGTTCTTATTCGAGAATGTGTTCACGAGATATGGACTACCAATAGAGTTGGTGAGCGATAGAGGCACACACTTCTTGAATGAAGTCATTGAAAATCTTCTCCAAGAATTCTTGGTGATACATAAGAAATCCGCCCCCTATCATCCACAAGCCAACGGACAAGCCGAGAGTACCAATAAGATCCTCTGTAACGTATTGACAAAACTGGTGAATAATAAACGCTCTGATTGGGACAAACAACTTCATCATGCTGTTTGGGCTTATCGAGTTGCCTACAAAACGGTACTCAACGCCACCCCATTTCAGATGGTCTTCGGACAGAACGCTGTGCTACCATTAGATTTCTTAATCCCTGCCTTAAAAGTAGCACAAGAGTATGAGTGGAATGGGCATGAATTGTCCTCTAGGATCTTTGATCTCGAACGCTTGGGTGAAACGAGGCTACGAGCGGCAGCAGGCATCTACGCTGCAAAGAAGAGGCAAAAGGCATACTTTGATGCACACATCAAGGATAAGGGATTGAAAGAGGGAGATCTAGTGTTGGTATACACACTAAAACAACATGCCCGTAAGTTGGAAAAAAGAGGATATGGACCCATGATCATTAATAGAATTTCCACTAGTGGTGCAGTTCAGTTGGCCACTCTAGAAGGAGATATCTTGCCAAACTATATTAGTGGCTGCAGAGTCAAGCTATATCAAGAACCTCTTACTGAGGATATGCTAATGAGACTCAACACTGCTAAGAAGCGAAGAGAAGAAGAGTTAAGAGTGAGAGAAGAAGCACAGGTAGAGGCCAGAGAGCGTATTAGGCGAAATAAGTTAAGGCGATTAGGCCTAGATGTCAACTCAAAAGCCCCAAAATATCACATGGATATGTGTCAAAAGTCAGGCATTGTGACTTCTCAGGTCATTGACCGAAGACCCTTTGTGACCATAGAGATAGGACAAGGGAAGGGTGCAAGGACGGTGAAAGCATTGATTGACTCAGGTGCAGCAAGTAGTGCAGTTAAACTTTCCTACTGTCAAGACTTGGGGTTGAACATCAATCCCATAGAAGCTTATCTCATAGGATTGGGAGGTGTGGAAACCCCTTGTTTGGGCGAGGTGGAACTTCCCATCTACCTTCAAGATGTTCCAATGAAAGTCAAAGCGCTAGTATGTCAAGATGAGAACCTTACAGAACCACTTGTCTTGGGTCAAGATTGGATCTATGACCATGCAGTTAACTTAAACCTAAGAAGTCAAATTCTTCAAGTTTGGGTACATGAACAATGCATTACATTAGAATTAGAGAACTGCATGCTCCTAGATCATGGCACCACACACTCTCTTAGTTCTTCCAAGACTAATCATATGAAAGAAGATGTTGTATGTGTCAAAAGCTCTATGATGCAGAAGGAGTCAATCGTGGAAGACCAGGTTCGAAGGCGGGTGGATCTTTCTTCTTCTCCAAAGACTCAAGTAGCCACAGTAGTGAGCCCACCACACAAGCAAACACAACCGTTCACGACAACTGCTACATCAAATAGAAAGACACCATTCGATAAAAAAGCGGTTCCGGGCATGAAGCAGATCTGGGTACGCAAAGGAGAGCAACCACCAGCCTTACCCCCACAAATCCCATCCATGCACACTAACCAGGCCAGAAGACGAAGGAAGCAGCTCAGACAAGCTCCATCACAAGATATCCAACAAGTTTGGGTGCCTAAGAAGTTAGCTGCAGCTCAACAAGGGCAATTACAGATGTGGGTACCTAAGAAGATCCTACACCCACAACAACCTTTGTTCTCCCACATGCAAAAGGTTTCAACAAAGAGGCCAAAAAGAGAAAAGGGTAAGAACCACGTACAGAGACCAAAGGAAGATCAAATCAGCTCTTCAACATTAGTAGGAAGACATGCAAAAAGGATATGGGTTTGGAAGCCAAAAGTGCAAGTAGCCTCCACCGAACCAAAGCATCAACCACACTGGATACCACAGTTCAGAAAGCATCCAAAGAGAAAGACGCCTGAAGTGACCTCTACAGTGCCAAATGATGTTCTAAAATGGACTCCAATAAGGAGGATTACATCAGTTCGAGACTCAATGGATACCTCCACCAAGGTCGGCATCAACCTCCACAAATAACATCGAAAGCCTCGAACGAGCAACAACCATGTGCTCCTTGCACAACCCTGTCTTTTGCACCATTTAGGTCATGCATTTCCAAAGTATGCATTAATATAGGGCCACATTACACGGCCGTGCATAGACACACTTGAGAATCCCATGCACAAGAGCACAGTGACATATGTCGAACATTTCTATTGATACTAACTTTTGTGTTCTTGTTTTGTGATATCCTTTTTCTCAAAAAAAAAAAAAAAAAAAAAAAAAGAAGTGGGAGAGAGCTTGTTCCCAGTGTGTCTCGGCCAGCAGTGAGATTATTGCTGCCTTATCTGGTAGAGGACAAGCATTTGGCATGAACATGGCATCTATAACTATGATTTTCTCTTACCATGGTAGGAATGAAGAGCTTGAAGGTCCGCAACTTGAGTGATGCTTAACTACTTCATGTACCAGAGCATCCAAGGAGATATCTGCAAAAGGTAGTTCTGGAGGAGATCCTGCATATGGTGAGCTAAAGAGCATATGTGAAACTCAGCTTGGTGTAGTTACCCGATGTTGCTTGCCAAGGAATATAAAGCAATTCAATTCTCAGTATTTCCTGAACCAGTATGGAACAGTAGCACTGGTGAATGGTCTATGTCAATCAGCATGGTAATCTCTTAGAAACCGGCACGTGTCCAATATTCCTCTGAGTGTCAATATAGGGAAGTGAACATGCATGAGCCCAAGCTCAGAAATGCACATTGTTAGTGACAAATGTTGCTTTGAAAAGAGGAGAGGGGATCCACCACTCAAAAGATCTCATCAGTGGACAATCAACATGGACATTCATCAACAAGGTTCCATCCCAAAGGCCGAGTGTACAACACGAAGAGGCAAACATCCATCAACCTTCGCCATGGTAAGTATCTTTACTCTGGAAACACCATAACCATGATAGTTTAGGAAACCTCTTCGTCAGCATACCCTTGAGCACTTAGCTCAAGACCCGCAATTTTTGCACCATACTTCTTCCAATGCATTTTCCAAGTAAGCATGCGTAGGGCTACATTACAAGGCCGTGCACAAGGCACATACTTTTTTCAACCCAGGCACGAACACACTTACCCATCATTCATTATGGGTTATGAGTAGTTGGCATGAATGCTCTCAACATCATCTTTAAAAGAGCTAGCAGACATCATGGGAACAACATCCATATCTCGGAAGCCAATTGAAGCCAGTAGTTGCTCCAAATCACTCTTGACAACCTCTTCTGAGCAACTTGCAGTTTTGAAAGCTCACAACGACACATTCTTGCTGGAATCCAAGGAACCAGCTCATACAACGGATGGACACCACCTCTCAAAGCACTACACAGAACAGCCCTTCCAACAAGGGTCTGTCAGGGACGACAGACTCGAGAGGGGGGGGAGTGTTGAAGCTCAAAGTCAAGGACAAAGCATGGAAGCACATCAAAAGGTGGACACACGAGGAAAGGGAGCAAGTAGGGAGCTCCAAGAAGTGTATGTCAAATTTTCATAAGAATCCCCTACAAAAATAGTGATTTTCATCACTAGAAACCATTGTAAATACCATTATCTATTTTTAGTAACTCCATTTTGTTCAAGCCGAGGAGTCCTCGAGCTTGAGGAGTATTAGAAGTACCATCGTACCAATTTTCATAATTTTTAGACTTCGTTTGAGCCCTCAAATAAGCCCTGGAACCTAATTTTTAACTAGGCCGGACACTAGGTCTGGACAAGGCCAAAACTAGTCAAAAAACTATAAAAAGAGCTAGAGAGCTCATTTTTGAGGTTAGCTTGTTAGAGAATAGAACTTTTGTAAGAGAACTCTTTTGCAATCTAAGCTTTCCATTGTTCCTCTCTTTGATCTTACTTTGTGCGCGTGTGTGTGTATGTGTGTGCATGTTTGTGTGCTTTCACTCACGCACTTGTGCCTTCACTTGCTCGTGGTCTTCATACCGGTCCTCACGTCTCCACGGATTGACAAGTAAAGGAGGTGGTGCTTACGCTTGAGCTACACTAAGGCTACCACAAGTAGATGGAAGTTTCCCCCTGTTAATTGTTTAGGCATCCCAATGTGCTACATGACTGGGGTAAGGACACAATGTGGGTAAAGGAAGAGGGAAAAGAGTTGGAATATACATTTTTAGAAGAAGGACTAGAAAATCAAAGACATAGCAACATGATGCAGACAATTGGTAGTTTAATGGAAGAAGAATAGTTGGACAACCCAGAGACGGATCTATATGAAGATGCGAATTTATATGAAGAAGAAAACATGTTGGCTTGGCTCCAAGTAGAAGACCCATCTTCCTGCTATGGAATTTCCCCAAACCACTCAAGTAGAGATGAAGTCTATGAAGAAAAAGAGGGGCTTATTTAGGTTATTGATTTGGATGAACCAGACAAAAAGCCATAGAAGAGAGAAAAGAAAAACATATAAGTGCAATAGTGTTGAAGCTACTTCAAATCCTATATCAGTAGCCACTTTGTTATGAATAATGTTAATTTTTATGGTAGTAGATGCAGTGCTTTACAAGGATGTGGAAGGAGTACCTGCAAGTCTTTGGAAATAGAGGATTCCATTGACTAAAGAAGCAAGAATAGTAAAAATGAAATGTTGCAAATTAAGGCACACAATAGCTAAAGTAGAGATACAAAAGATGGAGTATGGAGGAGATTTTATTCCAATGAAAGATTTAGGGTGGCCGTGTTAGATGGTCAATATGCCCGAAAGGAAGATAGATCAAAGAAAGTGTAATAGAATTGGAGATTATGGAGGGACGAGAGTTTCAATTAATCATCATATCAAGGCTCAAGGACTATCATCAGCACGAGTGAAGATTTCTGGATCATATAAAACTTGCAAAATCTGTCCAGGTTGTACATAGCCTTCTCGTATCATTTTTTCCTTAAGTTTTATTAGTTTTTATCCATTTTCATGCTTGTTCTTTGGGTTTTTTATGCAATTTAGAAACCATTTCATAGCCCTTTGCATGAACAATTTTTGTGGAAATTTTTAGGAATATTTTAAAGAATTTTTAGAATTTTCATCTTTTTTTCAAAGTCATTTTCTTGATACAATAGAGGAAAAAAAGGAAGCTCTCTATGGCTTTGAGTGGGATAAGTGGTCTAAAACATTTAGGGAATTTTTTGAGAATTATTTTTGATTTTTTTCGATTTGTTTTTGAAACTTCTTTGGATTTTTTTGGATTTTTATCTATTTTTAAGGTATTTAAAAAAAAAGCGGCCCTCATGGCTATTATTTTTATTTAAAAAACTCTCTCTACTTTCTCTCTCTACCTCTCTCTCCTTCTTGCTATCCTCTCTCTCTATTCTCTCTCTTTAATCTCTCTCTACCTCTCTCTACTCTCTCTCTAATCTCTCTCTATCATCTCTCTAGTATCTCTCTCTTCTGTATCTCTTTTTCCCCCCCCCCCCCACCCCCCCTCGCACCGCCCCCCTCCCCATGCCCCCGCCCCTCCCGCCTCTCCCCCCTGTTGGAACATCAAGCTTACACTATGCTTGAGGTGGACTTGATCTACATCAAAGGCTATCGCGTCGAAAGAATATCCGTTGGAGAGTTCTTTTTCATATGCTCATTCATTGTATTTTTTTGAGAGATTTTTGATGGTTCATTTACCGTTGTAAAAGCCTTGAGATTTACACATGTAAAGGTAGAAATATAGAGCCAAAATCCCACGAATTTGTGGTGGTTGAAGTTGCATTAAAGCAAGCAATCAATCACCTAAAAGTAGATCAAAGTAGATCTTCACTTTTCCTAGATTATAGGAAAGTGAATTGATTCCCTCCAACAACCATTCCCACCTTCATTTGAATTCAAATTCAACTTGTAAAAGTCATGGAACACTCCTAGAGGCTATATAAGGACTTGAAATTACTTGTACATTACATTGAAGCAATATACATACACTTGTGACCATCAGTGTCTTGGTCCTTCAATTCTCTGCATCATCTTCTTCACCAATAGTAATCTTGCAGAGGCTGCTGCTCTCTCTCAAAAGCTCCAAATTGAGTGCAAGATGAATCATTGGAAAGGTATAAGTGTCTAGTTTATGCCTATAAATTTTCATAGCATTTGGTTTCGTAGGTTGGGAGAAATCTGCATGTTTCTGTCTCGGGGTCAATCTCTACGTATTCCTGGAAAATAGGAAGTACCACCGGTGAATGTCGCATTCATTCCTATAGCATATTTTGCTTATTCCTTATAGTTTTATGCATTCCATACACTCAACCCTATGTGTATCACTCCCATAAAAGGATTGTTTCTACTTGTAATCACGCTGGTCGCTATGGGCATTTGAAGTTCATTATCTCTTCCATAGATAGTAAGTTTTTTGAGCTAGTCGACCCGCAAACCTATCTGTTTTGTATCGACTCATTCTCCTTGCTACTCCAAAGTACATAGTGTGTTTCTTTCCACTTATCGCATGCCTATAAGGTCTATTTGAGTCTCCATAAGCTCAAGGGCTGGTCTTGTGCCGGTTGGCTTGACCAAACTTCGTCGCTTCAAAACGCATTTTTCTACCTTCGACAAGCTTCTCCAAGTTCTTTCAGTGGTATCAGAACTAGATCAAGATGGGTGAGAGCTTTCCCTCAATGATCGAGAAGCTTGATCGACACAACTATGCGGCTTGGCAAATCAGAATGGAGGCCTATTTGCAAGGTAGAAATCTTTATGGAATTGTAGCAGGTGATGAAGTTATGCCTATTCCAAGATCCAAAGGAGGACCTACACAAGAGGAGACAGATAAGCTCACACTTTGGTGCGCAAGGGATGCTCAAGCAAGTTCGTACATACTAAACTCTATCTCTGACTTTCTATTACCACATATTAGAGGATGCAAGACATCTCAAGAAACTTGGGATGCCCTCGAGACTTTCTTTTCTGCTAGTACCAAAGCAAGAAAGAATCGTCTTTGGAACGAGTTCAACCAAATGAAGAAGACACCTAAACAAACCATCACAGAGTTTGTTACCAAGGTCAAAGAGGTTGCAGATCAGTTAGCATCCATTGGAGAGTTGATTGAAGAAGAGGTCATCATGAGGCAAATTCTCAACGGCATTCGAAGTGATAAACAATGGCAATCCTTCACGACGGCTTATGATCTCATCATGGATGTGCAAACTCCAGACTTCAACATCTTTCTCGGACAACTCTTCAATCAAGAAGCCAACCATAGCATAAAGGAAGGTAACTCCTATCATGGTAATTCAACTAGTGCTCTATATGCAGATAAGAAGGATAAGAAGCAGAAAGGCAAGAAGAAGGAAGAAGATGAAGAAGAGACTTCTCAAGCCAACTTCCCAAGCAAGAGCAAGTGAAAAGGGAAGAAGAAAGGACCAAAGCAAGACAAAGCCAAAGGTCAAAATGTTCAACCTTGTGCCATATGCGATAAGACCAACCACACCACTCAGAATTGTTGGTTCAATGGGAAGACCCAGAAAGGAAGTGGAAGAGGTGGATATGGCAGCAATAGAGGCAGAGGTGGACACAACTTCAACAATAACAATAGAAGCTATAATAGAAGGGACTACAACAATTATTGAGAAGATCAACCACATGAAGACTCATTGCTTCTTATGAATTTAAGCCACAAAGAAGGTAAAGAAGATGATCATTTGTTCTACACAGATTCAGGATGTTCGAATCATGCTGCAGGCAACATTGCTCTTCTATCTGACTTGGAAAGTCCAAAGCATAGACATGAAGTGCAAACAGGGGATGACACAAAGCACAATTAGGAGAAGATTGGTAATGTCAAAGCTTCCAATGGCAGGACAAACGTTCTGAGTAAGGTTCTCTATGTACCCACTATCACTAAAAACCTAATAAGTGTAGGCCAAATAGTTGAAAAAGGCTTGCAAGTTAGGTTCACCCAACATGGAGCTTTTGTGGAAGATCCATGTCAAGGCTTCAGGAAGATAACCCGAGGTGAGAAGCATGGTAGGCTCTTTACTTTTGAAGTAGGAGAAACCAGGAACATAGCTCTATTCAACTTTGGGTCTCAAACCCTAAGTGAGCTTGAAGTGTGGCATAAGAGACTTGCTCATGTGAATGAAAGAACCTTGAAGGATATATGCAGGGATCAAAGTGTTCTAGGACTGCCGAACATATCAAAGCAACACATGATCAAGAGGTGTGATGCATGTCAGATTGGGAAGGCACAAAGACAACCATTCAACCACAAAGGCTACATCCACAACAACTTATTGGACTTAGTACATACAGATGTATGGGGACCAAGTCAAGAATCTTCATTGGCAGGATCAAGGTATTATGTCTCATTTATTGACAACCATAGTAGATGGACTGTTCTATACTTTATCAAGAGTAAGAATGAAGTGTTTGATTGCTTCAAGAAGTATCTTTCACATGTGGAGAATCATACAGGTAGATCACTAAAGAAGCTCAGATCTAATGGAGGGGGAGAATACTTCTCCAAAGAGTTTGATGAGTTCTTGCAGGACAAAGGTATTAAAAGGGAAGTGACTACCAGGTACTCTCCTCAACTAAATGGAATTGTAGAGAGGAGAAACAAGACATTGGTTGGATCAACCCGAACAATGCTTGAAGAGAAGAAGTTGCCACATTATCTATGGGCAGAAGCTATTTCAACTGTTGTGTAACTTGTCAATCGACTACCATCCAAATCACTTGAAGGTATGACTCCTTATGAAGCATGGCATGGAAGAAAACCTAGTCTTGGACATTACAAGGTTTTTGGTTGTCTAGCTTATGTTCATGTACCATCACAAATAAGAGGTAAGCTAGATGAAAGGGCACAAAAGGTAGTGTTTATTGGATATGATTCAACTTAGATGGGTTACAGGTTCTTCAATCCTTCAACCAAGCAATTCACTACAAGTAGAGATGTTGTGTTTGAAGAACACAGGTCTTGGTATGATGAAGACAAATAAAAGGTAACACTACCATATGATCTTGATTCTGAATCTCATCAATTAGGAAGAAAGCATGATACATAGGTCTAGGATCCAAGAAGTGATACAGATGATGACCAAGATGAAAGAGAAAAGGATTACAAGCTATGGAAGTCAAGAGGCAAAGCAAAGATGCAAGAGGTTGGAGAATGCTCCAAACAAGCACCTAGAAGATCAGCAAGAGAGAAGAAACAACCAGAAAGGTATGGATATGATTCCACATTTGTTACGAAGCATTCAATCTACTTGGCAAAAGACTCTATTTCAGAGGAACCCTCAACCTATGAAGAGGCAAAGGGAAACCCTAATTGGGAAAAGTCCATGAACGAAGAGATAGATGCATTGAAGGAGATGGACACTTGGGATTTGGTTCCAATGTCGCTGAATCAAAAGGTAATTGGTTGCAGATGGGTATATAAAGTTAAAAGAAATTCAGATGGATCAGTTTGCAGGTACAAGGCAACATTAGTTGCCAAAGGATGCTCACAAACTCATGGTATAGACTATGAGGAAACATTCTCACCAGTTGCAAAGATGACTACAATCAGGACATTGATAATTGTAGCTGCTGCAAGGAATTTGGAGACTCCTCCAACTTGATGTGAAAAATGCATTCTTAAATGGTTGGATAAGTGAAGAGGTATACATGTCACAATCACCAGGTTTTGAAGACCCTAATCATGCATCTTATGTTTGGAGACTTAAGAAAGCATTGTATGGATTGAAAAAACTCCAAGAGCTTGGAATTATAGGTTGGTTAAATATCTTCAATATGAAGGCTTCAAAGCTAGCAGCTCAGATCCTTCTCTATTCATCAAAAGGGATCACAATGAGGTTATCTATCTATGTGTATATGTAGATGATATTATTGTGACAAGTGATGATCTAAATGGCATTCAAAGGATCAAGAGACACATGCAAGAGGAATTCAAAATCAGTGACCTACGTGAGCTCACATATTTCCTAGGTATGCAGGTGATATATACAGATGAAGGAATATATTTGACTCAAAGAAGATACATTCATGATCTTCTTCTCAAGTTCAAAATGGAGAACACTAAACCTGCAGGTACACCTTTGGAGATGAATCATAAACTTAGTGTTTATGAAGGTGAGAAAATTGAAGACATTAAAAAGTATCAAAGCTTGGTAGGTAGCTTGATATATGCTACTCATACAAGGGCACACATATCATATAGTGTGGGAGTGCTTAGTCAGTTCATGCACTCACCGAGAAGACCACACATGGATGCGGCTAAGAGAGTACTTAAGTATCTCAAAGGTATAATCAATGAAGGTATATTCTATCCTTACTCTTCAGATTTGGATATCAAAATCTACTCAGATGCAGATTGGGCAGGAGCTAAGGATGATAGAAAAAGTACATCTGGTTACTGAGCATTTGCAGGTTCGAAGCTAGTGTCATGGAGTTCCAAGAAGCAACCAACAGTTGCTTTATCTTCAACTGAAGCAGAGTACAGAGGCTTAACCATAGCAACTCAAGAGGCAATATGGTTAAAAGCATTGTATACAGATTTGGGACTTGTGAGTTCCAAACCTCACATATTTGGAGATAATGTAAGTTCCATGCATCTAGCGGCAAATCCTATTTTCCATGCGAGAACCAAGCACATAGAAGTCCATTACCACTTCATCAGGGAGAAGCTCATGGCAAAGGAGATTGAAATTTCTTTTGTTCCAACTGAAAAAGCAAGTAGCAGATATGATGACGAAGGCACTTGATGGAATAAAGCTTTGTAGATTCAAAGCTATGGCAGGTATTCAACCTATCAGAGAATGAAGACTCAAGCATACTTTAGCTTGAGGGGGAGCTGTTGGACATCAAGCTTACACTATGCTTGAGGTGGACTTGATCTACATCAAAGGTTATCACGTCGAAAGAATATCCGTTGGAGAGTTCTTTTTCATATGCTCATTCATTATATTTTTTTGAGAGATTTTTGATGGTTCATTTACCGTTGTAAAATCCTTGAGATTTACACATATAAAGGTAGAAATATAGAGCCAAAATCCCACGAATTTGTGGTGGTTGAAGTTGCATTCAATCAAGCAATCAATCACCTAAAAGTAGATCAAAGTACATCTTCACTTTTCCTAGATTGTAGGAAAGTGAATTGATTCTCTCAACAACCATTCCCACCTTCATTTGAATTCAAATTCAACTTGTAAAAGTCGTGGAACACTCCTAGAGGCTATATAAGGACTTGAAATCTGTTGTACATTACATGGAAGCAATATACATACACTTGTGACCATCGGTGTCTTGCTCCTTCAATTCTCTGCATCATCTTCTTCGCCAACAGTAATCTTGCAGAGGTTGCTGCTCTCTCTCGAGAGCTCCAAATTGAGTGCAAGATAATTCATGGGAAAGGTGTGAGTGTCTAGTTTATGCCTATAAATTTTCATAGCATTTGGTTTAGTAGATTGGGAGAAATCTGCATTTTTCTGTCTCGGGGTCAATCTCTGCATATTCCTGAAAAATAGGAAGTACCACCGGTGAATGTCACATTCATTCCTATAGCATATTTTGCTTATTCCTTATACTTTTGTGCATCCATACACTCAACCCTATGTGTATCAATCCCATAAAAGGATTTTTTCTAATTGTAATCAGGCTGGTCGCTATGGGCATTTGAAGTTCATTGTCTCTTCCATAGATAGTAAGTTTTTTGAGCTAGTCGACCCGCGAACCTATCTGTTTTGTATGACATGTACTTTGGAATGACTCGACCAAAAGGAAAGGATGCGACAGATGATAGACTTTAGCGCTCACGATCATAGATCTATAGGAAGGGATGTAATGGCCCCCCTTCTGAGATGGGAAATGCACCTGTAGAGAACATGCACGAGAAAAAAAGAACCCAGCTCTCTATTCTTGCACACTCCCCCACAGCCCAGGAGCCCCGAAAAAAATGACCTCCCCCCCAATTTTTTGTCGTACTTGGCCAAGCATGTGGCATGAAGGGCATTTCCCTCATAATTGAATAGCTTTACGTCACTATCCTATTCAACTGAGAACATTTATCCAGTTATTTTGATGCTCTAATATTGGCTGAATTCCATACTCTTGGCTCATCGACTCAAAGAAGGTTTTACTTGCATGATAAAGACCAATTGGGCTACATGCACCTGACATAACTGTCAACCAAGCTGTTGCTAACCATAGTTTCTTGTAATAAACCTTGCCTTTCAATCTCAACATGAAACTCTTTAGGTTTCTTTTTTTCTACAACTTGAACCCAAGCTCTTAAAGCGAAATCTAGTGATATGGAGTTTTGGGGGGATATTGGCACCTTGCGTCCACTCCAATCTCATTAGTACTATCTCACCGTCTCCACGTTCACAATATCCTGGTATCAATGTGTTCCATGAGAAAACATCCTATTTTGGAAGTCTACTAAATATGAATTCTGTTGCATTGAGGAATCCACATGTTGCATAAGCATCAACGAACATATTTTCTAAGAAAATATCATCTTCCAAAAGGTCCTTCTTCTGAATCTCAACGTGCATCATTTGGACTACTCCTATGTCTCCTATGCTACCATAAACTTTTAAGCTACATGCACATGTAAAAGGACCTGGAGCAACACCCTCAAAATGCATCCATGAAAGAAGGTCTAGAACTTTATCAATCTGTTTATGTTCAAGGGAGGCTACAAGGATTAAATTCCACGAGACAGTGTCCCGCAATGAAAGCTTGTCAAATAAATAACGTGCTTCATCAAGAAAGTTACACTTGCTATACATGCCAATCAAGCCATTGCCAATGCTTAGATTCCCCTCAAAATAACCTAATTTTTCTATATCAGCATTGATCTTCTAACATTTTTTTATATCCATTACGTTGTTGCAAGATTTAAGATAATGGACAAATATTATGGTGTTTGAAAGCACACATTTTAACTGCATCTTCTCAAATAATGTGAGAGCTTCTTGCTCACATGCATGGTCAATATAAGCTCCAATTAGAATGGTCCATGCAGCCACTTCTTGTACTGGAAGTTTAATAAATACCTCTTGAGCTTTTGCAAATACTCCACATTTTGCATACATATTAACCAAAGATATGCCAATAAAAGCATCCTTAACTATGAAGCCTATCCTCTCTATTTCAGCATGTAGCTCTTCGCCCTTGTTTGTAGCTCCACTATTACCACAAGCTTTTAGGACATACAAATATGTGGAAGCATTAGGAGACACTCATGTATCTTGCATTTGATCAAAACACTTGATTGCTTGCTGGTATAGTGCACATTCAACATATCGGCAATAAGGGCATCCCAAGTCGAACATCTTTGTCTACAAACTTATCAAATACTTCCACCGCTTGACTAAAGCATCCACATTTCCCATACATGTCACTAGGGTGTTTCCAACTACAAGATCAGTCTCTAGTATCCCTTCTCTATCAATCTCTGCATGGATGCCTATCAATTTCACTATACTTCCCATATCACCACATGCTTTCAAACTGCTCACGAATGTTATTGCATTAGGATGGAACCTTTCACTCTGCATCTGTTTAAAACAAGAAAGTGCCTTTTGCCCATATCCATTATGTAACATCTACTCAATTAATGCCAGGCTCCTTTACCACATGACACACTTCTTTTCCTCTCCAAGTACGTGCAATCAAACATTTTATCAACAAAAATCAATACCAAAAAACAACCATTTATGCAGCTAACAATAGACGTCCAAGTTTTTACTCAAGAATTCTTTAAACACATGAGACATCGCATTGGTGAGCCCAAATGGCATTACTCAAAAGGAAAATATGCCTCACTCTATTGCAAAATCAATCTTGTGCTGGTCTTCTGGGGCAATGGACACTTGATTGTAGCTAGAGAACCCATAAAGGAAGCTATATACTTCCTTGTTGGCCACTCTTTCTAATAGATGTTGAGTGATAGGAAGCGGATAACTATCTCTAATAGTGGCTGCATTAACCTTCTTCAAGCTGATGCATACACATATCTTTCCATTCTTTTTGGGCACCACTACGATGGGGGAAACCCATTCAATATGCTCAATTTCATAGATAAATCTACCTTCTACCAACCGATCTATCTCTTCCTTGATCTTGGCAGCATAGTTATCATTATATGTGTATGGCTTTTGCTTAGAGGGTTTGGCTTCTAAGGTCATGGAAATTGTATGCAAGCATATGTTAGGGTCTACTCCTTTTAGGTCCTTATAACTCCATGCAAACACATCTCTATATTCTTTTAATAACTCAATCAATTCCTTTTCCTCTTCTTCAGTCAGGTCGTGGCCTATGTACATGCATTGTTCTTCACCCTCTTCTATGGTTTCTTTGTTATCATAGGCTTCTCCTGTGAGTGCTTCTTGTTTAGGCATTCTTATCAAGACTTTCCTATTCTCAATCTCATACTTCTTAAAATTTTTAGGGACCTCAAATAAATATTCTTCCTCTTTCGATGGGAGTTCTCTCTTCTTTCTTTTCGTGACTTCACTCTTAGTGGTCACTTGTGTGGTCAATCTCACATCATTTGTAAGCTCTTCTCATCCTTGAGAGTGAGACTCTACTATGCATAGGTATTCCTCTTCTGACACACAAAATAGATCCATAATAGTTGATTCTAGATATGATTCACTTGATTGATCAAGGTTGTCCATACTAGGCTTGCATTCTTCAATAACCAAATCACACATGATTGGTTCTATAGTGAAAACTAAAATTTCATAGCCATCTTCATCAGAATGTGGTGTCCATTGTTCTTCATTGATAGCTACATCCATTGTCCCTAGGATTTCTACCCAACCATGAGGTTCAAGTTCTTCATAAAGGAATAATACAGGGGCATAGGCTAGGTCTTGAATTGATCTATGAGTTTTGTTCGCACCTATCTCTCTAGAATTTTCTCTTTTCTCTTCTTGTACTACCACTTTGCACATCCATAGGTGAGTGTCTTAATGCATCCATGAGGATCCAGATCCTATGGAATGCATTGATTCCATATCATTTTGGCTCTATGGATGGGATTCAACTGTATAGGGGGCACATCTCTGTGAGAGTAGCCCTTCAGATTGACTTTAGTTGTAACACCTAAATGTTGCAAATATAGGGAATTGGTTCCCCAATCCTGTACTACTTACAATTTTCTCATGAATGGTCTTACCAAATCATCTCATAGGCTTGGTTTTTGCTAAAGTTGCATATGGCAAAAGAATGCTCAAACTCTACACCACAAGTAGTGAGAGCTATTCCTTCTAGAAATCCTAAGGGTCTTTCTATCTGACGATCTATGATCTATAATTTCATTCTTGTTGGCTTGAGTGTTGGTTTGCCCCGATGTTTTGTTGAGATATCAAGCTCAACATGTGATGATCGAGAATGACACATATCACTTTTTCATTTCTATGACATGTATAGTGGTCACGCTGGTATATGTCAGGGATACTTCATTGAGCTTTATTAGATTTATCTACCGAGAGTGATGGCACATTTGTTACTTGCCAGCTCACTCATTTGCGGACATTAGATTTTTCCTTATGTAGTGGTCTTTATATATTGCACTAGTTGTATTCTTATTTTTAGGTCAGTCTTGTACATTCCTTTTTTTATGTAATAGAAGAAGAAGAAGTTCATTCTTCCTTGCCTCAATCTGCATGTGTGCTTCTCCTTGAGAGTGAGAGTGTGTGTGTGAGCTCTGTTCTTTATCTCCTTCCTCGTGACATGGTATGAGAGCCACCGTGGCTGTAGAGAGATCGTGGAGAAGGCGACGGTGAAGAGTACGCGGCAAGGCATGGAGAAAACGTGATTCACAAACCACCTCCGTTTTCTACGAAAATCGGTGTGAAGGTAGAATACCTCAAAATATTTTTGAGAGTTAACCCTTTAGGATCACTTGTTTTTGTCAGATCGAAGTTTCGGAGCCATCTCGACCTCCATTTTGAGCCTGCAAAGTGGGGCCCACAAAAAATCACGTCAATTTTGAAAACTCTAACTTGCATTGTGTTCGGCAACACTCATGTATTCCAGATCCAAAATTTCAAGCAACATGTACTGTTGATACATGAAAACTGTGTTTTTCTGAGATCGAGCTATCACATCGTAGTGCAGTAGTGTTCAAGTAGAAGTGCTGCTTCTAGTGTTTTGTAGTGTTGAGAATTGCTATAGAAATGGCAAACGTAGATGGAATGAGTCAAATTATGAGCGATCAATTGGACAAGAACAATTTCCATGCTTGGAGATTTAGAATGACGAATTTCTTGATGGGAAAAGGCTACTGGAAGTACATCGAAGGAGAGAATGAAAATGCTCCACAATTATCAGAAAGGAATCGGACTGCAAATTAGTTAAGAGCATATGAGGAATGGATTCAAGGAGCACGAAAGGTAATGTACTAGCTATATGTTATCATACAGGATAGCATGATTGGACACATACAAGATGCCAAGACTCCGAAAGAGGCTTGGAAGAGTTTGGTCACAATGTATGAGACCAATACAAAGGCACAAAAATTGCAACTCAAGAACGAGCTGAACACATTGGAGAAGAAGAGCATGTCAGTAAATGACTACACCTTGAAAATCAAAAGCATTTGTGAGTCACTTGCATCTATTGGCATGAATGTAGATGATGATGATGAGCTAGAAGTGTGTCTTTGTGGTTTAGGAGCTACATAAAAACAGTTTAGAACTTCTATATAGACGAGGGAAAAATATTCCAAATTTTGCTAATCTGGTATCTATGCTGATTATTGAATAAAAGAATCTTGGTGAGGATTCAAACTCCCGAGGAAAACCTAGTTCTGAGCAGGTATTCTACTCTAGCAGAGGAAGAGGCAAGGGTAGAGGTTTTAGAAGTGGAAGAGGAAATAGTAACCAAGACCAAAGTCAACAACAGAATCATGCAGGAGGAAGAGGACAATTTCGAGGAAGGGGGAGCCAAAGAGGTTGCAAAAATTTCCAAAGAAATGATTCAAGTAATGACAATAAAGGATGCTAGAATTGTGGTAAATTTGGACACTTCAAACGTGATTGTAGGTTGAAGAATCAAAATAACAGAAGGCAACAGAATAACTATGCATCCACAAGTGCAGATGATTCTAAGAAGCTGTTCATGGTTCAACATCATATGATGAATACGATATCTACTAGTGTTTCAAAATCAAATGATAATGTCTGGTATGTTGATTCAGGTGCTTCAAATCACATGACTAGTCATGCAGAATGGTTTAGTAGTTTGTAGAAATTGCCAGTTCCTAGATATGTTGAAACAGGTGATGATACATCGCATCCTATCGAGCATACAGGAAACATAGAATTGTCTATGGAGGATGGGAAGGTAAAACATCTTGCTGATGTGCTGCATGTTCCAAACATAACAAAGAATCTGGTTTCTGTTGTACAAATGGTTGACCAGGGATTACAAGTTAGGTTCAATGCTGATGGGTTATATGTAGAAGAATACAAACACGGTGGATGATTGATCGCCAAAGGAAACAAAGTGGGTAGGATGTTCACCTTAAATGTGAAAATTCTTGAAATGAATGCAGTCATGTTTGTAAAAGGTGTAGGAGTTATTGCTGAAATAGAGATCTGGCACAAACAAATTGGACATGCAAATCTGCAAAGGCTGAAATTGATGTAGTCAAAGGAGATCGTTCATGGACTACCAAATTTCAAGGTTTCCGAGATGCAAAAGGTATGTGCAACATGTCAATTTGGTAAACAATCAAGATCATCATTTCCACATGATAAGCATGTTTGTGAGAATGTGCTAGAAATAGTACATACAAATGTTTGGGGTCTTGTAAAGACCACATCTATGGGCGGTTGCAAGTTTTATGTTACTCTCATTGATAACCATACATGGAAAGTGTGGGTATATTTCATGAAAGAGAAGAGTGAGGTATTCACTCATTTCTAGAATTTTAAAGCTATGGTGGAAAAGTAGACAGGAAAGTATATTCAGATATTAAGATCTCATGGAGGAGGTGAATACATGTCAAATGAATTCAACAACTTTCTTAAAATTCATGGAATTCGATGTTAGTTTTCATGCAGATGTACACCACAACAGAATGGTGTTGCTAAACACAAAGATAGACATATTGCAGAAATAGCAAGAGCCTTGATGGCTGAAAAGAATATGCCTCATTGTTATTGGGCAGAAGTTGGGCATACGGTTGTATACGTCATGAACATAACTCCAACAACTGCTGTACGTAAAGTTACACTTGAAGAGAAGTTTACAGGTAAAAAGCCAAACTTATCATATATGAAAGTTTTTTGTTGTATTGCATATGTACATGTTCTAGATGAGTTGAGGACGAAGCTTGATCCAAAAGCAGAAAAATGTGTCTTCATTGGATACTCCCTTGAGCAAAAGGAATACAAATATTATAACCCACTCATATGACAGGTGAAGGTGAGCAGAGATGTGGTATTTGATGAAATGTCAAGATTCTATGTAGATGCCAAAGAAGGACTGAATCTTGAACCAAATGACAAAGAAAATGTTGAAAAAGCAAGTGCAGAATCTCAAGCTTTGAGTGGACCGGATGCATCATCAAGCGATAGTTCCAACTCAAATCCATGGAGTGGAAGATTGCGTGGAAATTTTAGTCCAGCAAATTCATCAAATACATCCAAGAAAGGTAACCAAAAGCTTTCTACTGGTAGCAAAACATGTGCAGGTTTTGAAGATGTTGATGCAGATTCAAGCGGTTTAGAAAAGAGTCTTGATGAGGAACTTGGATTGCCCTCTATGAAGACTCCAAGAGTAAGAAGGGCACATGTAGATGATACAAGGAGAAGTGACCCAGGACCAAGAAGATCTAGGAGGATGCAGAATTTAGTGCAACGGTTGATGTATGAAAGTTATATAGCTCGTCATTGTGCTTACATGACCAAGGTAATACAAGATGCTGAACCTTCTTGTTTTGAAGATGCAATTGGAAATGCAGATTGGGAAAAAGTTATGGATGAGGAGATGGCTGCACTTTATGGGAATGATACATGGAAGATGGTTCCATTTCCGCAAGGAAAGAAACCCATAGGCTATAAATGGGTTTACAAGGTAAAGCATAATGCTAATGGTAGCATAAGCAGGTATAAAGCACGATTGGTAGCTAAAGGATATGCACAGACATATGGCATTGATTATGAGGAAACATTTAGCCCTGTAGCTGAAATGTCTACTGTCAGAACACTTGTTGCATTAGCTACAACAAAAGGATGGACTTTGCATCAGATGGATGTGAAGAATGCTTTCCTACATGGTGAGTTACATGAAGAAGTATATATGGACTAGCCACAAGGATATAAAGATTCAAGCATCCAGAATATGTTTACAGGTTGCAAAAGGTTTTTTATGGGCTCAAGCAAGCTCCTCCTGCATGGCATGCAAGGATTGCTAATTACTTAACCAGCATTGGGTTTTCTATGTGTGATGGAGCTTATTCACTATATGCAAGGAAGGTTGATGATGGCATCACGGTTGTGGCTATTTATGTTGATGACTTGATTATAGGTGGTGATAATTAAGGAAGCATCAAAGAGGTAAAGAAACTTCTTATGCAGGAATTCGACATGGAAGATCTTGGTGTGCTGCGTTATTTCTTGGGCATTGAGTTTATTCATACAGAAACAGGTATATGGATGTCACAAAGGCAATATGACTTGAATATGTTGCAAAAGTATGGTATGAATGATTGTAATCCAATTTCTATGCCATTAGATCAGAATTTGAAGTTAGATATTACGTCAGGTGAAGCATTGGAAAATGCTACTATGTACAGGAAAATTGTGGGAAGCTTGATATATCTCACAATTACAAGGCCTGATCTTGGCTACATTGTTGGAGTTGAAAGTCAATTTATGCAGGTTCCCAAGAAGCCACATTTGGATGCTTTGAGGCACACTCTACGTTATGTGAGTGCTACTTTGGGTTATGCATTGTTTTATGAGCCTGGTGTAGATTTGGACGTTGATGCATACACCGATGCAGATTGGGCTGGTAGCATTCCAGATCGAAGATCTACTAGTGGATTTCTATTCTCACTTGGGAGTGCAGCTATTACATGGAGCAGTAAGAAGTAACCCATTGTTGCATTGTCGAGAACAGAGGCTAAGTATAAAGGTGCTTCAATGGCAGCATGTGAGGCATCATGGCTAGAAATGCTACTTGAAGATTTAGACATGGAAGTGCGAAAGCCTATCACTATTTATTATGATAATCTTAGCATAATACAGTTAGCACGGAATCTTGTTTTCCATACTAGAACAAAGCATATCGAGGTACATTATCACTTCATCAGAGAGAAGGTATTAGCAGATGATATTGATCTTGTTTATGTGAGAACAGATGAGGAGGTTGCTAATATTTTCACTAAAGCACTTGGAGCAAAGAAGCTGAAGAAGTTTCGAAAGATGCTTCGATTAAAGGACATGATGTTGAGCTTAAGGGGGAGTGTTGAGATATCAAGCTCAACATGTGATGATCGAGGATGACACGTATTAGTTTTTCATTTGTTGCATGTGTAGTGGTCTTGCCGGTATATGTGAGGGATATTTCATTGAGCTTTATTACATTTATCTATCAAGAGTGATGGCACATTTATTACTTTCCATCTCACTCGTGAAAGAACTTGGAGAAGCTTGTGGGAGGTAGAAAAGTGAGTTTTGAAGCGACAAAGTTTGGTACAGCCAACTGGCACAAGACCAACCCTTGAGCTTATGGAGACTCAAATAGTCCTTATAGGCATGTGATAAGTGCAAAGAAATGCACTATGTACTTTGGAGCATCAAGCAAAAAGAGTTGATACAAAACAGAAAGGTTCGCGTGTCCACTAGCTCAAATAACTTACTATCTATGGAAAAGATAATGAACTTCAAATGCCCATAGCAACAACCATGATTGCAATTAAAAAGAATCCTTTTATGGGCATGATACACATATGATTGAGTATATATAATGCACACAAGTATAAGGAATAGACAAAATATGCTATAGGAATGAGTCAAACACTCAACGGTGGTACTTCCTATTTTTCAAGAATCCATAGAGATTGACACTAAGACATGTTGGAGCAAGTCTATGACAAGCCTAAGTATTGGCTTGAGTCCCACAAAGTCATAGAAAAAGCCTTAAAGTGAAGACTATGTAAAGTTCACTTGTGAACTACCTCTTGTAACTTTTGAAGAGTTTACTTAATGTAAAAGTAAGAGAATCTTAAGTGGTTGAGTCCACATGATCAAAAAGGGAAAGAGGAGCCACAAATTCGTGATTTGTGGTAGGTAGAGAATCAAATCAATCATTGATTGATTGGAGAGTGATTGAGGGAAGTTAGCCTCCCAAACTCAACTATAAATAGATGGCAGTTTTAGTCGTGGTTAGAGAGACCTATGTGAAGACCTCCAAGAGCTGAGCTTTATGCCATATCAAGGTGTGATTACAAGGCACACATATGTATCAGTAAGTCATTGTATTGTACAAGAAATATACTTTCATTTTCATAATTATTTGAGTTCATCTTTCCATGTTCTTGTGAAGTGTACTACTCACTGATATTAATCTCAGTTTTCTCAGTCAGCTTGCAGAGATGTTTTCTCTGAGCTTGGTGCATCATTTTCAGTGATTTAACTTGGTAAAGTTAGCTCTATAAGTCTACTATATGCTCAAAAATTTTGCATGTCATTTGGATGTTGCAATCTTCAGTTATGTTCATTTGAAGTCAACAGGATCTGTTCATCTTCACTTCTCTGTCATGTACCCGACTTTTTCACTCATCTTGTCAGAGCCATTTCTCCGTAGTTACTTATCCAAATTCATGATTTAAAGCTTGTTGGATTTAACTTACTGTCTAGTATAACCATACAAATTTTCATAATCATTGGATTCCTACATTTTGAGTTATGTTGATTTTTCTGCTCACTGGTCTCAAACTATAGCAGCCCGTGAAAATCGGGATGATGTCATCACTTGTTAAAACTCATTCTCAGTGTGTGGTTTGTTATTTTTGATGAGATTACTCTTGAAAGTTAGGTATTTAAGTTATCTAGACTTCCCCAAGAGGAATTAAGCTAATTGCTGTTGTGCTCAGAGAATTATGTAAAACACTAGACAGGTGTATGAACCAAGAATAGCAAGTTTTCACCTCTAAGCTAACTCCAACTTATCTGTTTTGATCTATCTTCTTGAGAGTGATCTTCCAAGGTACATAGGGTGTCTAATACATCCATTAGCAAGCTAAAAGGGCCCACCATCTACTCTTGGAGTTCATTTGGCTGGTGTAGATCAAGGATTTTGCAACACCTCTTCATCTTCAAGCACATACTTATCCATCTCTTCACAATGGTATCAGAGGAAGGTTGGACAACATGGCAGATGGATTTCCTTCGTCAATTGACAAATTAGACAGAGGTAACTACTGAGCTTGGTCATTAAGAATGGAAGCCTATCTCCAAGGTAGAAGTTTATATGGTTATGTGGATGGAGATGAAGTTATGCCAAGTTTCAGGAACAAAAGTCAACCAACACAAGAAGAGCAAGAAAGATTGAGCACATGGTGCTCCAAGGATGCACTTGCAAGGTCTTATCTCCTCAACTCGATCTCAGATTTTTTGTTGCCTCACATTAGAAGTTGTAAGACATCTCAGGAAGTGCGGGATGCACTTGAAGCTTTCTTTTCTTCAAGTACTAAAGCTAGGAAGCATCAACTATGGCTGGATTTCACAACCCTCAAGAAGGCTCCCAAACAAAATGTGACTAATTTTGTCACAAAGCTCAAGGACATAGCGGATCAGTTGGGAAGCATTGGAGATGTAATAGATGAAGAGCAAATTGTAAGGCAGTTCATCAATGGCTTGAAGGCAGATGACAAGTGGGAAGCATTCACCACAGCTATGGGTTTGTACATGGACATGCATGTACCTGATTTCAACACACTCATTGGACAACTACTTACTCAAGAGGCAAAGCTTATCAAAAATGGAGAAAGCTCTAAAGGTAATCAATCTTCAACTTTATACACGGATAAAAGCAAGTCTAGATAACAAAGGAAAGGCAAAGAAAGTGGATGATGAAGCAGGTACATATCAAGCTAACTATGCAGGTAGAGGAAGACATGGCACAGGTAGAGGAAGAGGAGGTAGACAAGGCAGGGGGAGATCCCAAGAGTCCAACTCATGTTCTATTTGTTGGACTAACTAATCATACAACTGAAAATTGCTTTAGGAATTCCAGGAATCAAAGAGGTAGATGATACAATAGAGGAAGTTATGGCTACTCAAGAGGAAGGTTCAACAACTATCATGGCAACTACAACAACTACAATCATTCAAACTATCAAGGAGGCTACAAAGGAAGGAGAGACTAAAATAACTACACAGAAGACTCAAACAAAGAGGATTCATTATTGATCATGAACATGGCTATGCCACAAGGTAAATCTGATGAGCATGTTTTCTACATAGACTCAGGTTGTTCAAATCATGTGGCAGGAAATGTGGCACTCCTATCAGATTTAGAAGATCCAAGGAATAAGCATGAGGTACAAACAGGAGATGATACAAAACATCCTGTGGAGAAAATAGGCAATGTCAAAGCACGTGATGGAAACATCAACCTACTCAATAAGGTACTCTATGTCCCTACCATTACAAAGAATTTGATAAGTGTTGGGCAAATAGTAGAGAAAGGGTTGCAAGTCAGGTTCACAAAGGCAGGAACATTTGTTGAAGATCCAAGTCAAGGATTCAGAAAAATTGCAAAAGGTGAAAAGAGAGGTAGATTGTTCACATTTGAATTACAGGACACTAGAAACATTGCTCTCTTTAATTATGGTAGTCAGACACTCACAGAATTGAAAGTATGGCACAAAAGCTTAGCACATATTGGTGAAAGTTCATTAAAGCAAATTTGCAGGGACCAAAGTGTACTTGGACTCCCTAACTTTTCAAAACAACATATGATTTATAAGTGTAGTGCATGTCAATTTGGAAAGTCTCACAGGTTACCATTCATGAAGAAAGGTTATATGCATGGAGATCTCTTGGAGTTGGTTCATACAGATGTATGGGGACCTAGCAAGGAAGCTTCAATATTTGGATCAAGGTATTATGTCTCCTTTATTGATGATTGCAGCAGATGGACTATCCTATTCTTTATGAAACACAAAGATGAAGTTTTTTCATGTTTCAAAAGATATTTTGCTCTTGTGGAGAATCAAACAGGTAAATCACTAAAAAGGCTAAGGTCAGATGGAGGGGGAGAATACTTCTCCCATGATTTTGATTCTTTTCTTCAAGAAAGAGGAATCAAAAGAGAGGTAACTACAAGGTACACTCCTGAGCAAAATGGAGTGGCAGAAAGGAGGAATAGGACGATTGTTGAAGCTGCAAGGTCTATGTTAAATGAAAAGCATTTACCTAATTACTTATGGGCTGAGGCTGTATCTACAGCCACTTACTTGATTAACAGGTTGCCTTCAAAATCCCTTGATGGGATGACTCCATATGAGGCTTGGAATGGAAAAAGACCAAGCTTAGATCATTGTAAAATTTTTGGATGTATTGCTTTTGCTCATGTTCCTTCACAGGTTAGAGGCAAGATGGATCCAAAGGCAGAAAGGTGTGTATTTATTGGATATGAAAACAATCAAAAGGGCTACATGTTATACAACCCTACCAACAAAGGATTCTTGGTAAGCAAAGATGTAGTTTTTTATGAGAACAATTCATGGTATGAAGATTCATGCAGGAAGATCAATTTACCATATGATCTTGAAGAAGATTTTCCAAATCTTGGTAGAGAACAATCAAATATTGAAGAACAAGACACCTCAGAGGATGATGAAGAATCTCACATGGAAAAGATCAAAGCATGGAAGTCTAAAGGTAAAGCAAAATTGCAGGAACTTGGACATGAGGCAGAATCATCACATCATGGCCTAAGAAGATCTATGAGGGAAAAGAAAAAACCAGAAAGGTATGGGTTTGACACCTCATTAGTAACTAAACATTCTATCTACATAGCACAGGACATAAACCAAGAGGAGCCATCATCATTTGAAGAGGCCAAAGCAAAAACAGAATGGAAGCATGCAATGAAGGAAGAGATTGAAGCACTTGAAGAAAACAACACTTGGGATTTGGTGCCCAAGACTTAATCCATGAAGGTAATAGGCTCAAGATGGGTCTATAAACTCAAGAAGAATTTTGATGGTTCAATTAACAGGTATAAGGCAAGGCTTGTGGCAAAAGGCTTTGCACAAACTCAGTGAATTGATTATGAGGAGACTTTCTCTCCTGTGGCAAAGATGCCTACTATTAGGGTTTTGCTTAGCATTGCCTCTTCCAAGAATTGGAAGATACTTCAACTAGATGTAAAGAATGCATTCTTGAATGGTTTGATAACAGAAGAGGTATATATGGCACAACCACCTGGTTTTGAGAACCAAGTTTATCCTGATTATGTGTGTAAACTGAACAAAGCATTGTATGGTCTCAAGCAAGCTCCAAGAGCTTGGAATTTCAGGCTTGTTTCATTTTTGCAGGACAAAGGCTTTCAACCAAGCAAGGCAGATCTTTCACTCTTTATTAAAAAGAGTAATTCCGAGGTCATCTACCTATGTGTATATGTAGATGATATTATATTCACAGGAAATGATGCAGATGGTATGAAGAAGATCAAAGATCAGATGAGAGAAGAGTTCAAGATAAGTGATTTGGGTTCACTTACCTACTTCTTAGGTTTGGAAGTTGTCTACAAAGATCATGGTTTGTTTCTCACTCAAAGGAAGTACATTAAGGACATGTTGGCAAAATTCAAGATGCAAGATTGTAAGATTGCAGGTACTCCAATGGAGGTCAATCACAAATTGAGCTCACATGAAGGTGAACTCATAGAGGAAATCACATCATATCAAAGTCTAGTGGGTAGTCTCAACTATGCCACATTGACAAGAGTAGATATATGTTACAGTGTGAGTGTGCTAAGTCAATTTATGCACACACCAAGGAAACCACATATGGATGCTTCCAAAAGGATTCTCAAGTATCTCAAAATAACCATAAATGAAGGACTTTATTATCCTTATGTATCTGATTTAGGTTTGAAGCTATTTTCTGATGCAGATTGGGCTGGCTCCAAGGAAGATAGAAGGAGCACTTCAGGTTATCTTACCTTTGCAGGTTCAAAGCTTATTTCATGGTCATCCAAGAAGCAACCCAGAGTTGCTCTCTCTTCTACTGAAGCTGAATATAGAGGTCTTGCCATAGCTACACAAGAAGCTATGTGGATGAAGACATTATTCAAAGATCTTGGATTGCAGTTTGGAACTCCAACTATTTTTTGTCACAATATGAGTTCTATTCATTTGGCTACTAATCCTATTTTTCATGCAAGGACTAAACATATTGAAGTTCATTATCACTATGTACGAGAGAAGGTTCTAAACAAAGAGATTCAAATATCATATGTGTCCACTCATCAACAATGTGCAGATATTCTAACCAAAGCATTGGATGGTACAAAGCTTTGCAAATTCAAGGCTATGATAGGTTTGCAGGTAATCTTGGAAGATTGAAGACCTCAAGCATACTTGGCTTGAGGGGGAGCTGTTGGAGCAAGTCTATGACAAGCCTAAGTATTGGCTTGAGTCCCACAAAGTCATAGAAAAAGCCTTAAAATGAAGACTATGTAAAGTTCACTTGTGAACTACCTCTTGTAACTTTTGAAGAGTTAACTTAATGTAAAATTAAGAGAATCTTAAGTGGTTGAGTCCACATGATCAAAAAGGGAAAGAGGAGCCACGAATTCGTGATTTGTGGTAGGTAGAGAATCAAATCAATCATTGATTGATTGGAGAGTGATTGAGGGAAGTTAGCCTCCCAAACTCAACTATAAATAGATGGCAGTTTTAGTCGTGGTTAGAGAGACCTATGTGAAGACCTCCAAGAGCTGAGCTTTATGCCATATCAAGGTGTGATTACAAGGCACACATATTTATCAGTAAGTCATTGTATTGTACAAGAAATATACTTTCATTTTCATGATTATTTGAGTTCATCTTTCCATGTTCTTGTGAAGTGTACTACTCACTGCCATTACTCTCAGTTTTCTCAGTCAGCTTGCAGAGATGTTTTCTCTGAGCTTGGTGCATCATTTTCAGTGATTTAACTTGGTAAAGTTAGCTCTATAAGTCTACTATATGCTTACAAACTTTCATGTCATTTGGATGTTGCAATCTTCCGTTATCTTCATTTGAAGTCAACAGGGTCTGTTCATCTTCACTTCTCTGTCAGGTACCCGACTTTTTCACTCATCTTGTCAGAGCCATTTCTCCGTGGTTACTTATCCAAATTCAGTGATTTAAAGCCTGTTGGATTCATCTTACTGTTTAGTATAAGCGTACAAATTTTCAGAATAATTGGATTCCTACATTTTGAGTTATGTTGATATGTCTGCTCACTGGTCTCAAACTATAGCAGCCCGTGAAAATTGGGATGATGTCATCACTTGTTAAAACTCATTCTCAGTGTGTGGTTTGTTATTTTTTATGAGATTACTCTTGAAAGTTAGCTCGTTAAGTTATCTAGACTTCCCCAAGAGGAATTAAGCTAATTGCTGCTGTGCTCAGAGAATTATGTAAAACACTGGACATGTATATGAACTAAGAATAGCAAGTTTTCACCTCTGATCTAACTCCAACTTATCTGTTTTGATCTATCTTTTTGAGAGTGATCTTCCAAGGTACATAGGGTGTCTAATACATCCATTGGCAAGCTAAAAGGGCCCACCATCTACTCTTGGAGTTCATTTGGCTGGTGTAGATCAAGGATTTTGCAACACCTCTTCATCTTCAAGCACATACTTATCCATCTCTTCACAAGACAGAAAACTGGGTTTTCTCCCAATCTACTAAATCAAATTCTATGGAGCTTTACACACATAAGCTAGACACTAATACTTTCTAATGAGCCATTGTGCACTGAATTTGGAGCTTTGTAGAGAGAGCAGCAGCCTCTGCAAGATTAATATTAGTGAAGAAGATAATGCAGAAAATTGAAGGAGCAAGACAATGATGTTCACAAGTGTATGTATATTTCCTCCATGTATTGTAGAAGTGATTTCAAGTCTTTATATAGACTCTAGGAGTGTTCCACGACTTTTATAAGTGGATTTTGAGTTCAAATGAAGGTGGGAATGGTTGTTGGAGGGAATCAATTCACTTTCCTACAATCTAGGAAAAGCGAATATCTAGTTTGATCTACTTTTAGGTGATTGATTGCTTGATTGAATCCAACTCGACCACCACAAATTCATGGGATTTGGGCTGTATCTTTACATTTTTACATGTGTAAAGCTCAAAGCTTTTACAATGGTCAAAGATCCATGAAAAATCATTTTTAAAAAAGTACAATAAGTGAGCATAAGTAAAAGAACTCTCCAACGGATATTCTTTGGATGCGATAGCCTTTGATGTAGATCAAATCCACCTCAAGCATAGTGTAAGCTTGATGTTCCAACAGCTCCCCCTCAAGCTAAAGTATGCTTGAGTCTTCATTCTTTGATAGGTTGAATACCTACCATAGCTTTGAATCTACAAAGCTTTATTCCATCAAGTGCCTTCGTCATCATATCTGCTACTTGCTTTTCAATAGGAACAAAAGAAATGTCAATCTCCTTTGCCATGAGATTCTCCCTGATGAAGTGGTAATGCACCTCTATGTGTTTGGTTCTTGCATGGAAAATAGGGTTTGCTGCTAGATGCATGGAACTTACATTATCTTTGTTTGTTGTTACCCTTTGGAGTTGTCCTCTCCAATCATTTTAGCATAAAAGATCAAAAATACATCTTACATTTGTCAATCCGGGAAGTATACAAAGACCAGAGCGCTTTCTAAGTTAATGGAATCCAAGAATAAGAGGATAATGACTGTTTTTCTGAGTAATCATGAAGATGAAGAGAAATTTCTAGGGTTTTGATTATCTTGAGCTATACTACATCTTTTTCAATGATATTGGTGGCTAAAGCATGCCATTTTCTCAACAGAACACAATTATGAAGTCAAATCTCAAAAATGATACCTGTAACCTTCAGACGAGACAATTGTGATTCTGTGAAATCTAATGATTTCCATCTCTAGCTCTATTCTTCAGCACTTTCTTACTCATTACTCTAAGAATCACGTCTCTTCATACACATTCATCAGAAATACACAACTGTAGCTCACAAATTCCATGGATCACACATAGAATAGACTCAAAAATCAAAGAAAATCACATAAAAGTAGAAAACACGATTTCTTGCAAGAGAGCTCTTCACATTACTTGGATAGCAGAAATAATACAACCAACCCTCTCAAAATAGAGGAAATTATCTTTTATACATTTTCAAGTGTCCTCTTTCACACTTGAATTTTGTTCCTTTTCCCTTCTAATCTAAAAATATGCTATCAAAGAGCTTTCAAAAATTCTAGAAAAAATACATATGATTCTAATTTACATGAGGAAGACTCTTCCTCATTTTTACATCATTTGCATAAATATTTCTATAATTTTTTGACATTTTACAAATATTTCTCTTCAAAAAATGCTTCTTCCAACATTCTTCCCCTCCTAGACTTTTTGACTCCTGATAAAAAATTCTTGCTGGTACATAATGAATGCTTCCTTCACTTCTTCTTTCTCTGATAAACCTGTGATAGTAGATCATGACTTTTTCTTTCTGTGATGTTCAAGCTATTCACCATTTCAAATAATGCTTTTCTCCACTCTACAGCTGCCTCTGGTCTATCTATTACATCTTTCTTTAAGTATTTTGTATATGCTGCTTCATAGGCTGTGAGTCTAGATTTTGTGATTACTGATAGATTTCCAAAGATTTCTGATTCTCTTTCAAAGAATCCAAATTGAAGTGATCATCACATGTGTAGCAAGACGTCTAATGCTCTCTTTCCTTTTAACAACTCTCTTTTTTTTTAATAATAAAAAGAATTGAAAAAAAAAGAAAAATTGAATGAAAAATAGAAACCTGCTAAATTACACCCTATATCTTGCTTGTGCAACATAAATTATATAAATAAAAGGATTACAAAAGAATTGATAATTTTTTCTATAATTTTTCTCTCTCTTTTTTTCTTTTTTTTTAAATTTAATTTTTCTCTTACTCTTTTTTTCTTTTTCTCTTCTCTCTTTTTTTTTTAATATAATAATAATTTCCTCCACTTCTCTCTCTTTGTCTCCTATTTCTTTTCTTAGAAAGAGAATAAGGTAGAGTCAAATGGAAATAATTTCCAAATTATCATAATTTCCTTCTTGTAAAATTCTGAATTTCTTCAAGAATCCCATGTGTGTATCAAATAAGTCTTTCCCTCCATTTGTAACTCTGTATACGTTTTTGAGCTATTTTAGTATCTTCCTGCTTGTTTCCTTTCCATTGAATCAGATCTGATTTTTTTACCCAATAATACTTAATTCCTGTTGACTTTGTTCTAGGAATAAAACCATCTTTTTTTGATAAGTTGTATTTGGAAGTTTTTGGCTTCCATATCCATTTAGTTCTGGGAATTTTTTTTGATGAGCCGTGCTTGTATGTACTCTGTTTCCACATTCTTCCTGTCTTGATGCCTTGATGCTTCTGACCATTCCATACTTGCCACCTTTTTTCTAATTTTTCAACATCTTTTGTTTCTTCAATTTTCTCCTGTTTTTTGTTAAAGTAAATTTGGTCATGAAGAGGTGGTGTTTGTGATTTCTTTGTTTCTTCTATTGAAAAAGTAAATCCCTCCAATTTTGAGTCATAGATATCTTGTTGATTTTCCTATTCTTCATCACTCAACAAAAACATTCAAAACCTTTTGTCATTTAATGTTAATTTAAGCTTCATGTCTTCAAAATCCAAAATTACTTTACCTTGCATGAGCCATGGTTGTCCCAAAATCAATTTCTCAGTCATCATATGATCTGGCCATTCTTCATAATCTATTTTCATATATTCTCCATTGAACTTAACTTTAATAGATAGTGAAGATATGCTTTGTATTATTTGACCTTCTAAGGTTTTGATAAGTGTTTTACTTTCATTCCTTTTTAGGTTAAATTTTTTCAACAAAGCTGAACTGATCAAATTTACTTGTGCACCTGAATCTATCAAAACCTTCATTTTTTCATCCTGACAATCCATTGTTATAACATGCAAATGCTCTCTTACTCTTAAAGGTTTTCACATAAAAGGACTTCTCTAAGCTCCTTGAGTTTTCTTATCCTTTCCTTTGCCTCCTGTTGAGCTTCATTCCTCATTTTTTCCTCTTCTTTTCTCCTGTTTTGAGCTTGATGTATTCTTCTCCATTCAGAAACAGTTAATGGAAGATCATACAACAGTGAGTCATAACAAACGAGAACTATGTCATAAAAAGAGAAACCCTATGCACTAAAATAGCCTTTTTTTGCATGATTTTAAAAACTATGTCATAAAAAGAGAAACCCTATGCACTAAAATAGCCTTTTTTGCATGATTTTAAAAAATTCTTTACACGAGTATACAAGGTTTTCTAAAACCCCCCAAAAATATGCAAATTTTGACAATATTTTCAAAATTTTGACTACTTTAGGGTAGCAGAATTTTGCTAATTTTAGAGTACCTGATCTAAAATGTTTAAGAGAGAATTATGAAATGGATAAAAAAAGCCTTATTTTATGAGAATACTCATTTAGCTTGGATCGAACAAAAAGGAAATGAGCTAGAAAAGGCTAAAAATTGACCTTTTTTTATTCTCTGAGTGTTATGTACTGCTAGAACTTCTTAAAAACATGAGGTTTGTGGAGTAAATCGATGCCTGGCATCGAATTTCAGATAAAGTCGATGCCTGGCATCGACTTCCCACATAAAAGTGGTTTTCATCATATGTGTGTTAAACGCGCCTATTTTAGGAACAAAAAAGTGGCCAAAAAAGCTCAAAGTCGATGCCTGGCATTGACTTTTGGTTGCAAGTCGATGCTAGGCATCGAATTTTCATTTTTGGACAGTCAGACTTACTAAAACAGGCAAAAATTCCACTTTTGGAAGTCATACAGGGTCATCATGTGAAGGCTATATCTTGAGTTCTAGAGATCCGTTTCTTGCATATGATAGCTTGTTGGAAAGCTCTACTCTTCTACTTTCATCCATCCAAAGATCTTGGGGAAATAATACTTGAGCTAAGAGAAATTATCAAAATACTGAAGGTATGTCATTGTAGTGACTAGAAAAATCTGAAGAAGTAAACTTCTTGGTTTTGGCTATCATTTCTCAATGTTTTGAGTGGAAATGCATTAATGGTGACCATAGAGGTTGCCTAGTGTCACATTAGTTCTTTTTTTTGATGTTTCACACATCAACACTTACATCATACTCTTCCTTCTAGATTTTTTTAATGGAAATATATATTCCATACTTTCTTAGAGCAACAAATATAGATTTTGGAAAGATGTCCATGCGAGACATTGGAATCTCACTGAAAATTAGAGTAAAACAAATGAGGCTATGTTGTTCATTATTGCACAAATAGATAGTCTGTGGCAAGGCTTTGATTATGGATAATATAATCACACCTCTTTGTGCATGCAAAAAGGAATCAAAGTGCAGTAATGAGGATTGAGAGAGACTATCTCCACTTCTGTGATTCTTGCCAAACACCTTCTATGTGCATATATCTTTGGTATGGAAGTATAGAGGGAAGCTCATCACTCATTAGCGTGTGTGGATTGTGTAACTTGTAGGTGGCATAGATAGGCTCTCTTCTCTCTTTATTTGGAGCATCGATGTTCGTGAGTGGATCAATTCTCACTAACGATGACTAAAATTCACTAACAACAAAGCATACTCAAAATCCAGAGGGAGGCACGACTAATAGAGTGCGTCAGAAGATAATTTTACCTCATGTTGTCTTTCCATGCCCACAAAGTATAGATGATCATTAACACCTTGGTACAGACTTCTCAGCGAGAAAAAAGTGAATTTTACATTTTTTCTTTCATTTTCAGCAAGAAGTCGATGCCTGGCATCGACTTCTCGCGGAAAACTATACTTTTCAGCAAGAAGTCGATGCCTGGCATCGACTTCAGCGAGAAGTCGATGCCACGCATCGACTTCAGCGAGAAGTCGATGCCAGGCATCGACTTCAGCCAGAAGTCGATGCCAGGCATCGACTTCTTGCTGAAAAGTATAGTTTTCAGCGAGAAGTCGATGCCAGGCATCGACTTCTCGCTGAAAAGTATAGTTTTCACTTTAACAAAGTAAAAAAGACTACACATTTCGCTTTCAATGCATGCAATATGTTCTCACAAAGTAATATCAAACGTGATATATTGTCTTGCTTTTTAACTTTGACCATGATAATGCTCAGAGAGAGGAGAAATGCGATTTTTCAAAGGATAAAGACTCGGGGCAAGGAAAAAAGCAATGTCTTAGAGTATTTGATTAACGTAACTTGAACAAAGTTTTATTGAAGTCTCTTAGCATGTAAAAACTAATAGATTTATTTCATAGAATGTGCAACGATGAACAATAAAGTCTCTTTCATTTGGATTATTAGACATCAAAGAATCATGTATGATGATATGCATGGTGTTTTCTCTCAATATGTGTAGTCAATTTAATCTCATCTATTTCATTTTGATCTCATGGTGTTTTTTTGGCATAATTGGCTATTATTACTAGTACACATATATGACCACCTAATTGTTGTATGATTATGCTTTGTATTGTCAAGAGCGAGCGTTGACTTCCTTATATGATTCACTCTTATTTTTCACATAAAAGTCTTAAAACATCATGGAAAACGCATCCTTCGTAGACGTATTCTAATCCCTTTTTAAAATGGCATAAAATTATGCTTTATGTGGGCTTGAAATAAAATAAATTACTTTTCAAGTTCCATTTTCATGAAATCATGTACTTTTAATCATCTAAGATTCGTTAAAGTTCTAATTGGAATTTGTAATGTTGAATATAGCATGTTTTTATAAACAAAAATTGAAATAAAGATTGAGACAAAGTATCATGAAATAAAAGCATATGATTTTCATGCCCTAATTAAAATGGACCTTATCATTTCTATGGAACAATTGAAAATAGGCTAATTTTTCCTTGTTTTTAGCATACTTTTGCAATTTCTAAAGGAGAACATGTCTTTGTTCTCGTTTGTTATGACTCAGTGTTATACCTTTTAACTCTACATCCACTTATGAAGTTTGACATGATTTCTCCATCTATATTAGCTAATTGGATAGCTCCACTGTTACTTATTTGATTGATAATATAAGGCCCATGTCCTTTTTTATGAAATTTCTTCTGATGATCTTTTACTGTGTATGCCAAAACTAGATCTCCTTCTTGTAAGTCCTTTTCTTTAATGTGAACATCATAATAAGCTTTTTGCCTTTTCTTGTCTGCATATATGCTCATGATTGCTTGAAGTCTAGAGGCTCCTATTCTTTCCAATTCCACCACTCTCTCAGATAACTCATGTCCAGTCCACTTGTATTGACTACCCACCCTTAGTGTTGGAATAAGGAACTCTAAAGGCAGAACCACATTTTGTCCATAAACCAAGTTAAACGGTGTGGTTCAAAGCGCAGTTTTGTATGCCACTCTATAGGCCCATAAGACATGATTAAGTTGCAAATCCCAATCATTCCTATTTGTGTTTACCAATTTTGACAATACAGTGCAAAGTAATTTATTAGTGCTTTTTGCTAATCCATTGGCTTGTGGGTGATATGGGGCTGACTTTCTATGACTGGTCATGAAATATTCAGTTATGTTTTCTATTATTTGGTTCAAAAAATGAGTTCCCCTACCACTTACCAACTCAATTGGTAATCCAAATCTGGTGATAATATTTTCATAAAGAAATCTTGCAGTGGTCTGAGAATCATTCCTTTTTGTAGCCCTAGCTTCTGCCCATTTAGTCAGGTAATCTGTGGCTACTAGTATATATTCAGCATGGGATTGTTTTGTTGGAGGATGTATGGGTCCAATGAAATCCAACCCCCATCTACTAAATGCTCTTGCTGAAATCAGTGGTACTAATGGCATATTGTCTCTTTTATTTGGTTGACTCACTCTTTGACAAATGTACATCTTTTTACATATGTTCTTGCATCAAGAAATAGAGTTGGCCACCAAAAAACCAGAATATAATATGAGTTTAGCAGTTCTTTCACTTGAAAAATGTCCTCCTGCCACTCCAGAATGTGCCATCTCCAACATTTCCAAATATTTATTTTAAGGAACACATATTCTTAAATATCCATCCATCCCTTTCTTGTACAATTGATCTCCTATCAGTTGATACTCTTCAGAAATAATTTGTAGATTCTTTGAATCTGCGCTGGCTCCTAGTTGCTTTCCTTTCTTGTTTCTTTTCAACTCCTCAATTATATTTTCACTCCAATCTGGATTTTTCTGAAACCAATATAAGGTTATAACTTCTGAATTTTGCAAGGATTGACATTCCCAGCAGTTGGAAATATATTTTTTTACATCTTGTATTTTATTAGGCCAGTGTAATCCCATCCTATTGAGATTGTTTAGGGTGACTATCATGGAAGCGTGAATACAGGGATTTCAGCAATGGGCTCTTCTTAAATACTCCTGCTGTTCCTCTTCTGGAGTACAATATTCTAATATACCCATTTGATTGAGATGATACAAATGTCCAGCTAGCAGCATAAAATTCTTACTTTGTAATACCAGATGTATGTTATTTTCAAATGTTCTACATGGTCCCATGGTTAGCAAAGGTACTAAAGTCATGGCCTAGTCAGGAATACTTTCTATTTTGAACAGATATGCATCTGGTAAGTCATCATCTAGAGGTGAATTTGGCTCCTTGGCTTGGGTACTAAAGTCATGACCCAGTCAGGAATACTTTCTATTTTGAACAGATATGCATCTGGTAAGTCATCATCTAGAGGTGAATTTGGCTCCTTGGCTTGGATCCTAGACAAATGGTCTGCTCTCAAATGAGTTTTTCCTTGTCTGACCACTACCTCAAACTCAAATTCCATCAGTAGGAGAAACCATCTGACTATCCTACCTGTGTGACATGGTTTGTTCACAAAGTAGAGTAGAGCTTGGTGATCCACAAAGAATTTAAACTTGTTGGTCAAAAGGTAATGTCTATATTTTTTCACAGCAAATATCATTCCCAATCCTTCCCTTTCAGTGGTTGTGTAATTTTTTTCTACTGAATTCAATTGCCTACTAGCATAAGCAACTGGAAAGTCTAGTTTGCTCTCTTCTATTGGTTGTGCTAACACACATCCCAAAGCATAATTTGAAGCATCCACATGGACATGGAAAATTTTATCCCACTGTGGGGTTTTCAGAATTGGTGCTGTTACCAAACAAGTTTTTAGAGTCTCCAAAGCTTGGTCACACTCTTTAGTGCACTCAAATTTTGTGATCTAAGCATACAAAGGTTTTGCAATTTTTGCAAACTTGTGTACAAATATTCTATAATACCCACAATGTCCCATGAAAGTTTGAAGTTCCTTTGCATTTGTTGGTCTTGGAAGTTCTACTATGGCCTTAATCTTTCTTTCATCTGTTGAAATTCCATTTTTGGAAACTATATGACCCAACATTCTCCCTTGCCTCACAAAGAACACACATTTCACTGGATTTAGAAATACTCTATATGTTCTACATTTTTTGAATATATTTTCCAGATCCTTCAAATGATCTTTTCAAGATCATTTTAATGAAAAAGTGCAAAGATCATCCACATATCCCTAAAAGCATATATTCCCCATTCTATGGAAAAAGCAGTTTTATGTTGGTCTTCCAAAGCTATGGGTACCTGAAAACTATAGACCTCCTTACTTGCCACTCTTTCCAAAAGATGGTCTATTATGGGTAATGGATAATTATCCCTTATAGTTGCAACATTCACCTTTTTCAAGTTAATGCATACGCTGAGTTTCCCATTCTTTTTTGGTACTACAACTATAGGAGATATCCACTCTGTGTACTCAATCTCATAGATGAAATTGGCAGCTAGCAGCTTGTCAATTTCTTCCTTTATTTTGGCAGAGTATTTGTCATTGAATGTGTAGTGTCTTTGTTTGCTAGGTTTTGCATCAGGTGTAATAGGAATCTTATGCTCACAGTTTTTAGGGTCGATTCCTTTCAAATCCTTGTAACTGTAAGCAAACACATCCCTATAGTTTCAGGCCAAATTCCTTAATGCTTCCTCCTCTTGATTTGTCATGTCATCAGCTATTACAATATGTCTTTCTTCCCCCTCTTCCTGTGTGATCATCACCTTCTTAGTTTGTTCCTCATTGTCATATGCCTCTCCTTTTTTTCTTTTCTCTCTTTGGTTTCACTTTTATAAGTAGTTTGTCCTCCACTTCATATAAAATTTGAAGGTACATCAAACTGTTGATCTTTGTTTTTTATTTCTTTATTTTTTTCAACCTCTTGATCTTTTTCTATTTCCTTGTGTTTGTTTTTTCTATATTTGCCTGAGATTTTGTCTTTTATTGCATTTGTAGCTTCTACTTCTTCCAAATATTGTGTTTTACCATTTTTCAATATTATTTCTTCCTCCTGGTCCTCTTCAATTTTTGACACTTTTATCATTTGTATTCCTATGTGAAAAATATCATATCCTTCTTCATTTTGGAATTTCACTCCCACATACTCATCATTGGCTAGATCCATGGTGGCCAAAATCTGGTTCCAACCATAAGGCTCAAATTCTTCATCTTTGAATTTTTGTGGTATATAGTTCTCATCCTGTGATTTCCTTTCTTCTACACAATCTTCTTTTCTTATCCTTCTTTTTCTATCTGTGAGGTTCCTTATCACATTGCATTTCCAAATTGATGATTCTGTTTCATTTTGATCTTCAATCTCTGACTCTTCACTTAATTCCTGATTTTGATGTATTTTGAACCATTCTTGAGGGGACATGTCACAATATTGACCATTTCTTAGATTCACTCTAGTTATCCTTCCTTTGCTTTGAAGATATAGGCAATCATTACCCCAATCTTGCACAATTTGCATTTGTCTCATAAATGGTCTTCCTAGGATAATTTCATATGAAGTGGATTGTGGAAATTCAACTATGGCAAAAGTATGCTCTATTTCTATTCCACATATTTCCACAATCACCTTTTCCCATATTCCTAGGGGTTTTTCTATGTGTCCATCTGCAAGTTGTAATCTCATTTTAGTGGGTACTAATTCATTTTTTCCCCATCTTTCCCAGGTTTGTTTAGTCATGATAGCCACTCCTCATCCACTATCTAATATAGCTTTGGCATAATCTTTACCAAATTGTATTTTCAGAGTTGAGTTCCCTTCTTCTCCTTCACAATACCCTCCTATTTTATCAATAGGAATGTACAACAACTCTTCCAATTCTTGTTGTTGTGGATCAAAATTCTTTGGCATTGCTTCCCACTTTTTCATATTGTGTTGTAAGTGAGGATTTTGTTTTACCAACTCCTCCAATGTGGTGTGGTATAAAAGTGTACATTGTTTGTCTATATTGTTTTGGAAGGTTATGTGTGAATTATCTTCCCGATCAATAGTTTTCCTTGTTTCTATTGCATTTGTTTCCCCAACTGTTGTTTGATAATTGTCTGGTTCCCCCTTTTTGAGTTGTGCTTCTTCTATGATTTGTTTGCATCTTTGCATCCTTTCATGCTCTATATCTGGCATAGGATAAGCCATCACATGGTCTGTAGGATTTGGTCCCTCTTGAATTCTTCCCTTGTATGCTCTTATCAAGGTGTCCAGACTGTGTGGATTTTCTATCTCTTGCTGGGTTTGTGTCTTCTGAGGTGGACTATTGTTTGATTGTTTGATAGTCTCTTCTTCCAAATTTTTACCCATTCTTAGCTTTCTTTCCCATTTCCCTTTTTGTCTGTTTTTCTTTTCTTTTGGAAATGGAATTTTCTTATTTTCCTGTGTATGTGTATCTTTTGTTGTTTCTTTTTGTTTAGCTTGTGCTCTTGTTATAGGATTTACAGTTACTTGATCATGGTCACTCGATTCTTCTTGCTCCATTATATTTACTACTTTTAATGGTATGCTACTAGATGTGTTTTGTTGTTTTTGAGGGTTTCTTGGACAATCCTTTATTAAGTGTTCCCTGCCACAATCCTTGCAATAAGCTCCTTCTATCCTTAGTGTAGGAGGTTCTGGACAGTCTCTAATGAAATGTTCCCCTCCACATCTATAACAAGTTATCTTTTGACTCCCTTTGAACTGAGGTTTCTGATTGGACATGTAATTATTGGTTATGTACATGAATGTAGTTGTATCCATTTCAGTTCTCCCATTTCCCAAATCTAGGGCTTGCAATTCTGGTTCCCTCTGTTCATATCCTTCCCACTCTTCCTGATATCCTTCATTCCAATGATAATCCTCTTTGTAGATGATTTAAGTCTTGAGCTTTCTTCTTCTATTGGTGTGTATTTGGTTGGTACCACATTTGTTGGTAATGGTGGTTGTTGCCCAAGTACACGTCTTGGTTGCTCAACAAATCCAGATTCTCTTTGTAAATTATGTTGGTTCACATATTCTCTTTCCTTAATGGGTTGTTTATTATAGAAGCATTCTTCTCTGGTATGGTTTGTCCATTTTCTTTCCAATGTACAGTATTTGAGTGTTTTCCTATCTTGAAAATGTTGTGGTTTTTGATAGGGACATTGTTGTACTAAATGATTTTCTCCACAATTATAGCATTTTTTATTTGTTGCTATCCTGGTGTTTATCAAGTTTGTTTTGGTGCTAACTTCTAGAGCTTTGGCAATAGCTTGTGCTAATTCTTCTACTGATGGGATTTTATCTTCATTTGTTCTAGGTTGATCAAATGCTAATAGATCTTGTCCCCTATTGTCCTCTAAATCTATTGCCTCTTTCACACATGCTCCTAGATCAGGGCATCTCCTATAATACACCAAGGTTCTTAATTGTGCACTTCTAAGTCCTTCTATGAATAGAGATACTTGTCTTGCCATGGATGGTACCTCCTCTTGGGGACATCTGTCAATGTATTGCTTGAATCTCCTAGCTGCTTCTCTGACATTTTCATCTTTTTGTTGCTTAAAGCTATGTATCAAAGTAGCTGTACTATGTTTTATTCCAGTTTTTGAGAATTCCCCTATGAAGGCTTCAAGGAAAGATTCAATGTTTGGATACATTTCCTTTCTCAAGGGAATGAACCAAGATAGTGCAGGTCCAGTAAGGGTTAGACCAAATGCTTCAAATTGTACTTTGTAATCCTCTACTTCTTCTGCCCTAATTAATTATCTAAATTCTGCAGCATGAGCATGAGGATCAGAATATCCTTCATATTGGTTCTTCATGCATTTAGCTACTTGATTGGGCCGAAGCATTCTTCCATGATTTTGTCACTGATGTCTCCTTCTGAATGGAAAATCATTAATTCCTTCTGCTTCTCTTTCAAAAGGATTTGGGGAAGTACGTATTCTCCTACCTTGTGGTTGTTCAATATTATTGTGAGTTTCATTTTGTCTTGGCAAGTCTAGTTGCCCTAGGTTTTGTTCCCAAGGTCTCTTGTCTATACACTACCCTAAATCATTAGAGTTTTCTGGATCCTGTGAGAAGATGTATACACATCCTTGTCTATCCTCATATCTTCCATCCTTAAATTGTGCCATTGGTGTTATATTTAGGGGAACTTCTAAGTTTCTCAACCTAGAGGAACTTATGCATCCCATCCTGATACACATAGGTTCTAAACCTATTTGTATACATATATTTGAGAATATTCCTATAATCACTGGTTTCAGAGGGTTCATTGCTTTCATTTAGATTTTCCATGATATTTTCTTGCCCTAAATCTTTTTCTTGTAAATCTCCTATTACTGGCTCTATTTCCTTCCGTTTTTTATCTTGTTTAAAAGTTGTGATCAATTTATTACCAGATCTCAAAATCATCCAATTAAATCATGATCTTCTGAAGAGAATCGTGTTTTTCACGATCCTGTGAATCGAATCGTCTTTTCTGGGAATTTGAGAAAATTCTAGATCTTCTCACAATTTTGTGAAGAAGACTTATCTTTTTCATTATTCTTTAGATATTCTAAAATTTTCAAATTTTGTGAAGAGAATCTTGATTTTCAAGATTCTGTGGAGGGAATCGTGATTCTCTTGATTCTGTGAATAGAATCATGCTTTTTCCCAATTCTGTGAAGGGAATCGTGTTTTTCACGATTCTGTGGATAGAATCGTGATTTTTCATGATTCTGTGTATAGAATCGTGATTTTCACGATTCTGTGAATAGAATCGTGTTTTTCACGATTCTGTGAATAGAATCGTGTTTTTCACGATTCTTTGAAGGGAATAGTGATTTTCACAATTCTGTGGATAGAGTCGTGATTTTCTATGATTCTATGTATAGAATCGTGATTTTCACGGTTCTGTGAATAGAATCGTGTTTTTCACGATTCTTTGAAGGGAATAGTGATTTTCACGATTCTGTGGATAGAGTCGTGATTTTCTATGATTCTATGTATAGAATCGTGATTTTCACGATTCTGTGAATAGAATCGTGTTTTTCATGATTCTCTAATAAGAATCGTGTTTTTCACTATTCTGTGAATAGAATCGTGATTTTCACGATTTTGTGGAGAGAATTGTGTTTTTTCACGATTCTGTGGAGGAAATCGTGATTGTTATGATTCTGTGAATCGAATCGTATTTTTCACGATTTTGTTCCCAGACAATCGTGATTGCTCACAATCGTTTAAAACACGATTTTCTTATAAAAATCGCGTTCTGGGAATCACGATTTTGTGTTTTAATTTAGAGAATCGGGATTTTGTGTTTGATCACAGAATCACAATTCTGAGAAAACACGATTTTGTGTTTTAATTCAGAGAATCGCGATTTTGTGTTTGATCACAGAATCACAATTCTGATAAAACACGATTTTGTGTTTTAATTCAGAGAATTGCAATTTTGTGTTTGATCACAGAATCGCAATTCTGAGAAAACACGATTTGTGTTTTAATTCAAAGAATCGCGATTTTGTGTTTGATCACAGAATCGCAATTTTGAGAAAACACGATTTTGTGTTTTAATTCAGAGAATCGCGATTTTGTGTTTGATCACAGAATCGCGATTCTGAGAAGATTTTTTTAAAATTTTTCAAGTTCTTGATTTTTAAGTTTTTGTTTCTCAAATAGAATCGCCTTATTAAAATTTTATCATGCAATAAAAGAGTTTTAGCAAAATTATTATTTTTTCTCAATAAAACCCAAAAATCCGAAAATCGTGATTTTGTGTTTTTTACAATTTTTTGTGTTTTTGTGCTCTAATCATCATGTGAAAACTTGAAATAATGCAAAAATTTATTGGAAGACCATTACCTTGCTTGCTTGATCAAGAAAATTCCCAAAAACTTTATTTGCTGACAGTCGCGATTCTGTGCACTTTTCTCTAGTTCCCTCTTTCTCTCTCTCACTCAAATGAGCAATTTTTTAGAAATTACATGCTTTTATAGCCTTCAGACAATTGCGATTTTGTATGAATTTCTCAGAATTTCCACTTTTCTCTGTATGATCCTTATCCTCTAGTAATTTTGTGGTTCTGAATCACAATTCTTATCTTTTAACAAAATTTACTTCCTTTATCCTCCTGATGAAAATCGCGATTCTGTACCCAATTATTGGTTTAATTCCTTTATGTTCAATTCCTACTGATATTTTGAAATTTGTTTTTCTTTACTCACTCAACTTTATGAAACCTCTTACAATCACTTACCTTAATACCCAAATGTGCAAAAATAATTCCAATTCTTTTCTTATAGAAAATTGCGATCCTCTGAAGAGAATCGTGTTTTTTCTGACTTCCAACTTTTGCACTTTTTGACTTTTCTTTCCACCTAGTTCCCTTCAGTGTTCTTCACCAACTCCAGATCACTTGTCACCTGCAATTATACACCATCAAAACTTATTTAAAAAGTCTTTTTTGAAGAAATTTAAACACCAACCTCTATTCTAGATATTTTTTTTTCTTTCAATTTTCTGAATTTTTTTCCATTTTTTCTTCTACACGTTCAACAAAAATTCCTTTCTAGTCGCTTCTTCTCTCTTGCTGATCTTCTAGGTGCTTGTTTGGAGCATTCTCCAACCTCTTGCATCTTTGCTTTGCCTCTTGACTTCCATAGCTTGTAATCCTTTTCTCTTTCATCTTGTTCATCGTCTGTATCACTTCTTGGATCCTAGACCTGTGTATCATGCTTGCTTCCTAATTGATGAGAATCAAAATCAAGATCATATGGTAGAGTTACCTTTTGTTTGTCTTCATCATACGAAGACCTATGTTCCTCAAACACAACATCTCTACTTGTACTGAATTACTTGGTTGAAGGATTATAGAACTTGTAACCCATCTGAGTTGAATCGTATCCAATAAACACTGCCTTTGTTGCCCTTTCATCTAGTTTACCTCTTATTTGTGATGGTACATGAACATAAGCTAAACAACCAAAAAACTTGCTATGTCCAAGACTACGTTTTCTTCCATGCCATGCTTCATAAGGAGTCATACCTTGAAGTGACTTGGATGGTAGTCTATTGACAAGGTACAGAGCAGTTGAAATAGCTCCTACCCATAGATAATATGGAAACTTCTTCTCTTCAAGTATCGTTTTAGTTGATCCAACCAATATCTTGTTTCTCCTCTCTACGATTCCATTTAGTTGAGGAGAGTACCTGGTAGTCACTTCCCTTTTGATACCTTTGTCCTGCAAGAACTCATCAAACTCTTTGGAGAAGTATTCTCCCCCTCCATGTACTAAGTCCAATACGTTGTTGTGGATGTAGCCTTTCATGTGTTGCTTTGATATGTTCGGCACTCTTAGAAAACTTTGAACCCTGCATATATCCTTCAAGGTTCTTTCATTCACATGAGCAAGTCTCTTATGCCAAACTTCAAGTTCACTTAGGGTTTGAGGAAAAGTGAATAGAGCTATGTTCCTAGTTTCTCCTACTTCAAAAGTAAAGAGCCTACCATGCTTCTCACCTGTGGCTATCTTCTTGAAGCCTTGACATGGATCTTCCACAAAAGCTCCATGTTGGGTGAACCTAACCTGCAAGCCTTTTTCAACTATTTGACCTACACTTATTAGGTTTTTATTGATAGTGGGTACATAGAGAACCTTTCTTAGAATGTTTGTCCTGCCATTGGAAGCTTTGACATTACCAATCTTCTCCACATTGTGCTTTGTGTCATGCCCTGTTTGCACTTCATGCCTATGCTTTGGACTTTCCAAATCAGATAGAAGAGCAATGTTGCCTGCAACATGATTCGAGCATCTTGAATCTATGTAGAACAAATGATCATCTTCTTTACCTTCTTTGTGGCTTAGATTCATGAAAAGCTATGAGTCTTCATGTGGTTGATCTTCTGAGTAATTGTTGTAGTCCCTTCTATTATAGCCTCTATTGTTATTGTTGAATGTGTGTCCACCTCTGTCTCTATTGCTGCCATATCCACCTCTTCCACTTCCTTTCTAGGTCTTTCCATTGAACCAGCAATTCTGACTGGTGTGGTTGGTCACATCGCATATGTCAGAAGGTTGAACATTTTGACCTTTGGCTTTGTCTTGTTTTGGTCCTTTCTTCTTCCCTTTTCACTTGCTTTTGCTTGCAAAGTTGGCTTGAGAAGTCTCTTCTTCATCGTCTTCCTTCCTCTTGCCTTTCTGCTTCTTATCCTTCTTATCTGCATATAGAGCACTAGTTGAGTTACCATGATAGGAGTTACCTTCCTTTATGCTATTGTTGGCCTCTTGATTGAAGATTTATCCAAGAAAGATATTGAAGTCTTGAGTTTGCACATCCATGATGAGATCATAAGCCGTCGTGAAGGATTGCCATTGCTTATCACTTCAAATGCCATTGAGAATTTGCCTTGTGATAGCCTCTTCTTCAATTAGCTCTCCAATGGATGATAACTGATCCGCAACCTCCTTGACCTTGGTAACAAACTCTGTGATGGTTTGTTTAGGTGTCTTCTTCATTTGGTTGAACTTGTTCCAAAGATGATTCTTTCTTGCTTTGATACTAGCAAAAAAGAAAGTCTTGAGGGCATCCCAAGTCTCTTGAGATGTTTTGCATCCTCTAAGATGTGGTAATAGAAAGTCAGAGATAGATTTTAGTATGTAGGACCTTGCTTGCGCATCCCTTGTGCACCAAAGTGTGAGCTTATCTGTCTCCTCTTGTGTAGGTCCTCCTTTGCATCTTGGAAAAGGCATAGCTTCATCACCAGCTACAATTCCATAAAGATTTCTACCTTTCCAATAGGCCTCCATTTTTTGATACCACTGAAAGAACTTGGAGAAGCTTGTGGGAGGTAGAAAAGTGAGTTTCGAAGCGACGAAGTTTGGTCCAGCCAACCAGCACAAGACCAGCCCTTGAGCTTATGGAGACTCAGATAGACCTTATAGGCATGCGATAATTGCAAAGAAATGCATTGTGTACTTTGGAGCATCAAGGAGAAAGAGTTGATACAACACAGATAGGTTCGCACATCAATTAGCTCAAAAAGCTTACTATCTATGGAAGAGATAATGAACTTCAAATGCCCATAGCGACCAGCGTGATTATAATTAGAAAAAATCCTTTTATGGGAGTGATACACATACGGTTGAGTGTATATAATGCACAAAAGTATTAGGAATAGGCAAAATATGCTATAGGAATGAATCAAACACTCAATAGTGGTACTTCCTATTTTTTAGGAATACATAGAGATTGACCCCGAGACAGAAAAACTGAGATTTCTCCTAATCTACTACACCAAATGCTATGAAAAATTAGAAACATAAACAAGACACTAATATCTTTCTAATGCACCATCTTGCACTCAATTTAGAGCTCTGTAGAGAGAGCAGTAGCGTCTTCACGATTACTGTTGGCGAAGAAGATGATGCAGAAAATTGGAGCAAGACAATGATGATCACAAGTGTATGTATATCACTTTCATGTATTGTAAAAGTGATTTCAAGTGTTTATATAGACTCTAGGAGTGTTCCATGACTTTTAGAAGTGGATTTTGAATTCAAATGAAGGTGGGAATGGTTATTGGAGGGAATCAATTCACTTTCCTACAATCTAGGAAAAGTGAAGATCTAGTTTGATCTACTTTTAGGTGATTGGTTGCTTGATTGAATGCAAGTCAACCACCAAAAATTCATGGGATTTGGGCTCTATCTTTATATTTTTACATGTGTAAAGCTCAAAGCTTTTACAATGGTAAAAGATCCATGAAAAATCTTTTTTAAAAAAGTACAATAAGTGAGCATAAATAAAAGAACTCTCCAATGGATATTCTTTCGATGTGATAGCCTTTGATGTAGATCAAATCCACCTCAAGCATAGTGTAAGCTTGATGTTCCAACAACTCATTCGCAGACATTAGATTTTTCCTTATGTACTAATCTTTATATATTTCACTGGTTGTATTCTAACTTTTAGGTCATTCTTGTACATTCCTTTTTTTATGTAATAGAAGAAGAAGAAGATCATTCTTCCTTGCCTCAATCTGTGTGTGTGTGCCTCTCCTTGAGAGTAAGAGTGTGTGTGTGAGCTCTCTTCCTTATCTCCTTCCTTGTGACATGCCTCCATAGGGAAGTGGCAGCAATGGCAACTCCTGCACCTGAGTCAAAAATAGCATTGGTTGTGTAACCCTGATGAGTGCGTAGATATGTATTTCCTTCTCCTCCCTCGCTCATGTCTCCTATCTTATCCAAGGATATTTCTGGCACTATTCTATATGATCCTACCTAGGAATGAGTTTTCACTACTTCATGCACTTGAATTGCTATGTGTTTCTGCAATTCTAGTTTAACCTTGAGTAGCTCCTCTAAAGTGAGTTTGCACTGCACTTTAGTGTTCTTCACTACCTCTGTATTCCTAGGAAAAACTGAGCCTTCATTCCTTACCATAACAATGGGTGCTCTCATATAGGTAGACTTTGATTCCCATGGACCTATAAAATGAAGCAGTTCTTGTAGGGAGTTATACGAAGTCTAATCATTCAATAGCATGGGTATCCTCTTGTTCTCCATAAATATAAGGAATATCTTATGGGAATTGATCATGTAAGTCATCCACAAGTTCAATGGGAGGAGGATTTTCACTTTCTTTGGTGAAGAAGGCTATCCTTTCACTACTGATGTTACTCACTTGAGATGTAGCTTGCTTTCTCGACCCAACTATCATATTTTCCAATCTTTCTAATTATCCATCAAAGTGTAACTGTGTTTTGGATGACTTGGTGCAATTGAAGAGGCAACTGGCCTCAAACATAGAGTGAGCCAATTCCACCATCTTCCCACAAAGCTTGGTTCGTTCAATTTCTAGGTCAGCCTTGGGGTAACAATTTTCATGATCTATCACATTTGGCCCTCCTTGGATTTTGGCCTGATATGCTTTAAGCGTCATGTCCAAGTCCTCAAGAGTCAGATCTGCTAGGACTGATCCTATTCTAGGTGGTGGTGAGGTTATATGAGGTGGATTAGAAGGTAGTGGATTAGAAGGTGATGGGGATGGTGGTGTTGGTGATGTGTGAGTGTTTGTTTGAGATGTGAGCTCAACGATCTTGGCCTTTATTTCTCTTAGGCTTTCCTCAAGTTCACTCATCTTATTTGACCATTGTCTTTTCATTCATTCACGGCCTTTTGGGCTCTTGTCCTTTTCTTAGTTAGACTCTCGGTCTTACTAACCTCGGAACTCTTTTCCTAACCTAAGAATTGGTTTTGCTATAATGCCTGAGCTTTGGTGACTACTTGCATTTGGGCAATGGAAGTCACACTTCTAGTAAAATCTACTACTAACCAAATAAAGTTAATAGGAGTGATTTTTGGCCCATTGTTTTGGGTTCTTAGGACAGTCTCATAGAAGATGCTCCTTCCCGCAATCTAGACAAAAAACATGAATTGTCACCGATTGGGGTTGCTTAGATATAGATATAAACAATCATGAATGAAGTGATCTCCTTGGCATTTGTAGCATGGTCCTCTAGGTGCTCGGGGTCTGACCTATCTAGGTTGGGGCCTAGAGTAAGGATTTGCATACATGAAATCAGCATATTTTGGTTCCCAACTAGGTTTCTTAGGATCTTTCTAAGAGTAAGTCTCATTATGCTCTAATGATTGCATGCAGTAGGTCGGTGGACTATTAATTTGAGCCGAGTCAAAATTGTGATTGTTTGGGTCACTTTTTGAAATCAAGGGTGATGTTGGTACTAAGGTTATATTCAAATTTTCTAGGGTTGCATATTTCACTAGGATCACATTGGTTGGAGGTGGATATTGTTGTACTAATAGGGGTTGAGGCCTTTCTTGAGCTTGATAGGGGGGGTTGGTAGGATTGGTGGGGCCTAATATACTATTGCCGTGGGTATTGGTTATGGTATCTCCCCGATTGTGGATATGGCTATGGATAATTTTGCCTAAGCAGTTGCTTATTATATGGGCAATATTGTGAGGTGTGGTTAGTATAACTCCTTTCTATGGTGCAGTATTGGCTATTTAGGTTCACTTGGGGTTGTGCCATGAGTGGGCACAAATTAGCCATATGACCTCCTCCACAGGTATAGCATCACTTCATTGGGGCAAATCTAGGTGTCTGCTTGCTAGAGACTCCTAACTTTTGAGCTACTTTCTCTGCCGGTTCCTCAATAGATGCAGATGGTTTGGAAGTGAGGCCCATAGAGCTATCTAAATCTTTATGGATTTTTGAAAGCTTTATTCCTCCCCTAGATTATTCTTGATGTCTATGCACATGGGTACACACTCCCCTATGGATCTAGGGTCCTTTAAGTACACATAAGATCTCAATTCGGTACTTAATAATCCATCTAGGAACAATGTCACTTGTTTGGATGGTGTGGGTGGCTCTAGAATTGGGCATCTCTCCAAGTATTTCCTAAATCTTCTTCCTATGAGTCTCACTATCTCTTGAGGTGTTTGTTTAAACCTATGGATCAGTGATGAAGTGTTGTGCCTTATGCCACTCTTAGAAAACTCCATGATGAAGGCTTCTAGCTGCAATTGTTCTATGTTCTTGAATTGTCTGTGGTGTAGTGGTTGAAAACCACGTAAAAGTTGTGTTCTTGAGTGTTAGACCAAAAGCGTTGTATTGTGTGAACAAGTCATCAACTTGCTCAACTCTCAAGACTTGCCTACATTCTACCACATGATCGTAAGGGTCTTCTGTACCATCAAAATAGTTCTTCATGGACTTAATCAGTTGTGTATTCTTCAAGATTCTAGGGTGTTCTGTATGCGTAGGCAAGGGAAACTCATCCATGCCTCTTTGATGTCACAGATTTCTGTGCGTCTCCTGATTTGTTATATCTGTGTTCAATCTTGACTGCTCACTTCCTAAGGGGTTTGCAAAGCTCACTTCAGGTCTATCTCTACTTCTCTCCCTTTGAGTTCCATGAGCTTGGGATGTTCCAACTCCTTGATGACCACAAGAGAGATTGGATCTTGGTTGGGGAAAAAGAAATTCACCCTCCCAACTATAGGCATGCCTCCTAGGTTCCATTACCATGAACACTCTCTCCAATGTGTTGTCTAAGTAGACCACTTTGTGTGGGGTATCCGGATATTTAAATTCATATATCGTCACGCTTCCTACTTCACCAGGTTGATCAGTCTTAAACCTGTAAAAGGCTTCATCTATCTCCCTATTCTAAAACAACTCTACGCCTTTGTTATCCTAGGGAATCCATTCTAGTGTGAGTATTCTGGTTAGGACCGATTTGCCTCTTGGGGTTCTTGGCTCTCTTCCCAAATTCCTTTGCTCTATGTCACCTATGTCAGTCGCTGGGATAACATTGCCACATTCATATGTTCTATATGGCTAATTAATGACTACATACATGGTTCCTTCTTTATCAATGTATGAACCATCTTCGAATTTGACTACTGGGTGTTTTAGTCCAATAGGTTGATCTGGGTTTTTAATTTTGATAACGGATCTTCTTAGCCTTTCCTCATAGATGTGAGCACCTAATCGGTTGGTCTTGATATATTGCAGTTGAGTCTTTAGTAAGGCCATTTTGGTTTTCACTGTGGATGGTGTCAATCATGATGAACGGGTCGATTGCGATGGACAGTGTCAATTGCGATGGATGGTATCAATCGCGATGGACAATCTCGGTCGTGATTCATGGTGTTGATTGCGATTGATGGTGTCGATTGCAATGGACAAGGGTGTGGATGTGTGTCAATCATGGGCCTATGCATCGTGATGATAGGATTTACACAGATTTTACATGTCAATCGTGATATTTGTGTCAATCATGATGGACAAGGGTGTCCGTCCCGATGGATGTTGTTTGTCACCATGGACAGAGGTGTTTGTTGTGGTCTATCAATCATGATGGATAGGATGTTCAATACCAACATGTTGTTCTTTGAAGTTAGAGGTTAATCAAACTGGTGTGCCATATGGAATGGTTCTCTGTGCCGCTGCACAGTGTGACACCACACTCTCTTCTATCTTCCTAGGTCTCCCTTATTGTACCCTCTTTTCTATCTCCTATTAACTTTATCCTTCCATTCTTTTCCAAACTCCTATCCTCCACTTTCGTTTCACTCACTTCTCTCTTCCCTTTTTCTACATCCTCTCTCTATGGATCACTCTTACAAACCCAAAAAATTATTTTGGAATTGTTGCCTGGATTGTCGACAGTCATGACACCCATCCATCGAGCCCATAAGAATGTGTCAATGAGAGATTACCTGAGATTCCCTCGGAGCTATTATCGAGTCCAACCTCTAAGCGGATTTGAAACAAAAATAAGTGATCTTCTGTAGTACTTGTTTGAAATTGGGTATCTCTTACCTTGGTACATATTTTTGTCGCCTACGGCAATAGCGCGAGTCAGCCCAAAAATCATCAAGTGATTCAGATTGCAGCTTATTTGTGTGATTGAGCGACTTCATACACAATGACGCCGCGATTATATATATGGAAGACTCCCCTGTACATCATTGATAGGCAAACATCAAAAGGTCCTTTCCGTGCCTATCCATATCGGAGGTGATAAGAACTGGCATCCAATCGGAAATCATATCGACCCCGGTTAATACATCTGGCTGCACGTTGACTTCGAAGTCGGACCCGATAAAATACTTGTATATTTGTTCCACAGACCATAGGCACTCTGCGCGTGAGGGTTTATCAACCGCGATGAATATTTAAAGCACGGTTTTCAATAGCTCGTGATTTCAAAGTCAACATAGGCCTTGAGATTTTTTTTTTATTTAATAGTAATAAGGGTATATCAAAACCCAATTCAGGTGAAGCTTGCAAATCCATTATATCGGTTTCATTCATTCACGGCTACCCTTCTCGGCTCTTGTCCTTTTCTTAGTTAGACTCTCGGTCTTACTAACCTCTGAACTCTTTTCCTGACCTAAGAATTGGTTTTGCTATAATGCCTGAGCTTTGGTGACTACTTGCATTGGGGCAATGGAAGTCACACTTCAAGTAGAATCTACTACTAACCAAATAAAGTTAATAGGAGTGATTTTTGGCCCATTCTTTGGGTTCTTAGGATAGTCTCATAGAAGATGCTCCTTCCCGCAATCTAGACAAAAAACATGAATTGTCACTGATTGGGGTTTCTTAGATGTAGATATAAACAATCACGAATGAAGTGATCTCCTTGGCATTTGTAGCATGGTCCTCTAGGTGGTCGGGGTCTGATCTATCTAGGTTGGGGCCTAGAGTAAGGATTTGCATACATGAAATTAGCATATTTTGGCTCCCAACTAGGTTCCTTAGGATCTTTGTAAGAGTAAGTATCATTATGCTCTGATGATTGCATGTAGTAGGTATGTGGGCTATTAATTTGAGCCGAGTCAAAATTGTGATTATTTGGGTCACTTTTTGAAATCAAGGGTGATGTTGGCACTAAGGCTATATTCAAATCTTCTAGGGCTGCATATTTCACTAGGATCACATTAGTTGGAGGTGGAGATTGTTGGCAAAGGTACTAAATCCCAAGTACCATTCTTGTGGATAGAATCCAACTCATTCTTCATGGCATGCTCCCTCTTGACATGATCTTCTACCTGCATAGCCTATTTGTAGCAAGAAGGCTCACTGGCATCTATAAGCATAACAAAATCTAAACCCGGAACATATCTATCAGGTGGATGTGAGACACATGCAAAGCATCTCAATGGTTGTTGAACAGGAACATCTGTAGACTGATTTGATTGGACATTCTCTTGAATGCCCCTATGTGCAGCATCTTTATACATGTTAATTGGAGGACTACTATCCTCAAACACCACTCTTCTCACTTCAACCTCCTTAATGGGCTGTTTATGCATCTTAGACTCATTGAAAACGACATCACTACTTTTGATCACTAACTGTGTTTCACCATCCCATAAGTGATATCCAAATTTTCCTTCTCGACCATATCCAAAACAAATGCATTTCATTGACATATGGTCCAACTTCAGTCTAAGATTCTTGGGTATATGAACATATGCTTCACACCCAAAAACTCAAAGATGATCATAATATGGTGGCTTCCCTATCCATAACACTTTTTCCGCTTTTAGACCTTCTGCAGTATTAGGTGAAAGGTTAATCACATGAACTACAATCAATACTGCTTCTGCCCAAAAGCATTGTGAAAGATTTGCATGATGCAGCATAGAGACTACTCTATCCTGAAGAGTTGTATTCATCCTTTCAGCTACACAATTCTATATTGGGGTATAAGGAGTTGTAAACTCTTTATGAATTCCTCTAGACTAGCAGAAAAGGTTGAATTCATGTGAGGTATACTCACCCCCATTATCTAAACGTAATGCTTTGAGCTTAGTTTGTTTTTCAGTCTCAACTGAAGCAAGCCATTTTTTGAAAGTAGGGAATACCTCATCCTCCGATTTGATAGGATATACCCAAACTTTTCTAGTATCATCATCTATGAAAGTGACAAAGTAAAGAGAACGACCTAATGACCTTGTGGGCATAGGGCCACACACATCTATATGAACGAGATCTAAAGGCTCAATTGAGGAGTCAATGCGCATTCTATGCACATTTTTTGTTTGCTTTCCATATTGACAATGCTCACAAAAAGAAAAATCAGCGAAAGATAACATTGGTAAATAGCCAAAACGAGAAAGATTTTCCATTCCACTATGAGATATATGGCCCAAACGACCATGCCAATTACAAGCCATAGGCTGTTTAGTAATAGCTAACAAGTGTTGTTTCTATGATACAAATAAAGGATAAAGTGATCCAAATTTGGTTCCTTTTGCAATAACCATATTGCCCTTTGATATGCAAAAGGACTGAGCATAGGAGACCATTGTTGGCAGTAGCTAGAGGCATAGACGGCGAGGAAGTATGTGAAGACACATACATGAATCCAGAGCCACATTTGCAAAATCATCATTTTGGTGGACCATCACGACGGCTCGGTCAGACCATCGCGACAATCTCACACCATCGTGACGGCTCACTTGAACCATTGTGATGGTCATTGACCATCGTGATGATCGCATCGACCCCACCCATCGCGATTGGCCCACACCATTGCGATGATTCACTTGCCACGTGTCAAGTTAGACCATCGCGACGATACCAGGTACGTCATCATGACGGTTCAAGTTCGGACCATCGCGATTGGCTCAAGCCATAGGGCCCATGACCATCGCGATGGGCTCATGCCATCATGACGATTGCATTGACCGTTGACCATCGCGATGGACTCATGCCATCATGATTGCTCGCAAGATAGAGCATCGCCATGCCTCGCACCATCGGACCATCATGATTGTACCACACCATCGCGACAGTTCACTTGAGCCATCGCGACGGTCCTAGACCATCGCGATTATCTCAGACCATCGCGATTGTCCACCCAAAATGCCAAAATTAGAGTTTGATTTTTTGAGCTATTTTGAGGCTATTTTGAGTAAAATTTTGGATGACTAAGATTATTGGAGACCCCTTAGCTCATAAGTGGAGAAAAACTTGTTTTTGTCAATTTTTACCCCCGAGGGCCTGAACATTTATAACTTTGTCATTCAAAGTCCGTTTTTTGAGCTTTATAGCTCGTTAGAAAGCTCTTTACGAGTTCTACGTGATCTCGAGTATTTTTTTCCAAGAAGAATGTGTTGATATTTAGATAAAATAAATTGAGGTTGACCCATCTATGGGACTAGAAAAGAAAGGGGACATTGGAGAAATTTGGCCAAAGGACAAGGAACCCTTAAAGGTGTATACATCAAAGTGCTTGATCATCAAATTAAGGATTGGTCTAAACATTGGATTTTGACAAGTTGAGCAAGAGCTATCCAAGGGCAATCAAAGCAAAGCAGCAAGGCAATGAAGAACGCAAGGCTTGGGAAGTGCTACTTCTTGGGCAGTAGAGCAATCAAAGAAGCTGACTCGAGGTTGGAAGAATACTCAAACCCCTCAGTCAATTATTAGCTTAGGCTAAACATCTAGCATTGTGGATTAAATTAGGATGATGATAGGAATGCATCAAGTCCAAGAGACTTAATTTTTCAAGTCCAAGACGAAGATAAAGTGTGTGATACAAAAACCCTAAGGGAAAGAATTTAAGTCTAACGGAACGAGAACTCAACAGTACAATGGAAAGTCAACTCGTTATGTATACATTGAGACAAGACAAGAATCTAAAGGATTTAAAAACCAAACAAGCAATAAAGAACAAAGAAACATTGACAATCAGCGTGTGTATTGAGTGATTCAGGAAGTAAATTCATGAACCTTAGATCGGGCAAGCATATAGATAAGTCAGATCGATGAAGCCTTAGATCATCAGAAGCAAGTGTAAGAACTTTTGCACGTTCGTGGGCTCAATAATTGAATAGTTACCCTTACGAGTTAGGCTCAGATACTAGTGAATCAAAAATGGCTTTTAGCATGGAAAGACGAGAAGTACTATAACATACAAGGTTTTTGTGCCGAGTGTGGTAAAGAGCATGTCGTCAAAGATTGCCCCAAGAACCCTGCTAATGCTTCAAAGGTAACACCCATTAACGTGATAGGTATTCTACATAACGCTGACGGATCCAACCCTACATACATGCCTATCCAAGCTATAACAAGAGCCCAGGTGCTCTTATGAAATCAACAACTTAATCTTGAGAAAATAGCTAGAACTAGTGAAGCTGGAGAGTATAGTAACAAAAAGACAAAATCTTGGAAAGATTCCAGAGAAAGAGTTAAGAGAAAGTGGAGTAAAAAGATAACTGAGTTGGAAGGAAGTTTAAAGGAATCTAGAGCCAAAATCCTAGAATTGACTTCTCAAGAATCTAATCAGGAGAACCTAGCTCAAAGATTAGGATCAGTTTTAGCTGAACCCATACCAAAAAATTTGGACATGATGTTTCATGCATATTAGGCTAGATTAAAGGAAGGACTCGAGATAGCTGAAATGAGTAAGAACTATCCATGAGCATGTTTATAAATTGAGATAACTAAACTTTGCATGAAGATGGTAGAATTAGCACAAACTATGTTCAAAGCCTCTCATTATCTTAATTGGAATAACATGGCAAAACCTAAATTACACTTTCAAGGACTACTAGAGAGGTTAGAATACTTTGTCAATAGCAACGAGAAAAAGAATCTGCAAAGGAACCCTAATGTCTTTGAGACACAGGAAAGGAATGTACCATCCCTGTCTCAAGTACCCAATATAGAAATTGAAGACAACCTGTGTTCCATACACAAGTATTCACATGAATTTCTAAGAGAAATCCAAGAAGAGAAGTGGATAAAAGAACAAAGAACCCATCCTCCTATTCAAGAAATAGACGACTTTCAGGAACAATTTCCCCAAGACATCCCCTCCATCTATGATGATGTAGAGGAAGAACAACTAAGTGAACAAACAGGTTTTGAATCCGATTCTTTGCAAGAATTACCTCAATTGAGAGGACCTTGGGAAGAAAAGTCTATTAGCATGAGAGCATCCACGATAATAGTGAGGAATGAAGAATCAATAATTCCTAGAAACACGAAAGTGATTAAGAATACCAAAGTACAATGCCATCTCACTCTAGAGGAGTTGTTGAAGCTTAAACCAGAATTGTGGAAGCATGTAGCAAATCAATTCCTTGCGCTTGCTATTGCTCCCTCCCAGATAGGATCACACAAGAAGGTACCAGAGATACCCATAGAACGAATCGGAGATGTGAGCGAGGGAGAGGAAGGTAGCACTTATCTTCCAGTAACCCACAAGGGCTACACCACCAAAGCCATCTTAGATTCAGGAGCCAAAGTAGCCATCGTTACCACTGCTTTATGGAAATGTTGGGGTAAGCCAGCATTAAGACCCACCAGGATGAAGCTACAAATGGCTCACGGATATATTGAGAAGCCATTGGGCCTACTAGAAGGCATATCTCTCACCACTTGTGGTGTAGAGTCTGAACATACTTTTGCCATTTGTTTGGAAAAAATCATGCTTACGGAATGATTCTAGATCGACCATTCATGCGTCAGTTGCAAATCGTAACCCCAATACAATGGAATACCATCCATAAGACACAAGAAGAAACAAAGTCGGTACACTCATTGGAATCAGACCCCTCATGGTTGCACGAGGACACTCATCTATGGATGTGTAAGGTAGTAAAACAAGAGGAATAATGGTTAGAAGCCAGAACCCTAGGCTCAGAACAACATCCACGAGCCCTTCAAGACCCAGCTTATGCACCTATAGTATTTACAGACGAGGAATTCAAGCCTCATGGTTGGGTAGAAATCTTATCTACGATGGACATAGCAGTGAATGAGGAACAATGGATCCCTCATTGTGATGAGGACGGACACGACCTTTCCGTTTTTATGATTGAACCTGTTGAGGAAGACTTTATCCTAGAAGAATGCATGGAAGTGACCCAAGAACAATATGAGAGTAGTGACGAGGATCTAGAATCCATCATCATTGAACCCTTCTATTCCACAGAAGAGGAATATCTTTATTTTGTAGAAGTTGAAACCCCTGAAGAAGAAAAGGAAAATCAAATGGAACAACTTGAGCCATCCATAAAAGCTACAGAGAGCAAACAAAAGAAGAGAAAGAAATCACTTAAGACAAAAGAAGAAGAAGAACCACTCATGGAAGTACCAGAGAACTTCAAGAAGTATGAGATAGAAAATAGACGAATTATGGTACGAATGCCTAAAAGGAAAGCTGACTTTGGTGAAGTATATGATAATCAAGAAAAAACCAAAAAAGTCATAGTTACCATCAAAGAAGAAGAAGAAAAATGTACATACATAGGGCATGATTTGACGAATGAAGAGGAAGAAGAGTTAATTGCACTATTGCGAGAATATCGAGATGTATTCACTTGGAGTTACAAAGATTTGAAAGGAGTAGACCCGGATATATGCTCCCATAGAATTCCTATGACTCCAGACGCAAAGCCTACGAAACAGAAACTATACACATACAATGATAACTACGCTGCTAAGATTAAAGAGGAAATAGATCGGTTAATAGAAGCAGGATTCATTTACAAAATTGAGCATACCGAATGGGTATCCCCCATTGTGGTTGTGCCCAAGAAGAATGGAAAATTATGTGTGTGTATTAACCTTAAAAAAATTAATGCTACCACGATTAGAGAGAGTTATCCTCTTCCTATCACATAACACTTATTGGAAAGAGTTGCGGGCAAGGAAGTTTATAGTTTTCTTGATGGTTTCTCAGGCTATAATCAAGAAGCCATTGCTCCAGAAGATCAACATAAGATTTCCAATGACTTATGTGTCATCTTTTTAAGTAATTCTTACGCAAGAATTTGGAAGTTTATGTCGATGATATATGTACTCATTTGAATATGAGGCACATGCATATTCCAGAAATAAGGCAAGTATTTCATAAATGTCAAGAATATCAGGTCTCTTTGAACCCAGAAAAGTGTGTTTTCATGGTCAAACAAGGCAAAATTCTAGGACACATCGTGTCAAAAAATAGAATTTCGACAGATGAAGAAAAAGTGAAAGTAATTGCATACCTACCTAGACCAAGGAACATAAAAGAGGTATAGTCCTTCATGGGTCATTGTGGTTATTATAGATGATTCATACATATGTATGCTATCATAGCCAAGCCTTTGTACTCTCTTTTGAACAAGTTTGAATGGACAGGGGAATGTGAGAATTCATTCAATGAACTCAAAAGAAGCTTGTGTTCAGCACCCATATTAACAACCTGTGTACTTCAGCCACAAAGACTCAATGACTTGTACCAATGAGACTATACCTCAATTGCCATACAAGTGCATATAGTGGAGTTCTTTTCACACATTTAAATGTCAATCCTAAGGAGAGACTTACCAAGTGTATGAAGACGTGTGCACACGTGATAGAAAATGAAGTGGTTTAGCTATTCACACACGAGAAAAGACTACTACTACCCACACCTACTGAAATACTGAAAGTGTTGCCGCAAGCCTCTTTTCAGCAGTTTTGGTATTTTGAGGTTTTCTCCCAGCTCAGAACTCCGAACATAGGCAATAGGGTACTCGTTTTGAAGCTCTCGACGAGACGAATCCAACGGTGGTGGTTTCACTCAATTCTGACCACTCTGCTTCAAGTTATGGCAGAAACAGTGAATTACGGGAGTCACAAACACCCGCGCCACAGCTTCTCCTAGCTTACGCACGCACTACAGCAGCTCAAAACAAGAGGGAAGGGGTAGACAACAGTCCTACACCTGCATTTCAAGCTTAACACACACATACAAGAGCAAAATGAAGATCGAAATCAGCAAGGAAGAGGCAAACTCGAAAATTCAGAAGTGCTCCTTCTTCACAATGACAAATGGTCCTTTACAATGAGTCACTTTTGACTTATATACTAGTGCCCTAAGTTTGGTCCTTTCACACAAGAGACCGGCACTTTATTCCTTAAAAGACTAATTTCCTACTATTGTACATGGGTAAATCACTAATCTTCTGCGGGGATGCATCTAGAGGACTCCTCTAGTGCATTTACAACGGAAAATATATACAAGAGTGGTTATGATACAAAAGTTGTGTGTCCAAATCGGAAAAATTTGTGGCCCGTCCTTTTTCTCTGCTTTATGCGCTCTTTAGCTCTGCAACACTCTCCCCCTCTTCGTCTCTGTCGTCCCTTGACAGACTTTGCTTCGCGAACGCGTCCCGTGGGTAGTGTTGCCTGATTCTTGATCTTGCATTACGTTTTAGAGGCGCTTCAGTTTTTCTCCGCATGCTCCCCTTGGTCAGTATTGTCTGTAGTTAAACAGACATGCAGATTCGATGGCCTTCTTGATTCAAGCTCTACAACTCGAGAGCCTGATGTAGTTGTCTTGCCTGTTGACTTGGGTTGCCACGCACGCCACCAGTGACTAGGAATGTGCTGTTCTTAGTCACCCTCTTAAACTTTTCAGCCTCTACCCCTTTGTAACTTTTGGTCCTCTGATTTGTCCTGGTTGTACACATCTGACCCTGTTGTATTGCTTTGAGGCTGTTTACTTCTTTTCCACCGTGCATGACCTGGATAATTTCTCTTTTTGCCTGATGCGTGCCCCTGCGGGGCTCTGTGCAGAGGTGGGTAATGCGCCCCTGCGGGCCTTCCTGCAGAGATGTATTCTTTTTCCTTTCTTAATGAATTGTTCTGGACTTTGATTTTCTTCTCCTTTTCTTTTTGCTTGATTGTCCCTCTACACGTCCCTCCTCCTGAACTCTGTCGTCCTCGACAGGCTTTCTGAGGCGACGCGTGTATGTTTGAATTGCGGTTTGCTCTCGTTGGTTCAGCAGATTGGCATGACATAGCATGAATTCCTTCCATTGCTTTGACTTCACTCCGTCTTCTGGCGCCTGTCTATGATCAGCAAAGAAACTTGTTTCATAGGCCACCAGCCTTGCATTTAAATTGGAAGTCATTTTCACAAAAATCTCTGAATCCATTTCAAAGAAGCCGGTAAAGAATGCTTCTTCGAAAGTCTGCATATATGTCGATGGCAAAAACATAAGGCGGGAATAGTACGCCATAATAGTGAGTCGGCTCGGAATGGTCGATAAATCAAAAATGAGAGCTTCCGACCCTTGCGTAATGCCAATGAAATTAAAAAATGTATACTTAGCATGTTGGAACACCTTCAACACTGTAATGATCATGCTAAATATTTTATTTGTCATCTTGACTGCTAAGTCCGGAACTGTAGCATATCTTGCAATCCAAAATTCCATTGTCTTCACCATATATTTTTCGGTAGGTAGGTAATTATGTGGCGGACTAGGTAGTAACGGATAATTTAGCCACTGATTATTGATAGTGCCTTGACGCTGTGCTTCCCAAAATTGCGTCCAAGAGCGTCTGCGGGGTACAGGGCAAAAAGAGGGATTTACCTGAAGCGCATACGGTGATGCTTCCCACTGTACCCGCAATGTCGGATTCTTCTCCAAAATTTTTCTTCGCCATATCGGATCCGCCTTCTCAAATTCCTCTTGAGTATACTTGAAAGTGTCATGCTGGAATTGAAGGTTGTGGTCCGGATCTTTATTCGTGGTAGTCTTTATATACATCCGCGTCTGTTCTTTAAGTAGACCATATGGTACATTGAATGGTTTCAAAATTTGATCTAACTGTTTGTTGTCTATTCGAGCTTCTTTCATTATTTGGATTATTTGGTCTTCAAAATCAGCAGTGAGCTGGGACACCAGTAGTGCCCTTTCTGGTCTGCTCAGTTCTGCAATGTCTCGTGTGTTAGGTTCTAATGGAACCTCCTTTTCCGCCCTTATTGGTGAATGATACAAGGGGGGAGAGAGAGGACGTACCTCTTCCTCCACAGTAGCCGTGGTTTCTGGAGGAGCTACTGGTGTCCCCTGTTTTCTTGTTAGCTCTATCTGCTCCTGAAGCCGTTTGATGATATCATCTTTATTCTTAAGCTCTTCTTCAGCCTTTGTGAGCTTTTCTTGATGTTTGATTAATTCTTGTGCGACTATGTGCATGTGATCTGTGTCTTCTTTGCACTGCCGGAAATAATCTTTCTCTGCTTTTTTCCATTTTTTGCGTAGAGCTGCAGTGTCATTCATGTATCTTTGTTCCCATTCTGTGATGGTTTCTTGCTCCTGTTTGAGCTGATCCGCCAGCTTGGTCAACTTTTCTTCCATGTCTTTTATATCCTCATTTGATTTGTCAGTATCAGTCGGTGGTTGATCACTGAGGAGAGCTGTCATGAGCTCCTTATTCCTGTTCCGTAAGTGGTCGGCTTCTTCCATGCTCACCTTGAGCTGTGATTCAAGTACTTTGCTACGTGCATGGATTCTTGTTTGCTCTTTTTCAGTCACCTCTAGTTTCTTCGTGAGCTCCAAAACTTGCTCTTTTAGTTTAGCATTCTCAGTTTCTAATATTCTGTATTGTGTTTTGGTTGTCTTTATTTCTTCGTGTTTCTTCGCAACTTGAGCTTCTGCTTTAGATAATTTCTTAGCGAGATTCATACCTTCCTTCTGAAGCTCCTGTTTGTCGAGCATGGCTTGGTCGTAATCTTCATCAGCATCAAGCATCAACTGTTGAGTGTCTAGTGCCGTGCGAATCATATCCTGCACCACAGGCTTGAGCTGAGCTATGTCCACGTTTAGCCATGTCTTTGGTATATCTGGGGTTTCTCCTGTTTGTACGTCTTGTCCCTTTGCTACGTGGATCAGTTCTTTATGTGGTTGTCGGACCTGTAGTTGTACTTGCAATTCTGCTTCATCTTCGACCACTTTACGAACCTTTGTGGCGCTCCCTTGAAATGTGACATCCAGTGGGGACGGTTCTGCCACAACCCTTAGTGGGGTGAAAGGTTCTTCGTCTTCTTTTTCTTCTTCCTGAGGCTTATCCTCTGATATCATTGCATGCACCTCATCATCAGACTTGTCCTCCTTTGTGTGGGTGATGGAGGCATCCTTCGGTTGAATGGGGTGTTGCCCTTCTTCTTCTGCCTTCTCTGTGGTTGTATTTTGGTCTACCAGCGGTGATTGATCTTTTTCCTTGTCGTCAGCTTGGGCTTCGCCATAGTTTACTTCATTTAATTCGGCCCACTGGCCATCATCCTTCGATTCACTTTGAATATCTACATCCAATAATGATGTAGTTTGCTTCTCTTGGTCGTCGGATCCGGAACTTGAATTGTCTAGCCCAATTTCTCGATATCTATGTACCTTTGTAAGTTTGCCTTTTGGTCCTTTAGCTTTTGCGGACTGTTGATAATGATGACCCTGCACTGGCAAATTGATTTGTCCTTCCGTATATTTATGAGTCTCCTCCAGTGCTTGGGTTAATTCTTCTTCCGTAATCTTTCGGGGTCCTTGAGTGGTGGTTGTAGGCAGTACATGTACTCTCTTTGTTTGTGGTGCTTCTTCTTCTGCTTGTAGGACTTCTCGAGGTCGTTTTGTACCTCGCATCGTGCCTCTCATCCGGGGTTGCGAACTTGTTTCTGCTTCTTCTATTTGCTTGCTCCCTTTCTTTTGTTTCGGTACAGTAGCATTCTTGACAAATTGAGCCAACTCCATTGAAGAAGGCATTTCTCGTAAGAACTTGCGCATGCCCAATGCGTGGTAAATCATAATTGTGAGGGCAGTGGTCCCATTGAGGAATTTCTTATTTTCCCATTTCTTCTTCGCCTCGAACAATCTTTCTTGCACGTATGGTGTAAGGTTTACCTGATTGCCGATCTGTTTTATGGCATGAGACAATAATTGCACAATAATCTTTTGAGGGGCCGTGTATCTATTCATACTCGGGAAGCAGAAGTGTTGGTGAATCAATCTGACTTCTTCTTCGATGTCCACCCTGTTAATGTCGACGAAAGTTCTTGTTTTGGCTCCACGGCTTTCTTCCTTGACCGTGTTGACACCATCCTTTTCCCATCCAAACGCTTCTTTAATTAAATCGTGGGAAAATTGAATGACTACCCATTCTCCATTCTTATCCATTACATTGGCTTCTGGCACCAATGGATCATGTAGTGCTGGTCGTAGAGTGTTCATGACTTGGGTACAGCGTTGGAAATCCGGCTTATAGATAGGTAGCTCAAAATATTTTTGAATTCCTGCTTTCTTCATGATGTCGATTGTGGATGGCATCCCATGTAAGACTTTGAAATCCTGGGACATGATCGGAAAGTGATGCTCTGTGTCCATGATCTTTATGTTGGCCAAGAAAAGATATTCCTCCACTGGTTGCTCATCTCTGAACCAATGGCCTTTTGCTTTCGTAAGACATTGGGGAGGGAATTCGTGGACCTCCTCTTGGATTGTCGCTTCAGAGTCTTCAGAAGCCATCTGCACTTACAAGGAAAAGTGCATTAGCTTGAAAAGCTTTTATGAGACCATACAGTGTATTGTTGTGATTATGGTAGCGCGTCACTCCGTTCCCCATTATTGCAAGAGTGGGATTTCTTACCGCCTCTTTTTTTTTTTTTTTTTTTTTTTTTTGAAAGAAGACAATCGTTAGTATAGCCGAAGCATGGTTTATGTACATAGTATGTCCATTCCTATCAAGGTAAAGCTAAGACCTAGTCTCACTTGGAGATTGTGCACCACTAGTTTGATAATGTACATCCTGTGCCGAATGCTTGGCCTTGTAATGTGGCCCTATCATGCATACTTTAGATCTCGACCACTCCATATGTGTGCAATTGGAAGCCGTTGGTGGATCCATGTTGTCCCGTTTGTCTTTCGGCCTCCAGATTTGCCTCGTTGTGTTGGCCTTCGTAGTATGTTGCCCACGTCTACTGGGTGTGGCTCTTTTCTCCTTGTTGTAAGTCTGCTTCATATGATCTATGACTCTTGGCACTTCTCGGGCTGCCTTTACAGACTCTTTTTTTCTCCAGTATCTCTTTTTCTGCGGTTGTTTTGCCTGTGGATTGCATTGGTCCTTCTTGTTTTGGGGATCATCCTTTTGGTTGATTTGCCTTGGGATGCAGGACTTCGGAACCCAAATTTGCGATCGATCTTGTTGAGCAGCTATGACTGTCTTGGGAATCCATACTGTAGTAATTTGTTGATGATTTCGCTGTTCAGACGGAGTGGGTTTTTGCTTTGCTCGTTGGTTCTGATGTCCGTTGTGCTTTTGCCTTCGTAGATATTCCTTCACTTGATCTTTCTTTATCCACACTTGGTTAGAATATGGAATAGGGTATATTTTTATGGTGACAGGTTTTGAATTACTCTGATGCATAGTCTCTTTGATGCCAGGTGTTTCAGTTAGGTCGATGTCAGTTTGAGCGATACTCTCAAGATTTGCTAGACTAGAACAAGGTGTGCAAGCAGAATTCAATGTGTCTGCACATATAGTACTAGATGAAGGTGTATCTATAGTGCTAGAGATCATGCATTCAGGGCTTTGTTCATTAGATTGAACTGTTTGCTCCATGCTCACAGGTTTTAATGGTCGCTCATCTAGCAGACTGAATACTTCACGATGTCCTATCCTGGCTGAGATGTATCCCAACGCCAATTGAATGGTCACCTCGTATTCGTAAATCCAATCTTGACCTAACACTACTTCCTCAAGTAAATCTTGGTCATGACACACTAACAGTTTTTGTTCCATGGTGTTGTTACCAAGATGCAACGGTAAGGTGATCTCTCCTATGCACTGAGTAATTGTTCCTCCTATTCCTATCAGTTGGGCCATTGATGGGCGTATTGTCTCTTTGAGTTTTTTTGGGTCAAAGAAAACTTAATGCAACTTACAGCGGCACCTGTGTCAATAAGAGCATTTACCAAGTGATACTCCGTTTTTCCGGCTCCCAAATTTAGATAGGGTTGTGTTCTTTGCGATCCTAGGTTTTGAGTGGCTCTAAAATTAGCCATCGGGATGAGTTCTTCTCCTTGACGATATCTTTCATCTCGCTCTCTCATCCACTCTTTTCGTTTCTTTATCCTTTCCAATGCTTCTTGTCTCGCTTCTTCCCGTATTCTTTCCTCTTCTAAGCGTCTATTCTTACCTTTGAGTAATCGAGACATAGTTTCTTCTGTTAATGGTTCTAAGTATTTTTTTACTCTACACCCACTGATGTAGTTTGGTAACACGTCTCCATCTAAGGTTGCTAAGCTGATGGCTCCACCTGTAGATATGCGATTAATGATTAATGGGCCATATCCTCTCTTGTGCAATTTCTTAGCATGTTGTTTCAAAGTGTATACCAAAACTAAATCTCCTTCCTTCAATTGTTTGTCCTTGATATGCGCATCAAAATAGGCTTTTTGTCGTCTTTTAGCAGCATAAATACCCGCTACTGCTTGTAACCTAGTTTCATGAAGTTTTTCTATTTGGTCCAATTGTGCTGATAATTCATGTCCGGTCCACTCATAAGTAGTTGCAACTCTAAGAGTGGGAATCAAGAAATCAATTGGCAAAATAGCGTTTTGTCCATATACTAAGTTAAAAGGAGTAGTGCCTATTGCAGTTTTATAGGCTACTCGGAATGCCCATAAAGCATGGTGTAACTGCTTATCCCAATCTGATCTCCCGTTGTTAACGATTTTGGTGAGAACAGTACACAAGATTTTATTTGAACTTTCTGCTTGTCCATTTGCTTATGGGTGATAAGGGGCAGATTTCTTATGAATTACTAAGAATTCATTCAACAATGCTTCTATCACTTCATTGACAAAGTGCGTACCTCTATCACTCACAATCTCTATAGGTAGTCCAAATCTAGTGAAGACATTCTTGAAGAGAAACTTGGCTATAGTTCTTGCATCATTCTTCGTTGTTGCTTTTGCTTCAACCCATTTGGTCAGGTAATCTGTGGCTACAATTATGTATTCGGCATGTGACCCTTTTGCTGGTGGGCTAATAGGTCCTATAAAGTCTATTCCCCACTTTGTGAAAGCTCTAGCACTCATCATGGTTCTAAGCGGCATCTCATCTCTTCTAATAGGATATTTCGTTCGTTGACAAGTATCACACCGCTGCACATATGTTATGGCGTCTTGATGTAGAGTTGGCCACCACATTCCAGCAAAGAGGATCATTTTTGCTGTTTTGTCTGCAGAGAAGTGTCCTCCTGCAGCTCCTGTATGGGCCATCTCTAAGACAGGAAGATATTCATTTTCATGAATGCACATTCTTAATTGGTTATCTTTCACGCGTTTAAAGAGTTGTTTTCCTATGATGGCATAATCCTTACTCTGTTCTTCAAGAGCACGTCTCCTTGCTAAGGTAGCTCCGTCAGGGTACTCTCGAGTTTTCAAGAACTTTACTAGAGGCATGCTCCACCTTGGTGCTATTGTAGAATAGCACAATGTAGAATTCTCGTCTGGGATTTGTTCTTGACAGGTTTGACAGGTGGACACATAGTTATGTGCATCTCGTTGCATGGTTGGCCAATATATGCCAAATCTCTTGAGTGTTTGCCACGTTCCATTTGCGTTCAAATGAGTGTTCCATTGATTTATGTGTGCTTTCTGAAGCCACATTTCTTGTTCCTCTTCTTCTACACATCTCATCAGCAATCCGCTTGAATCCTGGTGGTACAAACTTCCCGCAATGATGTGAAGGTTTTTGGTCCTCCAGAGATCTTGCGTTTGGTTTGGCGTGATCCCATCTTTAGGTCCATGTGTAAGTATTGGGATCAATTTTTCTACCCACTGAGGACATACTTCCAGGTTAAAAAGATAAGTGTCTGGCAGATCATCAGGAACTCCTATGGGTGGTTCTCCATGGGTCATACGAGATAAGTGGTCTGCTCTGACGTGGGTGTTTCCTTTCTTGACTATTACCTCAAAATTAAATTCCAATAGCAATAAAAACTGTTGGAAGTGATGGCTGGGTACAATCAGAAGATCAAGTTGGTGCTGCTATACCTGCTTCACACCTGCCCTCTTTTCTCTTCAGATATGGTTAGGAGACTCCTTGAGCTTCCAAATGACACTAAGAAACTATATATGTGCTTTACAAATCATTTGTGTAATGATCAAATCAAAACAGATGATTTTGAATCTTCACAAGTCCAAGAACTTACTATTCCTGTAATGACACCTGCTCAGTCCTAAGCTCAGTGTGACCAGCACACTTGCAATTGGTTTAATTCCTTCTGGGAGTATTAAATTAACTTAACAAGCTACCATTAGCAAGTTAAATCACTCCAATTAACAAACTATACACTGAGCATGATCTTTAGCAAAATCAGAGACACCCCCGACTTTTTAGGAACAACACAGAAATATACCAGTGACTGCCTCGACTGTGATTTCTCCCAATTGGCTGAATAGAATGACTTGAAATTTTGTAGTGTTGTAGAATGCTCTGAGCTGGTTCCAATGAGCCTTGAATCATCCAATTTGGTTCAGTAGATCTTGAGATATGCCCTGTTGAAGTTGATAGACTTGAAGATAGTCACTCAGAGAAAAAACAGAGATAATGACTATGAGTATATGTATTGAATCTATCAAATGTACATTCCCATTGGCATGTATAGTGATGCCCAATGGTACTCAGAGGTGTAGGCTCAATAGTAGCTCTCACACACTCAATGTATTGCTTGGAATTTCCTCGGGAAGTGAGCAACATCCCCGCGACTTTTTCATAGTCTTTTATAGGAGTTTGAAGAAGATTTGAATTTCAAATTCAAATGTAGGCTCCCTCAAATCTCTCATCTAAACATGTGGAGATATTCTCTCCATTCATACCTTTCAAATTCCACGACTTTTGAAGGTAGGTGTGATTACATTGTTGATTAAAGTCACATGGACTTTTTACATGAGATAAAAAGTAAGAATCAATAAGACTAGATTCATATGGTTATTGATCTTTGTAAATGTATCATCCAAGGGTCCAATCTTTTAATCTTCCAAGGTTCCAATAGTCCAAGCCTTATGTAGATTCTTCAAGGCACAAAACAAAGCCAAGTGTGCAGGCTTGTTTGCACCAACAGCTCCTCCTCAAGCCAAACACTTGCTTGAGTCTTCATCTTTAGTCTTCAATGATATCCTGTAATCCAATCATGGATTTAAACTTGCATAGCTTGCTCCCATCCAGAGCTTTTGTAAGCAAATCTGCACATTGAATATTAGTAGACACATATGATAATTGGATTTCCTTGCTAAGTAATTTCTCCCTCACATAGTGGTAATGAACCTCTATGTGTTTTGTCCTAGCATGATACACAGGATTAGCTGCTAGGTGAAGTGAACTTGTGTTATCACCAAATATGATAGGTGACCTTGTGTATAGGCCCAATTCTGAGTATAGTAGCTTTAACCATATGGCTTCTTGAGTGGCATTGGCTAGCCCTCTGTATTCTGCCTCAGTAGATGATAGAGCCACTGTGGGTTGTTTCTTGGATGACCAAGAAATTGGTTTATCACCTGCAAAGCATATGTAACCAGATGTACTCCTCCTGTCATCCTTGCAACCTGCCCAATCTGCATCTGAGTATACTTTGATGTCAATGTCTGATGAATATGGATAATACAAACCATGATTTTGTGTTCCCTTTAGGTACTTTACTATCTTCTTGGCTGCCTCCAAATGTGGTACTCTTGGCTTATGCATAAATTGGCTAAGTACACTAACACCATATGATATATCAATCCTAGTTAAGGTAGCATAATTAAGACTACCTACCAAACTTTGGTAACCTGTGATATCCTTGAGTTCTTCTCCTTCATGTGCACTGAGTTTGTGGTTGACCTCCATAGGAATGTTTGAGACTTTAGCTTCCTGCAAATTAAACTTCTTGACCATGTCCTGAATGTACTTCTTCTGAGTAATGAATATACCTGAATTTGTGTAGACCAATTCAAGTCCTAGGAAGTACTTCAATAATCCAAGATCATTGATCTTGAATTCCTTCATCATTTGACCTTTGATGTGTCTAATTCCTTGAACATCATTTCCTGTAATAATGATGTCATCAACATAGACACACAAGTATATTACCTCTGAATTGTTCTTCTTTATAAACAATGAAGTATCTGCTTTACTCATCACAAATCCTTGATCCAAGAGATAGGTTGTCAACCTATAGTTCCATGCTCTAGGTGCCTGCTTCAATCCATACAGAGCTTTCTTCAATTTACAAACATGATTTACCTTATTGGGATCCTCATAGCCAGGTGGTTGTGACATGTAGACCTCTTCAGATATCCATCCATTCAAGAATGCATTCTTCACATCCAATTGGTACATGTTCCAATTCTTGGATGCAGCTACACTCACCATAATTCTGATAGTTGGCATCTTTGCCACAGGAGAAAATGTCTCCTCATAATCAATGCCTTGGGTTTGTGCAAAACCCTTGGCTACCAACCTAGCTTTGTACCTGTTTATAGTACCATCTGAGTTTCTCTTGAGTTTGTAGATCCATCTGGATCCTATAACTTTCATGGAGTCCTTCTTGGGTACCAAGTCCCAAGTATCACTCTCCTTGAGAGCCTCCATTTCTTCATCCATTGCTTCCTTCCATTCTTGTTTAGTAATAGCTTCCTCAAATGTACCTGGTTCTTCACTTAAGATATCCTTTGCAAGATATACAGAGTGCTTGGTTACAAGTGAAGTATCATACCCATACCTAATTGGTTTCTTCTTTTCTCTTTGAGACCTCCTCATAGCTTGAGTTGAGGATTCTGGATTGTCTTCAAGTTGCTTCATCTTCATATTCCCTTTGGATTTCCAAGCTTTGAATTCTTCAATGTTGATGGTGTCTTCATCATCTGAGCTTGTGTCCTCATTCTGAGTTGGTTCTTGCCTGACAAGCTTTGGAAAGTCTTCTTCCATATCATAAGGTAGGCTAACTTTCGTGCACTCATTATCATACCATGAATCATTTTCATCAAAGATTACATCTCTGCTTACCTTGAAGCCTTTGTTTGAGGGGTTATAGAACCTGTATCCTTTCTGATTCAAATCATAACCAATGAAAATACACTTTTCAGCCTTAGGGTCTAGCTTTCCCCTTACCTGAGAGGGAATATGCACATATGCAACACACCCAAAGATCTTGCAATGATCTAGAGATGGTCTCTTACCATGCCAAGCCTCATAGGGTGTCATTCCATCAAGTGTCTTTGATGGTAACCTGTTGATTAAGTATGTGGCAGTAGATACACTCTCTGCCCAAAGATAATTTGGTAGTTTTTTCTCATTAAGCATAGACCTAGCTGTCTCCACAATGAGTCTATTCCTCCTTTCAGCTACCCCATTTTGTTCAGGTGAGTACCTTGTGGTAATCTCCCTCTTGATGCCTCTTTCCTGCAAGAATTCTTCAAAGTCATTGGAGAAGTATTCTCCACCACCATCTGACCTTAGTCTCTTCAAATGTCTACCTGTTTGATTCTCAACTAATGCAAGATACCTTTTGAAACAATTAAATACTTCATCTTTATGTTTCATGAAGTACAAGACAGTCCATCTGCTATAATCATCTATAAAAGATACATAGTACCTTGATCCAGATATGGATGGCTCCTTGCTTGGTCCCCAAACATCTGTATGCACCAATTCCAAGTAGTCTTCATGCATAAAACCTTTCTTAGTATAGGGCAATCTGTGTGACTTACCAAACTGACAAGCCCCACACTTGTATATCATATGTTGCTTGGATACATTAGGTATCCCAAGCACACATTGATCTCTGCTCATTTGTTTTATGGTCCTTTCTCCAATGTGACCTAATCTTTTGTGCCACATCTCCAATTCTGATAGGGTTTGGTCCTTATAGTTGTACAAGGCAATATTCTTAGTATCCTCAAGTTCAAAGGTAAATAGTCTACCTGATTTCTCTCCCTTGGCTATCCTTCTGAATCCATGTCTTGGATCCTCCACATATGCACCATGTTGAGTGAACCTGACCTGTAGACCTTTTTCAACAATCTGACCTACACTCATCAGATTCTTGGTGATTGTTGGAACATACAATACTCTGCTTAGTAAATTCTGATTACCATCACTTGTTTTGACATTACCTACTTTAACCACTGAATGTTTAGTGTCATCACCTGTCTGCCAAATCAGAGAGTTCTTCCAAATCAGAGAGTAAGGCAACATTCCCAGCTACATGGTTAGAGCAACCTGAGTCAATATAGAACAAATGATCATCATTGATACCTGATTTAGATGTCATGTTCATAATCAACAAGGAATCATCTTGATCCTCTGCATAATTGTTGTAATCCTTTCTGCTCCTGTATCCACCTTGATAATTGCTATTGTGATTGTAGCTATTGTTGTAGTTATTGTTGTAGTTATTGTTGTAGCCATGGTAGCCTTGAGATTGATTGAATCTGCCTCTTCCTTGAGAGTATCCTCCTCTTTGGTGACCTCTTCCTCTTTGGTTCTTGTAATTTTTGTAGCATTCATCTGTAGTATGGTTAGACAAGCCACAAATATTGCATGGAGATTGATTGTAGGGTCTCCCCCTACCTGACTTACCTCCTCTGCCCCTACCTCTAGATGATCTACCTCTCCCTGCATAGTTTGCTTGGGAGGTAGAGCCTTCTTCATCAACCTTCTTGCTTTTACCCTTTTTTTTAGACTTCTTATCAGTATATAGGGCAGAGGGATTGTTACCTTTTGATTGCTCTCCATTCTTTGTGATCTTTGCTTCATGTGTAAAGAGTTGTCCAATCAGAGTTGTTAGATCAGGTGCTTGGATGTCCATGTACAAGTCCATTGCAGTGGTAAAGCTCTCCCACTTGTCATCTGCTTTGAGTCCATTAATCACTTGTCTGACTATTTGCTCTTCTTCAATTTCTTCTCCAACACTTGCAAGTTGATCTGCAATGTCTTTGACTTTGGTGACAAAATCTGAGACACATTGTTTTGATTGCTTCCTTAGAGTTGTAAACTCAATCCATAGCTGATTCTTTCTGGCCCTTGTGCTTGATGAGAAGTATGTTGACAAGGTTTCCCAAGTCTCTTGGGAAGTCTTACAGTTCCTTACATGAGGTAGAAGGAAATCAGAGATAGAGTTTAGAAGATATGACCTTGCCAAAGCATCTTTAGCACACCATTGGTTGAGCCTCTCATGTTCATCCTTTGTAGGTAGGCCTCTGGTTTTGAATGAGGGCAACTCCTCATCTCCTGATATGTATCCATACAAGCTTCTCCCTTGTAGATAGGTCTTCATTCTCAATGACCAAGCCTGGTAGTTATTTCTATCCAATTTGTCAATGAAGGAAGGGAAACCATCACCCATAATTACCTTGTTTGCTCTGATACCACTGTTGGAAGTGATGGCTGGGTACAATCAGAAGATCAAGTTGGTGCTGCTATACCTGCTTCACACCTGCCCTCTTTTCTCTTCAGATATGGTTAGGAGACTCCTTGAGCTTCCAAATGACACTAAGAAACTATATATGTGCTTTACAAATCATTTGTGTAATGATCAAATCAAAACAGATGATTTTGAATCTTCACAAGTCCAAGAACTTACTATTCCTGTAATGACACCTGCTCAGTCCTAAGCTCAGTGTGACCAGCACACTTGCAATTGGTTTAATTCCTTCTGGGAGTATTAAATTAACTTAACAAGCTACCATTAGCAAGTTAAATCACTCCAATTAACAAACTATACACTGAGCATGATCTTTAGCAAAATCAGAGACACCCCCGACTTTTTAGGAACAACACAGAAATATACCAGTGACTGCCTCGACTGTGATTTCTCCCAATTGGCTGAATAGAATGACTTGAAATTTTGTAGTGTTGTAGAATGCTTTGAGCTGGTTCCAATGAGCCTTGAATCATCCAATTTGGTTCAGTAGATCTTGAGATATGCCTTGTTGAAGTTGACAGACTTGAAGATAGTCACTCAGAGAAAAAACAGAGATAATGACTATGAGTATATGTATTGAATCTATCAAATGTACATTCCCATTGGCATGTATAGTGATGCCCAATGGTACTCAGAGGTGTAGGCTCAATAGTAGCTCTCACACACTCAATGTATTGCTTGGAATTTCCTCGGGAAGTGAGCAAGATCCCCGCGACTTTTTCATAGTCTTTTATAGGAGTTTAAAGAAGATTTGAATTTCAAATTCAAATGTAGGCTCCCTCAAATCTCTCATCTAAACATGTGGAGATATTCTCTCCATTCATACCTTTCAAATTCCACGACTTTTGAAGGTAGGTGTGATTACATTGTTGATTAAAGTCACATGGACTTTTTACATGAGATAAAAAGTAAGAATCAATAAGACTAGATTCATATGGTTATTGATCTTTGTAAATGTATCATCCAAGGGTCCAATCTTTTAATCTTCCAAGGTTCCAATAGTCCAAGCCTTATGTAGATTCTTCAAGGCACAAAACAAAGCCAAGTGTGCAGGCTTGTTTGCACCAACAAAAACCACCGTACTAGTCGTCCTGTATTGCAAGGCTTGTTGACTAAGTACAATAGGGCTTGATGATCAATGAAGAATTTGAATTTGTTTGCCAGTAAGTAATGTCTGAATTTCTTGACTGCGTATACCATCCCTAGGCCTTCTCTCTCCGTAGTAGTATAATTGCGTTCCGCTTGATTTAACTGTCTACTGGCATAGGCTATCGGGTGGTCTAATTTTCCTGTGTCAGCTGGTTGAGCTAAGATGCAACCAATGGCAAACTTGGAAGCATCAACATGGATGTGAAACGGTTTATTCCAGTTGGGGACTCGAAGAATGGGTGCTGAACTCAATCGATTCTTTAACTCATTAAAGGCTTTTTCACATTCTTCGGTCCAATTAAATAGAGTCAATAATGCATAAAGAGGTCTAGCAATTATGGCGTACATATGTATGAATCTTCGATAGTATCCACAATGTCCCATAAATGCTTGAACTTCTTTAGCAGTCTTTGGTCTTGGTAAATCCAAAATTACTTTAATTTTGTCTTCATCTGTTGAAATTCCATTCTTAGAGACAATATGTCCTAAGATTTTCCCTTGTCGCACCATGAAGACACATTTTTCAGGATTGAGGCATACTCGATATTGTCGACATTTAGCAAAAATCTTTTCTAGTTCAGGGATGTGCTATGATCGTATAGCTGAGTATGTACACAGATCATCCACGTACACCTCCATGCTTTTTCTCAGAAATTCTTTGAACACATGACACATCAATCTTTGGAAAGTAGCTGGGGCATTCGTTAAACCAAAAGGCATGACTCTAAAGGCGTATACTCCCCATTCAGTTGCAAATGCAGTCTTATGTTGGTCCTCAGGAGCAATGGCTACCTGATTATACCCTGAAAAGCCATCCAGAAAACTATAAACTTCCTTCCCTGCTACCCTTTCCAAGAGATGATCAGTGATTGGTAAGGGATAGCTATCCCTTATGGTTGCGGCGTTCACTTTTTTCAAATTGATGCACACTCTTAACTTTCCATTCTTCTTTGGTACAACCACCAAGGGTGATACCCATTCCGTGTGCTCAATTTCGTAGATGAATCCAGCATCTAACAACTTATCTATTTCCTCTTTTATCTTGGATGAATACACATCATTATAGGTATATGGTCTCTGTTTTGAAGGTTTGGCTTCGGATGTCATGGGGATTCTGTGCGCACATATAGATGGATCTACTCCTTTTAAGTCCTTATAAGTCCAAGCAAAGACATCCCGGTATTCTCTTATGAGTCGAATTAACTCTTGTTCTTCTTCTAATGAGACATCCTGTCCTATGAAGGTACATCGTTCCTCTCCTCCTTCCATAGTTACAACTATTTTCTTGGTTTGTTCCTTATTATCATATGCTATTCCAGGTTGTGCTTCTCTTTTAGGCATTTGAATAACAATTTTCCTCTCCTCCACTTCATATTTTTTAAAATGGGCTGGTACCTCAAATTGGTCTTGGGGTTTGTTTTCTTCATCTTCTAATTCCCTTTCAACTTCTAATTCCTCTTTTTGTGTGAGTTCCTTATGTTTTTCATTGGCAGTGATATCTATGTTGGTGGTACTAATCCCTAGATCCATGGGTTCCGGTTCCATTTCAATGCTCTCGTAGTCCTCCTTCCAGTCTTTCTCGATCACTTCTCCTTCTTTTGCCTCCTGAAGGACTACCATATACAGACTAACATCATAACCCTCCTCATCGATACATTCGTTCATGGTCACAACTTCTTCGTTTACACAGACATCGAGGGTAGCTAAGATTTCCATCCAACCGTGAGGTTCGAATTCTTCATCCGGAAATACTTGTGGCATATAGGCTGGATCTTGTACAGACCTCACTATTCCTTGTTTCTGCTGACATCCTTTTCTTCTCTCCTCTTCCTTCTTTGCAGCTTGACATATCCATAGATGAGTGTCCTCGTTCATCCAGGATTGATCACTAGAACCTGCACTATGAACAGATTGATCATCTTCCTCTTTATGGATTTGATTCCATTGTAGAGGTGGCACATCTTGATACGTGTATGTATGTAGGTTTATCCTAGTGGTAGTTCCTGCGTGTTGTAGGTATACAGCATCTTTTCCCCAATCTTGTACGACCTTTAGCTGTCTCATGAAAGGCCTTCCCAAGATCATTTCATAATTGCTTGGCCTTTCGAAATGACAAATTGCTAAAGTATGTTCAAATTCCACTCCACACGTGGTGAAGACTACTCGTTCCAACAATCCTAAGGGTCTTTCCGTATGTCCATCTGCCATTTGTATTTTCATGCGTGTTGGTCTTAATGCTGGTTTTCCCCATTTCTCCCAAATTTCTTTGGTAGCAATGCCGACACCAGCTCCTGAATCTAGTATGGCTTTGGTAGTGTAACCCCTATAGGTGATTGGAAGACAGGTATTTCCTTCATCTCCTTCACTAAAGTCTCCTACCTTATCCACTGGAATTCTCACTGTTTTCACTTCGTCAGCTACCTCTTTCTTTTCCTCCCTGACTTCCCATTGATTGATCAGTTTCTCCTTTAAGTGTGGTTTTACCTTTAACAGTTCCTCGAATGTTAGGGTACATGGGATTTTCACCTCTCTAAGACGTTGTATGATTTCAGATGTTTGGACTGATGGGTTCGTTTCTCGTCTCGTTATTGATGGAATGCGATACAACTCTGAGTTGTGCTCGTACTCCCCTGTGTAGTTGGGTAGTTCCTTTACATCTTCCTTGTCACTTGCATCCATCGGAAAAATTTCTTCTGAATTTAGTTCAGGTATTGACCCCTCTATTTCATTTTCTGCTTCTAATTCTTCAAAGGGCGGTTCCATTCCTTCTACCTTTTTCCACTTGTCCTCTTGAACTCGTGCCCACAGATCCTTAGTCCAGTCTCCTTCTACTTCGGGGACTATGGATCCTTCCTTTCTCTCAATACCATGTTCTTCATTTTGTGGTCTATGTACTTCAGGCTTTTCCTGAGTGTTTAGGCACTCTTGGAATTTTTCTTCGGAAATTCGGTTGTTTGGTAAAGGTGATGCGGGTTTTTCTAAGGTTTGTTGGGTAACTTCTATCAACTTCTTGCATATTTCTAACCTTTCTTTCTCTAAGTCGCCTTTCGGATATTCTCTATCATGTTGCTCTATGGTAGGTCCTGCTTTTATTCTCGCCTTGTATGCCTGAATCCACATGGCTAATTCTTCAGGCATAGGATCTGCTAATACTGATCCTACCTCCTCCCTTTTTCTCTCATTTTTATTTTCTTCTTCCACTTGCGGTTCCTTCGTTGGTTTCTGTTTACTCTTTTCGTTTTCTTTCCTTTGTAATAACTTTTTTTCTTTTATTCTATCTCTCCGGTTCTTCCATCTCTGGGATCTTTTACTGGCGATACTTTTCTCTGGTTCTTCGGAGTCTTCTACTCTGTGAGGGATGGGTATATTCCCCTCTTTGTCGCTTTGATTACTCTCGTCTGTTTTATCAGGGTTCTCTCTAGCCTTGGCTCTTGTTATGGCCTTTAAAGGTACTGTGTACTCTTTGTCGCTCCCTGATGATTCAATCACTTCTATCACATTAATCTGCACATTAGATGTGACTTTGTTGGGGTTCTTAGGACAATCTCTGAAAAGATGTTCCTTACCACAATCGCTACAGTAGCCTTCCCAAATTTGTTGTGGTGGTGGTGGGTTTGGTAATGTACATTCTCTAATATAGTGGTCACCTCCACATCTGTAACATGGTCCTCTGGGTACTGGCGGTCTATTCATTGGTCGAGGTGGTATGGTTGCTCTAGGAGCTGTGTACATTAAGGACACATAATCCTGCTCGTGTCCGTATGAACTGTCCAATATTTCCATGCTATGAGCATATGGGTCATATTGTTGCCCATATTCTGTTATCGTGCTTTCATAACTAGGGTATGCTCCTTGACTAGGGTCATAAAATGAGTCATATGGTTCACTACTAGTCAAAGATGTGGCTGGCACTATAGCCCTTTCTAGGTTTTCCTCTGGTTGTGCAATCTTGACTGGGACAACGTTCTGAGGGTGGGGCGGTTGTTGTCCTAGTACTGGTTGAGGTTGCGTATATCCCTGATATGCGTATGGTCGTGGTACTGGTGCCTGCAGCTGATAAGAAGGATACCTAAAAGCTTCACCTCCCTGTTGATTTTGCGGGTATCCATATGGTCTCACATAAGGCTGGGTGGGTCTGGTTTGCCTATGGTAAGGGTAGTTCTCGGTGCTATGGTTAGTATATCTCTGCTCTATACTGCAATATTGTAGCGGTCCGGGAACAGAGCGTCTATGAGGAGCATAGGCAGGTGGTGGGACTACTCCCCTAGTACACAAATGGGAAGGATGATCTCCTCCGCACTGCATACATCTTCTAAGCATAGGCAGCCTCATGGGATTAGTGGGATAATTCCTCTGTCCTTGGACGTTCAGTTTTTTTGCTAACAAGTCGGCAATTTCCTCCACGTTGTTTTTGGGGTTTGATGTGCTACTTGTTGACTCTTCGCTTTTCAAACTACCTTGGGGTATTTTCAAGTCTTCTGCAAGGTTATCTTCTAGGTCTATACATTCCTTCATACACTCTTGCAAGGTTTGAACTCTCTTTACGTACACTAATGATCTCAAGGTTCCGTTCAACAGTCCTTCTAAGAACAATGATACCATTTTGTTTTGCGTCGGTCTCTCTTCTACGGGGCATCTATCCACATACTGCTTGAATCTCCTTGCTGCCAATCTTACTGACTCGGTAGGGACTTGTTTGAAGCTGTGGATTAATGACGAAGAATTGTTTTTAATTCCCGATTTGGTAAATTCTTCAATCATTTCTTGATATACCTGCTCCATGTTCTGAAAGGTGTTCGGGTCCAATGGCTGAAACCAGGCCAAAGCTGTGTCTGACAAGGTAAGGCCAAAAGACTCATACTGAATCAGAAAGTCATCTACCTGCTCGGCTCTAACTACTTGTTTAAATTCTGCTATGTGATTGTAAGGTTCACTAGAGCCATCATAGTGATTTCTCATGCACTTGGCGACTTGGATCGGCCTTAGTCTCCTTCCTGCTTCAGGTTGTCTAGGCATCACTGGGAAAATTGGTCTCCCTATTGGTATGCCTGGTCCTCTCACTACCTGTGGTCTGACTGGAGCATGAACTCCATGTCTTGGGTCAATAGCTAGTTGAGGCCGGTAGTTAGGATTAGTGGCAGGCATTGCAAATTGCACATGTGGTCTGACAGGGATCTGGGTTTGTTGTGTTTGTTGTGTTTGTCCCGACTGTTGATATGAATCATTCTGTGATGTTCCAAGTGGGTTTCTTGAAGTAGTGGCTTGGTCCCTTGGGGGAAATACTGGGATGTTCTGATATTTCAACTCAGCTCTCTCTAATTCTGTTATTGGCCAATATCTTCTGTGATTTTTATCCAGATATGTGATGATGGTGGGGAACTCAGGATCTTGTAACTCATAGATGGTAACTGGATTAGGAGCAGCTTCCCATATAGAGGAATGGGCTCTGAGCAGCTGCTCCATCCCGTTGATCAAATATACATCTATTAGAGTGTCATCCTGGGGAATCAGGTCTCCTCTCCAATCTTTAGTAATTGTAGACCTCCCTCTAGGTGTAGTTACTTGCTCTTCGTTCCACCTCCATTTAAACTCGAAGCATTATTTTCCTCACCATGCTCATTAATGATTTCCGGATGTTCTGTGACCATGTATTGAATATCTTGTTTGTCCATGTACAGTCCTCCTACGTACTTGACTGCTGGTCTAGGCACTATGTAAGCCTCTGATGCTTTCTGTAACCTAGCCACAGATCTGTTTAAGCCGTCCAAATAGATAGGGATCTCATTGTGGTTGGTGTTCACATACTCCAAGGAAGTTCTGTATTCTCCCTCAATGATTGACATCATGCCAATCATGGGTACAGTGTTTTGCATATCCTCTGAAGCCATGGGAATTTCTCCTTCTGACTCACTGGAGGTCTCAGAATAGTGTGAACGGTTACTTGGCTCGGCTACACTCCCTACAGAAGAAATCACACTTCTTCGGCTTCCTAGGGTTCTTCCGGATCTCAGGTTCATCCACTCTCCGCAACCTCTATTTATGCTTCTTAGATTTCCCTTAAGTAACTCTCTCAATGTCTCAATTAGTCTGTCCAAAGAAAGGTTTGAGCCTGGGCGATACCATCTCCTGGCGATACCACACTCGGCGATACTGCACTGACCGCGATACGATACCAGACACCCAGACGATACGATATCAATCTGGTGTCGCGATACTATCCTGGAAGACAAACGATACGACACCTCGAGTATGTACGATACGATACCTGAAAGGCTCGACGATACGACACTAATGACAGTGTCGCGATACTACCCTGATGAACAGGCGACACGATACCACTATGGTGTCGCGATACCAAGATAAGCAACCGACGATACGACACTTGGGGAGGGCACGATCGCGATACCAAAGTAGTGTCGCGATACCAAAGTAGTGTCGCGATACCACAGTATCAAGCGATACGATACCACCCGGTAAAGTGAGGTCGCGATACTAAACCTTAGGCGATACGACACCACAACAGTGTCGCGATACCAAGTATTAGTACCGGACGATACGATACCAGAGATCGAGCGCGATCGCGATACCGACTCAGTGTCGCGATACCGAAATGGTGTCGCGATACCAGGGCAGATATCCAACGATACGACACTTCTGGCGAGTGTCGCGATACAAGGGAATTTTGGTATCGCGATACCAAAACTCAACCGATCGCGATACTCAAGCCAAAAGATCTCCAAACTTAAAAATTTTTGTGCCCCCTTGCACCTCTCACCCTTCTCCTCACTCCCAAGCCTCTGTCTCTCACCAAACACACAATTAATCAAAGATTTTCCCCCCCGCGATACTGTGCATTCTTTTTAATCATTTGATGTGCAAGTTTAAAGAGTTTTTTGGTTTTGAATCTTGGTGGGCACTCACCTTGGGTCTACCTAGCTTGCTTCTGGAGTTCTTGCACACGCTTTGAGGCTCTATTCTGCACGATACCACTCAGACGATACCAGTCGCTGTCGCAGACGATACCAGTGAGCAGTGAAGTGTCAAATGAGCAATTTTTTTTGGTTTTTATACTTTTTTTTTTGACAGAACTTAAAATTTTGGGATTTTTGGTGATTTTCTGAGAATTTTGGTCTACTCCTACTCCTCTTCTCCTCACTTCTCCTCTCTTTCTATCCTAACCCTAACTCCTCCTTCTCTTCCCTCCTCCTAAACCTAAACCTAAAACTTATCACACACACCTCGAAGATGAGAAGTGACAAGTGCTGAAATGATGGACTATTTGCCAAAGAACAAATTTGCATCTACAAGTACGATTCAATCACACTCGCTCTATAACTATCACGAAGGTACCTTGTGTTGGTGCAAACAAGCCTTAAACACTTGGCTTTGTTGTGTGCCTTTGAAGACCCAACTTAAAGCTTGGACTATTGAACCCTTGGAAAGCATAAAAGATTGAACCCTTGGATGATACAATCACAAGAGTCAATAAACATGTGAACCTAGTCTTAATGTTTATTACTTTTATCCCATGTAAAAGTCTATATGACTTTAACCACTCATGTAATCACACCTAACAGAGAAAGTCGTGGAAAATTTGGTTGATTGAGTGGGTGAATGATTGAGAGAATATCTCATTCACTTTTAGGTACATGATTCAAGGAGATTGACATAGATTTGAAATTCAAAAATTTTACTCAATCTCTATAAAAGCTACAAGTCAAAAGTCGCGGGTATCCTTCACTCCTCCCGAGGCAATTCTGAGTCAATCATTGAGTGTGTGTGAGCTACACCATAGCCTACACCTCTGAGTACCATTGGGCATCACACTACATGCCAATGGGAATGTACAATCATTAGATTTAATCAATATACATATATTCATAGTCTCTTTTTTTTTTTTCTCTGAGTGACTACCTCCAACTCTGTCAACTTCCAAGAAGCATATCTCAAGATCTACTGAACCAAAATTGATGATCCAGGGCTCATTGGAACCAGCTCAAAGCATTCTACAACACTACAAAGTTTCAAGTCAATCTATTCAGCCAATTGGGAGAAATCTCAATCGAAGCAGTCACTGGTATATTTCTGTGTGATTCCTAAAAAATCGGGGGTGTCCCTAATTTTGCTAAACATCATGCTCAGTGTATAGTTTGTCATTTGGAGTGATTTAACTTGCTAATGATAGCTTGTTAAGTTAATTTAATACTCCCAGAAGGAATTAGACCAATTGCAAGTGTGCTGGACACACTGAGCTTAGGACTGAGCAGGTGTCATTACAGGAATAGCAAGTTTTTGAACTTATGAAGGTTCAAACCTATCTGTTTTGATTTGATCATTTCTCAATCACTTTGTAAAGCACATATATAGTTTCTTGGTGTCATTTGGAAGCTCAAGGAGTCTCCTAACTATATCTGAAGAAAAGAAAGGGCAGGTGTGAAGCAGGTCTAGCAGCACCACCTTGATCTTCTGATTGTACCCAGCCATCACATCCAACAGTGGTATCAGAGCAAACAAGGTAATCATGGGTGATGGTTTCCCTTCCTTTATTGACAAATTGGATAGGAATAATTACCAGGCATGGTCATTAAGAATGAAGACTTATCTACAAGGGAGAAGCTTGTATGGATACATATCAGGAGATGAGGAGTTGCCCTCATTCAAAACCAGAGGCCTACCTACAAAGGATGAACATGAGAGACTTAATCAATGGTGTGCTAAAGATGCTTTGGCAAGGTCATATCTTCTAAACTCTATCTCTGATTTCCTTCTACCTCATGTTAGGAACTGTAAGACTTCCCAAGAGACTTGGGAGACCTTGTCAACATATTTCTCATCAAGCACAAGGGCCAGAAAGAATCAGCTATGGATTGAGTTTACAACTCTTAGGAAACAATCAAAACAATGTGTTTCAGATTTTGTCACCAAAGTCAAAGATATAGCAGATCAACTTGCAAGTGTTGGAGAAGAAATTGAAGAAGAGCAAATTGTTAGACAAGTGATCAATGGACTCAAAGCAGATGACAAGTGGGAGAGCTTTACCACTGCAATGGACTTGTACATGGACATTCAAGCACCTGATCTAACAACTCTGATTGGACAACTCTTTACACATGAAGCAAAGATCACAAAGAATGGAGAGCAATCAAAAGGTAACAATCCCTCTGCCCTATATACAGATAAGAAGTCTAAAGACAAGGGTAAAAGTAAGAAAGTTGATGAAGAAGGATCCACCTCCCAAGCAAACTATGCAGGGAGAGGTAGATCATCTAGAGGTAGGGGCAGAGGAGGTAAGTCAGGTAGGGGGAGACCCTATAATCAATCTCCATGCAATATTTGTGGCTTGTCTAACCATACTACAGATGAATGCTACAAAAACTACAAGAACCAAAGAGGAAGAGGTCACCAAAGAGGAGGATACTCCCAAGGCAGAGGCAGGTTCAATCAATCTCAAGGCTACCATGGCTACAACAATAATTACAACAACAACTACAACAATAGTTACAATCACAATGGCAATTATCAAGGAGGATACAGGAACAGAAAGGATTACAACAATTATGCAGAGGATCAAGATGATTCCTTGTTGATTATGAACATGACATCTAAACCAGGTATCAATGATGATCATTTGTTCTATATTGATTCAGGTTGCTCTAACCATGTAGCTGGGAATGTTGCCTTACTCTCTGATTTGGAAGAACCTAAAGGCAAGCACCAAGTGCAGACAGGTGATGACACTAAACACTCAGTGGTTAAAGTAGGTAATGTCAAAACAAGTGATGGTAATCAGAATTTGCTAAGCAGAGTATTGTATGTTCCAACAATCACCAAGAATCTGATGAGTGTAGGTCAGATTGTTGAAAAAGGTCTACAGGTCAGGTTCACTCAACATGGTGCATATGTGGAGGATCCAAGACATGGATTCAGAAGGATAGCCAAGGGAGAGAAGTCAGGTAGATTGTTTACCTTTGAACTTGAGGATACTAAAAGTATTGCCTTGTACAACTATAGGGACCAAACCCTATCAGAATTGGAGATGTGGCACAAGAGATTGGGTCACATTGGAGAGAGAACCATAAAGCAGATGAGCAGAGATCAATGTGTGCTTGGGATACCTAATGTATCCAAGCAACACATGATATACAAGTGTGGGGCTTGTCAATTTGGTAAGTCACACAGGTTGCCATATACCAAGAAAGGATTTATGCATGAAGATTACTTGGAATTGGTGCATACAGATGTTTGGGGACCAAGCAAGGAGCCATCCATATCTGGATCAAGGTACTATGTATCTTTTATAGATGATTATAGCAGATGGACTGTCTTGTACTTCATGAAACATAAAGATGAAGTATTTAATTGCTTCAAAAGGTATCTTGCATTAGTAGAAAATCAAACAGGTAGACATTTGAAGAGGTTAAGGTCTGATGGTGGTGGAGAATACTTCTCCAATGATTTTGAAGAGTTCTTGCAGGAAAGAGGCATCAAGAGGGAGATTACCACAAGGTACTCACCAGAACAAAATGGGGTAGCTGAAAGAAGAAATAGAATCATTGTGGAGACAGCTAGGTCTATGCTCAATGAGAAGAAACTACCAAATTATCTTTGGGCAGAGAGTGTATCTACTGCCACATACTTGATCAACAGGTTGCCATCAAAGACACTTGATGGAATGACACCCTATGAGGCTTGGCATGGTAAGAGACCATCTCTGGATCATTGCAAGATTTTTGGGTGTGTTGCATATGTGCATATTCCCTCACAGGTAAGGGGAAAGCTAGACCCTAAGGCTGAGAAGTGTATCTTTATTGGTTATGATTTGAATCAGAAAGGATACAGGTTCTATAACCCCTCAAACAAAGGCTTCAAGGTAAGCAGAGATGTCATCTTTGATGAAAATGATTCATGGTATGATAATGAGTGCAGGAAAGTGAGCCTACCTTATGATATGGAAGAAGACTTTCCAAAGCTTGTTAGACAAGAACCAACTCAGAAAGAGGATACAAGTTCAGATGATGAAGACACCATCAACATTGAAGAATTCAAAGCTTGGAAATCCAAAGGGAAGATGAAGATGAAGCAACTTGAAGACAATCCAGAATCCTCAACTCAAGCTATGAGGAGATCTTCAAGGGAAAAGAAGAAACCTATTAGGTATGGATATGATACTTCACTTGTAACCAAGCACTCTGTATATCTTGCAAAGGATATCTTAAGTGAAGAACCAGGTACATTTGAGGAAGCTATTACTAAACCAGAATGGAAGGAAGCAATGGATGAAGAAATGGAGGCTCTCAAGGAGAGTGATACTTGGGACTTGGTACCCAAGAAGGACTCCATGAAGGTCATAGGATCCAGATGGATCTACAAACTCAAAAGGAACTCAGATGGTTCAATAAGCAGGTACAAAGCTAGGTTGGTGGCCAAGGGTTTTGCACAAACCCAAGGCATTGATTATGAGGAGACATTTTCTCCTGTGGCAAAGATGCCAACTATCAGAATTATGGTGAGTGTAGCTGCATCCAAGAATTGGAACATGTACCAATTGGATGTAAAGAATGCATTCTTGAATGGATGGATATCTGAAGAGGTCTACATGTCACAACCACCTGGCTATGAGGATCCCAATAAGGTAAATCATGTTTGCAAATTGAAGAAAGCTCTGTATGGATTGAAGCAGGCACCTAGAGCATGGAACTATAGGTTGACAACCTATCTCTTGGATCAAGGATTTGTGATGAGTAAAGCAGATACTTCATTATTTATAAAGAAGAACAATTCAGAGGTAATATACTTGTGTGTCTATGTTGATGACATCATTATTACAGGAAATGATGTTCAAGGAATTAGACACATCAAAGGTCAAATGATGAAGGAATTCAAGATCAATGATCTTGGATTATTGAAGTACTTCCTAGGGCTTGAATTGATCTACACAAATTCAGGTATATTCATTACTCAGAAGAAGTATATTCAGGACATGGTCAAGAAGTTTAATTTGCAGGAAGCTAAAATCTCAAATATTCCTATGGAGGTCAACCACAAACTCAGTGCACATGAAGGAGAAGAACTCAAGGATATTACAGGTTATCAAAGTTTGGTAGGTAGTCTTAATTATGCTACCTTAACTAGGATTGATATCTCATATGGAGTGAGTGTACTTAGCCAATTTATGCATAAGCCAAGAGTACCACATTTGGAGGCAGCCAAGAAGATAATAAAATACCTAAAGGGAACACAAAATCATGGTTTGTATTACCCATATTCATCAGACATTGACATCAAGGTATACTCAGATGCAGATTGGGCAGGATGCAAGGATGACAGGAGGAGTACATCTGGTTACATATGCTTTGCAGGTGATAAACCAATTTCTTGGTCATCCAAGAAACAACCCACAGTAGCCCTATCATCTACTGAGGCAGAGTACAGAGGGCTAGCCAATGCCACTCAAGAAGCCATATGGTTGAAGCTACTATACTCAGAATTGGGCCTATATACAAGGCCACCTATCATATTTGGTGATAACACAAGTTCACTTCATTTAGCTGCTAATCCTGTGTATCATGCTAGGACAAAACACATAGAGGTTCATTACCACTATGTGAGGGAGAAATTACTGAGCAAAGAAATCCAATTATCATATGTATCCACTAATATTCAATGTGCAGATTTGCTTACAAAAGCTTTGGATGGGAGCAAGCTATGCAGGTTTAAATCCATGATTGGATTACAGGATATCATTGAAGACTAAAGATGAAGACTCAAGCAAGTGTTTGGCTTGAGGGGGAGCTGTTGGTGCAAACAAGCCTTAAACACTTGGCTTTGTTGTGTGCCTTTGAAGACCCAACTTAAAGCTTGGACTATTGAACCCTTGGAAAGCATAAAAGATTGAACCCTTGGATGATACAATCACAAGAGTCAATAAACATGTGAACCTAGTCTTAATGTTTATTACTTTTATCCCATGTAAAAGTCTATATGACTTTAACCACTCATGTAATCACACCTAACAGAGAAAGTCGTGGAAAATTTGGTTGATTGAGTGGGTGAATGATTGAGAGAATATCTCATTCACTTTTAGGTACATGATTCAAGGAGATTGACATAGATTTGAAATTCAAAAATTTTACTCAATCTCTATAAAAGCTACAAGTCAAAAGTCGCGGGTATCCTTCACTCCTCCCGAGGCAATTCTGAGTCAATCATTGAGTGTGTGTGAGCTACACCATAGCCTACACCTCTGAGTACCATTGGGCATCACACTACATGCCAATGGGAATGTACAATCATTAGATTTAATCAATATACATATATTCATAGTCTCTTTTTTTTTTTTCTCTGAGTGACTACCTCCAACTCTGTCAACTTCCAAGAAGCATATCTCAAGATCTACTGAACCAAAATTGATGATCCAGGGCTCATTGGAACCAGCTCAAAGCATTCTACAACACTACAAAGTTTCAAGTCAATCTATTCAGCCAATTGGGAGAAATCTCAATCGAAGCAGTCACTGGTATATTTCTGTGTGATTCCTAAAAAATCGGGGGTGTCCCTAATTTTGCTAAACATCATGCTCAGTGTATAGTTTGTCATTTGGAGTGATTTAACTTGCTAATGATAGCTTGTTAAGTTAATTTAATACTCCCAGAAGGAATTAGACCAATTGCAAGTGTGCTGGACACACTGAGCTTAGGACTGAGCAGGTGTCATTACAGGAATAGCAAGTTTTTGAACTTATGAAGGTTCAAACCTATCTGTTTTGATTTGATCATTTCTCAATCACTTTGTAAAGCACATATATAGTTTCTTGGTGTCATTTGGAAGCTCAAGGAGTCTCCTAACTATATCTGAAGAAAAGAAAGGGCAGGTGTGAAGCAGGTCTAGCAGCACCACCTTGATCTTCTGATTGTACCCAGCCATCACATCCAACACCTTGGTGGAGTGACTCCCCGGCAACGGCGCCAAAAACGTGTGTACTTCAGCCACAAAGACTCAAGGACTTGTACCAATGAGACTATACCTCAATTGCCATACAAGTGCATATAGTGGAGTTCTTTTCACACATTTAAATGTCAATCCTAAGGAGAGACTTACCAAGTGTATGAAGACGTGTGCACACGTGATAGAAAATGAAGTGGTTTAGCTATTCACACACGAGAAAAGACTACTACTACCCACACCTACTGAAATACTGAAAGTGTTGCCGCAAGCCTCTTTTCAGCAGTTTTGGTATTTTGAGGTTTTCTCCCAGCTCAGAACTCCGAACATAGGCAATAGGGTACTCGTTTCGAAGCTCTCGACGAGACAAATCCAACGGTGGTGGTTTCACTCAATTCTGACCACTCTGCTTCAAGTTATGGCAGAAACAGTGAATTACGGGAGTCACAAACACCCGCGCCACAGCTTCTCCTAGCTTACGCACGCACTACAGCAGCTCAAAACAAGGGGGAAGGGGTAGACAACAGTCCTACACCTGCATTTCAAGCTTAACACACACATACAAGAGCAAAATGAAGATCGAAATCAGCAAGGAAGAGGCAAACTCGAAAATTCAGAAGTGCTCCTTCTTCACAATGACAAATGGTCCTTTATAATGAGTCACTTTTGACTTATATACTAGTGCCCTAAGTTTGGTCCTTTCACACAAGAGACCGGCACTTTATTCCTTAAAAGACTAATTTCCTACTATTGTACATGGGTAAATCACTAATCTTCTGCGGGGATGCATCTAGAGGACTCCTCTAGTGCATTTACAACGGAAAATATATACAAGAGTGGTTATGATACAAAAGTTGTGTGTCCAAATCGGAAAAATTTTGGGGCCCGTCCTTTTTCTCTGCTTTATGCGCTCTTTAGCTCTGCAACACTCTCCCCCTCTTCGTCTCTATCGTCCCTTGACAGACTTTGCTTCGCGAACGCGTCCCGTGGGTAGTGTTGCCTGATTCTTGATCTTGCATTACGTTTTAGAGGCGCTTCAGTTTTTCTCCGCACGCTCCCCTTGGTCAGTATTGTCTGCAGTTAAACAGACATGCAGATTCGATGGCCTTCTTGATTCAAGCTCTACAACTCGAGAGCCTGATGTAGTTGTCTTGCCTGTTGACTTGGGTTGCCACGCACGCCACTAGTGACTAGGAATGTGCTGTTCTTAGTCACCCTCTTAAACTTTTCAGCCTCTACCCCTTTGTAACTTTTGGTCCTCTGATTTGTCCTGGTTGTACACATCTGACCCTGTTGTATTGCTTTGAGGCTGTTTACTTCTTTTCCACCGTGCATGACCTGGATAATTTCTCTTTTTGCCTGATGCGTGCCCCTGCGGGGCTCTGTGCAGAGGTGGGTAATGCACCCTTGCGGGGCTTCCTGCAGAGATGTATTCTTTTTCCTTTCTTAATGAATTGTTCTGGACTTTGATTTTCTTCTCTTTTTCTTTTTGCTTGATTGTCCCTCTACACAACCCCTAATTGCAGCAAGCCATTCCATGTACATGTGGATGCATCCAACTATGCCATAGGATGTGTGTCGGCACAACCTACGAATGAAGGTAATATAGATCTCCTTATAGCTTACACGAGTAGACAGTTGAATGTAGCAGAAAGAAACTACATCACTACAGAATGAGAAGGATTAGGAATGATCTATGCAGTAAAGAAATTCAAGCATTACTTGTTGGCAAATAAGTTCAAGTTGTTCACGGATCATCAAGCATTATTGTACTTAGTCAATAAGCCTTGTAACACAGGATGATTAATACAATGGTTTCTATTGCTCATGGAGTATGACTTTGAAGTAGTAGTCAGGAAGGAAAAGACACACCTTAGAGCTGACCACCACTCAAGATTGACTTTTGGAGAAGCTCCTCAAGGAATAGCAGATGAATTACCCCATGCATACTTGTTTAACCTTGAGATAGTACCAGAATGGGCTAAGCCTATTATCCGTATTTTCACATATGGACCCAAGAATCCTAGGATAAGGATCAAAGAAGGAGAAATCACCAAGTCACAAAGATATCAAATCATAACAGGAAGTATGTATAAATAGGATAATGAGAAGATTCTTGCTTGTTGTGTAGATGAATCAGAATACGTGAATTGGTTGCAATTAGCACATGTAGGTGCATTAAAGCAACATCATTCAAAACACCGTACATTGCAAACTCTGCATAGACTAGGAGTATATTGGCCTTCTATGGAAGCACATGTCTACAAGTTGTGTAGAGAATGCCCTATCTATTATGAAAGACCACCTGTTGAACATGCTACATTATATCATATGTCTCTCACACCATAATGGAGTGAACCTTTAGTGACGTACTTGAGGACGAAAACATTCCCTCAAGGAATGACCTTAACAAGACAACGCAGTCTAGAGCAGGAAGCTTAAGACTATTCACTTATTGGCGACAATCTATACAAACAAGGACGAGATGGATACCTAATACAATGTGTTCATGAGAGTGATTATTTGAGCGTATTAGTGACGGCATACCAAGGTGTAGTAGGAGGTCATTTTGGCCCCGATAGGATAATCAAAGCCATACTCTTTGCAGGATTATGGTGGCCCACTCTTCACATGGATGCACATACCTATGTTAAGAGATGTGATGTGTGCCAAAGAACTTAGTTTCTGACTCGTAGAGATGAAATGCCATTGAAACCCATGATGGGAAGGCGTGCATTTTCTAACTGGGGTATAGACTTTGTAGGACCCATTAACCCCCCTGCAAAAGGTACTCATGTTGAATACATTATATTTGCGACAGATTATCTTACCAAATGGGTAGAGGCTAAGGCCACAAAAAAGAATGATGCACACACGACTATTTCGGCCTCCGAAGGCACTATCGTAGTGCTTGTGCAGGCTATTTCATCTTTTTGTGCCAAAGGTATATACCAGATTCTGTTCGCCAGTGTAAGCATCTCGGTCTGCTACAAGTCTAGCAGAATTTGTTTGGGCATTTCTGTTCTACTTTTTGAGATACACTCAATTTTCTACATCAAGGTATTTTAGTCACCAGCCATGGCTAAAAGCAATGATGTATCTCGTATGTTGGTTGTTGAGGATAAGTTGGATGGTACCAACTACCCGTTATGGGCTTATATGATGCGACATGTATTGGTTGCAAAAGGACTGTGGAACATTGTGCAGGGTGTTGAAAAATGTCATATCACACCTACAACTGTTACAACTGCAGGTAGAGAAGCTGATGCAGAAGGTGTCGAAGATTATGATATTCTGCATATTCCTGTTCGTGCTACGATTTCTGCTACACCTACTGCAGAGCAAATTCGTTGGGATGGTAGAGATGCCCAGGAACATGCATTGATAGCTTTGTCTATCATACGTGCCATTATTCCTCACATTCGCTCTTGTAGAAGAGCTAAAGATGCTTGGGATACACTTACCACATTGTACCAAGCTAGGAATGAGGCTTGTTTTGCTTACCTCTGAAAACAATTGGAGAGTGAGCACATGAATGAAGGTGATTCTATGGATAGTTTTCTAACAAAGATCAAAGATTTGAAGGAACAATTGATTTCGGCTGATGAGGTTATACCAGATAGCTCACTTGTGCAGACCGTTCTGAATGGTCTTCTTGATTCATATCTGAGTTTTGCGTCTACTCTTCAGTTAATGATGAAAGGAAATCCAAATGCCTTGTCATTTGAGGAGTTAGTCTATGTTATGTTGCAGGAACATCAGTCCAGGCAAAACAGGTCCATTATGTGTGTTGCAGATCAAGCTTTCCTGGCTAGTGAGAAGGCCAAAGGAAAATGGAGCTCTTCAACTAGTGCAAAAATCTGCAAATGCTGCACATTCAAAGAAGGAAGATAAAGATGAGAAGAAATCAGAAAAGCAGAAATTGGTTTGCAAGTACTGTAAAGGGAATGATCATATCATAAAGAACTGTCCAAAATTGGATGCTAAAGAGGCAAAGAAGAAAGAGGTTGGAATGATTGTTGCAGAGGCCTCTAGACCAAAAACAAAGTCTGCTAATCTTGTGTAGAATGAAGAATGGGCGTTTACTACTGTCTACAGTTTTGACCCATCTTCTTATGGGCAGTGCATGTCTGTAGTAGACTCAGATGTTTGGTACTTTGATAGTGGGGCGACCAAAAATATTACCTCGTAGCATAGTTTCTTCTCTTCACTCGAGTCTGCCCCTACATGGAATATTGTTACATGCACCAAAAACTCCTCTTATCCTGTTATGGGAGTTGGTAAGATCATTTTGACTACTAGTGATGGTAGTTCTTTCACTTTGTTAGATGCTTTATTTATGCCAGGGATCAAGAAGAACATGTTATCAGTTTCTACATTAGCCAAGATTGGCTTGGTTGTGAAATTTGTTGATGACAGGTGTATAGTTTATGATCTGTCAAATGGCGATGTGATTATTGCTTCTGGCATTTTATGTCGTGGGCAGTATAAGCTCATAGACTATGAAGAATCTGTGAATGATTCGGCATGTGCGGTACATGATTCTCAGGCTATGTCAGATGCAAAGCTTTGGCATGCACGCGTTGTTCATTTGAATTTTGCTAGTTTCCTACACTTGTAGAAATCTGAAATGGTGTCCTCTTTGCCCAAACTTGAGACACCTGGAAAACATGTTTGTTGAAGGTTGTATTTTGGGAAAAATGCAGCGTTCCTCATTTCCAAAAGATGGTTTAGTTCGGGCTACTCAAAAATTGCAGCCTGTACATAGTGATGTTTGTGGTCCTATGAAGACTCCTTCTTTTGGAAAGTATCCTTACTTCGTGACTTTCATTGATGATTTTTCCAGGCATGCATGGGTATATCCATTGAAGGCAAAGTCTGAAGTGTTCATGTGCTTCAAACAGTTTTTGGTTTTGGCTGAAAATCTGTCAGCATGTAAAATGGGCACCCTCCGTTTCGATCGAGGGGGGAATATATGTCATCTGATTTTAATGCATTTCTCATTGAACATGGGATAAAACACCAATGTACAGTGTCGTATACACCTCAACAAAATGGAGTTGCTGAACGAAAGAACAGGTCACTCATGGAGATGGCGAGGTGTATGGTCAAGAGTCAGGCTTTACCACATATTTTCTGGCTTGAGGCTATCATGTGTGCAGCATATGTACTGAACAAGTGTCCCACTAAAGCGTTGCAGTCTATCACTCCATATGAGGCTTGGCATGATCGCAAGCCATTTGTTGATCATCTGCGTGTTTTTCGTTGTTTGGCATATGCATTAGTGCCTAAACAACATTGCAGAAAATTGGATGATAAAGCAGTAGAATATATTATTTTTGGGTACAGTTCTGAAAGTAAATGCTATCATCTGTATCATCCACAGACTAAACGCATTTTGGTTAGCCGTGGTGTTTTTTTTATGGAAGTTGCTATTCAGCCATTGCTTTCATGTACTAAGGAGACATCTGTTAGCTCCAAAGACATGTATGATACTTTTCTGCCTCTTTTTATAGATGGACAGTCTAGTGCTGGTCCCAGTGAGGCAACTTCTCAGCCTTTGTAGGTTTCATGTGATGATGTGGATCATTCCATTTGTGATGCAGATTTACATGATGCACTAGTTGAGGAGAGAGCTGATATTGAGTAGGCAAAAACTATGCCAAAATGGTTGGTGCAGACTTTGCGTGACACCAAATTAGATGCACCTTTGTCATATCGTACTCGTTCAGCCTCTCATAGTGCCTCTTTTACATCAGATTGCTATGCTATGGATGCATCTAGTATTTGTGATGAGAATGAGCCTGTTTCGTTTGATGAAGCAAACAATTCAGAAAATTGGATGGCTGCTATGCAATCTGAATATGATGCTATAATGAAGAATGGTACTTTGTCTTTATGTGACTTGCCTCTTGGCAAGAAGGCCATTGGGACTAAGTGGGTATACAATCTGAAGCATAAGCCTGATGGTACAGTTGACAGGTATAAGGCTAGACTTGTTGCAAAGGCTTATGCACAGGAAAGAGGCATTGATTTTGATGAGACCTTTGCATCTACTTGTCGAATGACCACTGTTCGTAGCATCTCTTCACTTATAGCTCATCATGGTTGGAATGAACATCAGTTGGACATTGAAACAACATTTCTGAATGGTGACTTGCATGAAGAAGTGTATGTTTTCTAGCCCCGTGGCTTTGTGCAGAAAGGGCATGAAAACCAGGTGGTACGTTAAAGAAGGCATTATATGGTTTAAAGCAAGCACCACATGCTTGGTATGAGAAGAGACATGCCTATCTGATTGAACATGGTTTTCAGAACAGTCCAACTGAAAGCACCTTATATGTTAAGCGTGCTAATGATGTGCTTCTAATCATTGTTGTCTATGTTGACGACATCTGCTCACTGGTCCTATTGAGAAGCATATTGCTCATTTTAAGGCTGATTTTCATGCCTCATTTGAGATGTCTAATTTGGGGCTTTTGCATCACTATTTGGGCATTCAGTCTATGCAAGTTGATGGTGGAATGGCTTTATGCCAAACGAAATATATTGACACATTATTGCAGCGTTTTGGCCTTGAAGACTATAAGCCTATTGCCACTCCTATGGAGACATGTTTACGATTGAGTCTTCATGATGTTGGAGATGCATTTGATGTTGTTCTCCATCAGCAGGTTGTTGGATGCTTGATTTACTTATGCATTACTCGGCCAGATATTCAGTTTGTTGTCTCACAGATGAGCAGGTTTATGCATTGCCCATGAGTCAAGCATTGGCAGGCGGTTAAGTGCATCTTTCGCTACTTGAGTGGTACTCGACTACTTGGGTTGTTTTATCCCAAGGGGGGATCACTACCACCAGATTTGCATGCTTTTTTTTACTCTGATTGGGTTGGTTGCTATGACACTCATGTGTCCACTAGTGGCTTTTGCTTCATGCTTGGTAGCTCATGTATATCTTGGTTGAGCAAGAAGCAGCCTACTGTGGCCACTTCCAATTGTGAGGCTGAGTATAGGGAAGCTTTCATAGTGAATGTTGAGTGTGTGTGGCTCAAACGCCTTATGGCTGATTTGGGTGTTGGTCAGTCTTCTGCCACCACCATCTCCATTAATAGTCAGAGCACATTGGCAGTTGCGAGGAACCCTCTGTTCCATGCTCGCACTAAGCACATTGAGGTGCATTATCACTATGTCAGGGAGAGGTTCTTTGCTGGGGAGATCAGCTTGGCATATGTGCCCACACAGAACATTGCAGACCTTTTCATGAAGGCTCTCCCTAGGGAGAAGTTTGAAGCTTTCCGCAAAGCTTTGGGCTTACTTCCTTTTGTGGAGTGATTTCCACATAGCTTGGCACTTCCTTATACATGAGTGCCAGCTCCTTGTTCACCGCATCACTCGTAGGGGGGATTTGTTGATATATTTAGGTAGTGATGTGTGATCACACTAGGACTGTCGGGGCACTTTTTTCCCTCTTTAGGAGGTTTTTTTCCCCCGACTTGTATATATGCCTATTGCCCTAATGGGCTACTTATCTTTGTACATTCTCTAGTAATACATTTAGTATTGTGTGTTGTGCTCCAAGCTTCTTCTCCTTCCTTGTGTTGTTCGAGTGCTTCCGCAGACGTCTATCTCCAACAAGGACAAAACCAAAAAAATTGAAAAAATTTGCCAGAGTATCCTCTACAAAATGAGCATATGACTAGTGTCAAAATCTCATAAAGCTGCAAGTACTAACATGTTTACTTGCATAGTGAATCACTGACCCCACTGCATATAATCCGTTATTCGAAAGAAGCCAACTAGGCTTATCCAACACCTATGAACAACCTACATCACCGAAGAGACCTCAACATTTGGGTGTCTCGCAGTTAAGAAAACCTCACCATGACCCTCTTTATCAAACGTAAAAGGCTTTATGCAAAACTGTAACTGCTATATCAATGACCACATGGAAATGCTTGGTAAGTCTTCCACCTACATCACTGAAGAGACCTCGACATTTGGGTGTCTCGCAGTTAAGAAAATCTCACCATGACCCTCTCTATCAAATGTAAAAGGCTTTATGCAAAAACGTAACCGTTATATCAATGACCACATGGACGTACATAGGCGGTATCCACAAAAGCGTACATAGTGTATATGTGCTCAATATATGCAGTAAAATGACACTCAAATCCTAAATGCACAGCCCAAAAGCTAGCCAATAAAACCTACAAGTTTCTATCAACTCTATTGTTTAGGTTCAAAGACCTACATAAATTTGTAGTGACTACTCCACCACAACTGAAAACCTTTCGAGAAGCTTGTAGTTTTACAAGTGTGGCTAAAAACATGGCCCTAAAAGTGAATACATATTTTTGGAGAAGTATAAAGAACACTCTTATTAATGTTCTTGAACCTGTGTAAAGAGACCTATGCACGAAAGTACTCCAAAATGGCTCCAAAAGTCACCCCAAAGATGCTTCAAAGATAGACTTTGAAAACAAAGATTGAAGCTTTGAGGGACAAAAAAAAAACGGCCATCCGAGGTGCAATCTAAAGCCAAAAGTATGTTTTCGAGAAAAATAAAAAATGTATGTAGTTAACCACCATAGGATAAATTTGGGTGGGGGAGGGGGAGGGGGGGATATAGCGTGCCAGGGTTGGAGGGGGGTGAGGGGGAGGTGGGAGAGCGTGCCAAGGTTGGGGGATGGGGGGGAGGGGGCAGGGGGGGAGAGCATGCTAGGGTGGGGGGGTGGTGGGGGGGGGGGGGGGGGGAAGAGCACACTGAGGTGGGGGGAGGGGGGAAGAGCATGCCAGGAGGGGGGGGGGGGCAGGGGGACCGGGGAAGGGGGGAAAGGGGAGGGTAGAGGGAGGGGGGCAGGAGTGGGGGCCGGGGAGAGGGACGAGGTGGCAGGGGGTGAAAGAACTTGGAGAAGCTTTTCAAAGGTAGAAAAGTGCATTTCGAAGTGACGAAGTTTGGTCAAGCCAACCGGCACAAGACTAGCCCTTGAGCTTATGGAGACTCATATAGACTGTATAGGCGTGCGATAAGTGCAACGAAACACACTATGTACTTTGGAGCATCAATCGCAACGATAAGTGCGATAAGTGCAACGAAACACACTATGTACTTTGAACATAGTATTAAGATTGACTGAAGATCATTCCAAAGTACATAGTGTGTTTCGTTGCACTATAGGCGTGCGATAAGTGCAACGAAACACACTATGTACTTTGAACATAGTATTAAGATTGACTGAAGATCATTCCAAATTTTTGTTTTGTCCATCAATAGTTGTCATCAATCGCAAGTTGTCTGTGTCGTGATTCTTGAACTACATGTTGCACAACGTATTGTAGCAGAGGAGGGTCTATTCTTGTTTTTGGCTGGTGATTGTTTTTTGGTGTGGGTGGTTGTGCAGGTACAGGAGAGGAGGGAGAACCTTGGGGAAGTGAGTTAAAAAAAGGAAGATTCAGAGCTTCGGCTCTCTTTGCTTGCAAATGGTTGTGCTTCTTTGTTTTTTGGCTCTGTATAGGAGGGCGAGCACAACAAGGCGGGGAGGAGTAATTTTCTCAGTTCGACATAGTTCTAAAGGGACTCTCTTGCTGGATCCATTTTCTCCACTTTGAAACATGCCCATTAGGAATTGAGGAATTCTATACAACATATCTAGGCCAGTCCGCTGGAAGTGTGGAAGGATGGACGTACAGGATGCTATTTTCCCCATTTGTCCACTGATGCAGTCCACCTGATCGCTGATGGCACCCATTTTTCCACTGATGGAAGACCATTTCAGTCAAGTATGTTGATGTAGAAGAGAACCTCAATAGGGCTTTAGTGCCTTCTTCACCCATGATCACTAATAGTGATCCTAATTCTAACAGTTTTGACTCTACCCATGTAGATAGTCCACCCGCATACTACCTGGAGCCTGACTATGCCAATGTAATGTATACAAATCCTAACCCACGGCCCCAATTAAGACAACCAAGACCACATGGCCCTAGAGGACCATGCTTTAGGTCCCAAGGAGATCATTTCATAAAGGATTGCCCACATCCTCGGATAGTAGGACAGTCACAATACTATAACATATAAGGTTTTTGTGCAGAATGTGGTAAAGAGCTTGTCATTAGAGATTGTCCTAAGAACCCTGCTAATGCCTCAAAAGTGACACCCATTAATGTGATAGGTATTGTGCATAATTTAGATGGATCCAACTCGACATATGTGCCTATCCAAGCTATAACAAGAGCCCAAGAGTTGTTACAAAATCAAAAGTCTAATCCTGAAAAGATAGCCGAGAATAGTGAAGTTGGAGAATCTAATAGTAAAAAGACAAAATCTTGGAAGGATTCCCGAGAGAGAATCAAGAGAAAGTGGAGCAAGAAAATAAGCGAATTGGAAGGAAGTCTAAAGGAATCTAGAGCCAAAATCCTAGAACTCACTTCACAAGAATCTAATCGAGAGAACCTAGCTCAGAGATCATGATTAGTTCTAGCAAAACCAATACACAAAAATCTAGATATGATGTTTTAAGCATATCAGGCGAGATTAAATGAAGGATCCCAAGTAGCTGAATTGAGTAAGAATTATCCAAGAGCAGACTTAGAAATTGAGAGAAATAAACTTTAAATGAAGATGGTAGAACTAGCACAAGCTATGTTCGAAGTCTCTCATTATATTAATTGGAACAACATGGCGAAACCAGAATTACACTTTCAAGGACTAATGGAGAGGTTAGAACACTTGGTCACTAACAATGAGAAGAGGAATCTACTGAAGAACCCTATTGTTCCTAAGACACAGGAAGGTAATGAACCATCCCTATCTCAAGTGCCAAATACCGAGGTGGAAGACAACTTTTCTTCCATACACAAGTATTCACAAGGCTTTCTAAGAGAAATCCAAGAAGAGAAGTGGAGATGAGAGCAAGAAACCCATCCTCCTATTCAAGAGATAGACAACTTGCAAGAACAATTTCCCCAAGACATACGCTCTATCTATGCTGATATAGAGGAAGAGCAACTGAGTGAACAAACGGATTTTGAATCTAACTCTTTGCAACAGTTACCTCAGTTCATAGGACCTTGGGAAGCCAAGTCTATCGGCATGAGAGCACCCACTATAATAGTGAGAAATGAAGACTCAGTAATCCCTAGAAACACACGTGATAAAGAATACCAAAGTACAATGTCATCTCACTCCAGAGGAATTATTGAAGGTTAAACCAGAGTTGTGGAAGCACGTAGTGAACCAATTCCTTGAGCTTGCTACTGCTCCCTCCCAGATAGGATCACACAAGAAGGTATCAGAGATACCCGTAGAAACATATGAATGTGAGAACTCATTGAATGAACTCAAACGACGCTTGTGTTCAGAACCTATATTAACAACCCTATATTGGAATAAGCCATTCCATCTACATGTGGATGCATCCAACTATGCCATAGGATGTGTGTTGGCACAACCTATGAACGAAGGCAATATAGATCTCCCTATAGCTTACGCAAGCAGAGAGTTGAATGCAGCAGAAAGAAATTACACCATGAAGGGCTTTGGTGTGTAGAACAAGAGGACCAAGGAGGAGATGGAGGGAGAGAGAAGAAAGGAAAGATGCGCACAGATGCATGGGAGCCTCGAAACCCACATAATGATCTCTCTTGAGGCAATGCTCTACATATGATGTATATATGAATATGGGGGTAAGGTCACAGGACCCTTACATCCCCAACAATCTCCCACTTAAGGGTTAATGTGACCATAAGTGCTAAAATATACAAAGAATGATGTAGGACTATACAATAATGTACAAGAAGAGTCCGGGTCTCAACCCATACAAATCAGCCTACACCAATTACCTCGAATAAGGTGTATCCATTGTAGCGTGGCGGTCTTTCCTCCTCTCTCTCTCTCTCTCTCCCCCTCTCTCTCTCTCCCCAGCCCCACACCCCACAAAGTCTCTCTCTCTCTCTCCCTCTCTCCCTCTCTCTCTCTCTCTCTCTCTCCCTCTCTCTCTCTCTCTCTCTCTCTCTCTCTCTCTCTCTCTCTCTCTCTCTCTCTCTCCCCGTAGCCACCCCTCCCCTGCCCTCCCCTCCTCTTTCCCCCACCACTCTCGTAGCCCTCTCTCTCTCTCTCTCTCTCTCTCTCTCTCTCTCTCTCTCTCTCTCTCTCTCTCTCTCTCTCTCTCTCTCTCTCTCTCTCTCTCTCTCTCTCTCTCTCTCTCCCTGCAGCCACCCCTCCCCTGCCCTCCCCTCCTCTTTCCCCCCACCACTCCCGTAGCCCCTCTCTCTCTCTCTCTCCCTCTCTCTCTCTCTCTCTCTCTCTCCCTCTCTCTCTCTCTCTCCCTCTCTCTCTCTCTCTCTCTCTCTCTCTCTCTCTCTCTCCCCACAGCCACCCCTCCCCCACCCTCCCCTCCTATTTTCCCCCCACTAGCCTTGTAGCCTCTCTCCCCACCACCCCCTCCTCTCTCCCCCCACCACCCCCGCCCTTCCCTCCTCTTTCCCCCCATCACCCTGTAGCCACCACCCCCGCCCTGCCCTCCTCTTTCCCCCCCACCCCTACAGCCACCACCCCTGCCCTCCCCTCCTCTTTTCCCCCACCACCCCCGGAGCCACCCCCTGCCTCCCCCTCCTCTTTCCCCCCACCACCCCCGCCCTCCCCTCCTCTTTCCCCCCTCCACCCATGCAGCCAGCGTCTCTCTCTCTCTCTCTCTCTCTCTCTCTCTCTCTCTCTCTCTTTCTCACACACACACTCATACACATACTGTCACAAACATCCCTTTATGTTTTTAAATGTTTACTGAACGTGTAACCAACAAGATTAGCCTTCGAATTTTCAACGATAACTGGAGAGCAAGAACTCCAATGATAAGCCATATTGTTTGACTGATCCGAGAAGCTCGCTGCCAAAACATGGCTTTGCTGTCGTTGATATTGGTATTATAGTTTGTGATTGTACTAACGATGACGTTGGTGGGAAGAGGTAGTGCCAAGGAGTACACCGCCCGAGGATCCTCGGGATGGAACATGGGTGTCAATTACAAGTCTTGGGCTTCCCAATACACCTTCCACATTGAAGATTCTCTCAAATTTGATTATGCTGGAGGATTCCATAATGTTCAACAAGTTAGAGCAAGTGATTACAACTGATGTGATTCATCAAACGCAATCATGTCAGACGCTAGCGGCACTATAGTGATAAAGTTGGATAAGGCTTAAACCTACTACTTCATATGTGGAACCCCTGGACATTGTGAGCCAGGGATGCAATTGAGTGTCACGGTTTTCGATAGCGCAGCTCCCAAGCCATCTCCTTCTACTTCATCTGTTCCAAAACAGTAGAATACTCCATCTTCTGCAACCATGACCCCCGCCCTCCCCTCCTCTTTCCCACCACCACCCCCACAGCCACCCCCCACCACCCCTTCCTCTTTCCCCCCACCACCCCCCTAGCCACCCCCTCCCCCCTCCTATTTCCCCCCTCAGCCCCCTCAGCCACCTCCACCACCATCTCCCCCTCCCCCTCCACCTCCACCTCCACCTCCTCCATCTCCTCCTCCTCCATCCCCTCGACCTCCATCTCCTCCTCCTCCATCCCCTCTGCCTCCGCCTCCTCCATCCCCTCATATTTCCCCCCTCAACCCCCACAGCCACCTCCACCACCTTCTCCTCCTCCTCCATCTCCACCACCTCCACCACCATCTCCCCCTCCCCCTCCACCTCCACCTCCTCCATCTCCTCCTCCTCCATCCTCTCCACCTCCGCCTCCTCCATCCCCTCATATTTCCCCCCCCCCCCCCCCCCCCAGCCCCCACAGCCACCTCCACCACCTTCTCCCCCTCCTCCATCTCCGCCACCTCCACCACCATCTCCCCCTCCCCCTCCACCTCCTCCTCCACCCCCATGCTTGTGAAGTTCAGTATGTAAAAGATGACTCTCCCAAGAGAACTCATTTGCCTCCTCACGTGTTTAAACCGAGTTTTGATTCGAGTCCACTGTACAGATAAACAAAGAACATATGATAACCATGAACATAAATTAGCTCTTGTATCATGCCTTTCATATCGTACATGCTTTTGCAAAAGTTCTTGATCTTTTGATGTTGTTACGTTGATGCTTTTCTAGTATGTAGAAGATGACTCTTCCAATTAGGGAATTCATTGGGCTCTTTGATTGGTGGAGCTAGAATCAACTCTCCCACCGTTCCTCCGACTCTCTGTCCCACCATCCCTCCACCCGCACCACCCACCATCTCTCCCACTGAATATGTAAGGTTCAAAAGCTACTACAAGTATTATGTGAAGAATTATGTGAAGAATGTGCTTCTGAGGGTCATTCGAATATCACGGGTGGCACAAAATGAGGATCTCAGCTTGCATGCAAAAGTGATAGTAAAAGTGTAAGTGGTAAAAGTGAAAGTAGAGAAATGCCTGTTCCCGCCAACCATTCATGACGACTACCTATTTTTGAGGATCCAATTCAAAACTGGTGGCATATTTAATCTACCCCTCCAATTTTGGGGCAATCAATCGACGCATGATTACTGGACGTGAGGAATCAGCAAGGCCCTCTTGGCATATTAGAGTCTATAAAAGCAATGGACTAGAACTCATTGGGATACACACACCCACAGGTACAGAGCTGAATCTGACATCTCTTTTGGTCCTCTCTTTGCAGTCTGTGGCTACAAGCCTACTGTAGGAAGTCACTCTGTGGTGAGGATATAGAGCATGGGCTTCCTAGTGGAGGGCTAATAGCATTGTAGTGTGAAGAAGTGGCTTGGTTTTGTCATTCAATTTGAGTCAGTGGTATTTCCGTGCTCTTCCATTAGAGAAAGTCTTCATACCTTTGTACTGAGCAGTGCAAGTCTTCATCTAGTTGTGTTCATTTTATTGGACGAATCTCTTGTATTGATTCTGCCTTGTTCTCGATTAACATGTTAGCATAGAGCATCAGCTTTTGGAGAATTTCCTTTGCCTACGTTGTAATCATCCGTTCCAACTAAGGAGTGGTTTATTCTTCCACTATTGTCATTTGTCATTAATCTTCTCCCTGAGTATTTACATTTTTGTGCAATTATTGTTATGTGCCTACTCACAGAAGTGTTAAAGGGTATATTTACCTAAGGAGAACCTCCCTTGAGTAGGTGAAGTATTGGAAATGCATGGTGCATGCTCCTGCTAAAAGTAGATACCCCAGTACCTCCTCTACATCCATGCACCTCAAACTGCTCTAGACTCATATCGATAAGAGTCGAGCTCACATCTAATTGATGCAAGAACTAATGAAGTTCTTGTAAAGCTCCCACTCGCTCCATGCTTGTGTCAATCATCGAGCGATTGACAACTCGAAGTGCAAATGCTCCAATAGCAACTGCAATGTCTCGACTCAAGCATAACAACTCATACATCAGACTCCTGAATGCTAACAAAACATGTGGTATCCTAGCTAACCTAAGTATGTCAGCCATGCTTGTATCCAAGGCATCCAAAGCACCATCATCAAGACCAACATGTTGTGATATATCTGTGTCAACATTTGGCATCGGCGAATCCAAGAAGGACTGCATAACTGCTGACTGCTCAACATCAAAATCAGTCATCCCATCAACCAAGGATGTGTCTAGTTGTGCACCCTGAGAGCTAGTATGCTCTGACATACAATGTGTAGCATAAGAGCTATCCTGCTCTACCACAACAAGTGTACCATCATGCTCCACATGAGCTAATTGCACAACATCAACACCAAGGTCAAAGTTGTTGGAGAAACAATCACTAATTAGACATATATTTGAAGGTCAAATCTTAGGAAGAAAACCCCATGCCTATGTGAAGGGACAAATTCACAAGTGTATCATACTTGTAAAGTTAGTTCACTTTAGTTCTAGAAGTTTTTTAAAAATCACGGGAATGAGAAAATCTATATAAGTTAGTTAGTATTAACTGACGCAGAGAGGAGAAGAAGAAGGAAGACAATGAGAAAGTGAGAAGAACTCATTTTTATGACTGAGTATAGTCGGGCTTCTCTGAGCGAGAAAGCACTTGTAAGCTTCTGAGTTTTCATAGTTATGACAAGAACTAGTTAAAGTTCTGTGTATAAGTCTTCTTCCTCCATCTCCAGTGTTTGTCTTCTGTGTAATGATTTGAAAGGTTGAAGTTTTCCAAGCAAGTCGATGCGTGGCATCGAATCTCACTTGATAAGTCCTTATCTTCATATCTGATTTTTATCTACTGCCAAATCTTCTTGAAAAGATGATGTTGTTGGAGCAACTCGATGCTTGGCATCGAATTCCAGTTGATAAGTCATATTCTAAGTGTGCATGAAATCACCTATAGTTTTGGTGTCCAAAAGATCAATACTTTATGCGGGAAGTCGATGCCTGGCATCGAATCCCTGCTGAAAAGTGGCCAAAAACATCCCAAGTCGATGCCCGGCATCGAATTCTCGTTGCAAGTCGATGCTAGGCATCGAATTCTAATTTTAAACAGGCGCTCTTACTATAACAGGAAAGATTTCTAGTTTTGGAAGGTCATACAGGGTCATCTTGTGAGATCCATAACTTGAGTTCTAGAGATCCGTTTGATGCATATAATAGCTTGTTGGAAAGCTCTACTCTTCTAGTTTCAGCCTATAAAGTTTGATGGAGAAATAATACTTGAGCTAGGAGAAGTTAGCAAAATACTGAAGGTATGTCATTTCAGTGACTAGGAATTTCTGTAGAATCAAAGTTCTCACTTTAGGCTATCATTTCTCAAAGTTTGGAGTGGCAATGAGTTAATGGTGACCATAGAGGTGTTCTAGTGTCCCATTAATTCATTTCTTGTGGTGTTTCATACATCAACAAAAGTGATGATCACACTCTAATTGAGTATCATCATAATGCTCTACATGAGCATCCACATCATGCTTTAAAGCATCCAAAACATGCTCTACATGTGCATCCATGTGAGCATCTGAATCTTGCCATACATGTGCATCATGAATATCCATAGACATATCTGTAGGTAGAAAAAATGAGACATGACGAGTCTCACATTGCACATAAGAGTGAAATCACACTGAGACGCGACTGTCTCTCACATGAAGTACCTGCAGTGGATACATGTGCCCAATCCTGGCACCTTTGACAAGCATAAGCTATCGGAATTGCAACTGAAAATGATGCTCACCAAGGAATGCATAACATCTGCTCTCTTGTAATTGGCTAGCTGAAATCAAGCTCATAGGGAATGAAGGCACATAACGTACATGTCTGAGTATAAGTGATGCTCCACTAGGTAGCATAAGGCATACATCTCCTGCACCCTCAATGTCATATGTCATACCATCAAGCAAGTGCACACATCCACGACTCTCACCTGAGAATCGACAAAACCACTCACGATATGGAGTAACATGAAAAGTGGCTAATGCATCAAGCAACCAATCCATATGTGTGATATCCAATGAACAAGAGGAATCATGAGATGAACCATAGGAGGAAATGATATCACCATCACTAGTATAATCGACTGCCATAGACTCTCCTGAAACCACTACTTGACCTGCATCATGTGCATATCTTTATGTCATCATCGCATCCCACCTGAAGCAACATCGTCGAATATGGCCTTCATGACCACAGTGCCAACATCAAAGTCGTCGATGTGATCTATGTATCACATGAGTCAATGGACTCGCATACATATCATGTAGTCTGTGCCATAATGCACTACTCGTCTTCTCATACATAAGAGACTCATATATAGAATCCATAAGCTATATTCAGATAGTGGAGCAAGCCAATACATCCATATCCATGTCACGAGGCCTGTCATGAACCATTGTATGCCACATCTGAGCTTTCCATCTTGGAAAGTCAATGCCATCAAACCAAGAAGACACGATGCTAGCAATCCAAGAGACTAGCAATGTAACAAGAGACTAGAAACAATACTCTATCCTCAATACAATCACACTTGCATATCCATATGCATAACTCACATCACAAATATCTCATCGGAGAAGAAATTATGTGAACCACCTATCACATAACCATGCATCTAGCATGCACATAAAACCATGAGCATAAGCCTCCTTACCAAGTCTCCAAATTGACAAAGTAGATGTGAAAGAATCTTGGAAAACTTTTGGCAGAGTATCCCCTGTAAACTAAGCAATCAAACAAGATAACCAATAGCAAAAGAACAATGAATAACCTATCATCACCTATCACTGATCCAACCAAAGATAATAACAATCACATATGCCCACAAACTGATGGCAATATATGCCAATACGATGGCGATACACCTCCCACTCAAGAATAAATCTTGTAAGATGGTCCAACCTATTACGAACAATGTGTGACCAAGTCCAAGTGAATGGAGATAATCAATGATCCAAAGTTATCACACAAACTTCAAGATCCACTAGAGCTCTCTTCTAGCATAAAAGCTATCAAAATCTTGGCAACATCTCCTCTCTAAAATGGAATGTGAACCAAATAAACCATTTGGGAATCACCATCCACATATGCCAAGAATCACATTGGTAAATAGATATCAAATCAATGACCAAATGCTAATAAATGTGACAAACGAATGTGTAACTAAGGCTCCAATCTGGATCATGTACCTACAAAGAAAACAAAAATACAAGTACCAACCAAGATCCACAATCAACTCTCATAGAATTGTGTGCAACCGGTAAATAAATCGATAACCAAGTGGAATTAGCAAGATATAAACCACAATGCCACTATACATCCATGATCAAACTTATGATGACATAAACCTCATAAAGAGTATACCATAATGTCATCTCACATGCCAAACACATGACATGATTATGCTCTACTCTCATATGAAGGAGCTACCACAGTGATCATACATGGATAATGCCTTCAAGCTCTAAGAATAAGAGCTTGCATACCAAAAAATCTCTCTCGAAGAAGTTCCAAAGTAAATTCAACATCCAAGAGCAAGTAGGGTTCTTATGGTGAAAATATTCTGCTCTGTGTATTTCTATTCAGAGGTAATAACCTCTGCATCTGAACTTTTTCTAATCAATTAACTTCAAGATATCATTCTTGGCTATGTAATGAGATAAAGAACACCTCAATTGGAGGTGCGTAGCTCAAGATATATGCAAAACAAGCACCTGCTGTCAATTTCACTTTCACCTTCAACATTGTTGCTCTGTATTTTGCCATTTCGCTGACTTTGGACTTAGAATTTGGATCTGTGTTCTGCTACAAAGTTGTAGAGATTATTCCAACCTAGCAAGTTGAATCGTCTCATTAAGATTTGTAAAACTCAACTTATAGCCAAAACACTCATCTATTGTTAAAGTGATCGTAGATTCGTCTTCTACATCAGTCTATGTTTTTTGAATTTTTGGCACTATAGCACGCTGAATCGGGTTGTGCACTCTTTTGTGAAGTTGTAATCTCTATGTAAGCTATACACACAATTGTAGAATACATCAATCAGAGTTTTCTAGCTCATGTTATGGCCAAAATACTGAACAACTGTTGAAAGGTGCGAACTTGCACTTTCACCTCTTGTGACCTAAGCTTCCATTGAAGCTTCTTGCACACAAGCCTTCAACATGCTCTGGTACCAATGAAGGGATTTGGTGTGCAAAACAAGAGGAGCAAGGAGGAGATGGAGTGAGAGAGAAGAAAGGAAAGACGTGTAGAGATGTGTGGGAGCCTCAAAATCCACATAATGATCTCTCTTGAGGCAATGCTCTATATATGATGTATATTTGAATATGGTGGTAAGGTCACATGACCCTTACATCCCCAACACACCACTAGAGAATGCGAAGGATTAGGAATGATTTACATGGTAAAGAAATTCAGGCATTACTTGTTGGCTAATAAGTTCAATTTCTTCACGGATCATTAGGCATTATTGTACTTAGTCAATAAGCCTTGTAATATTGGATGATTGATACATTGGTTTCTATTATTGATGGAGCATGAATTTGAAGTAGTGGTCAGGAAGGGAAAGACCCACCTTAGAGCTGACCACCTCTCAAGATTAACCACAGGAGAAGCTCCTCAAGGAATAACGGATGAACTACCAGATGCATACATCTTTAATCTCGAAATAGTACCAGAATGGGCTAAGCCTATCATCCCTATTCTCACATTTGGACCATAGAATCCTAGGATAAGGAACAGAGAAGGAGAGATTACCAAATCACAAAGATATCAGATAATAGCAAGAAGTATATATAAACAGGATCATCAGAAAATTCTTGCTTATTGTGTAGACGAATCAAAATATGAGAACTGGTTGCAATTAGCACACATAGGTGCATTAAAGCAACATCATAAAACATTGTACATTGCAGACTCTACATAGACTAGGATTCTATTGGCCTTCTAGGGAAGCAGATGTTTATAAGCTCTATAAAGAATGTACTGTCTTTTGTGAAAGACCATCGATAGAACATGCCACTTTATATCATATGTCTCTCATACAAGAATGGAGTGAAACGTTGGTGACATACTTGAGGACGAAAAAATTCCCTCAAGGAATGACTTTAGCAAGACAAAGAAGTCTAGAGCAAGACGCTCAAGAATACTCATTTATTGGCGATAATTTGTACAAACGAGCAAGAGATGGATACCGAAGACAATCTGTTCATGAGAGCGATTATTTGAGCGTATTAGAGACTACACACCAAGCTGTGGTAGGAGGTCATTTTGGCCCTGATCAGATAATCAAATCCATACTATTTGTTGGATTATGGTGGTCCACTCTTCACATGGATACACATACCTATGTTAGGAGATGTGATTGTGTGTCAAAGAACTCAATTTCCTACTCGCAGAGATGAAATGACATGGAAACCCATGATGGGAGGACATGCATTCTCTAAGCGGGGTATAGACTTTGTTGGACCCATTAGCCCCCTGGAAAAGGTACTCATTGTTGGAGCAAGTCTATGACAAGCCTAAGTATTGGCTTGAGTCCCACAAAGTCATAGAAGAAGCTTTAAAATGAAGACTATGTAAAGTTCACTTGTGAACTACCTCTTGTAACTTTTGAAGAGTTTACTTAATGTAAAAGTGAAAGAATCTTAAGTGGTTGAGTCCACTTGATCAAAAAGGGAAAGAGGAGCCACGAATTTGTGATTTGTGGTAGATAGAGAATCAAATCAATCATTGATTGATTGGAGAGTGATTGAGGGAAGTTAGCCTCCCAAACTCAACTATAAATAGATGGCAGTTTTAGTCGTGGTTAGAGAGACCTATGTGAAGACCTCCAAGAACTGAGCTTTATGCCATATCAAGGTGTGATTCCAACGCACACATATGTATCAGTAAGTCCATTGTATTGGACAAGCAATATACTTTCATTTTCATTATCGTTTGGGTTCATATTTCCATGTTCTTGTGAAGTGTACTACTCACTACCATATCTCTCAATTTTCTCAGTCAGATTGGAGAGATGGTTTCTCTGAGCTTGGTGCATCATTTTCAGTGATTTAACTTGCTAAAGTTAGCTCTATAAGTCTACTATATGCTCAACAAGTTTCATTTCATTTGGGTGTTTCAATCTTAAGTTAGGTTAAGTTGAAGACAATAGTGTCTGTTCATTTTCACTTCTCTGTCAGGTACCCGACTTTTTTACTCATTTTGTTAGAGCTGTTTCTCAGTGTATACTTACCCAAATTCAATGATTTAAAGCTTGTTGGATTCAGCATATTGTCTAGTATGAGCATACAAATTTTCCTAAATATTGGATTCTTAAATCTGGAGTTATGTGCATTGTTCTACGCACTGGTCTCAATTTGTAGCAGCCCGTGAAAATCGGGATGATATCATCACTTGTTAAAACTCATTCTCAGTGTGTGGTTCATTATTTTTTATGCAACTAATCTTGAAAATTAGCTCTTTATGTTAACTAGACTTCCCTAAGAGGAATTAAGTTCATTGCTGCTGTGCTCAAAGAATTATGCAAAACACTGGACATATGTATGAACCAAAATAGCAAGTTCTTCACCTCTGAGCTAACTCCAACTTATCTGTTTTGATCTATCTTTTTATGAGTGATCTTCCAAGGTACATAGGCTGTCTAATACATCCATTGTCAAGCTAAAAGGTCCCACCATATACTCCTGGAGTTCATTTGGCTGGTGTAGATCAAAGATTTTGCAACACCTCTTCATCTTCAAGCACATACCTATCCATCTCTTCACAGTGGTATCAGAGCAAGGTTGGACATGGCAGATGGATTTCCTTCATCAATTGACAAATTGGATAGAGGTAACTACTCAGCTTGGTCATTAAGAATGGAAGCTTATCTCCAAGGTGGAAGTTTATATGGTTATGTGGCTGGAGATGAAGTTATGTCAAGTTTCAGGAACAAAAGTCAACCAACACAAGAAGAGCAAGAGAGATTGAGCACATGGTGCTCCAAGGATGCACTTGCAAGCTCTTATCTCCTGAACTCCATCTCAGATTTTTAGTTGCCTCACATTAGAAGTTGTAAGACATCTCAGGAAGTGTGGGATGCACTTGAAGCTTTCTTTTCTTCAAGTACTAAAGCTAGGAAGCATCAACTATGGCTGGATTTCACAACTCTCAAGAAGGCTTCCAAACAAAATGTGACTGATTTTTTCACAAAGCTCAAGGACATAGCAGATCAATTGGGAAGCATTGGAGAGGTAATAGATGAAGAGCAAATTGTAAGGCAGTTCATCAATGGCTTGAAGGCAGATGACAAGTGGGAAGCATTCACCACAGCTATGGATTTGTACATGGACATGCATGTACCTGATTTCAATACACTCATTGGACAACTACTTACTCAAGAGGCAAAGCTTATCAAAAATGGAGAAAGCTCTAAAGGTAATCAATCTTTAGCTTTATACACTGATAAAAACAAGTCCAAAGATAACAAAGGAAAGGCAAAGAAAGTGGATGATGAAGCAGGAACATATCAAGCTAACTATGCAAGTAGAGGAAGACATGGCAGAGGTAGAGGAAGAGGAGGTAGACAAGGCAGGGGGAGATCCCAAGACTCCAACTCATGTTCTATTTGTGGATTAACTAATCATACAACTGAAAATTGCTTTAGGAATTCCAGCAATCAAAGAGGAAGAGGATACAATAGAGGAAGTTATGGCTACTCAAGAGGAAGGTTCAACAACTATCACGGCAACTACAACAACTACAATCATTCAAACTATCAAGGAGGCTACAAAGGAAGGAGAGACTTCAATAACTACATAGAAGACTCAAACAAAGAGGATTCATTATTGATCATGAACATGGCTATGCCACAAGGTAAATTAGATGAGCATGTTTTCTACATAGATTCAGGTTGTTCAAATCATGTGGCAGGAAATGTGGCACTCCTATCAGATTTAGAAGATCCAAGGAATAAGCATGAGGTACAAATAGGAGATGACACAAGACATCTTGTGGAGAAAGTAGGCAATGTCAAAGCACCCGATGGAAACATCAACCTACACAGTAAGGTACTCTATGTCCCTACCATTACAAAGAATTTGATAAGTGTTGGGCAGATAGTAGAGAAAGGGTTGCAAGTCAGGTTCACAAAAGCAGGAGCATTTGTTGAAGATCCAAGTCAAGGATTCAGAAGAATTGCAAAAGGTGAAAAGATAGGTAAATTGTTCACATTTGAATTACAAGACACTAGAAACATTGCTCTCTTTAATTATGGTAGTCAAACACTCACAGAATTGGAAGTATGGCACAAACGGTTAGCACATATTGGTGAAAGGTCATTAAAGAAAATTTGCAGGGACCAAAGTGTACTTGGACTCCCTAATTTGTCAAAACAACATATGATCTATAAGTGTAGTGCATGTCAATTTGGAAAGTCTCACAGGTTACCATTCATGAAGAAAGGTTATATGCATGGAGATCTCTTGGAGTTGGTTCATAGGCTTTTCTAGATAAGCCACCCCTGAACTACCTACAAGTCTCTCCATGTTATAGGACATCTCAGAATCACTTGTTTCTGATCGGGGAGTGTATGGGTAATCACTCAACTGCTGGGCCCAAGACCTAGCAGTGTGATTGACACTAGCTTCAGAAGATCTGAGGCTTTGTCTGTCTCGGCCTAAGTGTCTGCCTGACCTGAGGTTCATATGCCTGGTTTATCTACCCCCTTCGTCCCAAGTACACCCTCGTTGCAGGTGAATTTGTACCAATCACTTTGTTCTTTTTAGTTGATTAATATGTTAAGCACTTGTTCAAGAACACGTCGTCAGGAATATTTAAGTGAAGTTCGCACTTGATAAGTGATCGATTCGAGTTTACTTTTGTCCCTTAGGGTTTTTGCACTTAAGACTTACTTAATGCTTGCACTTAGTTGATTAGTTCTCTTGGACTTGATTCGTGCCTAACGTTGCCCTAATTAATTACCACACCTAAGTCCTACTTAGCCTAGGCTAGGAATTGACAAAGGAGGGTTGAGAGAACTTCCAACCTCAATCCTCTAGCTGCTCAGAACACAATGTTCCTGCAAAAATTCTCAAGTTAATATAGCTCCTTTACCACAATGGATTGACTGACACACATCAACAATTATAGGCCCCCCTTGGAGTAACTCACTATACCCCCAAAATCTTATGACCACCTAATTCTACCGAATGGCCAACTTAAAAATACATGTTCTAAAACTCCACGTATGATTCTTAGGGGTCCACGTAGTATTCTCAACAAGCTTTCCAACGAGACCAAAATCTCATCAATCGGAGTTCGTATGGTGAAGTTATGACCATTCAGGCACTTAGGGGTCAAAACAGGCTCTCAGGGTTCAGGAAATTCCTCCCTGGTTTCTAGGTCTTTTGCCCACTCCTAAGGCTCTAATGTTATCCCAATGTGTTCAAAATTAAGCCCAAATATACCTCAATTCACTCAATTAATTCACTCTAAAATTTTATGCGTTAAGCCCATGTATCGCAATAGGTTGGGTCGAGGTGTCGCAATAGGTCGAGGTGTCGCGATACTTGGGAGTGTCGCGATAGGTCGAGGTGTCGCCATACTTGGGAGTGTCGCGATACTTGGGAGTGTCGCGATACCTGGGAGTGTCGCGATAGGTCGAGGTGTCGTGATACTTGGGAGTGTCGCGATAGGTCGAGGTGTCGCGATACTTGGGAGTGTCGCGATAGGTCGAGGTGTCGCGATACCTGGGAGTGTCGCAATAGGTCGAGGTGTCGTGATACCTGGGAGTGTCGCATAGGTCGAGGTGTCGCGATACCTGGGAGTGTCACGATACCTCGAGGTGTCGCAATAGGTCGGGATATGGTGAATTTTTTTGTTCTGTCAACACATCTGAGTTTGCGTAGACAAAATCCGTACCTGCTGAGCTTGCTGGAGATTATGATGAAGCTGAAACCTGCAAGAAACATGCAAAAACACACACAAACAAGAACACACACTCGCTCTCTCTCAAACTGGCACAAAGCAAATGAGGGAAATGATTTGGAAGTGGGAATATAAGGTGGAGAAGGAGATGAGGATGGAGATGAAGATAGAGATGGAGATGGAGATGGAGAAAAATAAAAAATTTACCTACTACTTACCATTCCAACGTGTCCTCTCTACGTCTTACCATCACACGCTCGTCCTCAAAGCTCGAATCCCCAACAACGGCGCCAAAATTTGGTGTAGCTCAGTGATGAGTAGCACCTCCTTTAATGTCAATCCGCTGAAGACATGAGGATGGTATGAAGACCTCGAGCAAGTGAAGGCACAAATGTGTGAGTGAGAAGCACACAAACATGCACACACATACACACACACACGCACACACGGCAAGAACAAAGAGAGTAATACAATGGAATCACTTCTATTATGACCAAGTTCTCATACAAGCTCAAAACTACAAGAAGCTAGCCCAAAAATGAGCTCTCTAGCTCTATTTATAGTTTTTGACTAGCTTTGGCCCTGTATAGACCTAGTGTCCAGCCTAGTTAAAAATTAGGTTCCAAGGCTTATTTGAGGGTTCAAACGAGATCTAAAAAATATGAAAATATGAAAGACTTTATTATCCTTATGTATCTGATTTAGGTTTGAAGCTATTTTCTGATGCAGATTGGGCTGGCTCCAAGGAAGATAGAAGGAGCACTTCAGGTTATCTTACCTTTGCAGGTTCAAAGCTTATTTCATGGTCATCCAAGAAGCAACCCACAGTTGCTCTCTCTTCTACTGAAGCTAAACATAGAGGTCTTGCCATAGCTACTCAGGAAGCTATGTGGATGAAGACATTATTCAAAGATCTTGGATTGGAGTTTGGAACTCCAACTATTTTTTGTGACAATATGAGTTCTATTCATTTGGCTGCTAATCCTATTTTTCATGCAAGGACTAAACATATTGAAGTTCATTATCACTATGTACGAAAGAAGGTTCTAAGCAAAGAGATTCAAATATCATATGTGTCCACTCATCAACAATGTGCAGATATTCTAACCAAAGCATTGGATGGTACAAAGCTTTGCAAATTCAAGGCTATGATTGGTTTGCAGGTAATCTTGGAAGATTGAAGACCTCAAGAATACTTGGCTTGAGGGGGAGCTGGTGGAGCAAGTCTATGACAAGCTTAAGTATTGGCTTGAGTCCCACAAAGTCATAGAGGCTTTAAAATGAAGACTATGTAAAGTTCACTTGTGAACTACCTCTTGTAACTTTTGAAGAGTTTACTTAATGTAAAAGTGAAAGAATCTTAAGTGGTTGAGTCCACTTGATCAAAAAGGTAAAGAGGAGCCACGAATTCGTGATTTGTGGTAGATAGAGAATCAAATCAATCATTGATTGATTGGAGAGTGATTGAGGGAAGTTAGCCTCCCAAACTCAACTATAAATAGATGGCAGTTTTAGTCGTAGTTAGAGAGACCTATGTGAAGACCTCCAAGAGCTGAGCTTTATGCCATATCAAGGTGTGATTCCAAGGCACACATATGTATCAGTAAGTCCATTGTATTGTACAAGCAATATACTTTCATTTTCATTATCATTTGGTGTTGCTCTAGCACAATGGTGAGAACCACATTAAGAAGCTCCACCTCCTTAATGTCAATCCGTGGAAGAGATAGGAGTGATATGAAGATCGTGAATGTGAGATGAAGTGAGAGTGAAGGTGAGAAGCATAGGAATGCACACACAGATACACACACACACAACGAAGAGACAAGCAAGACACAATGAAAGGTGAGAAATCAACTCTATTGCTCAAGATCTCAATTACAAGCTCAAAGTAGCTCTAAGCTCACTCTAACCAACCTCAAAAATGAGCTCTCTAGCTCTTTTTATAGTTTCTAGATTAGTTTTGACCGGTTTCACATCTAGTGACTGGCATAGTTAAAAAATAGGTCCTATATGCTATTTGGAAGGGTAAATGGTATCTACAAATAACCAAAATTGGTACGCTCATTCTACCTAAGCTCCTAAAGCTCGAGGACTCCTCGGCTTGCACAAAATGGAGCTATAAATTACAAAAAGGGTTTTTTCTATGTTACATATGTTACAATAGTGATGAAAATCACTGTTGGAGGTTTTGAAGAATATTTATAAAACATAAATCTTTGAAAAATTGATTCGACTGACTCCCTGCTCTGTCCTTGTTGTGCGGTCTGTCGAATGTAATTCTGGAGTAGTTCCTGAGCGAGGGTGTGTTCGGATATTCGAATACCTCGGGCCAAATCTGCCTCGAGTTTCTCCCAATCAATGGGTTGTGGTTCATCTGAAGGCGAGAGTCGATAATGCATGGAATAGACCATCTGTTCACAGGAAAATAACTCAAGCAAATGTGTGGGCCTGCTGATGAACACTTTCGAATGGTATTCCCAGAATCCGGTTGTGAACATTTCTTCGAAGGTTTGCTTATAGCACGCTGGTAAGTATTTGATTCTGCAGTGCCAGGCATAACACACCCGTAGCGATGGCATTGTGCTCATATCATATGCAAGATCTAGATTGCCATGCTCGAAGCCCGGGGTGTTTACATGAGGTGCCTTGACGCGTCTGAAGACTTTAAAAACCATCTGCATCATGTCAAATATCTTGATAGTCATATGCGCTGCTATATCATCCATATGTTTCAAGCGAGGGAGCTAGTGACGAATTGTGGCCATCATGTATCCGATTCTTAGGTGGCCTAGTAGGTGGTCTGAAGTATGGGTAGTTTAACCAGTCCTGGCATTGTTTGTTGTTTTGTATTTTAATAGCGAATGCCTTCCAGGAGCGGCGATGTGGCACTGGTCCCCAACATGGGTTATACTTTAATTGTAAAGGTGCCTTAACCCAAGTACTCATCATTTCAGGATATTTCTGTAAGAGATCCTTGCGCCATTCTGGTTGATAGATCTCTCCTTGCTGCGCATCTAATGGCAAATCTTCCGGTTCAAATTGAGTTACGTGGGAGGGCTTTTTGCCTCTTTCTTTCTCTATGGCTAACTGATATTCTGCCATTAACATGAAATATGGTTTATATTGTAGCTCATGCCCTGATATGTATCTGCGCGGGGCCAAATGAGCAAAGTATGGTGACTGTAAAATTCTTTCCTCAATCATTGCCATGGCGTGAAGCTGCGCTTCTACCCGTGCTGAGTGGGTTGTTCCCAATTCTTCTATCGTCTTCATCCATGCGGGAGTTGGAAGCTCGAAAGTCGTCTGACCTTCAGCCGTGACGCATCTGCCTGGGATGGGTTGGGGCTCATAGGCTTCCTCAAAAGTTTCCTCCATCGGAATAGTGATTGTTTCTTCCTCTGCTGGTAGGTCTGATGGGGAGTCTGGTTTGGGTGGTGCTTCGTATACTTCTATCCGTGATTGAAGAGTAGATACCTAGGCCCGTAATGCATTGAGTTCCTCTAGGATGTCAGGAGATGGGTCCGCAGGAGCTGGTAGGCCTTGTGGTATTGGGGCTCTTAACTGCAAGATCTTGTTTTCGTTTTTGAGTTTCTGAAACTCCTCGTTCATGCTGTCGTACTCATCTAACAATCTGATATGATCATCTAACAACATTTTCATTGATTCTGAGGGCACGGCCTTAAAGTGACTGGGGCTTAGCGGTTGGTCTGGCTAATCTAAGGCAACTTCTAGATTCTCTCTATTTTGTTCTTGTAAGCGCTGGTTTTCTTCTTTCGTGGCTGCCAAGTGTCGTCTAAGTAATCCCATATTTCGTGTTAATGTTGCGTTGCGAATGGTCTGTGCCCTTAACAAATTATCAAGATCAGTAGCGGCCTCTTTGGTTTTCTCTTCACTTTCTAGTTCTAGTTTGTGGTATGCCTCTCGGAGTTCTTGGTATCTGGTGTTTAGGGAGGCATTCTCGATGGTCAGTGAATTTAGCTGCGACTGTAAATCATTGGTTGTCCTTTGCAGCTGCTGATAATTATTTCCCAGAGATGTGAACTCATCTCGGACTTGAGTCATATACGTGAACATCTGTCGAAATGTAGTATCTACAGTGGGTGATAATATTAACGATGTGCTAAGCAGAGATGCAGTAGGTGTAGATGCAAAGGGAATGGGGAATGGGGGTGGGAATGTGGATGTTGTGGTGATTGTGGAAAATTGTGGTGTGCTTAAATATTGTGGTGCCACAAATGAAGTGAGTGGAGGTGTAGTGGGTGGTGATATATCCATATCGCTGGATGTGGTGTCGAGTGCGGTGACTGTGAATAGTGGTGTGATCGTGGGTAAGTGTGTGGGTGTAAATACAAGATTTACAAAAGTTGAAGAGTTTTAACAGAGGGGTTGTCTTGGACGGCTTGGTCGAAAGGGGAAAGAGGAGTTACAGTGGGTCAAGGAGGTGAGACTGGGGAGAAGGTTAATGGAGGTGGGAATGGGAAAAGGGGTCTTGGAGGTGTGGGGAAGGACGGAAAGGATGGTGGGAAAATTGGATTTGAAAGAAAGGTAGGTGTGCTAGGGGGTAGACTAGGTTGAGTTGGTGCGGGAATTGTGGGATGAATGGGAGTAAGGACGACCTCTGCTACTCCACCGGAGAAGGAGGATGTTGTTCTGGGAGAAGGAGGGTGTATGGGGAACACTAGATGGATGGGAGGTGATGGAGGAGCGGTTGGGGTGGTCGGTACTTCGACAACTGTGGTGGTATGTACAACAGTAGTACGGGGTGGGGAGTCGACGATAATGGTGCCTTCTTCCAATGAGCCTTCAGGGACAAGACGTGCTTCCCTGGCCTGTTCTGAAGATTGTCCGCCGGTGGGTACCTTGAATATATTCACCAGGTTTGGTTAGTAGACGGATTCTATGAGGGTCATACTGCGGTAATGGTTTCCTTTCCAAATATTGTAAGGCTTCTGTGGATCCCACTGATTTGAGAAGTTCTCGGAAGCCTCTTATGTATACTTCTTCGAATTCACCTGAGACAAGTTCCTGTTCTATAAGTGCTTGACTCTCTTCCTCGGTCAATTTCTCGCACGCCCAAACTTTCTCCATGGTGCGGTATAGCTTCTTGATGGCTAGTGTATAAGTTGCTGCTTCAAAGGTTTCATCCTCATGTGTACTGGTATCTCCCTGGGTGTCGGTGTGCTGTCCTTGTTCATCTGTCTGTCCATGCTCTTTGGATTCGTGAGTGCCTTGGCTGGCTTCATCATCGCCTTCATCTTCGTCGGTTTCTGTTCTTTCTTCCTCAGAACTAGACACTATTTTTCCTTGTGGTTGGTCTCGGGGCGTGGTCGGGTAACTTGGCCGCTCGTATTCTTGAGAGAAGATCTGACCTCCTGAAAACTAAAATTCATTCGAGAAGGCATCCTGCATTTCAAAATCAAAGGTTGTATCGAGTGGCTCTGCTTCCATGTTTGGTATCGGAAAAGAGAAGGCTTCCGCACCAATAGTGGTGGGAACTTCTGCTGCAGTGGTGGTCGGTTCCTGAACTGATGTTGGTTGTGAGGTAACTGCGCTGGTAGTGCCTTCCATTACAACTGGTCTTGATAACCGTATACGAATAGGTTGTACTGTTGGAGTGGCTTCTGTCGGAGACTGCTCTGGAGATGGTTGTGGTGAGGGTGATTCTGGCACTTGAAGGCAAGGTATAGTTCCTCTCATTCGCTTTCCTGCTCGTCTTTTGCTAGGCTTCCTAGCTTTCTTTGTTGTTCCTTTAAATGCTTTCAGCTCCTCACTTGTCAATGCACGTTCGATCGACAAGTCGTATGCTAAGCACATATATACAATTCTAGTCAACGCGCATCATCCATTGATGACCTTCTTTCTTTCCCATCTATGTTGTGCTAAGTAGAGCTGATCAATGATCCAGCTTGCGAGATCAACTGTCTGGGGTCGAGTACATGCTAAATATATACCAAACCATATGCGCTTGTGAGGCATTGTGAATCTGTCCTGAGCTGGAAATGCAAAATGCTGCATACATATCCATAGTGGTTTTGAAAGCTCAGGTGTGATCGCAAGTGCCGGGCAGATCCTTGTTCTCTGAAGCTATCAAAGTGGTGATTAAGTAATAGCATCTGTAGAAGTCGGGTTTAGGCAAAGGGTTGCTGAAATACTCTATAAACCCTGCTCTTGCCCAAACATGCGTTAGGTCTTCGGTGTTCTGTAATCCTTCGAACTCTCGTGAGAAAAACTGATATTTGCCCCAGGTATAGTCATCAAAAGTCAAATTAGACTCAAATATAAAATCAGCATCCGCCAATGGTCCTTCTAGACCTTGAAACCAGTGAGAATTGCAATGAATCTTCTCAGTATAACCTCTAGGGGGATCGTCGATTGGCATGGGTCCTGGAAATCCCTAGAATTCTGGGGGCTGAGCTGTAGGATGGGGCTCTGCTAGTAGTTCACCAATATTAACCCTGGGTACACTAGGTCCAGCTTCCGATGGCCCTTCTGCTTGCATGATGTATGATGCGAATGCGTAGTAGATCTGCTACATAAGATTAACACATTAGTATGGAAATTAATCATGATCCCATGAAAGTGAGACTGCAATCCCTTTCCATAACTGATGTGTAACCCGTGTAGCCGAGTGTCATGATGTGGTTTATGGAATGATTTCTTGCAAACTAATGGAGGTCTCTAGACACCTACATGCTTCAGATGATGCATACATTTCTTGATGAGGTGTTATTACAGGTGATGTTGGGTTATAGTGTGTGGATTTATACAAGGTTCAAATGTAAGAGATTTATTACAAGGATGGAGATTAGTTGGGGTGGGAGTTATGTTAGATAAGGGGTTAGGAGAGGACTTCTGGATACGTTTCGGTATCCACTTCTTAAGAGTTTGTGATCGGGTGATAGGTTTCTGCTGAGGGACAAAAGGTGATATCGGATGTGCTGGTATTGAGGGTTGAAGAGATTTCTGAGGGGGATATATTACATGGCTTGAGGGTTGAGCTATAATACACTATTTGGGGCCCAAATCTGCGTGGGTGTGGGTCGGTTCGTAAGGTACTTCTTGGCGATCCAAATTTGTCGAGTGTTTGTACTCGTAGGAGAAGGTCGAGTAGACTTTGAATACTGACTTTGATTTGTCTTTAACTTCTTCGTATCAATGTCTGCGTTGTTGAAATCAGTCGGTGCTTTCTGTGCTTTTGGCACCCATATCTGTCTCGTGCCGCTTACTTTGTGATACTGAGATTGCTGCTTTCTTTGTGTCATCTGATATTGTCGTTGGCCTGGGTTCCTTTGCCGTGGTTGACTCCTTTGTGGTTGAGGTTGAGAGGTCCGATGGACACTCTGCTTTGGAAAAGAAGGGAGGTCCAACACTTGCGAAACCTGCCCATTAGGAAGTGCTCCATTTTGTACTTTTAATCTAGGCCAGTCCGCAGTAAGTGTGAAAGGATGGGCACCGCAGGGTGTTTTGCCCATGTGGACACTGATGAAGTCCACCTGACTTGCATTCCTCCCCATTTGTCCGCTGATTGTGCCCATTTGACCACTGATGGTGTCCATTTGACCAAGCGGTTGGGTGGTTGACCCTTCTAATTTGCAGGAAGCCCAAGGGAGAATCTCTTGACGTCCTTCTGATTGACAATTGTCCATTGCCAAGCCCGCATGGGTTCGTGTAGACGTAACGTGACTGATCTGACCAAAGATCTTCCGGTCTTCCGTCGCATGCATTTCATAGGGTCTAGGGCTACAAACCTCAGTCGGGATGCTATTAGGGAAGTCAAGCGGTATCACTCGCTTCTGATCTAAGGTTCCAATCTACAAGGAGCCTTGTCTAAGATTTAGGTCCACTGAGTGATCGTATAGCCAATCTTGGCAAAGGATTAGGGGTTCTATCAGGTCATCGTCATGGCACACTAGTAGCTTTGTGGTCATAGTCACTTCGTTTATTAGGATAGGAAGGTCCACCTCACCCATGCAAGGGGTTTCCATGCCTCCTAGCCCTATGAGGTATGCCTCAATTGGCCGCATTTCTATTCCTGAGTCCTTATAGTGGGACCATCTAATCGCACTAGTCGCAGCACCTGAATCAATTAAAGCCCTGAGCTCTTGGCAAGGGTTGCCGTGCTCTAGCTTGACTGTGATGAATGGTCTCCTGTCCACTATGCTAGGATGAGTGGTTGACTTTACTTGACACATGGCCATGGGGTATCTGGGTGATGTTTCGAGATGGTTATAATGTTCTCTCCCTAGTCCTTGTCTTCTTAACTTCATGCGCCTAATGCGTTCTATAGCTTCTGCCTGAGCTTCAGCTCGTATTCTATTTTCTTCCTCCTCACGCTTCTTTGCCAATGTGAGTCGTCTAAGCATGTTGTTGGCAGTAGTCAACGAACCGAAGGAGTCACAAGACAAGGAAGCCTACGAAGGGAGTCGGAGCGAAGAGACAGCACAGTAGTCAAAGAAGATCTGGCAAGTAGGCCATTTAAATTTTTCAGGCATCAAAGAGTTAGGCACACAAGAAGAAGGAGCAAGTAGGGAGCTCCAGGAAATGTATGTCAAAATGTTAGAAGAAATCCCTACAAAAATAGTGATTTTCATCACTAAAAACCATTGTAAATACCCTGTCATATTTTTGTAGCTCCATTTTGTGCAAGCCAAGGAGTCCTTGAGCTTGAGGAGCTTTAGAAGTACCTACCTATCAGTTTTCACATTTTTTAGACTCCGTTTGAACCTCCAAATAGGGTAGAGAACCTAATTTTTAACTAGGCTGGACACTAGGTCTGGACAAGGCCAAAACCTAGTCAAAAACTATAAATAGAGCTAGAGAGCTCATTTTTTAGGCTAGCTTGTAATTGATCTAAACTTGTATGAGCTTTTTGAAAGTAATCAAAAGAACTCCATTGCTTCTCACTCTTTGTCTTGCTTTGTGTGCGCGTGTGTGTGTATGTGTGTGCATGTTAGTGTGCTTCGCACTCACACACTTGTGCCTTCACTTGCTCGAGGTCATCATACCATCCTCACTTCTTCCCGGATTGACATTAAAGGAGGTGTTACTCATCATTGAGCTATACCAAATTTTGGCGCCGTTGTCGGGGATCGAGCTTTGAGGACGAGCGTGTGATGGTAAGATGTAGAGTTGACGCGTTGGAGTCATAGGTATTTTCTTCACTTTTATCTATTTTCTTTTGTTTTTCTCATCACCATCATCATCCTCACCATCTCCCACATCCATCTCCATCATCGCGAAAAATTTCAGTTTTTGGTCATATCATCCCACCCATACCATTTCCCTCATTTCGCTTGTGAGAGAGAGCGAGAGAGCGTTTGTGTGCTTGTGATTTTCTGTGTTTTTTGAGATTTTCTGCAGTAATCAGCATCCCCAGCAGCTGCACCAGCTCCAGCAGGTAAAAAATTTGATTGTGCAGGTCCCGAGGCGTTGACCTCTATCAATCCCAACCGACAGAAAAAATGGTGTTTTTGCTAAACAAAGTATATAATCATGATCTACATGCCTAGAGCTTCCCAAATGTGTGCTTCAAATTTTAAAATTCCTCAGATTTCTGTCAATCACGATCGCTCTGTCAATCGCGATCGACAAACCACGATGGACACATGCCGACGGCTCTATCAATCACGACCGACACGTCAATCGCGACCGACAGAGTCAACAACCGACTGACCACGACTGACAGAACCTACGCGTAACACGTGTCAATCGTGATCGAGCCATCAATCGCGATCGACCAGTCAATCGCGACCGATAGCCCCGACGGATCTATCAATCGCGACCAACACAGTCAACGATTGCTTGACCACGACAGACAGACCCTCGCGAAGGACTTGTCAATCGCGATCGACCCATCAATCGCGACTGACAGAGTCAACGACCCTTTGACCACGACCGATTGAAAATCCGGGCCACGTGTCAATCGCGATTGACCCATCAATCTCGACTGACAGCCGCGACGGACCTGTCAATCGCGATCGACACGTCGATCGCAATTGACCTATCAATCGCGACTGACAGAGCTTGCGAATGCGATTGAAGGGCAAATTTGGCCAATTTTTTAGGGAAAAAAATAGTGGACTATTCTTGACAAATTGTGGGATAAATACTAGGGTTCATCATTGCATTGTGAGGCCATTACACAAGTATTTCGAGAAGTCCTGTTTGCTTGCTAACCTGTTTGAAATCCTGATTTGGCCCCAAAACCCTGAGTGGACATAACTTCCTCATACGAAATCTGATTGCGGTGATTTCTGTTTTGTTGGAAAGCTCCTGGGGAATATTATTAGATAGGATAATTTGAAGTTGACCATATCCTGGGGTAGGAAAAAATTGAGGATCCCTTGGGATTGTTTTCCATTAAGGCAAAAGGCAATTGGATCTGTGAATTACATGCATGAAAGTGATCTGTCTGTCAACTGAATTCAATTCTTGAGCTAATTGTGGACTTTTTCAGGTACTTTGAGAGCATCGAAGGGTACTCGAAGCAAGAGTAAGTGCGAGCTTGGGAACACGCTTCCTGGGCATACAAAGGCAACCAAGGGAAGAAACTTAAGGTTGGAAATTCTCAACACCCTCTGTCAATCCCTAGCATAGGCTAAGTACGGATAGAGGTTTTGGTTAATTAGAAACACGTTAAGAACTACCAAGTCCAAGAACTCTAATCAGTCAAGTGCAAGTGTTAGGAGATTACAATCGCGAAGCAACTTAAGGGAAAAGAAATTAAATTGAGTGACCGCACTCAAAGTACGATAAAAATTTTTAGTGTTCCTTGCGACGAGGATTAATTGGACAAGAAGTGACACCCTAAGGGATTAAAAAAGAACAAGTGACTAATACAAAAGAACTCAGCAATGCAAGTGTACTTGGGAAAATTTGGGATTATTCAATTGGGCTTATGAACCTTAGATCAGGTCAACACCTAGGGAGAGATAGACAAAGTCTTAGATCTTCAGAGGCTAGTGTCAATCATACTGCTAGGTCTTGGGCCCAGCAGTTGAGCCATCATTCGTACTACCCTAGCTCTGAGACGAGCGAGTCTGAGATGTCCCACGGTATGGAGAGACCTACAGGAAGCTCCGGAGTTCCATATTTACATAGGGTGGAAGGCCCTTACAAGATGCAACTCCAATACCTTAGGACCAACCGATTAGGTGCTAGCATCTATGAGGACGGCCTAGGAAGATCTGTAGTACAGATTAAAAACCCTGACCAATCCATTGGACTAGAACATCCAGCTGTCAAGTTTGAAAATGGAGCATACCTGGATAAAGAAGGAACCATATACGTAGTCACCAGTCATCCAGATAGGACTGATGAATTTGGGAATGTGGTCCCGAAAACGGACTTAGGTGACCTAGAGCAAGGAAGCATGGGCGAAGGACCTAGAACCCCCCGAGGTAAGTCTGTTCTCACCAAGATTATCACACTAGAGTGGATTCCCCAAGACAATAAGAGCATAGATCTACTCCTGAACCGTGAGACTGATGAAGCCTTTTGGAGATATAGATCTAATCAGCCGAGTGAGGTAGGAACAATCATGATATATGAGTTCAAATATCCTGATAGCCCAGGTAGAATAACCTACTTAGATCACGCTTCAGAGAGGATTTTTGGGTTACAGAAAATGATAGGCATGCTTACACTTGGAAAGGTGAATTTATTTTCCCCCAACCAAGATTGAATGTGTCCTTTGGTCACCCAGGAGCTGGAACCCCCCACGCTCACGGAACTCAAAGAGACAGGCATAGAGATAGACCGGAGGTAAGCTTTGCCAACCCAATGGGAAGAGACAGAACGAGAACGGAAACAAACAGAGTGGAGCCTGAAGTACTTAGAGCCCCAAGGAACCAGAGGAATGCTGATGATTTCCCTCTGCCAAGGCCTAGGGAACACAGCAGGATTTTGAGACCGACTCAGTTAGTTAAGTCCATGAAGAATCACTTCCATGGCACAGGAGACCCATATGATCATGTGGCCGAGTTTAGGCAAGTCTTGAGAGCTGAACAAGTGGAGGACCTATTCACGCAATATAATGCCTTTGGTCTAACACTTAGGAACACGGCCCTTACGTGGTTTCAACCATTGAACGAGAGACAGTTCAGGAGCATAGACCAACTCTTAGAGGCTTTCATCACCGAATTCTCTAAAAGTGGCATAAGGCATAATACTTCCTCATTGATCTACAGCTTCAAGCAAACCCCCCAGGAGACTCTGAGACTTGCAGGAAGAAGATTTAGGCAATATCTTGAGAGATGCCCTGTTCCTGAGTTACCCACACCTGCCAAACAAGTGGCTTTATTCTTGGATGGATTGCTAAGTACAAAGTTGCGATCCTATGTGTACTTGAAGGACCCTAGGACCATAGAAGAGTGTGTACGCATGTGCATCGACATTGAGGATAACCTAGGGGAGGAGTTATAGCTTTCCAAAATCTACAGAGATTCAGATAGTGCCTCTAGCATCTCTTCCTCGCAATCCACATCAATTGAGGAACTTGCGGAGAAAGTAGCTCAAAAACTAGGTGTCTCTAGTAAACAAATTTCTAGATTTGCCCCAGTAAAGAGGTGCTATACTTGCGGTTATATGGCGAACGCATGTCCCATCATGGCTCAACCCCAAGTGAATCCTAGCAGCCAATATTGCACATAGAACGGAGATACACAAATCACATAGCACAAGATTGACCGTACAATAAGCAAGCAGTTAGACAAACCTACCCTCAGCCCTATCCACAACAGAGAAAATACCAGAACCAGTACCCCCCACAACAATATGGTAGACCGCAGCAACCTTATCAACAACCCTACCAGAACCAGCAAAGGCCACAGCTTGTGTTAGCTCAACAACCTCCAACCCCAGCTAATGTGATTCCTATAAAGTATGCAGCAGTTGAGGAAAATTTGAGTAGAGCTATAGTGCCAGTAACACCACTGCTTTTAGAAAGTGATCCTAGTGACCATAGCTTTGATTCCACACATATTGATAGTCCCCAGGCTTACTACATGCAATCTCCTGAACATGGTGAGTCCTACTACAGTGAAGAACCAGGTGAACCTAGTTGGGAACCAGAGTACACAAATGTAATGTACACAAACCCTAACTCTAGACCCCAACCTAGGCAGGTAAGACCCCCATTCCCTAGAGGACCATGCTACAGATGTCAGGGAGATCACCTCATTCGTGATTGCCCCTTACCTCCACCTACACAACCCTAGTCAGTGAAAATTCAAGGCTTTTGCCCAGATTGTGGAAAGGAGAATCTCTTACGGGATTGCCCTAAGAATCCCAATAATATGCCAAAAATAACTCCAATTAACGTTATTGGGTTAGTAGTAGACTCTACAGGAAGTGTGACTTCCACTACACCAGTGCAAGTGGTCACTAGGGCCCAGGCTTTGCAACAGAACCCAGGAATAGGTCAAGAGAAGAGTGCAGAGGTTAGTGAAACTGAGAGCATAGCCAAGAAACGATCAAGAGCTTGGAGGGATAGTCAAGAAAGAATGAAAAGACAATGGTCTAAAAAGATGAGCGACTTAGAAGAAAGCATAAGAGAAACCAAAGCCAAAATTGTCGAACTCACCTGTCAAACAAACTCTCACATCCCACCACCACCTTCACTTCCATCACCACCTAACCCACCATCTGTCCACCTACCTCAGACCATCCACCCACCCCCTAGAGTAGGATCAGTGTTAGCTGACCCCACTCCTGAAGACATAAACATGATGCTTAAGGCATATCAGGCCAGAATCCAAGAAGGGCCAAATGTGACGGATTATGAGAAGTGCTACCCTAGAGCTGACCTAGAGATAGAGAGAACCAAGCTATATGCGAAAATGGTCACATTGGCTCAGACCATGTTTGAAGCCAGTCGCCTTTTCAACTACTCAGGCTCAGCTAAGACACAATTGCACTTGGATGGACTCTTGGAGAAGTTAGAGAGTATAATTGCAAGATCTGCCAAGGAAGAAAAAAATCAAGAAAGAGATGAGGCAAGCAAAAACATAAGCCATCCCCCACAGGAAGCTTATGTGCCCAATTCCACTGAACCAGACACCTCCTCTTCTATGAATAGGTTCACTCCAGAATTCCTACGAGAGATTCAAGAAGACAAATGGACTAAAGAAAGTGAAGTCCCTCCTCCCATTGAACTTGTGGATGACACGCAGGATCAATTCCCACAAGATATCCCATCCATTTATGGAGAGTAGGAGAGCACCCAGTCTCAAGAGGGATTAGACTTTGCGTCTAATTCTTTACAGGAATTACCCCATTTCACAGGCCCATGGGAAGCCAAGTCGACCTGTATGAGAGCACCCACCGTCATGGTAAGAAACGAAGACTCAGTCATAACTAGGAATACGGAAGTAGTGAAAAACACTAAAGTGCAGTGCAACCTCACTTTAGAAGAGCTACTCAAAGTTAGGCCATAGTTGTGGAAACATGTAGCCAAACAAGTACCAGAGATAGCGAAACCTCGTTCCCAGGTAGGTTCTCAGAGGACAGTGCCAGAAATTCCTCTAGACAAGATAGGAGATATGAGTGAAGGTGAAGAAGGAAACACCTATCTTTCCATTACCCATCAGGGGTACACAACCAAGGCAATTCTGGACTCAAGTGCAGGAGTTGCTATTGCTACCACTTCCCTATGGAAGCGGTGGGGCAAGCCAGCACTCAGGCCCACGAGGATGAAATTGCAAATGGTTGAAGGCCACATAGAGAGGTCTTTAGGACTACTTGAAGGAATAACTCTCACTACATGTGGTGTAGAGTTTGAGCACACGTTTGCTATCTGTGATTTTAGCAAGAATCATGCATACGAGATGATTTTGGGAAGACCATTTATGCGACAGTTGCAAGTGGTCCAGGATTGGGGAACCAATTCCTTGTATTTTCAACACTTAGGTGTTACGACCAAAGTCAATCTCAAAGATTACTCTCATAGAGATGTCCCTCCTATCCAATGGAATCCCATCCATAGAGCTAAAGATGATACAGAGTCGGTGCACTCCATAGGATCAAGATCCTCATGGATGCATGAAGACACTCACTTATGGATGTGCAAAGTGGCAGTAGAAGAGGAGAAGAGAGAAAAAGCCAGAGAAATAGGTGCAAACGAAACACATAGATCCATTCAAGACCCAGCCTATGCACCTGTAGTATTTCCTGATGAAGAATTTGAACCCCACGGCTGGGCAGAAATTTTAGCAACCATGGATGTAGCCATCAATGAAGAACAATGGACACCTCACTGTGATGAAGATGGCTATGACATTTCCGTCTTCTCCATAGAGCCAATCATGGGAGAGGCAGTGTTAGAAGAGTGTGAACCTAGCCCTGATGCATTTGAGGATGCAAGTGACTCCGATCTAGAGTCAATCATCATGGACCCACCTTTTGCATCAGACGAAGAATACTTCTATGAAGTAGAATTTCAACCTCAGAGACACGGAGAGATAACAAATGATGTAAGGCTAACCACACATGTGACCTCGAAGGAAGAAGGAAAGAAAAGAAAAGAAGAGAGAAGTCACACCAGAAGAGGAAGAATCTTTGTTTGAGGTCCCGAAAAATTAAGCCATCCATTGTGTTTGGCAACCTAAGACTTGTAATAAACCCCCGACCCCCATTTGTAAATCCATCTCCACTTGCTAACTATACCACTCATACACTGCATCTTTCCATCTAGCTCCTAGGACTATCCATTCATTAACTACACACATAGTCATCGAGCACTCACTGACCCACTAACCCATTACTCACTTCATGATAATGTTGTAACGGGGACAAAAAGTGTTCTATCTTGTCCATTACAATATTAATGCATGATCTATATTCTCACAGAACCAGCAAGCAAGCAATAACAATGGCAGAAGCAGGAGGCACCAGCTCCCAGGCAGGGTCTAGCGCACAGATTGTGGACATTGAAACCCTCCTCCTGGAACCACCACTCACTGAAAGACCTCAAGAACTTCAAGTTGTGCATGTTCTCCCGATTCAGGACCCTCCTCAGGGACACACTTCTCAAGTGGGGAAACACGCTCATTGGTTTAGTGATGTCGCAGGGCCATTGGGTGATGGTACCTACTTCTGGGAAGCAGAAATTGAATTCAATGGCAAATGGGGACGCTACCATTTCTTCACTCGCGAATTTGAGAACTATCAAAATGCAGAAGTAATGCGATCGGTTTGGACCAAAGCGGGATTGGATAGCTACTTCAGAGCACATTTGCCTAAGCCAGATTTTCTTCGCTGCTCCTACTTTATCAGTACCATCACTCCTAGTAGGGCCAAGGGGGGCGATAGTACTTTTGTGCTACCCTCACTATTGCCAGGCCACGAACTCAAGAGATTCAAACTGACCCTCAATTTGGTACGAGCAGCATTGAACATGCAAGGAATGCATATTCCCACTGAGAAAGAACTAATGGTTCCAGGCAGGATGAAGCATAAGGATCTCAACAAATTGAAGGACATGGTCGCAATGATACCTACCATTGCTCTACACCTACGAACTATCATGCAACATTTTGCTTTTCCTGCCCAAGAACGGTTCACTATGCCACCAAAAAAGATATGGTTCAGCTTGTACTTGGTGGAGACAGAGAACCTCACCATCAACATACCGCACTGGATCATCGATCAAATACACCTAGCCCATCAACGGTGGAATAAGAAACAGAAAAATGTACTTCATGGATGTTGTGCTCTCACAACAATAATTTACAGGTGCTTAGCGTATGACGTGCCCATTCAAAAAGCACTAGTATGGTCCAGGGCCCAAGAGTTCCAAAGACGACTATCAACGGCGGGCCCTCCATCAAAGAAGATGAGAGGGGGAGTTCAATTACCATGCGCTCAACCAAGGGGAGCCACTACCACACCCGAGGTGACTCCCCCACAAACGAGGCGTGTCTGACCATTCACCATTCGCCTACCCAGACCAAGTGCAGAAGGACCCAACCTGGTGTTTCCTCCTATTCCTTCAGACTTGGAATTCCCTCAAGGTTACACCCTTGCTGATCTAACAGATGAAGAAATTGCCCGTTTGATCAATGAATCTAACCTGGAGATAGAAGCGGAGCAGACCCAAGAACAACAACCCACGACTACAACTTCAGCCCCGACCCAACCGAGAGTAGTAGAAGTAGAAGACGATGAAGAAGAGACAGAAGAACAAGAGGCACACGAAGAGTACGATCAAGAATATGACGAACTTTCAGAACTAGCAAGTGCCTCGGCATACTCGGCCCAAATAAAAAGATTATACGAAACCATGAACCGGGTCCAGGAGCAACACAAACTGTCGCTCGAAACAGGAAAGATGATCATGAGCCAAACGCTAGCCGAGGAAGGTGTGGATGACATGTTCATCGAATCAATGAACCTGCACGTTGACGTAGTGGGCTTAGATGAGGCTGTTCATGCAGCCATGACGTATATTCATCGATTTGAGAAGCGAGTGCCTACCCGTCCCATGCGATCTGGGAAAAAAATACACATCAATGTATCAGAACCAGGAGGCAACACACAAACAGAAGAACATCAGGAGGAACCACTCTCACCACCCACCTCACCTCTCACTACACATGTCACCTCACCACCTGGCACTACCACACCTATTTCTACCGTTACCACAGTCGTCATGGGAATTCCTCTCTCTCCCGGCATCCAATTCGGAGGAGTTACCATGCCCACCTACACAACACTCTTCACAAATATCACATCCACCCCACCCACTGTTCCCATCTACACAGTCACACACACATTCGACACAATGGAAACATCACCAGCCACAACACCACTCCCACCCCCCACGCAACCTCAATCTCCCATACCCCCTCCACCCACCTCACCACTTGACTCCACAACATTCACAACTCCCTTCCCCTTCCCCATCCCCCCTGCATCTTCATCTTTCCCTGCATCGTTTAATGTAAACAGTATATTCATAGCATTAGAATCAATGTGTGTATCAACTTCAGAGTGAGTACTAGGCTCTCGAAGACCGTCATAATCAGCTGACGATGAATCATCAACAACTACAAAGACGGCTTACAGGTATAGAAGAAGAAAATGCAGACCTCAATCAATGCTACACCACTCTTGAGCAAGCTCATCAAACCCTCCTGGAGACACCCCAACCATCACAAGAGTCAGGTGTCAAACAACTTGAAGCCTTACTGGAGGTTTACCAAACAGATAATCTGAGAGTCCGGCGAAATTTAACTCTACTCCGAAAACACATGGCTACAGCCCTTGAGGAAAACAAACGTCTGCAGAAACAAAACGAAGAAAACCTGGAAGCTGCCATGGAAGGCTCTCCCCATGAAATCGACCCAGAACAATTCAAAGCAATTCCCTCAGAAACAATGAAAACAATCTTGGAAAGCTATGCTGATTTATTAGAAGCACATGATGATTTGGAAAGGGAACGGGATGAACTACGTAGCCAGCTCAGGGAACAGGAGGCTCAACCCAAAGTCATAGAAATGACCTCGACTTCAGAGGAAGTAAAGGCATTGACAGAGCAGGTGACGGAGCTGTAGAAAAAGTTACTGGAATATGAAAGGCAGCCCTCTCCAGTTGTAGAACCAGAGCCTGAGGAATTAGTACCCATTGAGGTGGACGAAACGTATGAGGAACCATATGTTCCTATGCCGATGCCAGGTGGTGCACAGACCTCAGAAGGAATGGACACCTTAGAAGTTGAAGTACCTGAATGACTCCAGACACTAGAGAAAATAGCAACAACCCATGAAGATCGAGTGGCAATTCAAATCCAATCAATGGCAAAGTTAGAAACACCATCATAAAGTCAGAATATTTCCGCAGCATGTCTCATCATAGATGGATCGGCACCAACGACGATCAATATGTGCCATATTGTGTACTCCTTGTAGATTACAACGTAGAGATTCAACGCAGATGTGGCAAACCTCCAACTTTCGCCACACAATTTGGGCCCGATGATATCCCAGAAAGTGCTAAGAAAGGATCCATTCATCAACCCACCTGGAGGATCCGTCTTCTTGAGACCTACCCAGAGATGGTTCGCACTTGGACTAACATGCCACTTTTTATTAAATACAATCCTTGTTATGTTCCAGTCTTCCATAGGCGCACCTGGCCAGAGTTTACAATTGCTGTCAAAAACATCAAAGGTTGTGCAAAGTGGTTAAACTATGTTTATCTAGCACCTCCACAAGGACCTCCCACTCTGAATTATATGATTTCTACCATCCGTCACTGGAGCATTCGACTACGGAATACCCCCGATGTGATGGCCCAAATGTGCATGAAAATCTTTGAACTAATGCTTATCACATTCAGGACATTCAAGAATATTAAAGACCCCCACTTCTCAGGTGTCGGATTTCTTACAGGAAACCAAGATCTCGTATACGACATGAGCACCACCCCATCAATAGAGGTAATATATGCTTGGCACGCCAGAATAAAGTACCTCCCAGCTTGCTTTAAACAGACATTCGAGGAGATGTTCGGAACAGGATTCTGGGAATATCACTCAGAAATATTTGTACCCAGGCCCTCCCATCTCCTCCACTTATTTGCTGTGGAGAGAACCATCCATTCAGAACAATTGTGGGTGCCACATCCGGACGTACCAGGACCATTGAATTGGGATGCATTGTTAACAGATCTAGCACGGGGGCTACGATTAGAAGAACACCACCTCGCTGCTGATGTTGTTCAATATTATGTCCAACGCACAGCGAGACAAGGGTCTGTCAGAGACGACAGACGCGAGAGAGGGGGGGTGTTGGCAGTAGTCAAGGAACCGAAGGAGTCACAAGACAAGGAAGCCTACGAAGGGAGTCGGAGCGAAGAGACAGCACAAGCAGACACAGTAGTCAAAGAAGATATGGCAAGTAGGCCATTTAAATTTTTTAGGCATCAAAGAGTTGGGCACACAAGAAGAAGGAGCAAGTAGGGAGCTGAAGGAAATGTATGTCAAAATGTTAGAAGAAATCCCTACAAAAATAGTGATTTTCATCACTAAAAACCATTGTAAATACCACTTCATATTTTTGTAGCTCCATTTTGTGCAAGCCAAGGAGTCCTTGAGCTTGAGGAGCTTTAGAAGTACCTACCTATCAGTTTTCACATTTTTTAGACTCCGTTTGAACCTCCAAATAGGGTAGAGTGTTGGGGATGTAAGGGTCATGTGACCTTAGCCCCATATTCATATATATACATCATATATAGAGCATTGCCTCAAGGGAGATCATTATGTGGGTTTCGAGGCTCCCACGCATATCCGCGCGTCGTTCCTCTCTTCTCTCTCATTCTCTGTCCTCCTTCCTCCTCTTGTTCTGCACTCCAAACCCCTTCATTGGTATCAGAGCATGTTGAAGGCTGGTGTGCAAGAAGCTTCAATGGAAGCTTTGGTGAGAAGAGGTAGAAGTGCAGGTCGGCATCTCTTGACAGCTGTTCAGTATTTCGGTTATAACTCGAGCTAGGAAGCTCGGATTTACGCGTTTTAAAGTTCTGTGCGTAGCTAACACAGAGAGCTACAACTTCACAGAAGGGCGCAAAACCTGGTTCGGACTTCTGAAGTGCCGAAAATTGGAAAAACGCAGAGAATTGTAGAAGGCGAATCTACATTGAGTAGAACAGCAGGTCGGTTTTTTTGTCATAACTTGAGTTCTACAGCTCGGAATGTGATGATTCAACTTGCTGTGCGTAGCTTGGAAAGATAGCTACAACTTTGTAGAAGAACTCAGATCCAGATTCTGAGTTTTAGGTTGCCGAAATTGCAGAATACAGAGCAGTACTGTTGCAAGTGAAATTGAAATTGACAGCAGGTGCTTGTCTTAAGCATATCTTGAGCTACGCACCTCCGATTGAGGTGTTCTTTATGTCGTTACGTAGCCAAAAAGTGGATCTTGAAGTTTGCTGAAGACCAAAAGTTCAGATTCAGAGGTTATCACCTCTGAAACAGCAAAACACAGAGCAGTACAGTTTTGCCCAAACAACCCTAATTGCACTTGGAGGTTGAATTTGCTTTGGAACTTCTTCGAGAGAGAATTTATGGTGTGCAAGCTCTTATTTTCAGAGCTTCAAGACATTGTACATGTATGATCATTGTGTTAGCTCCTCCATATGAGAGTAGAGCATGATCTTGTTACATGTTTGGCATGTAAGATGACATTGTGGTATACTCTTTTTTGAGGTTTATGTCATCATGAGTTCGATCATGGATGTATAGTGGCATTGTGGTCTATATCTTGCTTATGCCACTTGGTTATGGATTTACTTGCCGGTTGCACATACTTTTATGAGAGTTGATTTTGGATCTTGTTTGGTACTTGTATCTTTTGTTTTCTTTGCAAGTACGTGATCCAGATTGGAGCCTCAGTTACACGTTTGTTTGTCACCGTTATTAGCATTTGGTCATTGATTGATATATATTTGCCAGTGTGATTCTTGGCTTATGTGGATGGTGATTCCCACATGGTTATTTTGGTTCTAGAGTCCATTTTACAAAGGAGATGTTGCCGAAATTTCACCGGCTTTTATGCTAGAAGGAGCTCTAGTGGATCTTGAAGCTTGTGCGATAGCTTTGGATCATTGACTATCTCCATTCACTTGGACTTGGTCACAGGTTATTTGTGATAGATTGGACCATCTTGCAGGATTCATTCTTGAGTGGGAGGTGCATCACCATTGTATTGGCGTGTATTGCCATTAGTTTTTTGGCACATGTAGTTGCCATTATCTTTGATTATATCAGTGACAGGTGGTGACATATTACTTATTGTTCTTTCATTATTGGTTATCTTGTTTGATTGCTCAGTTTTCAGGGGATACTCTGTCGAAATTTTCCCAGGATTCTTTCACATCTACTTGGTCACTTTGGAGACTTGGTGAGCAGGCTTATGCTCATGGTTTTATATGCATGGTAGATGCATGGTTATGTGATAGGTGGTTCACATGGTTTTCTTCTCCAGTGAGACATATGTGATGTGAGTTATGCATATGGATATGCAGCTGTGATCCTATTTAGGATAGAGTATTGTTTCTAGTCTCTTATTACATTGCTAGTCTTGGATTGCCAGCATGGTGTCTTCTCGATTCGATGGTATTGACTTTCCAAGATGGAAAGCTCAGATGTGGCATACATTGGTTCGTGCAGGGTTACACATGTATGTGCATAGAGATGCACAAAGGCCTCGTGACATGCCCGATCACGTATGGATGGATATGGATGCATTGGCCAGCTCCACTATCCGATTACAGCTTGTGGATTCTATATATGAGTCTGTTATGTATGAGGAGACGAGTAGTGCATTATGGCAGAGACTACATGATATGTATGCGAGTCCATTGACTCATGTGAGACATAGATCACATCGACGACTTCGATGTTGGCATTGTGGTCATGAGGGCCATATTCGACGACGTTGCTTCAGGCGGATGCGACGACGACGTCAGAGATATGCATGTGATGCAGGTCAGGTAGTAGTTTCAGGAGAGTCTATGGCAGTTGATTATGCCAGTGATGGTGATATCACTTTCTCTTATGGTTCATCTTTGGATTCCTCTTATTCATTGGATGGCACACATATGGCTTGGTTGCTTGATGCATTAGCCAGTTTTCATGTTACTCCATATCGTGAGTGGTTTTATCGATTCTCAGGTGAGAGTCGTGGATGTGTGCAGTTGCCTGATGGTACGACATATGACATTGAGGGTGCAGGAGATATATGCATTATGCTACCTAGTGGAGCATCACTTATGCTTAGACATGTACGTTATGTGCCTTCATTCCCTATGAGCTTGATTTCAGTTAGCCAGTTACAGGAGAGCAGATGTTATGCATTCCTTGGTGAGCATCATTTTCAGTTGCAGTTGGGACAGCTTACGCTTGTCAGAGGTGCTAGGATTGGGCACAGGTATCCACTGCAGGTACTTCATGTGAGAGACAGTCTCGTCTCAGTGGGAGTTCAGCCTTATGTGCGATGTGAGACTCGTCATGTCTCATTTTGTCTACCTATAGATAGGTCTATTGACATTCATGATGCACATGTATGGCAGGATTCAGATGCTCAGATGGATGCACATGTAGAGCATATTTCGGATGCTCATGATGCTTATATAGAGCATGATTTTCTTGATCATGTGGATGCTCACATAGAGCATACTTTGGATGATCAGTTGGATGCTTTAGAGCATGATGTGGATGCTCATGTAGAGCATTGTGATGATACTCACTTAGAGTTAGATCATCAGATGGATCTTGGTGTTGATGTTGTGCAGTCAGCTCATGTGGAGCATGATGATACACTTGGTGTGGTAGAGCACGATAGCTCTCATGATACACAGTGTATGGTAGAGCATATTAGCTCTCATGATGCACACCTAGACACATCCTTGGTTGATAGGATGACTGATTTAGATGCTGAGGAGTCAGTTATTATGCAGTCATTCTTGGATTCGCTCATGCCAGATGTTGACATAGATATGTCAGGACATGTTGGTCTTGATGATGGTGCTTTGGATGCCTTGGATATAGGCATGGCTGACATACTTAGGATAGCCAGGATAGCACATGTTTCGTCAGCATTCGGGAGTCTGATGTACGAGTTGTTATGCTCGAGACCAGACATTGCAGTTGCTATTGGAGCATTTGCACTTGGAGTTGTCAGTCGTTCGATGATTGACATAGGCATGGAGCGAGTGGGAGCTTTGCAGGAACTTCATGAGTTCTTGCATCAGTCATATGTGAGCTCGACTCTTATCGATATGAGTCTAGAGCAGTTTGAGGTGCATGGATACACCTTGTTCGAGGCAGTTGGTGTAGGCTGATCTGGTATGGGTAGAGATCCGGACTCTTCCTGTACATTATTGTATAGTCCTACATCATTCTTTGTATATGTTACCACTTATGGTCACATTGACCCTTAAGTGGGAGATTGTTGGGGATGTAAGGGTCATGTGACCTTACCCCCATATTCATATATATACATCAGTTATAGAGCATTGCCTCGACGGAGATCATTATGTGGGTTTCGAGGCTCCCACGCATATCCGCGCGTCGTTCCTCTCTTCTCTCTCATTCTCTGTCCTCCTTCCTCCTCTTGTTCTGCACTCCAAACCCCTTCATAGAGAACCTAATTTTTAACTAGGCCGGACACTAGGTCTGGACAAGGCCAAAACCTAGTCAAAAACTATAAATAGAGCTAGAGAGCTCATTTTTTAGGCTAGCTTGTAATTGATCTAAACTTGTATGAGCTTTTTGAAAGTAATCAAAAGAACTCCGTTGCTTCTCACTCTTTGTCTTGCTGTGTGTGCGCGTGTGTGTGTATGTGTGTGCATGTTAGTGTGCTTCGCACTCATGCACTTGTGCCTTCACTTGCTCGAGGTCATCATACCATCCTCACGTCTTCCCAGATTGACATTAAAGGAGGTGCTACTCATCATTGATCTACACATGTCCTCAGTAAGAGGTTCTTGGTATAACCTGACTCTACAGCCACTAATGTAATTAGGCATTATGTCTCCTTCTAAGGTGGCTAATTGTACTGCTCCACTTGTTGAGAGTCTGTTAATGATCATAGGTCCATAACCTCGCTTTTCTAACTTCCGTGTGTGCTGTTTCAACGTATATACTAGAACTAAATCTCCTTCTTTCAAGCCTTTATCTTTCACATGTGCATCAAAATATGCTTTCTGTTGCTTCTTTGCTGCATATATCCCTACTGCTACTTTCAGCCTGGTTTCTCCTAATCATTCTACGTCCATTATTCTTGCTGATAATTCATGGCCGGTCCACTGATGTTCTTGTGCAACCTTAAGGGTCGGTATCAAGAAGTCCAAAGGAAGCAGAGCATTCTGACCAAAAACCATCTGAAAGGGAGTTGCATTGAGTACGGTCTTGTAGGCCACTCGATATGCCCAAATAGCGTGGTGTAACTGTTTGTCCCAATCTGAACGTTTGTTGTTCACGATTTTCGTCAATACATTACAAAGGATCTTGTTAGTGCTTTCATCCTGACCATTGGCCTGAGGATGATATGGTGCGGATTTCTTGTGAATCACTATTGGCAGATGAAGCAAGTACGGGCATACATGCAGATCTAGCACTAAGGCAACCCTTTATTTTTTTCAAAACCCTTACACCATTTAAAAGTGTTTCTCATCACTAAAAACCCTTCTAAATACCATCTTCACCTTTTTGTAGCTCCATTTTGTACAAGTCGAGGAGTCCTCGAGCTTGAGGAGCCTTAGAAGTAGTTGCCTACCAATTTTCGTATTTTTTAGATCTTGTTTGAGCCCTCAAATAAGCCCTGGAACCTAATTTTCAACTAGGCCGGACACTAGGTCTAGACAAGGCCAAAGCTAGTAAAAAACTATAAATAGAGCTAGAGAGCTCATTTTTGGGGTAGCTTCTTGTAGTTTTGAGCTTGTATGAGAACTTTGTTGCAATAGAAGTGATTCCATTGTCTTACTCTCTTTGTTCTTGCTGTGTGTGCGCGTGTGTGTATGTGTGTGCATGTTAGTGTGCTTCGCACTCACACATTTGTGCCTTCACTTGCTCGAGGTCTTCATACCATCCTCATGTCTTCCCGGATTGATATTAAAGGAGGTGCTACTCATCACTGAGCTACACCAAATTTTGGCGCCGTTGCCGGGGATTCGAGCTTTGAGGACGAGCGTGTGATGGTAAGACGTAGCAAGGACGCGTTGGAATGGTAAGTAATAGGTAAATTTCTGGTTTTCTTCTCCATCTCCATCTCCACCTCCATCTCCACCTCCACCTCCTTCTCCACTACATATTCCCTCTTCCTTGTCATTCTCCTCATTTGTTGTGTGCGAGTTTGAGAGAGTGCGAGCGTGTGCATTTGTGTTGTGTGTTTTTTGCATGTTTCTTGCAGGTACCAGCTCCATCACCATCTCCAGCAAGCTCAGCAGGTACAGAATCTTTCTGCACAGGCCCCGAGGCGTCGAGCTCGAGCTATCACGACACTTCGAAAACTTCGACTAATCATGTTTCTAAGTGCACCACGACACTGCGCAGGCCGAGAGCACCTAGGATCACAAGGCAGAACCACAAAATTCACCATAGCTCGACCTATCGTGACACCTCGAAGTATCGCGACACCTCGGAGTATCGCGACACTCCCGACCTATCGCGACACCTCAGAGTATCGCGACACTCCCAACCTATCGCGACACCTCGGAGTATCGCGACACACCGACCCCACCTATCGCGACACCTTGGAGTATCGCGACACTCCCGACTTATCGCGACACCTCGGAGTATTGCGACACTCCCATCCTATCGCGACACCTCGGAGTATCGCGACACTCCCGACCTATCGCGACACCTCGGAGTATCGCGACACACCGACCCGACCTATCGTGACACCTCGGAGTATCGCGACACACCGACCCCACCTATCACGACACCTCGGAGTATCGCGACACTCCCGACCTATCGCGACACCTCCGAGTATCGCGACACTCCCGACCTATCGCGACACCTCGAGGTATCGCGACATTCACGACCTATCGTGACACCGCGGAGTATCGCGACACACCGACCCCACCTATCGCGACACCTCGGAGTATCGGGACACTCCCGACCTATCGCGACACCTCCATCTATCGCCACACTCACGACCTATCGCGACACCTCGGAGTATCGCGACACCCCGACCTGTCGTCGCACTTCCACTTATCGCGACACCTCGACCCGACCTATCGTGATACACGGCCTTAACACATGAAAATTTTAGGGTGAAATTTTTGAGTGAATTGAGGTATATTTGGGCATAATTTTAGACACATTGGGATAACATTAGAGCCTTAGGAGTGGGCAAAAGAGCTAGAAACCAGAGAGGGATCTCCTAAACCTTGAGAACCTGTTTTGGCCCCTAAGTGCCTGAATGGTCATAACTTCGCCATACGAACTCCGATTGAGGAGATTTTGGTCTCGTTGGAAAGCGGAGTTTTAGAACATGTATTTTTAAGTTGGCCTTTAGGTGGGACTAAGTGGTCATAAGGATTTGGGGGTACAGTGAGTTACTCTAGGGGGGCCTCTAAATGTTGATGTGTGTCTTTCAATCCCTTGTGGTAATAGAGCTATACTGACTTATGAACTTTTGCAGGAGCATTGTGTGCAAGCAAGGCATTCCAAGGCAAGCTAGCAAGGGTGAGTACCAAGCTTGGGAGAAGGCTTCCTGGGCTTGTGCAGCAGTCTGAGCAACCAGAGGATTGAGGTTGGAAGTTCTCTCAACCCTCCTTTGTCAATTCCTAGCTTAGGCTAAGTACGACTTAGGTGTGGTAATTAATTAGGGCAACGCTAGGCACGCATCAAGTCCAAGAGAACTAATCAACTAAGTGCAAGCATCAAGTAGGACTTAAGTGAGAAAACCTTAAGGGACAAAAGTAAACTTGAGTCGATCATGTATCAAGTGCGAAAGTCACTTAAGTATTCCTGACGCCGAGATATCAGACAAGTTCATAAACATAATAATCAACTAAAAAGAACAAAGTGATTGGTGCAAAATAACCTGCAACGTGAGTGTACTTGGGACCAAGGGGGTAGATAAACCAGGCATATGAACCTTAGGTCAGGTAGATACTTAGGCCGAGACAGAAGAAGCCTCAGATCTTCTGAAGCTAGTGTCAATCACACTTCTAGGTCTTGGGCCCAGTAGTTGAGTGATTACCCATACACTCCACGATCAGAAACAAGTGATTCTGAAATGTCCTATCACATGGAGAGACCAATAGGTAGTTCAGGGGTGGCTTATCTAGAAAAGCCAGAGGGACCTTACAAGACTCAATTGGAATACATCAGGACTAATCGTCTAGGTGCTTGCATCTACGAAGACGGATTAAGAAGATCTGTGGTCCAGATTAAGAACCCCCATCAACCCCATGGACTAGAACACCCGGTAGTCAAGTTTGAGAATGGAGCATACCTAGATAAAGAGGGGACTATATATGTAGTCACCACTCTTCCTGATAGAACTGATGAGTTTGGAAATGTGATTGCGGAGATCGACATGGGTGATATAGAGCAAGGGAATTTAGAGAGAGAGCCAAGAACTCCCCGTGGTAAATCTATCTTGACCAGAATCATGACTCCAGAGTGGATTCCACAGGATAATTAAAGCATAGATTTGCTTTTAAACCGAGAAACCGATGAGGCTTTTTGGAGATATAAACCCGCTCAACCTCAGGACATGAGTGCCCTCACAATCTATGAGTTTAAAAACCCTGATAGCCCAGGCAAAGTAACCTACCTAGACAATACATCAGAGAGAATCCTCATGGTCACCGAGCAGGGCAGACATACCTACACATGGAAGGGTGAATTTGTTTTTCCCCAACCACGGTCTAAGGTGTCCTATGGTCACCAAGGACTAGGGACCTCCCAGGCTCATGAAGTCCAAGGAGATAGAAGTAGAGATAGACCTGAAGTAAGCTTTGCCAACCCCCAGGGAAGAGAAAGAAGGAGAACAGGGACGGATAGAGAGGAAACCGAGAGATTTAGAGACCCAGGAAACCAAAGAAATGCTGATGATTTTCCTTTGCCAAGGCTGAGAGAACACACTAGGACCCTGCGGCCAACTCAACTGGTGAAGTCCATGAAGAATTACTTCGATGGCACTGGAGACCCTTATGACCATGTGGCAGAATTTAGGCAAGTCTTGAAAGCTGAACAGGTAGAGGATCTATTCACACAATATAATGCTTTTGTTCTAACCCTTAGGAACATTGCCCTTACGTGGTTTCAACCACTGAACGAGAGGCATTTCAGAAACATAGACCAGCTCTTAGAGGCATTTATCATTGAGTTTTCTAAGAGTGGAATCAGGCACAACACTTCCTCACTAATTCATAGCTTCAAGCAAACACCTCAAGAGACAGTCAGACTAGCAGGAAGATGGTTTAGGCAATACCTAGAGAGATGCCCGATGCCGGAGTTACCCACACCAGCCAAGCAAGTGGCCTTGTTCTTAGATGGATTGTTGAGCACCAAGCTCAGGTCATATGTGTATCTGAAGGACCCCAGAACTATAGAAGAGTGCGTGCAGATGTGCATAGACATTGAGGATAATCTAGGTGAGGAGTTGGAACTATCAAAAATCTATAAGGATTCGGATAGCTCTAGTAGCCTCACATCTGGTCAATCCACATCCATTGAGGAACTTGCCAAGAAGGTAGCTCAAAAACTAGGTGTCTCTAGCAAACAAATTCCAAGATTTTCCCTAGTTAAGTGGTGCTACACTTGTGGAGGTGACCATATGGCAAATGTATGTCCCATAATGGCCCAACCCCAGGTGAATCCTAGTAGTCAGTACTGCACCATAGAGCAAAGGTACACCAACCACACTGCACAGGACTACCCTTATAACAAACAAACTGTTAGGCAAAATTACCCTCAGCCATATCCACAACAGGGTAGATACCAGAATCAGTACCCACCACAACAATACAACAGACCACAGCAACTTTATCAGCCACCTTATCAAGGGCAGCAGAGGCCTCAACCAGTCCTAGTGCAGCAACCCCCTGCTCCAACCAATATGGTCCCAGTGAAATATGCATCTGCTGAAGAAAATCCGAACAGAGCCATAGTCCCAGTCACCCCATTGCTTTCAGACATTGATCCAAGTGACCATAGTTTTGACTCCACACATATTGATAGCCCACAGGCTTACTACATGCAGTCACCCGAGCATAACGAGTCATACTATTATGAGGACCTAAGTGAAAATAGTGGGGAGCCTGAGTATGCTAATGTCATGTACACAAACCCCAACTCTAGACCTCAACCTAGGCAGGTACGACCCCCATTTCCTAGGGGACCATGCTTCAGATGTCAGGGAGATCACCTTATACGGGATTGTCCATTGCCTACCCCTACACAACCCCAACCAGTAACAATTCAGGGTTTCTGTCAAGACTGCGAAAAAGAGCATCTCCTACGAGATTGCCCAAAGAACCCTAATAACATGCCTAAAATCACTCCTATCAATGTTGTTGGGTTAGTTGTAGACTCCATAGGGAGTGTGACTTCCACTGCACCTGTGCAAGTGATCACAAGAGCCCAAGCACTACAGCAAAACCAAGGTGTTGGTCAGGAAAAGAACCCCGAGGTGAGTGAAACAGAGAGCATAACCAAAAAGAGGACTAGAGCCTGGAAGGATAGTCGTGAAAGAATGAAAAGGCAATGGGCAAAAAAGATGAGCGAACTTGAAGAAAGCTTGAGAGAAACCAAATCAAAGATAAGTGAACTCGCATCTCAAAACCACTCTCACACCACCCCTCCACCACCTCTCCCTTTACCTGCCTGAATCGACTCTTAAGCCCACGGAAAAAAATGATTTTACAAAACTTTATTCGGTTTAAATCCCTCGGAATCGGTCTACTTGGATTACCTAGAGCCCACAATTATCTCGAAATGGATTTTTCTTATGGCTATGCACTAGCTCATAAGTTCCCGGCAAACGCACCAAATGAATCGGCTCTTAAGCCCACGAAAAAAAATGATTTTACAAAACTTTATTCGGTTTAAATCCCTCGGAATCGGTCTACTTGGATTACCTAGAGCCCACAATTATCTCGAAATGGATTTTTCTTATGGCTATGCACTAGCTCATAAGTTCCCGGCAAACGCACCAAAATGTTTAGTTCTAAACCCAAGTGAAAATACCTTCCGCGCTTAGGGGTGCACATAGAGTGCCTGAAGCAAACTCAAGTGCGATGGAAACTCGACCAACTTATTAGTTGTACATTTACAAATCAATTTATCATATTTGATTCAATGTTATTTTTTTTTCTGAACGTAGTGCTTATCAAACAGACGACTTAAGGTTATCAGACATGATCATCAAGATTCTGAACGCATGATTATATTTAATCAATATAGCTTCCGCCTAATTGCATTATAACAAACAATTTGCAAATACTACATATGTAGAACTTCTTTCTACGCGTTCAAATGTCAAAGTTTTTGGTACAAAATCTATCAGTGACCTTATACTTAGTCAGAAATTTGCGAAGCGATGATCAAAGCATAAATCAAGGCTTACACGTTACTATTTTTTTCCTACAACATTCGCCATAGCGTCTCCTTTTCGTATCTTCTTCTCCTTCGATCATTTATAGTGCTTTCTTGTAATCGTTCTTTTTTCCAGATCGAATGCTTCCCATAATCAGCGCCTGCCTGATCATCAGCGCTTGCTTCTTCAGCTCCCTGCTCCTTTCTCTGAACCTCCCAGATCTCCTTTAGCACCGCTATGCCCACAACAAGTTATCCTGTCCGATCAAGATGTTCTTCTCCCCTGGTATCCTCCCGTTTTTGCACGCACCTGCATCCTCCTTTTCTAACTCCGCAACGAAGACCGTGCCTTCTCTCTCTGCCAAAAGAAAATCATAAACAATAGGCCTCTTTCTGTCGTATGCCCTTCTCTCCTTTATGCGATCTCCCTCTTCTCCAGATAATCCGCCCTCTGAGCTGTCTTTTTTCCATCCTCTGCATACGTGCTCCCTCTCCTCTGATCATGCCTCAATGACCATGCCTTCGATGAGTTGAATCAGCTATCTTTTTCAGCGTTCATATTCGTCAGCCTTCCTTTGCCACTATGCTCCTGCATGCGCCGCCTTGAAGCTAACTGTCTAGAACAGCGTCCGCTCATTTCTCCTGAGATTTCCCACAATAGCACAAGCTGTAGGATATTCTTCTCCTTCCCCTATCTTTCGTACGTTATCTCAGACGACGGAGGAAACAACGTTGAAGCTTCAGTCAACTTCTTCACCTTCGAACGTGATGCCGCCCAGACGATGGAGGAAACAAGGTATACACATAGACAACAGCTGTGTGCCACGGGAGAGTCTTTTCCCTCTCTGATCCTCCCCGCGTTATCTGTACAAAACAACCACACACAAAAACCAAACAATCCTCCTCCTTTTAGCGAACCCCCCCACGTGGATTCAGATAAGATATCCCCCCCCACCATGTAAACTTTAAAGGCGTATATATCAAAACAAGCCATGATGTCATGAAACAAACAAAAGATTTGTAAGATTGAAAAATAATCGGATCCATTTGGCATCCAAAACTGCAGTTGTCTTCATTGGTACCGCTCGTGTGCATAGCTTCCATTCAAAACACCAACAACTGTGGCCAGACCGATTCCCTTAAAAAGAATATGTAAACCGGATTGCACTCCTCTTGCATATCTATTACCGCTTCTACCTGATGGTTCAGAGTCTCTAAGAAGGGGAGGTGAATCAAGTTTGTTCAGCGAATCAACCTTATGCTCATCTTGGGGAACAACAGCATCTTCTTTACTTTCTAATCCAACCATAAAGCCCACTTCAAGCATGCTCATCACCATAATGAAACAGACAACAAAGAAAGTGCATGATTTTGAGTCGACTCCTTGAATATATAAGCTCCCCAAATGTAGGCAACAACAATGCTAAGACTGCTCCACACTGATTGAGCTAGCCCAATACCAACCAATCGAACTGCGAGGACTGCAGCAAAGCCAGTTATCACCCATATCAATGCTCCTACCATCCCCCTTCTTTCTCAACATCATACTTGAAGCTCACTATCACGTTTGAAATCCTTGATGTCATTCCCTTATTTGCCAAGGGATATCTTGCATGAAAACCTTTACCATTACGTAAGGACGTGCAAATAAGCCTTCTGGACTTCTCCTCTTGTGTTATCAAGACCTTCTCAGAACCCTTGATGATCAAATATCCTCCAACATCAAAAGCACAATGGCCTTTTTCAGGTGAAACCTTTTCTCCACATCCCTGCAATCAATATCTCCGCATGCTTCTCATCAATTATCAAATTCATTCTGCAATACCTGAAATCAAACAAATTTCCTGCCAAATAAAACCACATTAGAGCATAAAAATCAACCATTTTGGGAGCTAACATACTCCCCTCTTCTTAATTGCGAAGTCGTCCTCGACGAGCGATATGCTACCTGCACTCCAGTTCCAACATGTGATCATCACTCAATCAAATACAAATCCTTACCTTGCATGACCATACTCTTCTTCATCAATGTAGCACCTGAAATCATACTCATACAATCATTTGTCAGTACCAAAATCCAATCATTCCACTTACCATCTTTGTCCATCTTCTCGCATCTTCATCGACATGTCCACCTGTCTACAACTTCATTAAAACATTAGCACCTTTCTTCATCAAATCACAATATGTACAACCAAAATGAAAAGACAATTATATCCTTGGTCCACATCACACATATATATTCAGCATACACATCATGATCCGCATCACACATGCATTCTCGTTACGAACAACACACATGCAAGCAAAAAGAAGACATGTCCACATTCGCTCTCGTCACTCTTCTCGACTACTCATTCAACACGTCACACATCTTTATTCCACATATCAACACACTTTCTACACACAGCTTATATATGTAAGCAAGTACCATCCTTGAATTTCATTTTTCCTACCTTCGAGGCTATACCGCCACCTCCCCCCAATTCTTCTTCCGTTTCCAATCGAGTCCTCCGGTTAATTTTTCATGCCTCTTCAACCTAGGGTTTCCTATTCCCACTTGCCTTCCTGTCCATCTCTCTGTTTTTCTTGCTCGTCGACTAGATCATATGCTAGGTCACCACCACACCACTCTAACTTGATGGATACACGACAAGGACCACTCAAGTCTAACGTCGGGTCACCTCGACAAGACCGCTCATCATCAACGTGCTTCTGAACTTCACAAGTCATTGCACCACCTAAGAGCCAAACTGAACACTTCCGGAAGGTTTGCAGACAAACAATGCAACTAGCACGATTGGATTCCTCAAGTCCAAGCTTTCCATAGACACATCGCAACCAAAACCCTAGCCGAGCTTAAGCTTCAATTTGACATGTTTCATCGGGAGCCCACACATAACCCAAATCCCCACAACACAAACACATATATTCCCATCCGAGCATCATGCTCTCTCACCTCTCTTATGTCCCCCCTCGAGCGAGGAATTCTTCTCATTCATTTTTTTCCACATTTTTTTTTTCATAATTTTTTTCACATATTTACTCACACTTGCCGGCCTACGCCAAAGCTGGATGCGACTCGTGGACTCGACCACCCGATCGAGTTTGTTCCACCCATCTACCAACCCAACGCAGCGCACGACACACAGACAGCTAGCCCTATGCGAAACCGACGTCGGTTCGTGGCTTTGACCACCCGGCCAAAGTGGGTCCACCCACCTATCGGCCCACATAGGCGCGTAGCCACATGCACATATACATAAACATATATTTTTCTCATCTTTTTTCATTCCCGCATCTCGAGAATTAGGAGACAAAAGAAAGGATCTTTTTCCCAACCCAACGAATCACGACACACACACATAATCTCCCCTCATGGACATCCCGATGAGACATATCTCCTCTTTGCTACCACTCAAGCCAAAATCAGGCCACTAATGCCATGGTCAACTCGTCCTCGCAAAACCCGCACATACTAACCACTTTGTCGACCTGAAACCTCAAAAAGTGTCACTTTAGTTCTTAAGCGTACAACAGACTTGGTCCATCCGTCCTCACATCTTTGACTCGCAATCTGCAAAGCAAACCCTAGTCAGACTCAAGCCATCCTCACCAACATCCATCGCCTCGTCTATTCTTTTCATCTCCAACCTCTGCCTCGCAGAGCTTCCACATGATTCGACACATGACCTGAAAAATTACCATTGTTCATTGTGCTCCTCAAGGATTCAAGCCTCGCCGCTAAGTCCCTTAATCCTTGTTTGTTGTGCTCAATATCACTCTGATATTGGAACAAGTCACAGTCGATGCCTCGGAACCGATTCCATATTTGCTCCATCTCCTTATCGTCTCTCACCCTTTTTGCAGATTCGAGGGGAACATCCTCCCTCTTCTCAACTCGAACAGTCAACTTCTCGACTTCCTCTCTAATCGATCTTTCCTCCCAAATCCTACTCATATTTTCTTCATTTAGATCATCTACCTTCTTCAACAATTCATTCTTCATTTTTTCTAACTCCGTTCCGAATGCATCCAACCTATCCAACACCGCTTTCAGCTCTTCCTCCATTTTTCCTGCTTTCGGGTCCTCTACCTGTACTCGCATCTCATCGTCTTTCCGATTCATCCACTTACCGAGCTTGCTACTCAGTTTTGCATTCTCTTTCTCTACACGTCTCACTTTCTCATCACTCTCTGCTTGGGCACTCTTCATTCTTTCTAATTCCAGGTGGAACTCCTCACATGCCTTACCCGCTTGGTCACTGTATCGACGGATTATGCTCTGTACCTTCTCAATTTCATGCTCCATTCGTTCGACTCTCCTCATTAGGTCATCCTCGTCTCTTGAGAGCTCTTCTTCGATCGCCACTCCAAAGCAGTCGACTACCATCAAACCGGATCTCAAGTCCCAGACCACGTTTTCACTCTCGGGCTTCACAAGATCTTGCCTCCAGCTTTTGTTTACTCTTTTCCTTTCCTTGTTTTCGTTTTTCAACACGCGTACTTGCTTTTCCCAAGTTCCTAGGACCTCGGCCATTTTCACTTGATTTTCCTCTAATTTCTCGATCTTGATCCTCTCGTTATCTCGCTCTACCCGAAGCAAATTGACTTGACATTCCAAGCTCTTTACGAGTTCTACCAAGTCTCGATCATGAGAGCCAGTGTCCTTGCTTTCACTTGCTCTCGCAGTCTCCGTTGACGAAGTAACTCCACCTTTGTCAACTTCCACATACAAGGAGGATAAACACCTATCAGCTTGATTCGTTGTGACCTTTATGTCAGTCATCTCTTTTGAGCCACACACGTGCTCGCATAGTCTCTTTTTCCCGCAGTATGCACATGTGGGGACAAAATCCAACGGGGAGCATACACGAGGGCAATATTTGGCTATATGCCCAATCTGCTCGCAACACCAGCATCTCACATAATTTGATATCGGGCCAAATCGCCACCCTCGGTTCACATGATGTCTCATGGTCGGACGAGAATCTATCCATCTCCTATTTTGTCCAAAATTCGGTTGCCTCATATTGGCATTCTCAAAACTAGAGGCTTGTCTTTGTTGGGCCATTTCTCTAATGAAGATCAAAGCAAATTTGGGATCGACTTGGCTGTGCCACACGATTGGGGCACCAAGCGAACTCGTAGCACTCTCGATGAGATGTGCTAAGCCAATTCCCGGCAGACGCACCAAATGAATCGGCTCTTAAGCCCACGGAAAAAAATGATTTTACAAAACTTTATTCGGTTTAAATCCCTCGGAATCGGTCTACTTGGATTACCTAGAGCCCACAATTATCTCGAAATGGATTTTTCTTATGGCTATGCACTAGCTCATAAGTTCCCGGCAAACGCACCAAATGAATCGGCTCTTAAGCCCACGGAAAAAAATGATTTTACAAAACTTTATTCGGTTTAAATCCCTCGGAATCGGTCTACTTGGATTACCTAGAGCCCACAATTATCTCGAAATGGATTTTTCTTATGGCTATGCACTAGCTCATAAGTTCCCGGCAAACGCACCAAAATGTTTAGTTCTAAACCCAAGTGAAAATACCTTCCGCGCTTAGGGGTGCACATAGAGTGCCTGAAGCAAACTCAAGTGCGATGGAAACTCGACCAACTTATTAGTTGTACATTTACAAATCAATTTATCATATTTGATTCAATGTTATTTTTTTTTCTGAACGTAGTGCTTATCAAACAGACGACTTAAGGTTATCAGACATGATCATCAAGATTCTGAACGCATGATTATATTTAATCAATATAGCTTCCGCCTAATTGCATTATAACAAACAATTTGCAAATACTACATATGTAGAACTTCTTTCTACGCGTTCAAATGTCAAAGTTTTTGGTACAAAATCTATCAGTGACCTTATACTTAGTCAGAAATTTGCGAAGCGATGATCAAAGCATAAATCAAGGCTTACACGTTACTATTTTTTTCCTGCAACATTCGCCATAGCGTCTCCTTTTCGTATCTTCTTCTCCTTCGATCATTTATAGTGCTTTCTTGTAATCGTTCTTTTTTCCAGATCGAATGCTTCCCATAATCAGCGCCTGCCTGATCATCAGCGCTTGCTTCTTCAGCTCCCTGCTCCTTTCTCTGAACCTCCCAGATCTCCTTTAGCACCGCTATGCCCACAACAAGTTATCCTGTCCGATCAAGATGTTCTTCTCCCCTGGTATCCTCCCGTTTTTGCACGCACCTGCATCCTCCTTTTCTAACTCAGCAACGAAGACCGTGCCTTCTCTCTCTGCCAAAAGAAAATCATAAACAATAGGCCTCTTTCTGTCGTATGCCCTTCTCTCCTTTATGCGATCTCCCTCTTCTCCAGATAATCCGCCCTCTGAGCTGTCTTTTTTCCATCCTCTGCATACGTGCTCCCTCTCCTCTGATCATGCCTCAATGACCATGCCTTCGATGAGTTGAATCAGCTATCTTTTTCAGCGTTCATATTCGTCAGCCTTCCTTTGCCACTATGCTCCTGCATGCGCCGCCTTGAAGCTAACTGTCTAGAACAGCGTCCGCTCATTTCTCCTGAGATTTCCCACAATAGCACAAGCTGTAGGATATTCTTCTCCTTCCCCTATCTTTCGTACGTTATCTCAGACGACGGAGGAAACAACGTTGAAGCTTCAGTCAACTTCTTCACCTTCGAACGTGATGCCGCCCAGACGATGGAGGAAACAAGGTATACACACAGACAACAGCTGTGTGCCACGGGAGAGTCTTTTCCCTCTCTGATCCTCCCCGCGTTATCTGTACAAAACAACCACACACAAAAACCAAACAATCCTCCTCCTTTTAGCGAACCCCCCCACGTGGATTCAGATAAGATATCCCCCCCCACCATGTAAACTTTAAAGGCGTATATATCAAAACAAGCCATGATGTCATGAAACAAACAAAAGATTTGTAAGATTGAAAAATAATCGGATCCATTTGGCATCCAAAACTGCAGTTGTCTTCATTGGTACCGCTCGTGTGCATAGCTTCCATTCAAAACACCAACAACTGTGGCCAGACCGATTCCCTTAAAAAGAATATGTAAACCGGATTGCACTCCTCTTGCATATCTATTACCGCTTCTACCTGATGGTTCAGAGTCTCTAAGAAGGGGAGGTGAATCAAGTTTGTTCAGCGAATCAACCTTATGCTCATCTTGGGGAACAACAGCATCTTCTTTACTTTCTAATCCAACCATAAAGCCCACTTCAAGCATGCTCATCACCATAATGAAACAGACAACAAAGAAAGTGCATGATTTTGAGTCGACTCCTTGAATATATAAGCTCCCCAAATGTAGGCAACAACAATGCTAAGACTGCTCCACACTGATTGAGCTAGCCCAATACCAACCAATCGAACTGCGAGGACTGCAGCAAAGCCAGTTATCACCCATATCAATGCTCCTACCATCCCCCTTCTTTCTCAACATCATACTTGAAGCTCACTATCACGTTTGAAATCCTTGATGTCATTCCCTTATTTGCCAAGGGATATCTTGCATGAAAACCTTTACCATTACGTAAGGACGTGCAAATAAGCCTTCTGGACTTCTCCTCTTGTGTTATCAAGACCTTCTCAGAACCCTTGATGATCAAATATCCTCCAACATCAAAAGCACAATGGCCTTTTTCAGGTGAAACCTTTTCTCCACATCCCTGCAATCAATATCTCCGCATGCTTCTCATCAATTATCAAATTCATTCTGCAATACCTGAAATCAAACAAATTTCCTGCCAAATAAAACCACATTAGAGCATAAAAATCAACCATTTTGGGAGCTAACATACTCCCCTCTTCTTAATTGCGAAGTCGTCCTCGACGAGCGATATGCTACCTGCACTCCAGTTCCAACATGTGATCATCACTCAATCAAATACAAATCCTTACCTTGCATGACCATACTCTTCTTCATCAATGTAGCACCTGAAATCATACTCATACAATCATTTGTCAGTACCAAAATCCAATCATTCCACTTACCATCTTTGTCCATCTTCTCGCATCTTCATCGACATGTCCACCTGTCTACAACTTCATTAAAACATTAGCACCTTTCTTCATCAAATCACAATATGTACAACCAAAATGAAAAGACAATTATATCCTTGGTCCACATCACACATATATATTCAGCATACACATCATGATCCGCATCACACATGCATTCTCGTTACGAACAACACACATGCAAGCAAAAAGAAGACATGTCCACATTCGCTCTCGTCACTCTTCTCGACTACTCATTCAACACGTCACACATCTTTATTCCACATATCAACACACTTTCTACACACAGCTTATATATGTAAGCAAGTACCATCCTTGAATTTCATTTTTCCTACCTTCGAGGCTATACCGCCACCTCCCCCCAATTCTTCTTCCGTTTCCAATCGAGTCCTCCGGTTAATTTTTCATGCCTCTTCAACCTAGGGTTTCCTATTCCCACTTGCCTTCCTGTCCATCTCTCTGTTTTTCTTGCTCGTCGACTAGATCATATGCTAGGTCACCACCACACCACTCTAACTTGATGGATACACGACAAGGACCACTCAAGTCTAACGTCGGGTCACCTCGACAAGACCGCTCATCATCAACGTGCTTCTGAACTTCACAAGTCATTGCACCACCTAAGAGCCAAACTAAACACTTCCGGAAGGTTTGCAGACAAACAATGCAACTAGCACGATTGGATTCCTCAAGTCCAAGCTTTCCATAGACACATCGCAACCAAAACCCTAGCCGAGCTTAAGCTTCAATTTGACATGTTTCATCGGGAGCCCACACATAACCCAAATCCCCACAACACAAACACATATATTCCCATCCGAGCATCATGCTCTCTCACCTCTCTTATGTCCCCCCTCGAGCGAGGAATTCTTCTCATTCATTTTTTTCCACATTTTTTTTTTCATAATTTTTTTCACATATTTACTCACACTTGCCGGCCTACGCCAAAGCTGGATGCAACTCGTGGACTCGACCACCCGATCGAGTTTGTTCCACCCATCTACCAACCCAACACAGCGCACGACACACAGACAGCTAGCCCTATGCGAAACCGACGTCGGTTCGTGGCTTTGACCACCCGGCCAAAGTGGGTCCACCCACCTATCGGCCCACATAGGCGCGTAGCCACATGCACATATACATAAACATATATTTTTCTCATCTTTTTTCATTCCCGCATCTCGAGAATTAGGAGACAAAAGAAAGGATCTTTTTCCCAACCCAACGAATCACGACACACACACATAATCTCCCCTCATGGACATCCCGATGAGACATATCTCCTCTTTGCTACCACTCAAGCCAAAATCAGGCCACTAATGCCATGGTCAACTCGTCCTCGCAAAACCCGCACATACTAACCACTTTGTCGACCTGAAACCTCAAAAAGTGTCACTTTAGTTCTTAAGCGTACAACAGACTTGGTCCATCCGTCCTCACATCTTTGACTCGCAATCCGCAAAGCAAACCCTAGTCAGACTCAAGCCATCCTCACCAACATCCATCGCCTCGTCTATTCTTTTCATCTCCAACCTCTGCCTCGCAGAGCTTCCACATGATTCGACAAATGACCTGAAAAATTACCATTGTTCATTGTGCTCCTCAATGATTCAAGCCTCGCCGCTAAGTCCCTTAATCCTTGTTTGTTGTGCTCAATATCACTCTGATATTGGAACAAGTCACAGTCGATGCCTCGGAACCGATTCCATATTTGCTCCATCTCCTTATCGTCTCTCACCCTTTTTGCAGATTCGAGGGGAACATCCTCCCTCTTCTCAACTCGAACAGTCAACTTCTCGACTTCCTCTCTAATCGATCTTTCCTCCCAAATCCTACTCATATTTTCTTCATTTAGATCATCTACCTTCTTCAACAATTCATTCTTCATTTTTTCTAACTCCGTTCCGAATGCATCCAACCTATCCAACACCGCTTTCAGCTCTTCCTCCATTTTTCCTGCTTTCGGGTCCTCTACCTGTACTCGCATCTCATCGTCTTTCCGATTCATCCACTTACCGAGCTTGCTACTCAGTTTTGCATTCTCTTTCTCTACGCGTCTCACTTTCTCATCACTCTCTGCTTGGGCACTCTTCATTCTTTCTAATTCCAGGTGGAACTCCTCACATGCCTTACCCGCTTGGTCACTGTATCGACGGATTATGCTCTGTACCTTCTCAATTTCATGCTCCATTCGTTCGACTCTCCTCATTAGGTCATCCTCGTCTCTTGAGAGCTCTTCTTCGATCGCCACTCCAAAGCAGTCGACTACCATCAAACCGGATCTCAAGTCCCAGACCACGTTTTCACTCTCGGGCTTCACAAGATCTTGCCTCCAGCTTTTGTTTACTCTTTTCCTTTCCTTGTTTTCGTTTTTCAACACGCGTACTTGCTTTTCCCAAGTTCCTAGGACCTCGGCCATTTTCACTTGATTTTCCTCTAGTTTCTCGATCTTGATCCTCTCGTTATCTCGCTCTACCCGAAGCAAATTGACTTGACATTCCAAGCTCTTTACGAGTTCTACCAAGTCTCGATCATGAGAGCCAGTGTCCTTGCTTTCACTTGCTCTCGCAGTCTCCGTTGACGAAGTAACTCCACCTTTGTCAACTTCCACATACAAGGAGGATAAACACCTATCAGCTTGATTCGTTGTGACCTTTATGTCAGTCATCTCTTTTGAGCCACACACGTGCTCGCATAGTCTCTTTTTCCCGCAGTATGCACATGTGGGGACAAAATCCAACGGGGAGCATACACGAGGGCAATATTTGGCTATATGCCCAATCTGCTCGCAACACCAGCATCTCACATAATTTGATATCGGGCCAAATCGCCACCCTCGGTTCACATGATGTCTCATGGTCGGACGAGAATCTATCCATCTCCTATTTTGTCCAAAATTCGGTTTCCTCATATTGGCATTCTCAAAACTAGAGGCTTGTCTTTGTTGGGCCATTTCTCTAATGAAGATCAAAGCAAATTTGGGATCGACTTGGCTGTGCCACACGATTGGGGCACCAAGCGAACTCGTAGCACTCTCGATGAGATGTGCTAAGCCAATTCCCGGCAGACGCACCAAATGAATCGGCTCTTAAGCCCACGGAAAAAAATGATTTTACAAAACTTTATTCGGTTTAAATCCCTCGGAATCGGTCTACTTGGATTACCTAGAGCCCACAATTATCTCGAAATGGATTTTTCTTATGGCTATGCACTAGCTCATAAGTTCCCGGCAAACGCACCAAATGAATCGGCTCTTAAGCCCACAGAAAAAAATGATTTTACAAAACTTTATTCGGTTTAAATCCCTCGGAATCGGTCTACTTGGATTACCTAGAGCCCACAATTATCTCGAAATGGATTTTTCTTATGGCTATGCACTAGCTCATAAGTTCCCGGCAAACGCACCAAAATGTTTAGTTCTAAACCCAAGTGAAAATACCTTCCGCGCTTAGGGGTGCACATAGAGTGCCTGAAGCAAACTCAAGTGCGATGGAAACTCGACCAACTTATTAGTTGTACATTTACAAATCAATTTATCATATTTGATTCAATGTTATTTTTTTTTCTGAACGTAGTGCTTATCAAACAGACGACTTAAGGTTATCAGACATGATCATCAAGATTCTGAACGCATGATTATATTTAATCAATATAGCTTCCGCCTAATTGCATTATAACAAACAATTTGCAAATACTACATATGTAGAACTTCTTTCTACGCGTTCAAATGTCAAAGTTTTTGGTACAAAATCTATCAGTGACCTTATACTTAGTCAGAAATTTGCGAAGCGATGATCAAAGCATAAATCAAGGCTTACACGTTACTATTTTTTTCCTGCAACATTCGCCATAGCGTCTCCTTTTCGTATCTTCTTCTCCTTCGATCATTTATAGTGCTTTCTTGTAATCGTTCTTTTTTCCAGATCGAATGCTTCCCATAATCAGCGCCTGCCTGATCATCAGCGCTTGCTTCTTCAGCTCCCTGCTCCTTTCTCTGAACCTCCCAGATCTCCTTTAGCACCGCTATGCCCACAACAAGTTATCCTGTCCGATCAAGATGTTCTTCTCCCCTGGTATCCTCCCGTTTTTGCACGCACCTGCATCCTCCTTTTCTAACTCAGCAACGAAGACCGTGCCTTCTCTCTCTACCAAAAGAAAATCATAAACAATAGGCCTCTTTCTGTCGTATGCCCTTCTCTCCTTTATGCGATCTCCCTCTTCTCCAGATAATCCGCCCTCTGAGCTGTCTTTTTTCCATCCTCTGCATACGTGCTCCCTCTCCTCTGATCATGCCTCAATGACCATGCCTTCGATGAGTTGAATCAGCTATCTTTTTCAGCGTTCATATTCGTCAGCCTTCCTTTGCCACTATGCTCCTGCATGCGCCGCCTTGAAGCTAACTGTCTAGAACAGCGTCCGCTCATTTCTCCTGAGATTTCCCACAATAGCACAAGCTGTAGGATATTCTTCTCCTTCCCCTATCTTTCGTACGTTATCTCAGACGACGGAGGAAACAACGTTGAAGCTTCAGTCAACTTCTTCACCTTCGAACGTGATGCCGCCCAGACGATGGAGGAAACAAGGTATACACACAGACAACAGCTGTGTGCCACGGGAGAGTCTTTTCCCTCTCTGATCCTCCCCGCGTTATCTGTACAAAACAACCACACACAAAAACCAAACAATCCTCCTCCTTTTAGCGAACCCCCCCACGTGGATTCAGATAAGATATCCCCCCCCACCATGTAAACTTTAAAGGCGTATATATCAAAACAAGCCATGATGTCATGAAACAAACAAAAGATTTGTAAGATTGAAAAATAATCGGATCCATTTGGCATCCAAAACTGCAATTGTCTTCATTGGTACCGCTCGTGTGCATAGCTTCCATTCAAAACACCAACAACTGTGGCCAGACCGATTCCCTTAAAAAGAATATGTAAACCGGATTGCACTCCTCTTGCATATCTATTACCGCTTCTACCTGATGGTTCAGAGTCTCTAAGAAGGGGAGGTGAATCAAGTTTGTTCAGCGAATCAACCTTATGCTCATCTTGGGGAACAACAGCATCTTCTTTACTTTCTAATCCAACCATAAAGCCCACTTCAAGCATGCTCATCACCATAATGAAACAGACAACAAAGAAAGTGCATGATTTTGAGTCGACTCCTTGAATATATAAGCTCCCCAAATGTAGGCAACAACAATGCTAAGACTGCTCCACACTGATTGAGCTAGCCCAATACCAACCAATCGAACTGCGAGGACTGCAGCAGAGCCAGTTATCACCCATATCAATGCTCCTACCATCCCCCTTCTTTCTCAACATCATACTTGAAGCTCACTATCACGTTTGAAATCCTTGATGTCATTCCCTTATTTGCCAAGGGATATCTTGCATGAAAACCTTTACCATTACGTAAGGACGTGCAAATAAGCCTTCTGGACTTCTCCTCTTGTGTTATCAAGACCTTCTCAGAACCCTTGATGATCAAATATCCTCCAACATCAAAAGCACAATGGCCTTTTTCAGGTGAAACCTTTTCTCCACATCCCTGCAATCAATATCTCCGCATGCTTCTCATCAATTATCAAATTCATTCTGCAATACCTGAAATCAAACAAATTTCCTGCCAAATAAAACCACATTAGAGCATAAAAATCAACCATTTTCGGAGCTAACACTGCCAATCCATCTTCTTCCATTCCCCAACCTTTCAATACACCACCCTTAACCCACCCACCACCTAGAGTAGGATCCATCCTAGCTGATCCCAGTCCCGAGGACCTAAACATGATGCTGAGAGCATATCAGGCCAGAATCCAAGAAGGGCCAAACGTAACTGATCATGAAAAGTGTTACCCTAGAGCAGAACTAGAGCTAGAACGAACCAAAATTTGTGCTAAGATGGTGGAATTGGCTCAGACTATGTTTGAAGCCAGTCGTCTCTTTAACATCTCTAGTTCAGCTAAGACGCAGTTACACTTTGATGGACTGCTAGAACGAATAGAGAGGCTAATTGCACAATCAGAAAAGGAACCCACCTCTCAAAATAAAGGCAAGGCAAGTGAGAACGTTAGTCTACCTCCCCAGGAAGCCTACGTGCCTAACTCTACGGAGCTGGACACATCATCTTCTATGAATCTGTTCACACCAGAATTCCTACGAGAGATTCAAGAAGACAAATGGGCTAAAGAAAGTGAAGTCCCTCCTCCCATTGAACTTGTGGATGATGCACACGATCAATTCCCAAAGGACATCCCATCCATTTATGAGGAGCAGGAGAGCACCCACTCTCAAGAGAGATTTGACTTTGAGTCTAATTCTCTACAAGAATTACCACGTTTCACAAGCTAATGGGAAACCAAGTCTACTTGCCTGAGAGCGCCCACAGTCATGATAAGAAATGAAGATTCTATCATACCTAGGAATATAGAGGTAGTAAAGAACACTAAGGTGCAGTGTGATCTCACTTTAGAAGAGCTATTCAAAGTTAAGCCAGAGGTGTGGAAACACGTAGCCAAGCAAGTGCCAGACATAGCAAAATCGCGTTCCCAGGTAGGATCTCATAGAACAGTGCCTAAAATACCATTGGATAAGATAGGAGACATGAGTGAAGGAGAAGAAGGAAATACCTATCTCCCAGTTACCCATCAGGGATACACAACCAAGGCAATTTTGGACTCAGGTGCAGGAGTTGCAATTGCTACAACTTCCCTCTGGAAGCGTTGGGGCAAGCCAGCACTCCGGCCGACAAGAATGAAATTGCAGATGGACGATGGCCATATTGAGAGGCCCTTGGGATTGCTAGAAGGCATAACTCTCACTACATGTGGTGTTGAGTTCGAGCATACGTTTGCTATATGTGATTTTAGCAAAAATCATGCCTATGAAATGATCTTGGGAAGACCATTTATGCGGCAGCTGCAAGGTACAGGACTGGGGAACCAACTCCTTGTATCTACAACACTTAGGTGTGACAACCAAAGTGAATCTCAAAGATTACTCTCATAGAGATGTCCCTCCTATCCAATGGAATCCCATCCATAGAGCCAAAGATGATACGGAATCTGTGCATTCCATAGGATCAGGATTCTCATGGATGCATGAAGACACCCACTTATGGATGTGCAAAGTGGCAGTAGAAGAAGAGAAAAGAGAAAAAGCCAGAGAGGTAGGTGCAAAAGAAACACACAGATCAACTCAAGACCCAGCCTATGCACCTGTAGTCTTTCCTGACGAGGAATTCGAACCCCACGGCTGGGCAAAAATCCTAGCAACAATGGATGTAGCCATCAATGAAGAACAATGGACACCTCACTGTGATGAAGATGGCTATGACATTTCAGTCTTCTCCATAGAGCCAATCATGGGAGAGGCAGTGTTAGAAGAGTGTGAACCTAGCCCTGATGCATTTGAGGATGCAAGTGACTCAGATCTAGAATCAATCATTATGGACCCACCCTTTGCATCAGATGAAGAATACTTCTATGAAGTAGAATTTCAACCCCAGAGGCATGGAGAGCTTACAAATGATGTAAGGCTAGCCACACATGTGACCCCGAAGGAGGAAGGAAAGAAAAGAAAGAAGAGAGAAGTCACACCAGAAGAGGAAGAATCTTTGTTTGAGGTTCCAAAAAATTTTAAGAAGTATGAGATAGATGACAGGAGAGTCATGATCAGAATGCCTAAATGAGAGGCGCAATCAGGGGAGGCCTATGATAACAAAGAAACCACCAAGAAAATTGTGGTAGCTGTGGAAGAAGGAGAGGAGAGATGCACGTACATAGGCCATGACCTGACGGAAGACGAAGAGCATGAATTGATAGCCTTGCTAAGAGAATACAGAGATGTATTCGCTTGGAGCTACAAGGATCTGAAGGGTGTTGACCCAGACATATGCTCACACACAATTCCCATCATCTCAGATGCCAAACCTTCTAAGCAAAAGCCCTACACATACAATGACAACTACGTTGCCAAGATCAAAGAAGAGATAGATCGTCTGGTGGAAGCTGTGTTTATCTATGAAATTGAGCACACTGAATGGGTATCCCCCATTGTAGTGGTGCCCAAGAAGAACGGCAAATTACGTGTATGCATTAACTTGAAGAAGGTTAACGCAGCCACTATCAGCGATAATTATCCGCTTCCTATCACTCAGCATCTATTAGAAAGGGTAGCACGCAAGGAAGTGTACAACTTCCTAGATGGGTTTTTGGGCTACAATCAAGCAGCCATTGCTCCAGAGGATCAACATAAGACGGCTTTTGCCACGGAGTGGGGCATATTTGCCTTTTGAGTAATGCCATTCGGGCTTACTAATGCACTTGCTAACTTTCAAAGATTGATGTGCCACGTGTTTAAAGAGTTCTTGAGGAAGAACTTGGAAGTCTATGTTGATGATCTGTGCGCTCATCCCAACATTAGACAGACCCATATACCTGAACTCAGACAAATCTTTGATAAATGCAGAGAATATCAAGTCTGCCTGAACCCAAAAAAGTGTGTTTTCATGGTCAGGCAAGGCAAAATCCTAGGACACATAGTATCTAAGAACGGCATATCCACTGACGAAGAGAAAGTGAGAGCCATCGCAGAACTACCTAGGCCAAAGAACGTCAAGGAAGTACAGGCTTTCATGGGACATTTGTGGTTACTACCGCCGGTTCATTCACATGTATGATGTCATTGCAAAACCCATGTACGGACTTCTGACTAACTTTGAGTGGACTGATGAATGTGAGAGTTCCTTCCAGGAGCTTAAACGAAGATTATGTTCAGCACCAATCTTGACCACACCAGATTGGAACAAGCCATTCCATGTTCATATGGATGCCTCCAATTATGCTATTGGATGTGTACTTGCACAACCTACGGGTGAAGGCAATATGGATCTCCCTATTGCCTATGCCAGTAGACAATTGAATGCTGCTGAACGGAACTATACAACCACCGAACGAGAAGGATTAGGCATGGTGTACGCGGTTAAAAAAATTTGACACTATTTGCTTGCAAATAAGTTCAAATTTTTTACTAATCACCAAGCTCTATTGTACCTGGTAAACAACCGTGTAATACAGACAGATTAGTAAGATGGTTTCTCTTACTAATGGAATATGACTTTGAGGTAGTAGTGAGGAAAGGCAGGACTCATTTGAGAGCAGACCATCTATCTAGGCTCACATCTAGAGAGGCCCCACAAGGAGTATCAGATGACTTACATGATGCTTACTTGTTTAATTTGGAAGTGGTGCCACAATGGGCTAAGCCATTAGTGCCAGTATTGACATACGGGCCTAACTACCCAGTAATAGCCACACAGGATAGAGAGGTAGTAAAAGCCCAAAAGTACCACATCATGGCTGGAAGTATGTACAAGCACACAGATCAAGGGATCTTGGCTTGTTGTGTAGAAGAGGACGAGTACGCTAAGTGGTTGCAATTAGCACATGTAGGTGCATTAGAGCAACACTACTCAAAACAACGAACCCTACAGACCCTGAGGAGACTAGGAGTGCATTGGCCGACCATGGAAGCTGATGTCCATAAGTTGTGCAAGGAATGCCCAATCTGCTGCACTAAACCACCTGTGGAATAGCCACTCTTTATCAAATGTCCATAGTGCCGGATTGAAGTGAACCCCTAGTATCCTTCCTGAAGATGAAAACATTCCTTCCAGACATGACTATGACGAGGCAAAGAAGTCTAGAACAAGAAGCCCTTGATTACTCACTCATGGGTGATAATCTATACAAGCGTGGAAAAGATGGTTACCTAAGACTTTGTGTTCATGAGAGTGAATATCTAAAGATCTTGGAAACTGCTCACCAAGGTGTAGCAGGAGGACACTTTGGACTAGATCGGGTGATCAAGGCAATACTATTTGCGGGCTTCTGGTGGCCGACCCTTCACATGGATGCACATACCTATGTGAAACGGTGGGATGTGTGTCAGAGAACTCAGTATCCTATACGCAAAGATGAGATGCCACTAAAACCTATGATGGGTGGACGTGCGTTCTCCAAGTGGGGAATAGACTTTGTAGGTCCTATCAATCCCCCAGCTAAGGGTTCACATGCTGAGTATATCATTGTTGCCACTGACTATCTAACTAAGTGGGTAGAGGTAAAAGCCACAACAAAGAACGATGCACAAACAACAGCTAAGTTCCTGTTTGAGAATGTGTTCACCAGGTATGGATTACCTATTGAGCTAGTCAGTGATAGAGGGACTCACTTCTTGAATGAAGTTATTGAAAATGTGCTCCAAGAATTCTTGGTAGTGCATAAGAAGTCCTATCACCCCCAAACTAATGGCCAGGCTGAGAGTACAAATAAGATCTTATGCAATGTACTGACGAAATTTAGTGAACAATAAACGCTCTGATTGGGACAAACAGCTACACCATGCTGTTTGGGCATACCGATTGGCCTATAAAACGGTACTCCAAGCCACACCCTTTCAGATGGTGTTCGGTCAGAATGCGGTGCTACCCTTGGACTTTTTGATACCTACATTGAAGGTAGCACAAGAGCATGACTGGAGAGGCCATGAACTCTCCTCTCGAATCTTTGATCTTGAACGTCTAGGCGAGACACGATTGAGAGCTGCAGCAGGAATCTATGCAGCGAAGAAGAGGCAAAAGGCATATTTTGATACACATGTGAAGGATAAAGGCTTGAAAGCAGGAGACCTTGTCCTAGTCTACACATTGAAGCAGCATGCACGAAAATTAGAGAAAAGAGGCTATGGACCTATGATCATAAATAGGATTTCAACTAGTGGGGCAGTACAACTAGCCTCATTGGAAGGTGATATTCTCCCTAGCTACATAAGCGGATGTAGAGTCAAGTTATACCAAGAACCCTTGACTGAGGAGATGTTAAATCTGCTCAACACTGCCAAGAAACGCAAGGAGGAGGAAAAGTGAATTCGAGAGGAGGCACAAGCAGAGGCCTTAGAGCGTATCCAACAAATGAAATTTAGGAGGCAAGGGAGAGATCAGCCTATGATTGACACTCAAGAGTCTTCGGGCTATCACATGGCCATGTGTGAGGCTTCAGGTGAACGTACCCATAGGATAGTGGATCGACGACCTTTTGTGACCCTAGAAGTTGGACAAGGAGACAGTACAAGGACCGTAAGAGCTTTAATTAATTCAGGTGCCGCCACTAGTGCAGTCCGGCTTTCTTACTGCCAACAGTTGCAATTGGAGGTAAAACCCCTAGAAGCATATTTGATAGGATTAGGAGGTGTTGAAACCCCTTGCATGGGAGAGGTGGAACTTCTCCTCTACATTCAAGAGGTCTTCATGCCAGCAAAAGTGCTAGTGTGCGAAGACGAGGATCTTACTGAACCTCTTGTCTTGGGCCAAGACTGGATCTATGATCACGCAGTCAACCTCAACCTAAGAAGTGGACTTCTTCAGGCATGGGCAGGCCAAAGTTATCTTACAATTGAATTAGAAAATCAAGCACTCAAACCACTAGGAAAGGCACCAACTCCTGGTCTCTCCAGGAATCCACATGAAGATAACAATGCTGTTCTTGTCCAGAGTTCTATGGTGCAGAGGAGTGTCCATCTTACCGAAGGTACAGGAGCCAATAAGGAGTTCCCAACTGATCCAAAGAAGATTCTAAATAGGCAGACCGAACATCATTCGACACGAAGGAGGCCGCTGATCAAGAGGCAGGAGCGCCAACCAAGGCAACACGGAGTACCTCGTGCCGCGAAGCAGATCTGGATACGCAAGGATGGAAAATCCACAGCTCTAGTAGTAGGTTCTCGAGGAGCCAAAAAACAAGCCGCACCATCAAGGATAAAATTGAAGGAGTACCCGAGGCAACCTCCTAGGCACACCACGTCTATTTGGGTCCCTGTTGGAAGATGCATTTTTGGAAGTCTTTTTGAAGAGAAATAATTGTAAGATGATAGAAATTTGTAAAACTATTTATGCAATTGTTGTAAAAATAAGGAAGAGTCTTCCTTATGTAGGATAGAATCTTATGTATTTTTTCTAGAATTTTTGAAAACTCTTAGATAGCATATTTTTAGAATAATAGAGGAAAGGACCAAAATTCAAGTGTGAAAAGGGACACTTGAAAATGTATATAAGCTAATTTCCTCTATTAAGAGGGGGTTGGTTAATCATTTGTTTACATGCTATCCAAGTGAATTAAGAAGGAGTTTTCTGCTGAAAATCGTGTTTTCTCCTCTTTTGTGTGGTTTCTTTGATTTGTGAGTCTAGTTCTTGTGTATCCATGGAGATTTGTGAGCTTATATTGTGTAAATCTGTTGAATGTGTATGAAGAGAGTTGAATACTGATGTGTTGAGTGATAAGTTGATGAAGAATGGTGCTGGAGCTGAAAATCGTCTGTTTGCACAGAATCACGATTGTCTCGTCTGTAAGGTACAGGTGATATTTTTTGATTTTGACTTTATAATTGTGTTCTGCTGATAAAATAGCATGCAATAGACACCAAGATTGTAGAAAATGGTGGAGATTTGCTCAAGATAATCCAAACCCTAGAAATTCCTCTTCATCTTCACTATTCTCAAAAAATCCAGCCATTATTCTCTTATTTCTTGGATTCTATCATCTTGAAGGGGCTGTGGTCTCAAGAATACTTCCAGAATTGACAAAATAAAGATGTCTTGTTGATTCTTTATGCTAAATGATTGGAGAGGACAACTCCAAAGATCAATAACAAACATTTTTTGGCACCGTTGCCGGGAATAATTCAAAAGCTTCATTGAAGTTAGACCTTGCTGGATCTTCTATTGATGATGGTAACAAACACAAGGAAAAGGTAACACTCTTTAATCAAGAAATGTGAACATGAAAAGGTAGATGTCTTTTGTTTGTCTTTTGGGAAAAGAAAGCAATAGATCATCTTTTAGAATTGGAAGTGCTGAAATTTTTGTAAATTGATAGTTGCTCATTACATTGTTGAAGTAAAAGTGCAGGTGTGTGGAAGATTTGAGCCAAGAAAGCTGAAGATGAGGTAACATGTGTCTATTCTTGCATTTTTAGAGTTCTTTTTGACCAAGTACTAGGTAATATTGTTGATCTTGGGAAGATAACATGGTTGCACTAAGGAAAAGTCAGTTAAAGTAGCTAGATGCAAGTAGAAAAGATTCATTTGTTAACCAAATCTGAGCAAAAATCTTGAGTTGATCTGCATTTTGAAAAGAAATATGTGATTGAGTTTATCTTTGCAAAAATTGCTTGCATTCATAGCACATTTTCTTTGGAAAAATTTTCTCATGAACTTTTGTGATAGCTAAGCCATAAGAGATCATAACCAATCAAGGAACATAGGATCAGTAGATCACCAAACAAGAAACCCTAAGTAAAGTGCTCACCTTTATTTTAGGGCAAAAAACTAAAAAAATTCATAAAATTCATAAAAAACAACCAAACAAATTTCTTTTCTTCTTAGGAAGTTGGACTGGAGCTTTGTGGATAAGAGTAATAGGAACCAAGTAAGAAAAAATCAAAAAATTTGTCAAAAATTAGCAGATTTGAAAAACACGATTTTCTGTACAACATCGCGATTTTCTGATTAATGATTGTGACTGTGAGGTAAAATTGCAGGTGATTGTGGAATTGGAGTGGGTAAAGGCTACTGAAGGAGGACAAGAGAGAAGAACACTCAAATTTACAGAAAATCAGAAGTTTAGAAAAAACACGATTTTCTGCACAAAATCGCGATTTTTTGAGTAAGGTTGTGATTTTGATGCAAAAGTACAGGAGTTTGGTGAATTGCAATGGGTAGAGGGTATTGAAAGAGAACAAGGAGAAAGAATACTCAAATTTGCACAAGATAAGATCTACAGAAAAAACACGATTTTCTGTACAAAATCGCGATTTTCTATAAGGGAAAATTTCTAGAATTTCTAGCATATTTGGGTTCCTTGAGAAAGACAATTGCAAAAGATGTCATCAAGATTGGGTAAGTAAAGATTGGACAAGTGGAAGAGTGAAGAATTGTGGAAATCACACAAAATCGCGATTTTCTGGACACTATAAAAACCTGGAATTCATAGAAAAATTCATTTGAGTGAGAGAGAGAGAGAGAGTGAACAAAATCGCGACTTTCTGCAACCAGCTACCTTTGGAGAAACTTTCAACCAAGCAAACAAGGTAAAGAGTCTTAACATCATTTTGAGTGCATATTCTTGCATTTGAGTGGTTTTATAACAACAAAAAATAGAAAATAGCCAAAAATCACGAAATCGCGATTTTCAGAATTTCTGGGTTTTCAGTAGGAAAAAAGTATTTTTTAATAAATCTTCTTCATTGCATGTTAAAAAATCAATAAAGCGATTCTATTAGAAGAAAGAGAAATCTGAAAATCAACACTTGAAAAAAATTCAAAAAATTGTTCAAAATCGCGATTCTAAAGTTAACACAAAATCACGATTTTGAGCACAAAGAACAACATCGCGATTCCCAGAACACAATTTTCATCACAAAATCGTGTTATTTACGATTGTGAGCAATCACGATTGTCTGGGAACAAAATTGTAAAAAACACGATTTTAAGTTCAAAATCGTGAAAAACACGACTTTGAGCACAGAATCGTGAAAAACGCGATTTTGAGCACAGAATCGTGAAAAACGCGATTTTGAGCACAGAATCGTGAAAAACACGATTTCGAGCACAGATTTGTGAAAAACGCGATTTCGAGCACAGAATCGTGAAAAACGCGATTTTGAGCACAGAATCGTGAAAAACGCGATTTTGAGCACAAAATCGTGAAAAACACGATTTTAAGTACAAAATCGTGGAAAACACGATTTTAGTCACAAAATCGTGAAAAACATTATCCTAGTTAGAAAATCGTGAAAAACACGATTTTTGGACACAAAATCGTAAAAAACACGATTTTAAGTACAAAATCGTGGAAAACACGATTTTAGTCACAAAATCGTGAAAAACACTTTCCTAAATAGAAAAACGTGGGAAATACGATTTTCAACAGAAATTGGTGAAAAATCACTAGTTGGAACACAAAATCGTGAAAAACACGATTTTGAGTTCAAAATCGTGAAAATTAGCTGAATGATCCTTAGGTGTGGGAACAAACTAAATTCACTTACTAGTCAAGACCTGGGAAGGAAGGAGATAGAGTCAGTGGTAGGGCAAGGGCAAGAAAGAAATTTAGGGCAAGAAAACATGGAAAATTTAACTGAAACAAATGAGCCCATTGAAACTGGGGATTATAGAAATATCCTCAAATACATGTATACAAATAGGTTTAGCACCTATGTATATCAGGATGGAATGCATAAGTTTCTCATTAGATTGAGAAACTTAGAAGCTCCTCTAAACATAACACCTGTAGCCCAATTCAAAGATGGTAGGTATGAGGATAGGCAAGGGTGTGTGTACATCTTCATCCAAGACCCAGAAAATTCAAATGACTTAGGGCAATGTGCTGACAAAGGACCTTAAGAACATAACATGGGACAACCAAATCTTGTAAGACAAAAGTTACGCAATATAACACAGGAGCAATAGCAGAGAAGATAACAGATGTAGGAGAATCTCAATAATTTTCTACTAGCACCAAGTACAAAGATGATGGCGTTGTCCACCCGTGCGCTCTCAAGGTAGAGCTTAAATGGTGATCTAGACAACTCTAGAACGGGAGATACAAGGTAGAGGTATGCTGGCTCAACTCAGTGTCTCAGGTAGTGCAGAAGTCATGTATATATAGGATCATGGGTGGCCTACCATGGACGGCTATACATGGGCGGTAGAGCGTGGGCGGCCATCGCCCGCGTAATTGCCATACACGGCTTAGACTGGTTGAACTGACCTAACAAATATAAATGATTTCTGACTCCGACAGGGTCCCACAATTGGGGACCCTGGTAACTCCCTTTCCTTATAATACCTTACATGGTCCAATATGACCTTCATCCAACATGCAAGTTGGGATTCCCATCAATTGGGTAATGCACGCTTGGCTTCTCCTCATAAAGGGGGCCTTACAAAATGTGCATACAATCATGAGGGGTAGACATTGATCATATACTAACACCCCCCCTCAATGTTTACCGATGATAAATCAAGTAGGTCTCGGTCATATGCCCATCTGTTGAAGATGCCTGTTGAGTTGCTCTCTTCCAAGTGCTTTAGTGAATATGTCAGCACAATTTGCCTCTGTTGGGCAATATTCTAGCTCCACAATGTCATCTTCAATTCACTCACGAATGTAATGGTACTGTACTTCTATGTGCTTGGTACGAGCATGAAATACTGGGTTCTTTGCAATAGCCATACAACTTTGATTATCACACTTGAGTACAGTTGGCATATTTGATGGAAAGCCTAGATCTGCAAGAATTCTCCTTAACCAGACTGCCTCACAAGAAGCAAAACAAGCTGCTTTGTACTCTGCTTCAGTGGAGGAGAGTGCGAGAGTTGGTTGCTTCCTACTTACCCAAGAAAATATCCCTGAACCAAGTGAGAAACAATATCCAGAAACTGATTTTCTAGAATCACAATCTCCAGCCCAATCTGAATCACAATATCCTTGGAGTGTATCACCTATGGTATACAAAATACCAAAATCCAAGGTTCCTGTAATGTACCTTAGAATTCGCATTCCAGCATTCTAGTGACTCTCCTTAGGTTTGTTGGAAACCTGCTTAACACTCCAACAGCATAACAAATGTCTGGTCTAGTGTTGCACAGAAAAATAAGACTTCCAACGAGCTCCCTATACTTCTTAGCATCTACATCAGGCATGTTATCATCCATAGATAGCTTATGATTTACCTCCATAGGTGTGCTAGTTGGTTTGCACTCCATCATTCCAAATGCCTTGACAATTTCTTTGGAATATTTTTGTTGTGAGATGAAAATGCCATCCTTCCTTAGCCATACTTCAATTCCCAGACAAAAATGGAGTAGACCTAAGTCTGTCATTTCAAACTCAGTTCCCAAGCTGATCCGAGTTTGATTGATGAGTTCCTGATGATCTCCTGTAATGATCAAATCATCTACATATACAATGACGACAACTAGTTTGCTATCCCTTTTTGTTACATACAAGTTAGCATCAGAAGTACTTCTTTCAAAACCCATGTTTTTGAAAAAATTATATATCCGTTGGTACCAAGCCCATGGAGCTTGTTTAAGTCCATACAAAGCTTTCTTCAACCTGCAAACTTTATCTTCTGAATTGGGCACCTCAAAACCTGGTGGTTGAGATACATATACCTCCTCCTTGAGGTGACCATTCAAAAATGCAGATTTGACATCCATCTGGAAAATAGGCCAGGACTTTTGTGCAGCTACTGCAAGTACCGTCCGAATAGTTGTCATGTGTGCTATTGGTGCAAAAGTTTCTTGAACATCAAATCCTTCAATCTGTGAAAAACCCTGTACAACTAATCGTGCCTTATAATTTTCTAATGTTCCATCAGCTTTATACTTAGCTTTCCAAATCCATTTAGTACCTATTACCTTCTTCTTTGGCGGCAAATCGACTAGATCCCATGTATCATTTTTGAGTATACTATCATACTTAGACTGCATTGTTGCTCTCGAACCTGGATCATCAATGGCTTCTTCAATGGTGGTAGGTTCCTTTATCGAACCCATGATATCTGCCATTAGAGCCATGTTAACAATGTGTTCTGAGGCTCTTCTTTGCTCCTCTATTCTCTTTGATCTTCTTAATCCATCCGATGATGATTCTGGTACATCTACATGTGGATTCTGATCATCAAAGAGCTGTTGTGCCCACTTTGGTAGTGGCTTACGCTGTGCAGCTACAACTGGTTGGCTTTTTATTGAGGAAATTTCTCCATCAGATGTTTCCTCCTCCTCAACTTTAACCTGTCTTTTGATAGGCACAAGGTGAGATATTTCTCCATTTGATGAGATAGTAGATTTACCTTTATCTTCTACTAAGTATGGTCGTTCATCAAACACCACATCTCGGCTGACAAAAATCTTCCTTGCCTCAGGATCCCACAACCTGTATGCTTTAGACTCTTCACTATATCCTAGGAAGACACACTTTTTGCTTTTTGAATCCAACTTTGATCTTGTTGAATCAGGAATATGTGCATAATAGAAACAACCAAAAATTCTGAAATGCAAAACTGAAGGCTTTTTACCAAAATATGCTTCTTGAGGAGTCATCCCCTTGAGTGCTTTTGTGTAGCTTCGATTGAGGATGTAGACTGCTGTATTGACTGCTTCTGCCCAGAATGAATCAGGCATGTCTTGAGCCTTCAACATACAACGAGCCATTTCAACTACTGTCCTGTTCCTACGCTCAACAACGCCATTTTGCTGAGGTGTATGATCTGTGGTAAGTTGCCTTTTCACACCATGCTCCTTACAATAATTGTTGAATTCTGTTGACAAGAATTCACCTCCTCTATCTATTCTAAATTTCTTCAGTTTCCTTCCTGATTCACTACATACTTATGCCACGTTTTAAATTTTTCAAAAGCATCAGCCTTCTCTCGAATGAAATATACCCACATCTTTCTACTATAATCGTCGACTAACAGCAAAAAGTAGAAAGATCCTCCTAAAGCAGGTGTAGACATTTTATCACAGAGATCAGCATGTACCAACTCTAGAGGAGCTTGAGATCGATTGCTGGTTTCTCTTGGAAATGCCTTTCTTTGTTGCTTGCCCATCTTACAAGCTTCACAAGGTTCCTGCAACTCTAAAAATGCAGGCAAATGAGCAACCATCCCTGTTCTTTGCATCTCCTTCAAAACTGCAAATCCGAGATGCCCAAATCGTTGGTGCCATAACCTGCTTACATCTTTATCTTCTGTAGCAGTTAAAGCACTTAACTCATACAAGTTATCCCGTCGTATCCCTTTACCTACAACATTACCTGATGAATCCATGATTTTTGCACCACTCTTATTGAAGTGAACTTCAAGTCCACGATCTGTTATTGCAGAAACTAACAACAAATTTCTTTTGAGTGTAGGTACATAGAGAACATCAGATAACTTTTTCTCAACACCTGGAGAAGTGATAAAAGAGATGGTTCCAGTTCCTTCGGCTGGACACTTGGAGTCATTTCCCACCACTACATTGATGGATTCCCACAGAGGCACTAGGGAACTATACCAATTCTTTTTACTGGTCATATGGCGAGAAGCTCCACTATCTAAAATCCATGGTTCATCAGCACGAGCTTGAGCAGATGAACATACCTCTTCAATAGCTACCCAAAGTTCCAGCTCTGTGTTGTTTGCAGACTCTTTGTTCTTCCATGATGATTTTATAGTCCCATTCCGTTCATCAGCTTGCTTCTTCCTGCAATCCTTGATGGCATGGCCTTTCTTTTCACAATAGAAGCAACTTCCTGTGAACTTTTTCTTCTTTGGCTTCTTCTTTGATACATCAGAAGAGCCTTTACCTTTTGCATTTGCTGAAAATGCAGCATAACTTGTGCTTTGCCGATTCCTCAACTGCATCTCTTCTTCTAAAAGCATAGCACAAAACTCTTCAAATGTGAGGGGAGTTGGTCTTACCTGAGTGTTAAGGGCTGTTACTAATCCATCATACTTTGCCGGAAGAACACGTACACATCTTCGAGCCAGCTCTTCTGGTGTTATAACAACACCAACTGCAGCCAATTGGTCTTGAAGATGTTTTATCCGTTTGATAAAATCTTCAGCCTTTTCAGAATCAGAATGCTTTTCATTTGCCAACTAATTTTCTAAATTTTGTATCCTAGTGTGGTTCTTGGTCTCATATTGTCGAGCCAATATGCCCCAAGCCTCATGTGCTTTAGTAGTATGTTGAACTAAAGTAAGCACAGAATCACTTACACTAGTGACAATTGCACATAATGCATTAGCATTCCGCCTCTTCCAAGCTCGTAGAAGATCTGGATCTGGCTGAATCATCAATCTTGAATTAGCTGGATCTTCAACTGGTATAGGCTCTGGATCCAGTCCCATCGGTCCCATGACAGTGTCAAGTAATTCATAGGAGTCCAGAATTGCAGAAATTTTGAACTTCCAGAGTGTATAATTGGATCCATCCAGCTTCCCTTCAGTGAATGCAGGTGGACGAATTCGAATAGGTGCAGCATTAACATTAGTTGAAGCACCAAGACCAGTGTTCGACGATGAAGCCATCATGTAATCACTCGAATAATCTACTAGTATTCTACTATGCTAGTAGGCTAAAATAGTGATACTTCTCAAGCTATTCAAACCTTACGGCTCTGATACCATGTAAGACAAAAGTTACGCAATATAATACAGGAGCAATAGCAGAGAAGATAACAGATGTAGGAGAATCTCAATAATTTTCTACTAGCACCAAGTACAAAGATGATGGCGTTGTCCACCCGTGCGCTCTCAAGGTAGAGCTTAAATGGTGATCTAGACAACTCTAGAACGGGAGATACAAGGTAGAGGTATGCTGGCTCAACTCAGTGTCTCAGGTAGTGCAGAAGTCATGTATATATAGGATCATAGGTGGCCTACCATGGACGGCTATACATGGGCGGTAGAGCGTGGGCGGCCATCGCCCGCGTAATTGCCATACACGGCTTAGACTGCCTGAACCGACCTAACAAATATAAATGATTTCTGACTCCGACAGGAAATATTCCATGGAATATTCCCTTTATCGTGGCGTCGGGGGCGCTGCCTCCAAACCCCCACCAGGGGGCCCGCTGGCCCCTTGGGACCCCCCAGCCAGGGGGCCCGCTGGCCCCCTTGGACCCCCCAGTCGGGGCTGCTCACCGCTGCCCCGGACCCCACAATTGGGGACCCTGGTAACTCCCTTTCCTTATAATACCTTACATGGTCCAATATGACCTTCATCCAACATGCAAGTTGGGATTCCCATCAATTGGGTAATGCACGCTTGGCTTCTCCTCATAAAGGGGGCCTTACAAAATGTGCATACAATCATGAGGGGTAGACATTGATCATATACTAACAGATCTACCTAGACCACATGAAAACTACACTAATACTGAGCAACAACATGGGAGGAGGACACATGCTTCCCCCAATCCCTTTGACAAGGAACCAGAAGGATATAATGAATTTCCACTCAGAAGAAGACACCATTGGCAACCTCAAGGTAGAATGCTTAGACCATATCAAGTAGCCAAATGTATGAAAAATCAATATGAAGGGTATTCAGATCCCCATGCTCATGCTGCAGAGTTTAGGCAATTAATTAGAGCTGAGGAGGTGGAAGATTACAAAGTTCAATTTGAGGCATTTGGTCTAACCCTAACTGGACCAGCATTATCATGGTTCATCCCTTTGAGGAAAGAAATGTACCTAGATATTGAATCCTTCCTAGAAGCCTTTATTGGAGAATTCTCAAAGACCGGGATAAAACATAGCACAGCCACTCTGATACACAGTTTTAAGCAACAAAAAGATGAAAATGTCAGAGAGGCAGCCAGGAGATTTAAGCAATATATTGACAGATGCCCTAAAGAGGAAGTACCTTCCATGGCTAGACAAGTATCCCTATTCATAGAAGGGTTGAGAAGTGCTCAATTAAGAACCCTAGTGTACTACAGGAGATGCCCTGATCTAGGAGCTTGTGTAAAAGAGGCAATAGATTTGGAGGATAACAGAGTCCAAGATCTGTTAGCATTTGATCAACCCAGATCAAATGAAGATAAAATTCCTCCAGCAGAAGAATTGGCTCAGGCCATTGCTAAAGCCCTAGAAGTAAGCACTAAAACCAATTTGATAAACTCCAGGATAAACACAAATAAAAAATGCTACAATTGTGGAGAAAGTCATCTGATACAACATTGCCCATATCAAAAGCCTCCACATTTGCAAGATAGAAAGACACTCAAATATTGTACACTAGAGAGGAAATGGACCAACCATACCAGGGAGGAATGCTTCTATAATAAACAACCCATAAAGGAGAGAGACTATGGGAGCCAAAGAGAATCAGTGTATAGTGAGCAACCAAGACCTGTGCTGGGGCAACAACCTCCTATACCAACAAATGTGGTGCCAATCAAATACACACCAATAGAGGAGGGAAACTCAAGAACAAAGTCACCATACAAGGAAGATTATCAATGGAATGAGGGATATCAAGAAGAATGGGAAGGTTATGAATCAAGAGAGCCAGAATTACAAGCCTTAGACTTGGGTAATGGAAGAATTGAGATGGACACTGCCACTTTCATGTATATAACCAATAATTATATGTCCAATCAAAAACCTCAATTCAAAGGAGGACCAAAGATAACTTGTTATAGGTGTGGGGGAGATCATTTCATTAGAGACTGTCCACAACCTCCTACATTAAGAATAGAAGGAGCATATTGCAAGGATTGTGGCAGGGAGCATTTGATCAAGGATTGCCCAAAAAATCCTCAAAAACAACAGAACACACCTAATAACATACCACTAAAAGCAGTCAGTATCATGGAACAGGAAGAATTGAGTGACATTGACTTAGTGGATGTAAATGCTGTAACAAGGTCACAAACAAAACAACAAAGAACAACTAAGGAACAAAATGAAGGATCAATTTCAAAGGTAAAGAAAAATAGACAGAAAGGGAAATGGGAAAGGAAATAGAAAATGGGTAAAAATAGTGAAGAAGAAAATAGGGAACAATCACACAATGCTTCTTCTTCAAAGACACAGACTCAGTTGGAAATAGGAAATTCACAAAGTCTAGACACCATGATAAAAGCATACAAAGGAAGAATTCAAGAGGGACCAAGCCCTGCTGATCATACAATGGCTTATCCTATGCCAGACTTAGAACATGAAAGAATGCAGAAATGTAAACAGATCATTCGGGAAGTACAACTCAAAATGGGGGAAGAAGACAATTCTCGAAAAACAGTTGAGGAATCTGAGACAACAAAAACAAGAGGAAATATTATCAGGGAAGAAAACCCCCAAGTAACACTTCAAGTGAATGTAGACAAAAGATGTACAATTCTGTATCACACCACATGGGAAGATTTAATGAAACAAAATCCTCACTTACAGAACCAAGTGAAAAAATGGGAGACAACACCAGAAAATCTTCACCCACAACTATAGGGAATGGAGGAGTTGTGGTATATTCCCATTGATAAGATAGGAGGATATTGTGAGGGAGAAGAGGGAAACTCAACTTTAAAAATACAATTTGGTAAAAACCAGGCCAAAGCTATTTTGGATAGTGGATCAGGAGTGGCCATCATGACTAAACAAACTTGGGAGAAATGGGGAAAAAAATGAATTATTACCCACAAAAATGAGATTGCAACTTGCAGATGGACATATAGAGAAACCCCTAGGAATATGGGAAAAAGTGATTGTGGACATATGTGGGATAGAAATAGAACATACCTTTGCTATAGTTGAATTCCCACAATCTACTTCATATCAAATTATCTTAGGAAGACCATTCATGAGACAAATGCAAATTGTACAAGATTGGGGTAATGATTGCTTATACCTACAGAGCAAAGGAAGAATAACCAAAGTAAATCTAAGAAATGGGCACTACTCTGACATATCCCCTCGAGAATGGTATAAAATTCATCAGAATCAAGAGTTGAGTGAGGAATCAGAAATAGAGGACCAGGATGAAATTGAATCATCAGTATGGAAGTGCAATATGATAAGAAATTTGACCAATAAGAAAAGGAGATTAAGAAGAGAGGATTGTGTGGAAGGAAGGAAGTTACAAGATGAGAATTATGTACCTCAACAATTCAAGGATGAGGAATTTGAGCCCTATGGGTGGAATCAAATTTTGGCTACCATGGATCTAGCGAGTGAGGAATATGTGGGAGTGGAATTTCAAAATGAAGAAGGATATGATATTTTTCACATTGGAATACAAATGATAAAGGTATCCAGAACAGAAGAGGATATAGAAGTAGAAATGATATTAGAAAAAGGGAAGACACAATTTTTAGATGAAGTAAAGGCTGAAGATGCTATTAAGGATAAAATCTTAGGCAAGTACAAGAAAAACAAACACATGAAAATAGAAGAAAACCAGGAGAATGAGAAGAAGACAAGGGAAGTGAACAAAGATCAACAGTTTGATGTACCAGAAAATTTCAAGGCTTATGAAGTGGAAAATAGATTACTTCTCAAAAGGAAACCAAAGAGGGAAAAGAAGAAAGGAGAGGCTTATGATAATGAGGAAGAAAATAAAAAGATCATGATCACTCAGGAGGAGGGAGAAGAAAGACACATTGTAGTGGCTAATGACGTGACAACTCAAGAAGAAGAGGCACTAAGAAATTTGGCAAGAAATTATAGGGATGTATTTGCTTATAGCTACAAGGATTTGAAAGGTATTGATCCTAAAATCTGTGAGCATAAGATTCCTATTACACCTGAAGCAAAACCTAGTAAACAGAGACATTACACATTTAATGATAAATACTTTGCTAAGATAAAAGAAGAAATTGACAAGCTATTAGCGGCCAATTTCATCTATGAAATTGAGTATACAGAATGGATATCTCCTATAGTTGTGGTACCAAAAAAGAATGGAAAACTTAGGGTATGCATTAACTTGAAAAAGGTAAATGCAGCAACTATAAGAGATAATTATCCACTGCATATAACAGATCATCTTCTAGAAAGAGTTGCTGGGAAGGAGGTTTATAGTTTTTTAGATGGTTTTTCAGGATACAACCAGGTTCCTATAGCATTGGAAGACCAACATAAAACTGCCTTCTCCACAGAATGGGGAATTTATGCCTTTAGGGTTATGCCCTTTGGATTAACTAATGCTCCAACAACTTTTCAGAGATTGATGTGTCATATCTTCAAAGAGTTCCTGAGAAAAGTAATGGAAATCTATGTAGATGATCTTTGTAATTTTTCATTAAAAAGACAAGATCACTTGCAGGATTTAGAAAATATATTCAGGAAATGCAGAACCTACAAAGTATGTTTGAATCCAGAAAAATGTGTATTCTTTGTGAGACAAGGAAGAATGCTGGGTCATATAGTCTCTAAAAATGGAATTTCAACTGATGAGAAGAAAATAAAGGCCATAATAGAGCTTCCAAGACCAACAAGTGTGAAGGAACTTCAAACTTGCATGGGACATTGTGGGTACTATAGGAAATTTGTACACAAATTTGTTGACATAGCAAAACCCTTATATGCCCTAATTACAAAGTTTGAGTGGACCAAGGAGTGTGACCAAGCCTTTGAAACTCTAAAAACGTGTTTGGTAACAACCCCAATTCTCAAAAACACCTCAATGGGACAAATTTTTTCATGTTCATGTGGATGCTTCAAATTATGCTTTGGATGTGTGTTAGCACAACCAATAGAAGGAAGCAAGTTAGATTTTCCGGTGGCCTATGCTAGTAGACAATTGAATCTAGCAGAGAAAAATTACACAACCACTGAAAGAGAGGGATTGGGCATGGTATTTGCTGTAAAAAAATACAGACATTACCTTTTGGCCAACAAGGTTAAGTTCTTTGTAGACCATCAAGATTTGTTATATCTGGTAAATAAACCTTGTCACACTGGAAGAATAGTCAGATGGTTTCTGTTGTTAATGGAATTTGAGTTTGAAGTAGTAGTCAGACAAGGGAAAACACACTTGAGAGCGGATCATTTATCTCGAATCCAGTCTGAAGAACCCAGTCCACCTTTAGATGATAATCTGCCAGACACTTATCTCTTTAAGGTAGAAAGTGTTCCTGAGTGGGCCTTGACTTTAGTACCATTATTAACCATGGGACCTTGTAGAACAGTTGGGAATAATGCACACCTAGTATTACAAAGCAGGAACTTTATGTTACTAGCTGGGCATTTATACCATCTCAACCACACAGGCATACTAGAATATTGCACTCCTGAGGAGGAGCAACAAGAATATCTGAGAAGAGCTCATCATTGGAACCCTTGCACTCATGCTTCTAGGGTAGTCACCCTAAGTAATCTCAATAGGATGGGGGTACATTGGCCTAATAAAATTCAAGATGTATCAAAATATATTGCCAATTGCAAGAAGTGCCAAATATTGCAAGATTCAGAATTCATAACTCTATATTGGTTCCAGAAAAATCCAGATTGGAGTGAAAATATCATTGAAGAATTGAGAAGGAAGAAGAAAGGAAAACAAGTGATAGTTGGTACAGATTCAAAAAATTTACAAGTAATCTCTGAGGAATATCAATTGATAGGAGAACAATTGTATAAGAGAGGAATGGATGGATACCTAAGGATTTGTGTTCCTGAGAATAAATATCTGGAAATGTTGGAAATGGCACACTCTAGAGTGGCAGGAGGACACTTCTCAAGCGACAGAACTGCTAAACTTATTTTATATTCTGGCTTTTGGTGGCCAACGTTATTTCCTGATGCATGAACCTATGTAAAAAAGTGTGATGTCTGTCAAAGAGTAAGTCAACCTAACAGAAGAAATGATATGCCATTGGTTCCATTAATTTCAGCCAGAGCCTTTAGTAAATGGGGATTGGATTTCATTGGACCTATACATCCTCCAGCAAAACAATCCCATGCTGAATACATCATAGTGGCTACAGATTACCTGATAAAGTGGGCTGAGGCCAAAGCCACAAAAAGAAATGATGCTAATACTACTGTCAGATTCCTATATGAAAACATTATCACCAGATTTGGACTTCCAATTGAACTAGTAAGTGATAGGGGGACTCATTTTGTAAACCAGATCATATAGAACATCACTGAATATTTTTTGATCAGTCATAGAAAGTCAGCCCCATATCACCCACAAGCCAATGGGCTAGCAGAAAGTACTAATAAAGTACTTTGTACTGTACTATCAAAATTAGTGAACACAAACAGGAATGATTGGGATCTACAACTTAATCATGTCCTATGGGCTTATAGAGTGGCTTATAAAACTGCAATAGGGAACATACCATTCAATTTGGTATATGGACAAAATGCAGTTTTACCTATGGAATTCCTTATTCCAACATTAAAAGTGGGAAGTCACTATAATTGGACTGGACATGAACTATCAGAAAGAGTAATGGAATTGGAAAAGTTGGGAGCATCTAGACTCCAAGCCATTATGAGTTTATATGTGGACAAGAAAAGACAAAAAGCTTATCATGATGTTCACATAAAAGAGAAAGATCTACAGGTAGGAGATCTAGTGTTGGCTTACACAGTCAGAGAGCATCAGAAAAAGTTCCAGAAAAAAGGACATGGACCATATATTATACATCAGATAAGCAACAGTGGAGCCATTCAACTAGCTAACATAGATGGAGAAATCATGCCAAACTTTATAATTGGATGTAGAGTTAAGAGGTATGATTACCCATTAACTGTTGATGAATGGAGAAGGTTGTAACAAGCTCAAAACAGGAAAAGAGAAGAGGAGGACACGAGAAAGGAAGCTCAACAGGAAGCTATGGAAAGGATAAGAAAAATCAATGAGCTTAGGGAAGTCTGTCAGTATGAAACTCCTCTCAAACCAAAGGAACATGTCCCTATGATGATAATGGACTTTCAAAATGAAAGCATTAGGGTTTTGATAGATTCTGGAGCACAAGTGAATCTGATTAGTTCAGCCCTGGTAAGTAAATTCAACATAAAAAGAAAAGAAAGTAGAACCCTAATCAAAACATTGGAAGGTCAAATAGTACAGAGCATGTCTTCACTAACTATTGAAGTAAAGTTTAATGAAGAATATATGAAAATAGACTGTGAAGAATGGCCAGATAATCTGATGACTGAAAAAGTGATTTTAGGTCAACCATGGCTTCAACAAGGTAAAGTGATCTTGGATTTTGAAAAAATGGAGCTTAAATTGAACATAAATGACAAAAGGTTTTTAATATTTCTATTGAGTAATGAAAAACAGGAAATTCCATCAGATGTGCATGATATACACTTTGAAGGATTCACTTTTGCATTTAAGGATATACAAACATTACCAATACAAATGTTGAAAGATCAAGCTTCATATAATCAAAATCAGCTAAAGATTGGAAGAACAAACAAGGGTGAAGAGATGGGAAGAAGATGGCAATCATGGCATGGTCCAAAGAATCAAAACATCAGAGCAAAAAGCACATGGAATCAAAGTCTACAGCAGGTCTACTCATTAAAACAGGAATCAAGGACAAAATGGATATGGAGACCAAAAGCTCCTACAAAATGCTTATCCAAAGGGAATGGTTGTTTGCCTGGAACCAGACCAATTGGAGTCAGGAAGTATTGGGTTAAAAAATCAGAATTGTTCTAGTGGAAGAAAGATCATCCAGATTTGATCTATATCTAGAAAATCATAAAAAATTATGAAAAAATACATATTAGACCTCATTTTCTTTTCTAAAAAGAGAATTAGGAAAGGAAGAAAAGAAAGAAAAAAAATTATTATGAAAAAAATGAAAATGAAAAAAGAAAAGAAATAGAAAAAAGTATTTGAAAAAAAAAAGAGAGAAAAAAAAATCATTGTTGAAAAAAAGAGAGAAAGAAAAATTGAGAAAAATTGCTTATTTTCTGTTGTTTTTTACAAAAATCATATGTCACAAAGCAAGATATAGGTAGAAGAATAGTAGAGATCTATTTATTTTTTATTTTTTATTTTGTATTTTTTTGTTAGTTAGTTTTTTTAGTTAATTTTTTGTTTTCTATCATTTAATAAATGATTTGTTTTTCCAAAAGAGTGGTTACGAAAAGGGACTGCACTAGATATCTTGCTACACCTGTGATGATCACTTTCTTGAGTCTTTCCTGGAGAAATGGAATTTATTTTGGATTTTATGTTCATTATTATGTCATGATATCTAAAAGTAAATCCCTACATATTACTCTTTGATTTCTTGCAACTTATGTGGGTAGAGTTTTTCTTTGTATATTTTACTTTCCTCAGAAAATGGTGAATACAAAGGAGTTGCCAATTCATGACTTCAAGGCGGAATCAGTTGTGCTATCAAGAGGCCATTGGTTTGTGGACAGTGAAGCTGCGGAGGAACAGGTGGACCTAGAGTCAGATGAAGAATCAGAAATTCCAGAGGCTGAGAAGGTGGTGAAGGAACTTAAGGAGACCCTAAACATCATCGGTCAGCACATATTCACAGTGGGAGTGGGAGGGTATAAATATACAATGTTGTGCCAGGAATTCTACAGGTTTCAAAGAGTTGCTGTCAATATGAAAAGATGGAAGGCAGTAGGATTGCACAAAATATTGGAGGAGCCTATCTTTTTCATTGATTTTGAGAGGGTATCACAAGTAATGAACAATCTGACAGAAATAGGAAGAGGGAATGATGCCTATTTCAGATGCAAAGTCAAAAACAAGGATAATCAAGAAGTAGGTATCACTATCAAGGCAGAACATATCAAAGCAGCACTGCAATTCTACACAATGGGAACCAAACTTGACCCGAGTTTTGTCAAAAAGAATAAGGAAACTTACACAGGATATGCAAAATTCACTGACTTTAAAGGAAGGGAGAATGAAGAATATGCTGTAAGGATGTTTTTACAGTACTTTTGTTTTCCAAAATTACCAAGGTATACCATGCCGCATAAGTCAGTGACATTATTGATGTTCAACAACAAGGATAGAACCAAACCTTTTGGAGTAATGGATGTCTCACCATACATCCATGACAGCTGAAAGAAGCAGCAAAACACTGGGAACAGAAGAAGTTCATGAATGGAGCACAATTCTTAACAAGAATCATTTATCATGTTCTAGGGATGGAAGATCAACTGAAATTGGCTCTAGAGGCACAGTATTTCAGAAGTCTTATGGCTGGAATTAAGAGTCCTCCAAGGAAAATGACTGAAAGGGAAACAGAAGGACAAACCCGCATGAGGGGAACAAGTATGAAAAGGAAGATGATATCTGAAGAAGTGATTCCTGTAAAGAAAAGAAGGTTGGACCCAAGGAAGGTTGAACTAGAAATGGAGGAAGCTACAAAAGAGGAACAGGAGGAGGCACAGAAACAGGTTCAATCCTCAAGTGAACCTCATCCACCCCAAACAAGCAAAGAGCAATTGTACACTTATTTAACCCAGGGAAATAACAAAAGAGCTATGTATGAGGCACAATATCAGAAAATGCTGGAAGACTACTCATGCAAAGCTACAGACTGGATTCAGGAGGAGGTGGAGCACTATGAAGCACTCCATGATCAAATGATGACAGCTGAAACTGAGGAGGTGTTTGTCAGGAAAGAAGTTGAGTTGCTGGCCTATTTCAAGGAATTGCAAGGACCTCCAGAGACCAGAACCACTGTTGTGGTGAAAAAGAAGGTTCCAAGGAAACCAATACAAAAGAAGAAATTGACCAAGAAGGGAAAGGGCAAATCCATAATTGAAACTGTTGTCACCAAAGAGAGGGAGGAAGTAATCATGGAAGAAACACAGAAGCCATCCATGGTGGACGAAGTATCAAGACCCACAGAACCAGAAAAAGGAGGACCTTCGCACTTTTCATCTGATTCTGACAGTGATATTGAGAGTTTTATGTTAAAAAGTCTAAATTTATCAATACCAAATACTCCTAATGTCATTACACAGGCCTCTGAGAAACAAAAAACACCTGAGGAGTTGAAGAAGAAGTCTCAGGAGAAGCCACTTCAGGAGCAGGCTGAAAAACAGCTCAGTAGGGAAGATGAAAGAAGGTTGATGAAGGGAAAAGCAGCTATGATAGAACAGGCAAGTGAAATAAGGGAAGAAGTTAGTTGTGGAATAGTGCATACTGGGATGAAATCCATATGGACAAAACCCTCACAAACCTACTTCAAACTAGAGGAGAGCATAGAAGAAATGGCCAAGAAGGCACAAGTGAGCAGCTCAGTTATAAAACAAAAAGGTACAGATCAAGATCCACTACAGGAAGCAGAGGAAATATTTGAAGAAGGCAATGTTCAAAAGGTTACAGGGAAAGTAGTGGAAAAGGAGATCATTCAGAGTATAAAGGATGTGCTGCATGATTGAAGAACAATGAGGAATTTACATCCAATGAGGATCAAGAAAAAGAGGTAGCAATGGACCTCATGAACATTGATGAGCAGGAAGAAGAATACAAAGAGGAAAGAAGTAATGATCAGATGAAAGATTTTGAAATAACTGAATCAGTTCTAGCCCAAGAAAAGGAGAGACAGGAAGAATAAGCAGGTGAATGTCAGGGAAACTTTGGTAAGGAAACTGAATATAATTTGTTCCAGGAAACTTTAAGCCAGGAAAAGGAGATACAAGTAAAGGAAGGATATCTTTCTGAAGAGACTCAACAGGTATTGGAGAAAGAAAAGGTACAGGAAATAAAGCTTATTTCAGATGTATTAGAGCAAAAGAGATCAGGTGTTCAAGAAGACATGGCAAATTCAGAAACATTGGACACTCATCTAAGCCATGAAGAAAACAAGGCCAAGATTATAGAATATGAAGGAGAAGAGGAAGAGGAGAGTGAATGCAAAGAGGACAAACAGTTAGAAACCAAACAAATAGCAATAGAAGGAGGATTGGAAAGAATACCAAAGAGTATAAGATCAGCATGTCAACTCATTATGAATAACATTGAACAATTCAGACCCTCTAGCCGGAACATGATCATTTCAGGGATGGTGGCAGAGTCAGAATTTGAGAAGGGCAGTATGATAATTAAAGAGCATAAAAGGGAAAAGGAGCAACTAGCAGAGCAACTAAGGATGGTGCAAGAGAAAAATGAGGAGTTTTCCAATAAAATAATTGCTTTGGAAGAGCTAGAAGTTCAGAAGCAAAATAAGATTCAATACTTGGAAGAAAAGAGTGTACAACTGATAGAGCAGAACACTAAATTGGAAAAAGAGTTGAGAAAGATTGAGGGAAGATATAGAACTCTGCAAACTTCCTATCAAATTTTGACTAAAGCAAATGAAGAAATCAATAAGCTGCTATTGGAGGAAGGGCAATTGAAGGAGGAAAGTCAGGCAGCCCAGATGACAGAAGAAGAAAAGGAAGGATTACATAAAGAGATTCAGAGATTACAAGGAGAATTGAAAGAAGCCAAAGAATTAGAAAAGCAGGCTAGTACACATGCTACTACATCTATGAGAGGCTATAATAAGCTACACCTGGATATGGAAAAGGAAAGAAGTGATTGGCAGACAAAGAGAGAAAAGGAACAGAATGAATGGAAAAAAGAAAGAGAACTATGGGCACAACAAAATGGAAGTCTGATGATGATGATAGAAGAATTACAGAAAAAATTGGATAAGCCACAAATCCAGGAAGAAACACAAGTGGAGACCACTTATACAGAAGAATATGGGGTAGAAAATACTGATGGAATACAACATGACAGTGAACCAGCAGACAAAGATTAGAAGGAGAATATTCAGAAGATTTTGTGAAAAAGTTGCTGACAAGTAGAGATTCCAGAATGGAGTTTATCAGGAAGATGCATGATGAGTATGAAGAACAAATTGTCACATTTGCATTAAATAAGGGAATCAATCCAGATCAGCATCACTGGGCCGCAGATGGATTGGGAATACCATTTTGTATGATTATGGAGAGTATAAAGAACTATCAGATGGCGAGAGTTGGGCTACCTCCAAACAAATACCTTGAGTATGAAGAGGACATCAATGTGACTAAAGAACTATTTGAAAGAGCCAATCCAAAGTGGAGAAATAAATGGTTAGATGCCAACAAAGAATGTAGAAAAATTTGGAAAGATGCACCTCTTCATTTAAAAATCAATCCAGCTTACTGTCCAGTGGCACGAAGGAGGGAATGGGCAACTTTTTGGGAGAGAAGAAGAGAAGGTCAGATTCCACCTAAGTGGTTAAATTTCCCGAAAATAGCAGGTCCAAAGGCAGGCACATGGCCTACAAAGAGTTACATGGTGAATACTGCTGAGTCTGTAATAGCTACATACAAAGATGTCAATGACCCTGCTTGCATTCTACTTATAAGAATAATGAGATTAATTTTGGCCTGTATAGAAACTTATACCGACACAGATATCAAAACTCTAAATTATATCGGCTTTAATTCTCCAACAGATGCATTATTATTTGATTTGAGCGAAACACCTGACAGAATCTGCTTAATGGCCTATTACAATAGAGTAATATTTTTGGGCAGTCATTACTTACAGATTTTTGAAGATGCCTTTGATTACGGGTTTTTTGAGAGGGAGTCAGAGATTTTTGGAAATCTATCAGTTGTTACAAAGTCCAGACTTACAGCATATGAAGCTGCCTATACAAAATATTTGAAGAAGGATGTCATAGATAAACCAGAAGCTGCAGTACAATGGAGAAAGGCATTATTTGAAATGGTCAATATTCTAAATGTTACAGAAAGGAAAAGTCATGATTTGCTGTCACAAGTATATCAAAGAAAAAAGAAATGAAGAAAAGTGATCAGTGCAGAAGAGCAGGGAAATCTTTCGTCAGGAGCCGAAAGGCTTAGGAGGGGAAGGATGTTGGAAGATGCATTTTTGGAAGTCTTTTTGAAGAGAAATAATTGTAAGATGATAGAAATTTGTAAAAATATTTATGCAATTGTTGTAAAAATAAGGAAGAGTCTTCCTTATGTAGGATAGAATCTTATGTATTTTTTCTAGAATTTTTGAAAACTCCTAGATAGCATATTTTTAGAATAATAGAGGAAAGGACCAAAATTCAAGTGTGAAAAGGGACACTTGAAAATGTATATAAGCTAATTTCCTCTATTATGAGGGGGTTGGTTAATCATTTGTTTACATGCTATCCAAGTGAATAGAGAAGGAGTTTTCTGCTGAAAATCGTGTTTTCTCCTCTTTTGTGTGGTTTCTTTGATTTGTGAGTCTAGTTCTTGTGTATCCATGGAGATTTGTGAGCTTCTATTGTGTAAATCTGTTGAATGTGTATGAAGAGAGTTGAATACTGATGTGTTGAGTGATAAGTTGATGAAGAATGGTGTTGGAGCTGAAAATCGTCTGTTTGCACAGAATCGCGATTGTCTCGTCTGTAAGGTACAGGTGATATTTTTTGATTTTGACTTTATAATTGTGTTCTGTTGATAAAATAGCATGCAATAGACACCAAGATTGTAGAAAATGGTGGAGATTTGCTCAAGATAATCCAAACCCTAGAAATTCCTCTTCATCTTCACTATTCTCAGAAAATCCAGCCATTATTCTCTTATTTCTTGGATTCTATCATCTTGAAGGGGTTGTGGTCTCAAGAATACTTCCAGGATTGACAAAATAAAGATGTCTTGTTGATTCTTTATGCTAAATGATTGGAGAGGACAACTCCAAAGATCAATAACAAACAGTCCCTAAGCAGTCAATGAAGGCTAGCCCGACTGCTAGACACATATGGGTGCCCAAGGCAAGTTTACGAGCCCAAATAGCTCCAATTCTAGTCACTGGCATAATTCAACACTCACAAGTCCCCTCGAAAAACAACGCAGGAACTCTACCTAAAAACCACCCTAACCCACACTCAGCCAAACCAAGGAATGTCTGGAAATGGGTACCCAAAAGGTCCCAAATCCATCACAACCTAGTTCATAAATCTTTGCCTGTCTTTAGATCTAAGAGCTACGAATCCTCCATCAAGATTTGGAGACTTAAACCGTGTATCAAACCCCCTGACCCAATCGTGTAAATCCATCCACTGTGATGAAGGAGCATTATGAGTCCATTGCATAACCAAAGTATGCATCTAGGATGTCACTAACCTCTAATCACCATTCACATCTATCACACACACTTCACCTCTAACCACTAACCATTGGGATTGTCATGTCAGAATTGTGGAGGGAACACCGTTACATTCTGTTTCCTACGCAACACTAATGTGCTTTCTTCTTCCAGCAGATAAGCATCAGAAGTATCATGGCAGCAGTAGCAGGAACAAGCTCCCAGGCGGGCACTGGTAATCAAAGCAATTGGGATACCATGCCAGTGGAGGCTCCACCGACAGCTAGGCCTGAAGAGTTTTTGAACGTGAGAAGAATTCCCATTCCGGATCCACCAAGTGGCCTAACAGAAAGAGTAAAGGGGCATTCTCACTGGTTCAATGAGATGCCTGGAGACTTGGGAGATGCCGACCACATCTGGGAGTCAAAGTTGGAATTCGGAGGAGTCTGGTGGACATTTCAATTCTTCTCGAGAGAATTTGAAACATTACCGAATGCAGATCCTCTTCAGAATATTTGGCAGAAAGCGGGTTTGCACGATTACTTTAGTGCAGCTTTGCCTAGGCCGGATTTTCTTAGGTGCTACTATCTGATAGCCACACTGAAGCCGACTGGAGATAAGGATCATTCAAGCACATTCCTGGTGCCCTCTCTATCAAACCAGGAAGAAATGAAGAAGTTTGAGTTAAATGTTACTTTAATCAGGGAAGCTCTTCAAATGTATGGCACCCATGTTCCTTATGATCGAGATCCTTTGATACCAGAGTCGATGAAGAACAATAGAATCAAGAAGTTAAAGGAAATGTGTGCCCTCACCCCCAACATCGCCATACCCCTGCGGATGTGCCTTCAGCACTTCGCATTTCCAGCTCAAGACCGCTTCACCCAACCACATAAGAAAATATGGTATGGATTGTACCTAGCAGAGACTGGAAGCTTGCCAATTAAAATGCCTGTATGGATCTTGGACCAGCTATATGAAGTAGGCAAGCGGGGCGTGAGGAAGCATACCTTGAATGGCTGCTATGCGATCACCAGAATTATTTGTAGATGCCTTGCATATGATGTGCCGATCGCAAGGGCCCTCAAATATTCACAACTAGAATTCTTCAAGGGGCGGAAGTTAGGAGTACAACCTACAAAAATAATGCGTGGTTCGCTTTCCCAGGTTCTCATTCCCTGTGAGGCCACCACAGAAGCCTCCCCCAGAGAGGAGGAACAAGTAGCCCCCGTCACTATCCATCTCCAAGGGACACAATCAAGGGGTATGGTACAACCCACTCCATCTGCCCCTCCACTACCCTCAGATGCTGAGTTTGCATCCATGGCCACCTTGGCAGAGGATCCCAATTGTGACTTTGAAAGCTTTTTGCAGACAGCCCATTTATCTGATAGTGAGTATTTTTCTGACAATGCCGGTCCCGGATCATCACCCCAAAGAGAACAGCAACATAGTGAAGCAAGAAGGGTACACTGGGAAGATGCAACACAACACCCTCACACCCAAAGCACACAGACTCAGGAAGAAGCACGGGGAAATGATCCAGAGGAGAGTAAAGAGGAAGCTCCTGCCTACACGGCACAGCTCAGATGACTCTACAAGACAATCAAACAGGTACAGAAAAGACACAGGTTATCAGAAAAGGCAAACACGGCACTAGTGAACCAGATGTTGCATGCGGAGAACGTGGACCCGCATTTTGTTGAGTCATTGAATCTCTTGGCGGAAACATGTGGAATAGGGGAAGCCATGAGGACCATGGTACAGTGCGCTACCCATCAATACGACCAACGGAGGATCGATACGCGACCACGCCGGGGAAAAATGATTCAAATGGAAGTCTCTGCCGCACTGCCTACCACAACTTCAGAAGATGTTCACATGGCCAGTCCACCTCACAGTGAGGAACCTGATGTAATTACACAGATACCATCCCCACCTTCACCTCCCATCCAGCCCTCCGAACCCTTCCCCACTAGTCTTCCTGAACGACAAGTATCCACCCATGGTGAAACTGTTATACACACCACCATTTCTCCATCCTTCCCTTTATCTACATACATCACTTCCACCCACTTTTCTGAACCCCATATAGGCCATCCTGCCACCGATCAAACTATAATAGGTCACCCTTCATATCTCCCAGCCCTCGGACAGCCGCTTGCCACCAGCCAAACCGTAACACACCCATTTCCATCCACCAATACATTTCCTCTCTCCCAACCCCTATCCACTGTATCCCTTTTTACCCACTCGGAATCAACCCAAGTCACCCATCCTTCATTCTGGACAAACCTTGTAAATATACTCCAACGAATTGAGGATTATAATAAAAAGTCCCTTCCCCACCCCACCTCCTCCACATTCACTGCCACCACTAACACACCACCCACCGTTCTCGTATTCACAATTCACACTTCACACACTATCACTTCCGATTCCATGGATATTTCACCACCCACAAGAGCATCCACCATCACGTCTGTTCCACCATCATCACATTTCACTTCACTCATAGGCACATCATCCACTTTTCCCTTTCCCATTTCCCGACCCTTTGCATGTTCCACCTCTACCCATGCATCCACATCATTTAGTAATGCACTAGACACCATGGTGGAAGCGGCCACTCAGCTTAAGCAAGAGTATAAGTTATTGGAAGAAAATAACTTAGAGCTTTGCAATCTCTCAGCTCAACTCCAGGCACGTGTCAATGCCTTGGAACTAGGTAATACAGCACTACAACACCAAGTGACTGCCCTCCAACAATCGAATGCAGAACTCGAAGCCAAGTATACAGACACAGGTAAAGCTATGGAGGAACAACTCACAGATCAATTGGGCTGCAATGCTAGATTACAAAGAAACATGACTCTACTTCGTCGCCACTTAGCAGCAGCTCAAGAAGAAAACCGAAGGCTACAGCAGCAAAACCAAGAAAATCTAGAAGCAGCCATTGAAAATACTCCAGGGGCACCCATCATCAACCCTGCCAAATTCCAAGCCATCCCCTCAGAAAGCATACAACAAATATTGGAATCCTATGCCAATCTCTTAGAAGCACATGACCAGTTGGCAGACCAAGTCAAGGAATTACAAAGACCCCAAGTACCTACACCACACCCACTCAAATCTATAGAGATGGTCGATGGCGCTACTTCACCAGAACCTGAACCTTCACCGACCAATGAGGTACTTGAGCTACGGCAACAGGTAGCAGAATTGAAGATCAAGTTGTTACAGTATGAACGACCTCCCTCTCCACCGGACAGCCACTAGAAGAAGAAGGAGTCATCATTCCAGTGGAGGAAACATTTGACGAGACTTATGAGCCTCAACCTTTTCCAGGAGGCACAATCACTGATGAGGGACAGGACACTTATGAAGAACCCCCATCGGCATGGATGAAACAGGTAGAAGAAATGGGGCAGACTCATGAAGAACGTATCTCCTACCAGATGTTGGCCATGAAGACCATTGAAGAAACCATACTTCAATCAGAATACTTCAGACATCTGGCCCCTAGAAGACTAATAACTAGCTCAGAATTACAATATAAACCATACTTTGTACTGTTGGCAGACTACAACGCCGAGATCAAACGTAAGACCAACAAGTACCCTACTTTCGCAACACAATTTGAACCTGAGGACATTCCAGAGGACGCGCGCAAAGGGAAAATACACCAACCCACCTGGAGGCAAAAGCTATTGGAAGCCTATCCGAAGATGCTACGAACATGGGATCACGCGCCAATTGCTACGGACCAGTGCAACGGAGAAGATCATGGAAGTCATTTGCCATCAAAGTCAAGAACAACGCCAATTGCAAAGAATGGCTCAATTACCCTGCCATTGCACCCCGAAACGGCACGCCTACTGTAGCCTACATGATGGCCACCATCAGATATTGGATGCCCCGTCTCCACCCCATGCCCGATGTAGCTACCCAGATGATGCTCAAAATATTGGATATGATGCAGGTAGTGCTCAAAACCTTCCGCAATGTATGTCACATTCAGCCTCCGATTCCCGGGTTCATTAATGGTAATTATGACCTACTATATGATATGAGCACAACCCCGAGCATACGAGTTGCTTATGCATGGCACGCACGAATCAGATATCTCCTAGCCTGCTACAAGCAAACTTTTGATGATATGTTCACCACGGGGTTCTGGGAGGCACACTCAGAGGTGTTCGCACCACGGCCCACTCATTTGTTACAGCTCTTCGCATGTGAACAAAAGATGCATTCAGAACTCTACACAACGCCACAACCAGACATACCAGGAGCAGTTAACTGGGAGGCCCTGCAGAGAGACTTGGTCAAGGGACTGCGGATAAAGGAACATGACTTGGCAACCAACATTCTCCAGAACTACATTGACCAAACCGCAAAACAAAGGTCTGTCAGAGGCGACAGACCCTAGGGGGGGGAGAGTGTTGGCATATGAAGCAAGTACGGGCATACATGCAGATCTAGCACTAAGGCAACCCTTTATTTTTTCAAAACCCTTACACCATTTAAAAGTGATTCTCATCACTAAAAACCCCTATAAATACCATTTTCACCTTTTTGTAGCTCCATTTTGTACAAGCCGAGGAGTCCTCGAGCTTGAGGAGCCTTAGAAGTAGTTGCCTACCAATTTTCGTATTTTTTAGATCTTGTTTGAGCCCTCAAATAAGCCCTGGAACCTAATTTTCAACTAGGCTGGACACTAGGTCTGGACAGGGCCAAAGCTAGTCAAAAACTATAAATAGAGCTAGAGAGCTCATTTTTGGGGTAGCTTCTTGCAGTTTTGAGCTTGTATGAGAACTTTGTTGCAATAGAAGTGATTCCATTGTCTTACTCTCTTTGTTCTTGCTGTGTGTGCGCGTGTGTGTGTATGTGTGTGCATGTTAGTGTGCTTCGCACTCACACATTTGTGCCTTCACTTGCTCGAGGTCTTCATACCATCCTCATGTCTTCCCGGATTGACATTAAAGGAGGTGCTACTCATCACTGAGCTACAATCACCATAAAATCCTGTAACAAATATTCAATGACTTGGTTTAGAAAGTGAGTTCCTCGATCGCTCACTAACTCTATAGGCAATCCATATCTTGTAAAGACATTTTCAAATAAGAGTTTTGCAGTCGTGTGTGCATCATTCTTTTTTGTGGCTTTTGCCTCTACCCATTTGGTAAGATAATCTGTGGCAAAAATAATATATTCAGCATGTGTACCTTTTGCAGGGGGGTTAATGGGTCCTACAAAGTCTATACCCCATTTAGAAAATGCACGTCCGCCCATCATGGGTTTCAATGGCATTTCATCTCTGCGAGTAGGAAATTGAGTTCTTTGGCACACATCACATCTCTTAACATAGGTATGTGGATCCATGTGAAGAGTGGGCCACCATAATCTTGCAAAGAGGATGGCTTTGATTATCCTATCTGGTCCAAAATGACCTCCTGCAACACCTTGGTGTGCAGTCTCTAGTACGCTCAAGTAATCGCTTTCATGAACACATTGTCTTAGATATCCATCTCGTCCTCGTTTGTACAAATTGTCACCAATAAGTGAATAGTCTTGAGCTTCCTGCTCTAGACTGCGTTGTCGTGCTAAGGTCATTCCTTGAGGGAATGTGTTCGTCCTCAAGTACGTCACTAAGGGTTCACTCCATTCTGGTGTGAGAGACACGTGATATAATGTAGCATGTTCTACTGGTGGTCTTTCACAATAGACAGGGCATTCTTTGCACAATTTATAGACATCTGCTTCCATAGAAGGCCAATATACTCCTAGTCTATGCAAAGTCTGCAACGTACGATGTTTCGAGTGATGTTGCTTTAATGCACCTATGTGTGCTAATTGCAACCAATTCACATGTTCTGATTCATCTACGCAACAAGCAAGAATCTTTTGATTGTCTTGTTTATATATACTTCCTGCTATGATTTGATATCTTTGAGATTTTGTAATCTCTCCTTCCTTGATCCCTATCCTAGGATTCTTGGGTCCATACGTGAGAATAGGGACTATCGGCTTAGCCCATTCTGGTGCCATCTCAAGGTTAAACAAGTATGCGTCAGGTAATTCATCCACTATTCCTTGAGGAGCTTCTCCTGTGGTTAATCTTGAAAGGTGGTCAGCTCTAAGATGTGTCTTTCCTTTTCTTACTACTACTTCAAAATCATACTCCATGAGTAATAGAAACCAACGTATTAATCGTCCCGTGTTACATGGTTTGTTGACTAAGTACAGTAGGGCTTGATGATCTGTAAAGAACTTGAACTTGTTTGCCAACAAATAATGTCTGAATTTCTTTACCGCGTAGATCATCCCTAATCCTTCTCGTTCCGTAGTGGTGTAATTTCTTTCGGCTGCGTTCAACTGTCTGCTCGCGTAAGCTATGGGGAGATCTATATTACCTTCATTCGTGGGTTGTGCTAACACACATCCTATGGCGTAGTTGGATGCATCCACATGTACATGGAATGGCTTACTCCAATCGGGGGTTGTCAATATAGGTGCTGAGCACAAACGTCGTTTGAGTTCGTTGAATGAATTTTCGCACTCGTCTGTCCATTCAAAATGGGTCAAAAGAGAGTACAATGGCTTGGCTATGATTGCATACATGTGTATGAATCGTCTATAATAACTGCAATGGCCCATAAATGCCTGTACCTCTTTCACATTAGTTGGTCTAGGTAGATCTGCAATTACTTTCACTTTTTCTTCATCTGTCGAAATTCCATTCTTTGACACAATGTGTCCTAAAATTTTGCCTTGTCTGACCATGAAAACACATTTTTCTGGGCTCAAACAAACTTGATATTCTCGACATTTGTCAAACACTTGTCTTAATTCTGGGATATGCGTCTGTCTCTCATTTGAATGTGCACATAAGTCATCGACATAAACTTCCAAATTCTTGCGTAAGAATTCCTTAAACACATGAGACATGAGTCATTGGAAAGTAGCCGGTGCATTTGTTAAGCCAAAAGGCATCACACAAAATGCAAATATGCCGCATTCTGTGGCAAAAGCCGTTTTGTGTTGATCTTTTGGAGCAATGGCTACTTGATTATAGCCTGAGAACCCATCAAGGAAGCTATAAACTTCCTTGCCCGCAACTCTTTCCAATAAGTGTTCTGTGATAGGAAGAGGATAACTATCTCTAATCGTGGCGGCATTAACTTTTTTAAGGTTAATACACATACGCAATTTTCCGTTCTTCTTGGGCACAACCACAATGGGGGATACCCATTCGGTATGCTCAATTTTGTAAATGAATCCTGCTTCTATCAATCGATCTATCTCCTCTTTAATCTTCACAGCGTAGTTATCATTATAAGTGTATGGTTTTTGTTTTGTGGGTTCTGCATCTGGAGTCATAGGGATTCTATGAGAACATATATCTGGATCCACTCCTTTCAAATCTTTGTAACTCCAAGCAAACACATCTCTATATCCGTGCAATAGGGCAACTAATTCTTCTTCTTCTTCATTCGTCAAATCATGCCCTATGTATGTACACTTTTCTTCTTCTCCTTCTATGGCTACTATGATTTTCTTGGTTTTCTCTCGATTATCATATACTTCTCCAACTTCAGCTTTTCTGTTAGGCATTCATACCATTATTCGTCTATCTTCTACTTCATACTTCTTGAAGTTCTCTGGAACCTCAAACAAGGATTCTTCTTTTTCTGACATGGTTTCTTTCTTCTTTCTTTTCTTACCTTCACTTTTAATGGTCACTTGAGTGGCTAACCTCACCTCATTCATAAGTTCTTCGTGTCTCGGAGGGTAAGCTTCTACTTCATAGAAAGAATATTTCCTCTGATGCAAAGGGTGGGTCCATAATAATTGACTCTAAATCAAATTCACTCGCATCCTCAAATGCATTAGTGCTAGGTTTACATTCTTCTATAGTTGAATCACATATGATTGGCCCTATTGTGAAAACTGAAATGTCATAGCCATCCTCATCGCAGTGGGGTGTCCATTGTTCTTCATTGATGGCTACATCCATGGTTGCTAGGATTTCTACCCAACCATGGGGTTCAAATTCTTCATATGGAAATACTACTGGTGCGTAAGCTGGGTCTTGAAGAGTTCATGGATGTTGTTTTGCACCTAAGGTCCTGGCCTCTATCCGTTCTTCCTCTTGTTTTGCCACTTTACACATCCATAAATGAGTGTCCTCGTGTAACCATGAGGGGTCTGATTCTAATGAGTGTACTGATTTTGTTTCTACTTGTGTTTTATGGATGGTATTCCATTGTATTGGGGGTACATCTCGATGTGAATAGTCTTTAAGATTGACTTTAGTAGTCACTCCTAAATGTTGCAAGTACAAAGAATTAGTTCCCCAATCTTGTACAATTTGCAACCGACGCATGAATGGTCGTCCCAATATCATCTCATAAGCGTGATTTTTCGCAAAGTCACAAATGGCAAAGGTATGCTCAAACTCCACACCACAAGTGGTGAGAGATATGCCTTCTAGTAAGCCTAATGGTTTTTCTATGTGTCCATCAGCCATTTGTAGCTTCATCTTGGTAGGTTGTAATGCTGGCTTACCCCAACGTTTCCATAAAGCGGTGGTAGCAATGGCTACTCCGGCTCCTGAGTCTAGGATGGCTTTCGTGGTGTAGCCCTGATGGGTTATTGGAAGATAAGTGTTACCTTCCTCTCCTTTGCTTACATTTGCGATCTTTTCTACAAGTATCTCCGGTACCTTCTTGTGTGTTCCTATCTGTGAGGGAGTAGTAGCAAGCTCAGGGACTTGATTTGCTACATGTTTCCATAGTTTTGGTTTAACCTTCAATAATTCCTCAAGTGTGAGGTGACATTGAACTTTAGCGTTCATGACCACTTCCGTGTTTCTAGGGATTACTGATTCTTCATTCCTCACTATTATCGTGGGTGCTCTCATGCTAATAGACCTAGATTCCCAAGGTCCTGTGAACTGGGGTAATTCTTGTAAAGAGTTGGATTCAAATCCTATGTCTTCACTCAGTTGTTCTTCCTCTACATCATCATAAATAGAGGGAATGTCTTAGGGAAATTGCTCCTGCAAGTCATCTATTTCTTGAATAGGAGGATGGGTTCCTTGTTCTTTTTCCCACTTCTCTTCTTGGATTTCTCTCAAAAATTCATGTGAGTACCTATGTATGGAAGACAGGTTGTCTTGATTCTCTGTATTGGGTACTTGAGACAGGGATGGTGCATTCTTTTCCAGTGTCTCTGAGACAATAGGGTTCCTATGCTGATCCTTTTTCTCTTTGCTATCTATCAAATATTCTAGCCTCTCCATTAATCCTTGAAAGTGTAATTCCGGTTTTGCCATGTTATTCGAGTTTAGATATCTAGAGGCTTCAAACATAGCTTGCGCTAGCTCTACCATCTTCATGCAAAGTTTAGTCGTCTCAATTTCTAAGTCTGGTCGAGGGTAGTTTTTACTCATTTCAGCTATTTGGGGTCCTTCTGTTATCCTAGCCTGATAGGCACGAAACATCATGTCTAGATTTTCTGGTATGGGTTCTGCTAAAACTGATCCTGATTTTTGCGCTAGGTTGTCTTGATTCAATTCCTATGAAGTCAACTCTAGGATTTTGGCTCTCGATTCTTTTAAACTTCCTTCCAACTCGGTTATCTTTTTACTCCACTTTCTCTTGATTCTTTCTCTAGAATCTTTCCAAGATTTTGTCTTTTTACTGCTAGATTCTCCAACTTCACTAGTTCTAGCTATTTTCTCCTGATTAAGTTGCTGGTTCTGTAAGAGCACCTGGGCTCTTGTTATAGCTTGGATAGGCACATATGTAGGGTTGGATCCATTTGCATTATTTACAATACCTATCACGTTGATCGGTGTCACATTTGAAGTATTAGCAGGATTCTTAGGACAATCTTTTATGATGTGCTCTTTACCACAATCGGCACAAAAGCCTTGTATGTTATAGTACTGCGACTGTCCTGCTATCGGAGGATGTGGACAATCCTTTATGAAATGATCTCCTTGGCACCTAAAGCATGGTCCTCTAGGGCCCTGTGGTCTTTGTTGTCTTAATTGGGGCCGCGGATTCGGGTTTGTGTACATCACATTAGCATATTCGGGCTCCCAAATAGGTTCCACTGGTGGACTATCATATTGATATGTCTCTACGTGTGCTGGTGACTCTGTGTAATACACGGGTGGACTATCTACATGTGTAGAGTCAAAACTATTTGAGTTTGGATCACTGTCAGTAATTAGGGTTGAAACGGGAACTAAAGCTCTATTGAGGTTCTCTTCTGCAGCAGCGTATTTCACTGAGATGACATTAGCTGGTGGGGGTGGCTGCTGAGCTGAAACAGGTTGAGGTCTTTGTTGAGCCTGATATGGGTAATTCTGAGGATGCCTATAATAATAAGGCTGAGCATTGTATTGGCCTTGATACCTACCTGGCTGTGCGTATGCTTGCGGGTAGTTCTGTCTCACTGCCTGTTTGTTGTATGGGCAGCCCTGAGCCGTGTGATTTGTGTATCTTCTCTCAATAGTGCAATATTGGCCACTAGGGTTGGCTTGTGTTTGTGTTGCATTGGGACACACATTTGCCAAATGATTCTACCACAGGTGTAACAACGTACGTTAGTTGTTAACTTGGGTATCTGTTTACTAGAAACTCTGAGTTTCTGGGCCACTTTTTCTGCTAGGTCCTCTATCGAGTTAGACAATTTTGTGGATGCTAGAGATGAACAATCTGAGTCCTTGTAGACCTTTGAGAGTTCCAACTCGTCTCCTAAGTTGTCCTCAATGTCTATGCATATTCTTACACATTGCTCAAGCGTTCTGGGTTCCTTCAAGTATACATTGGAGCGTAGTTTAGAGCTCAACAAGCCGTCTAGAAACAATGACACTTGTTTGGCTTGTGAGGGTAGCTCTTGCATTGGACATCTTTCAACATATTGTCTAAACCTACGTCCTGCAAGTCTAACTGTTTCCTGAGGGGTCTGTTTGAAGCTATGTATCAACGAAGACCTATCATGTCTGATTCCACTTTTAGAGAATTCACTGATGAATGACTCTAAAAAGTGATGAATATCCCTAAATTGCCTTTGTTGTAATGGTTGAAACCAAGTTAAAGCGGTGTTCTTTAACGTTAGTCCAAATGCATTATATTCTGTGAACATGTCTTCGACTTGTTCTGCTCATAGTACTTGCTTAAATTCCGCAACATGATCATAGGGATCTCCTGTCCCATCAAAATAATTTTTCAGGGATTTAGCAAGTGCAGGCACTACTGCTCGATCGTGGGCTCAACAATTGAACACTAGTTACCCCTACGAGAGCTCAGACACGAGTGAATGAGAAATGGCATTTAGCACAGAAAGACTAGAAGGAGGGTCAAATGTAGCATATTTAGAAAGACCTGAAGGACCCTATTGAATGCAATTAGAATTTCTCCGAACCAACCGCTTAGGTGCTCACATCTATGAGGACGGTTTGCGAAGACAAGTAGTGCAAATGCACAATCTTGATCAACCCATTGGATTGGAACGTCTAGTGGTGAAATTCGAGAGAGACGCATACATAGACAAAGAAGGAACGATGTATATCTTAAGTACGCAGCCAAACAATACGAATGAGTTTGGCGTAATTCAGTTAGAGATAGAAGCTAAATCCCAAGGAAAAGAACCATTAGAAGAACCTAGAACACCTAGAGGGAAATCTATACTGACACGAGTACTAGTTCTAGAGTGGATCCCTCAGGATAACATAAGCATAGAGTTGTTTGTAAATAAAGAGATTGACGAAGCATTTTGGAGATACAGAACGGAACAACCTACTGAGGTAGGCTCCATCATAATCTACGAATTCAAAGACCCGGATACACCTGAAAAGGTTGTATACCTGGATGAGACTTTAGAAAGAGTCTTTGTGGTACCAGACCACGCTAGAAATACCTACACATGGAGAGGTGATTTAGTATTCCCTCCATCTCGAGCAGAGTGGAAAGACAAAGAATGCCAGGTGGTAGAGATGATTTTCCTCTACCTAGACCACGTGAACACGCAAGAATACTAAGACCACGGACAGAGTGGAAAGACAAAGAATGCCAGACCACGGACAGAGTGGAAAGACAAAGAATGCCAGGTGGTAGAGATGATTTTCCTCTACCTAGACCACGTGAACACGCAAGAATACTAAGACCCACTTAGTTAGTGAATTATGCTTGAATTAATTGGTTAGATATATTCTCACCTATCTCCTGAAACTCATTCTTTTCCCTCATTGCCTTGTTGTAGTCAGCATCAGCCTCAAGCATTAACTGTTGAGTGTCCATGACACTTTGTATCATCTATTGTACCAATGGCTTGAGCTGAGCAACATCCACATTTAGCCATGTTTTTGGGATGCTTGGAGCTTCCCCAGTTCTTACGTCCTCCTTGCTCCACGTGTATGGTCTCGTTATGTGGTTGCCTTATTTGGAGCTGAACTTCATGTTCTTTTCTTTCCTCTTCCTTATTAATAGACTTTGTGGCACTCCCTTGATATGTGACATCCATTGGAGAAGGTTTGGCCACTACCCTTATTGGTGTAAAGGGTTCTAATTCTTCAACTGTATTTTCCACCTTTTCTTCTTTGGGGTTTTTGAACCGTATTTCTCCCACTAGCAGAGTCTCTTTGATTTGGATATTAGATGCTTCATTTAATTTGATAACATGTACCTCTTCTTAAGATGCTTCCTTCCTTGTCGTGTCCTTGATGGAGTCTATTGGCGTTTGATTTGACTTCACATTCTCGTTTACTTGATTTAACTCCTCCCAATGTCCATCATCCTTGAAATCACTTCGAATGTCTACATTCAACATGGAGATTTCCGGTTCTTCTTGTGCATCTGATGATGAGCTTGAGTTTATCAATCCTAATTCCCTGTATCTGTGGACATTGGTCAGCCTCTTTCTTTGTTTCCAGTCTTGGTGGGCTTTGTTGGTAATGGTGCCCTTGCACTGAGAGGTTCACTTGTCCTCTGTATACTGGTGGGTAGCTTCCATGGCTCTTGTCAATTCTTCTTCTGTAATAGGTCGATTGTCTTCAAGTCTTGTCTTTACAAGTATGTGTGCCCTCTTTGTAGTTGGGTTTCCAATTTGTTTAATAGCATGAGACAACATTTGCACTATGATATTTTGAGGAGCAGTGTACCTGTGCATGTTGGGAAAGCAAAAGTGCTGATGGATGAGTTTCACTTCCTCTTCAATATCAATGCGATTAATGTTAGTGAATGTTCGGGTCTTTGCTCCTCAACTTTTCTCTTTCAATATCGTGTTCCCATCCAAAAGCTTCCTTGATTAGGTCATGTGTGAATTGTATGATGACCCATTCGTCGACTACATCCAAGACTCTAGCCTCCGGTACCAATGGATCATGCAATGCTGGCTGTAAGGTGTTCATAACTTGTGTACATAGTTGAAAGTCAGGTTTTTATATCGGCAATTCAAAGTACTTGTGAATGCCCGCCTTCTTCATAATGTCCATGGTTGATGGGAGTTCATGCACTACCTTGAAGTCTTGGGACATGATGGGGACTTGATGGTCAGTGTCCATGATTTTAATTGTCACTAGAAACAAGTAATCCCTTGCTGGTTGATCTTCTCTAAACCAATGACCTTTTGCTTTAGTCACGCTTTGTAGCAAATTCTAGCACTTCCTCTTGAATGGTCGCTTCAGAGTCCTCAGAAGCCATATGCACTCATAATGAAAAAAGCATTAGCTTTCTATGGATAGCATGTCTTTGGTGATGTGTGTGGTGGTGTCATTTGGTTCGTTACGTCACTCTACTCCCCTTGCTTACATAAGTAAGATCTCTTACTACATATTTTTTTCATTTTCTCTCTTGAAAGAAAACAAGAATTAGTATAGCCGAAGCTTATCTATTTACATAGTAGGTCCATTCCTATGGAAGTAGAATCTATGACCTATCGCCAAGTGGGGGATGTGCACCACTAATTTTGTTACATACATCATGTGCCAAATGCATGGCCTCTTATTGTGGCCCTATCATGCATACTTTAGGTGCATTCGATAGCTTCATGTGTGCAAATGGAATCCTTTAGGTTCTGTTGTTTCGATCCTTGCGGTTTCTTTGGTTTCCATATCCATTTTGTGGTTGAAGTTTGAGGCTTCATCTCCTCTTCGGTTTGTCGTGCTCCATGTGTTTCTGCTTTCCACTTTGAAGTCTGATTGGTTGGGGTCCTCCTTTTTCGATATCTTTGGTTAGTCTAGTTTGGCTTTATGGGCCTAGTTTGTTTGTATATAGTTTCTTCTTGCTTGTCTATCTCTTGATTTGCCATTTGTCTGACCTTCTTCAGAATCCATATTTGTTGTCGAGCTCTTTGTGCTTCTACCAATGACTTTGGAAGCCATACTCTGAGAAGTCGCTTTGGTTCCGACTGTCATGAAGAGGAACCCTTGTTCGCCCTTGTCTCCCTAGGATGAATGACTGGTATTGGTATGGGCTTCTCCTTCACTCGATCCTTGCGAACCCATTGCAGGGTAGCACCTCTTGATTGTGATAAGTTGTCAGTGGATTTCCATGTTGATGATCTTCCTTTATTGTAGATGACTTCAGGAATGATGTCCTGATCGTTTCTCTTTGTTTCACCGTTCATGTAGAATGAATCCACTTTCTCCACTAGTGTATTGATATTTGTAGTCATTTCTTTCGCCGGAACTTCTTCTAGTTGGTTTGTGATGGGGTCATTCGCTATGTCCTTTTCTAGGATTGGTTTGTCACTCTTGATGATGTCTTGTCTATGAGAGGGTTTCTCTTCTAATAGACTAAAGATTTCATTGTGCCCTATTTTGGCTGAGATGTACCCTTGAGCTAGGTGGATGCCACCTCATTCTCAATGATCCAGTCTTGTCCTAGGATTAGGTTCTCTATTAGATCCTCATCTTTACATACTAAGACTCGTTTTTTCATAGTGGAATTTCCTAGGTGGAGGGATATTGTAGCTTCTCCAATGCATTCTATGACTTGACCCCCAACACCTGTCATGTGTGCTCTAGTAGGTGTCATGATTGTTTGAAGCTGCGTGAGGAGTGTACTTCGAATGCAACTGAGTGCTGCTCCTAAGTCTATCAGGGCATCTATTAGCTGGTACTATGTGGATCCACTTCCCAGATTTAAGTATGGTGATTTAAGTATGGTTGGGATATGCTCAGGTTGTTCATGTTGGGCTTGTGAACTTCATAGTTAGCCATGGGAATAGGCTCTTCTCCTTATAGATACCGTTCATCCCTTTGCCTTATCCACTCTTTTTGTTTCTTGATACTCTCTAGGGCCTCTTGCCTTGCCTCCTCTCTAATCCTCTCTTCTGCTCTTTTCCTATTTTGTGCACCTACGAGTCATGCTAACATTTGGTCCGTCAATGGCTCCATGTAACATTTTACTTGACATCTACTTATGTAATTAGGAAGAACATCTCCATCCAGAGTCGCTAGATTAACTGCTCCACTAGTTGAAATCCTATTGATTATTAGAGGACCATATCTGCGCTTTTGTAGCTTCTTGGCATGTTGCTTCAAGATGTAGACTAGAACTAAATCTCCTTCTTCTATTCCTTTTTCTTTGATGTGCGCATCATAATATGCCTTTTGTCTTCTCTTAGCCGCATAAATTCCTGCAATGACTTGTATCCTAGTCTCATGTAGCTTCTCAATTTGGTCTAGTTGCTTGGATAATTCATGCCCCATCCATTCATACTATTGGGCTATTCTCAAGGTTGGCACTAAAAAATCGATTGGCAAGATTGTGTTCTGTCCATACACTAGATTAAATAGGGTAGTTCCTATGGCAGTCTTGTAAGCGACATAGAAGGCCCAAATTGCATGACGCAATTTTTTGTCCCAATATGACCTTCCACTATTGACTATCTTTATCAATACTGTGCATAACACCTTATTAGAACTTTCCGCTTGACCGTTGGCTTGAGGATGATAAGGGGCTGATTTTTTATGGATCACTAAGAACTCATCCATTAAGGACTCTATCACTTCATTAATGAAATGTGTTCCTCTATCACTCACTATTTCTATAGGTAGTCCAAAGCGAGTGAAGATATGTTCAAAAAGAAATTTGGCGGTGGTCTGAGCATCATTTTTTCTAGTAGCCTTTGCCTCTACCCATTTAATCAGGTAATCCGTTGCTACTGTTATGTATTCGGCATGTGATCCTTTGGCCGGTGGGTTAATGGGCCCTATGAAATCAATACCCCATTTAGAAAATGCTCTTGCACAAACCATGCGTCTCAATGGCATGTCATCTCATCTAATCGGATATTTTGCTCTTTGGCAAGTCTCGCAACTTTGTACATAGGTGTCAGCATCCATATGTAGAGTTAGCCACCACAGGCCTGCAAAGAGAATCATTTTTATAGTCCTTTTGGCTGAGAAATGTCCCCCTGCGACACGTGCATGTGTCATTTCTAATATGGGTAAGTATTCTCCTTTATGTACACACAGCCGTAGGTGATTGTCTTTCCCTCTCTTGAATAATTTTTTTCCCATGATAACGTAGTCCTTACTCATTTCTTCTAGGGATCATTTCCTTGCTAAACTAATTCCTTTCTCATGTTCTCGTGTCTTTAGGAATTTCACTAATGTCTTACTCGAGTTGGGTGCTATTGTAGAGAAGGGTAAAGATGTGTGGTCATCTAGAGTGGTTTCCTGAGATTCCATGCAACCACTGACATATTCATGGACATCCTTAGGCATATCAGGCCTATACACTCCAAACCTTTTCAGTTCTCGTAGAGTTCCAAGATTCCCTTTATGCATTCGCCATTTGTTTACATGGGCTTGTTCAATCAAATTATTGTGTTCGTCTTCCTCTACACATCTCGACAAATACGCCGTTGGGTTCCTTATAATACACACTTCCTGCAATAATTTGTAAGTTACATGATTGTAGAATTTCCTTTTTACTCTCCTTATTAATTGAATGTTGTGGTCCATGAGTGAGTATTGGGATTAGCTTTTTTGCCCTCTTAGGACATACTTCCAAATTGAACAGATAAGTGTCTGGCAAATCGTCGGGTACTCCGCTTGGTGGTTCCCCATGTGTTGACCTAGAGAGATGATCTGCTCTTACATGGGTATTCCTCTTTTTCACAATTACCTCAAAATCAAACTCCATTAATAATAGAAACCATCTCACAATGTACACCATCCCTAATCCCTCTCGCTCTGTAGTTGTATAATTTCTCTCGACTTGATTCAGTTGTCTACTTGCATAGGCAATTGGATGGTCCAATTTTCCTTCATCTACTGGCTGAGCTAAGATGCATCCTATTGCATAATTGGAAGCATCCACATGAATATGAAAAGGCTTGTTCCAATTGGGTCTTTTCAAAATTGGGGCCGTGCTAAGCCATTTCTTTAGCTCATTACATGCCTTCTCGCACTCGTCAGTCCATGTGAATTGAGCTAACAATCCATATAAAGGTTTGGCAATTATGGTGTACATGTGGATGAATCGTCGATAGTATCCACAATGATCCATAAATGCTTGCACTTCTCTTGCATTATTTGGTCTAGGAAGTTCTAGGATTACCTTGATCTTGTCTTCATCTATAGATATTCCATTCCTAGACACGATGTGTCCTAAAATATTCCCTTGTCTTACCATGAAAACGCACTTCTCAGGATTTAGGCAGACTCTATATTGTCAGCATTTATCAAATATTTTTCGCAATTCAGGAATGTGTTCTTGCCTCTGATTTGAATATGTACATAGGTCGTCTACATATACTTCCATACTTTTCTTCAAGAATTCTTTGAAAACGTGCCACATCAACCTCTGGAAAGTAGCAGGGGCATTAGTGAGTCCAAAAGGCATCACTCTAAAAGCATAGACCCCATATTCAATCGCGAATGCGGTCTTATGTTGATCCTCAGTGGAAATAGCTACTTGGTTGTATCCGGAGAATCCATCTAAGAAGCTATATACTTCTTTTCCTGCAACTCTTTCCAATAGGTGATCAATGATCACGGATTGTGGCTGCGTTGAATTTGTTTAGATTAATGCACACTCTCAGTTTTCCATTCTTTTTAGGTACAACAACTAGTGGTGACACCCATTCGGTATGTTCTATCTCGTAAATGAATCCAGCGGCTAATAGCTTGTCTATTTCTTCTTTTATTTTTGCGGAATAAACCTCATTATACGTGTAAGGGTGTTGTTTTGGTGGTTTTGCCTCTGGTGTCATTGGTATTCTATGAGAAAAAATGGAGGGTTCCACACCCTTGAGATCCTTGTAGGTCCAAGCAAATACATCTCGATATTCTTGGATCAGTCTGATCAATTCTTATCCCTCCTCCATTGACACATCTTTTCCTATGTATGTACATCTTTCTTCTCCATCTTCAATGGTTACCATGATTTTTTTTTGTTTGTTCCTTGTTGTCATACGCCTCTCCTTCTCTTTCCTCTCTTTTAGGCATCTAAATGGCTATTTTTCTTTCTTCTACTTCATATCTTTTGAAGTTTTCTGGTACTTCAAAAAGATCAGGGGTTGGTTCAGTCTTACATACGCTTACCTCCTGATTTGGTACCATAGGGCCTGCTTCTATTGCTAACACGTTGGTTGTTCTGCACTTCTCTTCAGCTTGAATGGCTTCTAGATAATGATCATCCGAATCAAATTCTGATTCCATTTCTATGCTCTCGTATTCTTCTTTCCATTCCTTTTCTAATATTTCTATTGCTTCTACTACTTGCAGGATTACCATGTACAAACTTACATGGTAGCCTTCTTCGTCCACACATTCATTCATAGTCAAGACTTCTTCATTCACACATACATCTAAGGTTGCTAGGATCTCCATCCAACCGCGCGGTTTGAATGCTTCATTAGGGAATATTTGAGGCATGTATATTGGGTCCTCTATGAAATTTGGATGTCCTATGGGCCATAACTGCATCTTGTTATCCTCTTTCTTTGCTTCCTTACACATCCATGATTGGGCATCCTCATGCATCCATGATTAATTGCTTGATCTAGCACTATGGATAGACAAATCTTTTTCTTCCTTATGTATGGGGTTCCATTGTAGTGGAGGTACATCTCGGTACGCAAAGGTATGCCAGTTTATCTTGGTAGTGTTTCCTTGATGTTGGAGGTATAATGAGTCTTGTCCCCAATCTTGCACTACTCGTAGTTGTCTCATGAAAGGTTGTCCTAGTATCATTTCGTAATTATTTGCCTTACCAAATTGACAGATAGCTAACATATGCTCAAATGCAACTCCACAGGTGGTGAATTTGATCTCTTCTAATATTCCCAATGGTTTGTCAACATGGCCATCTGCTAATTGAGTTTCATATAAGTTGGTCGTAGGGCTGGCTTTCCCCATTTCTCCGAAATCTCTTTGGTGGCAATACCTACTCCTGCTCCTGTGTCTAGTATGGCCTTGGTCATGTATCCATTGTACGTGATAGGTAGACACGTGTTGCCCTCATCTCCTTCGCTAAATTCTCAAACCTTTTCCACTGGGATTTGTACGTTAGATGGGTTTTCATTTCCCTTGCTTTCCTTTTCGTTCTTCTCCTACTCTAACTCCAATTGTCCTGCTAATTGTTTCCATAATTGCGGTTTAACATGAAGTAATTATTCCACAGTCAACTAGCATTGTACTTTGGTCTTTTTAAGTTTTGTGAGATTGTGTGAGTTCTTATATGAGATTCCCTTTTCTTTTCCTCGTACTGTGGGAGCATAGAAGATTATGGATTCTTTTTCATATTCTCCCATGTAGTTTTGTAGGGTAGAAATGCTCTGGGTCTCCTCCCTATTTCGGTCTAGTCTAGAAACTTCTTCATATATTTCTTCCATGTTTTGTGTTGGTTGATAGCCTTCCACATCTAACTCCTCAAAAGGAGGTTTTGCAACCCCATTCTTTTTCCATTGATCTTCTTGAATCGTAGTCCACAACTCTCTTGGCCAATCAGCTTCTAAATCTAGGACTATGTACATAGGTTTATCCAAGATGTTCAAGAGTTCCTGTTTGTCATTCCCTTTTCTTGGATTCTGATCCTCGACTTTAATACAATCATTGTATTGTTCTTCTAATATTCTAGTTTTGGGGAGGGCTGAGGTAGTCTTCTCTAGGGTGGCCTGAGCTACCTCTATGAAATTTCTACATATCGCTAGCCTCTCCTTTTCTAACTCCCCTTGTGGGTAAAGCTTTTCATGTTGCTCTACATTAGGTCCATTCTTGATTCTAGCTTGATAAGATTTCAACCACATGTCTAAATCATCTGTTTTCGGGTCTGCTAGAATTGATCCAGGTTTTTCTGGCTCTAGTGCTTGTGGTGTAATAGGAATTTCTTCCTGAGTTTTGGGTTCTTTAGCTTTTTTTTCCTCTCGTCTTCTTTGTTTTTATTTTTCCTCCATTTTTCCTTGAGTTTTTCTCTCCTATCCTTCCATTTTTGGCGTTTTGTTGTTTGGGTACTCTCACGTGAGTCCTCTGAATCTTCCACTACTTGTATCTTGGGTTCTACGGTTTTACTCTTTTCTTGTTCTGAGTCTACTCATTTTCTTTCTTGCTCTTTCGTTTGTGCGCATGTAATGGCCTTCAATGGCACTGTGTATTCCTTGTCACTTCCCGATGCTTCTATTACTTCGAGCACATTAATGGGTGTAGTGTCATGTGCCTTGTTGGGATTTTTTGGGCAATCTCTAAAGAGGTGTTCCTTTCCACAATCATTGCAATACCCTTCCCATGTCCTAGGGGGTGGTGGGTTGTATGGCCGAGTGCATTCTCTGATAAAGTGATCTCCTCCACATCTATAGCATGGTCCTTTTGGCATAGGTGGTCTGATGGGTGGTCTTACAGGTGCTGGTGCTTTGGGTGTGGTGTACATCAGTGTTGTCACCTCTGATCCATAGACATTGTCATATCCCTCATATCCATAGCATTGCGGGTCATAAGCTTGCTCGTACTCCATCATATTGGCGTCGTAGGAATAATAATCTCCTTGGGTATGCCCATATCCTAGGTTTGTTGATTCTACACTAGCCAATGGTGATGCTGGCACTATGGCTCTTTCTTAGTTTTCCTCTAGTTGAGTATATTTGATAGGTACTACGTGTTGAGGAGTGGTGGTTGTGATCCTAACACTGGCTGAGAGTTTCCAAATTGTACTTGCTCATCTGGTCTAGGTGCTCGTGGTGGTCTTGGATAGGGATTATACTTGGGAATCTCCCTTCCTAGCTCTCTAGGTGGTATCCATATGGCCTATACTGAGGTGGGATTACAGGTCGTGACTGCCTGTTGAATGGACAATTCTCAGTGGTATGATTGATGTATTTTTGTTCTATGTGGCAATACATAACTATTCCTTGATGTGGCTACCTATTGTAAGGGTAAGCTTGAGGCCCACACCCGTTCCTCCTCTTACACACATATGAGTGGGATGATCTCATCCACAAAGACTACATCTTCATAACATGGGCATTCTCATTGGTGGATGCTGGTAGTTCCTCTGTCCATGGACTCCTAACTTCTTGGCTACCAGCTCTGCTAACTGTTCTACATGACTAGAGTTGGATGTTAGTGCACTTCGAGAGTCTTTTCATTTCGTAGGACTGGGTGTACTTTTGAGATCATCTGCTAGGTTGTCCTCTAGGTCAATACACTCTTGAAGACATTCACTCAACGTCTGTAGCATCTTCACATAGACTAAAGTTCTCAAAGTTTTGTTTGTCAATCCGTCCAGGAATAATGATATCTTTTTTTGGTGCGTGGTTCTTTCCGCTACTAGGCATCTATCGACATATTGATTGAATCTTCTGGCAGCTATTTTCATAGTTTCATTCTGGTTTTGTTTGAAGCTATGGATTAATGATGAAGAATTGTGTTTAATCCCTCTCTTAGTGAATTCCCCTATGAATTCTTGAAAGAATTTCTCAATATCTCCAAATTGATTGGGATCTAATGGCTAAAACCAAGTCAAGGTCGTTCCTGTGAGAGTAAGACCAAAGGATTCATACTGCACAAAGAAATCATCCACTTGTTCAACTCTTAGAACTTGTTTAAATTCAGCGATGTGGTCGTAAGGTTCTCTTGTGCCATCATATTCATTTCTCATGCACTTGGCCACTTGAATCAGTCTCAATCTTCTTATGGTTTCAGGTGGGCATTACAGGAATTGCTAGTCTAATTGGGGGTATTCCAGGCTCCACTCTTGTTGGTGCAAGACAATCAACAATTGAAGTTTTGATGAAGTTTTGAAGTCAAGGATTGAAGAAAAGATCAAGTCATGAAGCATGAAGAAAGTATATGTTTAGAGAATGAAGATATGTATACATATGTACATGAACTTAGAGTTAGCTCACTTATACTTTTGTATGGTTATGAGCTTGTACAAATTTGCCTATATATACAAGGAAAATTGTTGGGCCAAATATGAGAGAATGTGAGAGAACAAGAATTGAAGAGAATTAGAAGTCACTAGACACTTGTGAAGTAAGTAAGATAGCTCTCTCATCCAGATGTAAAATTTTTGAGTAATGAAGAAAAGTTGCACCTGATTCTTCTCTGTGTTCTCATTCTCTGCTTGATCAAATCAAGAATCCTTTTTTAGGTGTCCAGTTCCATAGTTAATGAGTCTATGGTTAAAGTTTGAGAGCCTAATTTTAAACAGGCTGTGAGAATTATGAGTAGGAACATTCATATGTGAGGAAGTGTTGAGTGTCTTCTGAAACAGGCGCAATCCCGATGGCCAAAGAAATGGTCAATTCTCAGTGCACAGTGTAAAGTTTTGTGCAAATGAGGAGTCAAACTCTAAGTTGGGAGGTAAGCCACCTATGGCTAAAAGCATTTGCATAAACGGGTTCTAGTTTGGGAGAACCAAGCTTTAGAAGTTACGTGTCAAAATCGACTATTAAGAACTATAGTTTTAGACATAGGTGACTTCTTGAGATCATTTCTCAAGATCTACTGAGACTTTTGGAATGATTTAACTTGGAGGAGGTGTGAAAACTGTAGATGAAACTTTGTACAAAGTTTTATAAAAAACTTTACACATTTGATGTAAGACAAAAGTTACGCAATATAACACAGGAGCAATAGCAGAGAAGATAACAGATGTAGGAGAATCTCAATAATTTTCTACTAGCACCAAGTACAAAGATGATGGCGTTGTCCACCCGTGCGCTCTCAAGGTAGAGCTTAAATGGTGATCTAGACAACTCTAGAACGGGAGATACAAGGTAGAGGTATGCTGGCTCAACTCAGTGTCTCAGGTAGTGCAAAAGTCATGTATATATAGGATCATGGGTGGCCTACCATGGACGACTATACATGGGCGGTAGAGCGTGGGCGGCCATCACCCGCGTAATTGCCATACACAGCTTAGACTGGTTGAACCGACCTAACAAATATAAATGATTTCTGACTTTGACAGGGAATATTCCATGGAATATTCCCTTTATCGTGGCGCCTGGGGCGCTGCCCCTGGACCCCCACCAGGGGGCCCGCTGGCCCCCCTGGTAACTCCCTTTCCTTATAATACCTTACATGATCCAATATGACCTTCATCCAACATGCAAGTTGGGATTCCCATCAATTGGGTAATGCACGCTTGGCTTCTCCTCATAAAGGGGGCCTTACAAAATGTGCATACAATCATGAGGGGTAGACATTGATCATATACTAACATTTGATAAGTCAATGAATGAGTTATGGGCAGCAGACTTTTTGTGTAGACATCTTCTTCACAGTTTGTTCAAGATTTTGGTAGTTGAGTATTGATCCTCCAAATTGGTGAAGGTTTTAAGTTATTCTTGATATAGAGTGATCTAACTTCAAGGATAACTTGTTCTTTTGGAGATTAACACTCTCCATCAGTGGCATCACAGCACGAAGCATCAAAATTGAAGAAAGGAGGACCCCGACTGCTGTAGTTATAAAGAATTCAACATTTGAAGATACAAAAGTGAAAGCTTGAAAGTAAAGCCTGAGAAGGAGGTCAAAAGATATCAAGGAAGACAAAAGGAACTTCATCCAAAGCAAAGGTACACTTATTTCTTATAAAGGTTGAAGAATTTAATACACAGGTGAAGAAAGGATGGGAGATTCTCTTCAGATAGAGAAGTTGGATAGAGAGAACTATCCAGCATGGTCAATGAGGATGGAAGCTCATCTTATGAGCAAAGACTTGATAGGTTATGTCACAGGTGAAGAAGAAAAGCCTCAGTTCAGAGATCCTAGTGTTCCAACTAGGGATGAATTGTCAGATTTGAAGACTTGGATGAAGAGAGATGCTGAAGCTAGGAGCATTATCTATATGGGAGTTAATGATTACTTGCTACCTCACATTAGAGGTCTTGAAAGTGCAAGTGAAATATGGAATGCTTTGGAGGAACATTTCCAAAACACCACAAAGTCAAGGAAGGCACCCTTGTGGGTAGAGTTTACCACATTCAAGAAGAAGGCCTCTGAATCCATTTCAGGTTATGTAACAAGGATGAAGGACATTGCAGATGCATTAGGAGCAGTTGATGAAGATATTGAGGAGGATAAATTGGTAAGGCAAATCCTCACAGGTTTGAGAGGTGATGACAAATGGAAACCATTCATTTTGTCTACTGAATTATCACTAGATCATTTTACTCCTAATTTGAATCAGTTGCTAGGACACATGCTAACCTTTGAGCAGGATGTCAAAGGTGAAAGTGATAATAGTGCAGGTCAAGCAATGTATTCAAAGGATAAAAAGAAGAATAGCAAAGGGAAGCAACTAGCAAATACAGATGAAGGTACAACTAGCCAAGTGTAGCTCAGTGATGAGTAGCACCTCCTTTAATGTCAATCCGGGAAGACATGAGGATGGTATGAAGACCACGAGCAAGTGGAAGCGCAAGTGCGTGAGTGAGAAGCACACAAGCATGCACACACATACACACACACGCGCACACACAGTAAGAACAAAGAGAGTAGACAATGGAATCACTTCTATTGCCAGAAAGTTCTCATACAAGCTCAAACTACAAGAAGCTCGCCCAAAAATGAGCTCTCTAGCTCTATTTATAGTTTTTGACTAGCTTTGGCCCTGTCCAGACCTAGTGTCCGGCCTAGTTAAAAATTAGGTTCCAGGGCTTATTTGAGGGCCCAAACGAGATCTAAAAATTATGAAAATTGACAGGCAACTACTTCTAAGGCTCCCCAAGCTCGAGGACTCCTCGGCTTGTACAAAATGGAGCTACAAAAAGGTGAAATGATATTTACAAAGGTTTGTAGTGATGAGAATCACTTTAAAATGATGTGAGGGTTTTGAAAAAAAATGAAGGGTTGCCTCAGTGCTAGATCTGCATGTGTGTCCGTACTTGCTTCTTCCCGTCCGTACTTGCTTCTTCCCGTATACTGTCAACACTCTCCCCCCCCTAGGGTCTGTCGCCTCTGACAGACCTTTGCTCTACGGGTTGATCAATGTACTTCTGCAGGAGGTCAGTTGCCAATTCTTGTTCTTTGATTCTTAAGCCTCTGATCAGGTCTCGTTGCAAAGCCTCCCAATCAACTGTACCAGGCATGTCAGGTTGTGGCATCGTGTAAAGCTCGGAATGCATTGTTTGCTCGCATGCAAAGAGGTGGAGTAAATGTGTAGGCCGTGGCGCGAATACCTCTGAATGTGCTTCCCAAAAGCCCGTGGTGAACATATCGTCGAATGTTTGCTTGTAGCAGGCAGGGAGATATCTTATGCGTGCATGCCATGCGTAAGCCACTCGTATGCTCGGGGTTGTGCTCATATCATATAGCAGGTCGTAATTACCATTAATAAACCCGGGAATAGGAGGTTGAATACGGCATACATTGCGAAAAGTTTTGAGTACGACCTGCATCATATCAAAGATCTTGAGCATCATCCGGGCAGCGACGTCTGGCATGGGGTGGAGACGTGGTATCCAATGTCTAATGGTTGCAATCATGTATGACACCGTGGGAGTACCGGTTGGGGGGGCGATGGCGGGGTAATTGAGCCATTCTTTACAGTTCGCGTTATTCTGAACCTTGATTGCAAAAGCTTTCCATGATCTTCGTCTTTGCACTAGCCCAAAACACGGATTGTACTTCAAATGCATGGGGGCGTGATCCCATGTTCTAAGCATTTCTGGGTAAGTTTCGAGTAACTTGTGCCTCCAAGTTGGTTGGAATATGGCCCCTTTTCGTGCCGCTTCTGGTATATCTTCTGGTTCGAACTGTGTGGCAAATGTTGGGCACTTGTTGGTGACTCTTTTGATTTCTGCGTTGTAGTCGGCCAACAATACAAAATAGGGCTTGTATTGTAATTCTGAGCTAGTGATAAGGCGTCTAGAGGCAATGTGCCTGAAGTACTCTGAGTGAAGGATGGTGTCCTCAATGGCCTTCATTGCGAGCATCTGAGTGGATATCCGTTCCTGATGAGTTTTCCCCATTTCCTCTACCTGTTTCATCCATGCTGATGGGGGTTCCTCATAGATATCTTGACCTTCTTCTGTGACGCGTCCTCCTGGGAATGGTTGAGGCTCGTAGGTGTCGTCGAATGCTTCCTCCACTGGAATAATAACTGCTTCTTCTTCTAACGGTTGCTCTGGTGGGGAAGGAGGTCGCTCGTACTGCATCAACTTCAATTTTAATTCTGCAATCTGTTGCCGTAACTCCAGTACGTCATTGGTCGTTGAATGTTCAGGTTTAGGTGAAGTAGCAGCGTCGGTCATCTCTTTAGGTTCCCGTTGGTGTGGTGTAGACTCTTGGGGTCTCTGTAGGTCCTTCAGCTGGTCGGCAAGCTGATCATGTGCTTCTAAAAGATTGGCATAAGTTTCCAAGATCTGTTGTATGCTTTTTGAGGGAACAGCTTGAAATTTAGCCGGGTCTATGGGTGCTCCCGGGGTGTTCTCCATGGCAGCCTCGAGGTTCTCTTGGTTTTGTTGTTGAAGCCGTCTGTTCTCTTCTTGAGCTGCCGCCAGATGTCGTCGTAGCAAGGCCATGTTTCGTTGAAGCCTTGCATTGCGGCCCATTTGATCTCGCAGCTGTTCCTCCATGGCTTTGCTCTCTGCCATATGCCTCGCTTTGAGTTGCGCATTTGCATGTTCGAGGGCGGATATTTTGCTTTGTGACTCCGTATAACTGGACTCTAAAGCATTGATACGCTCTTGGAGTGTTGCTGAGAGGGTGCAAAGCTCCTTGTTATTTTCTTCCAATAACTTATATTCCTGTTTAAGCTGAGTGGCAGCTTCGAGCATGGTGTCGAGTGCAAGACTAAATGAGGTGGATGCAGGGGTAAGGATGGGAGATGCAGGGGGTTGGGAAGTGGGAATGGGAAAGGTGGATGTTGTGCCTACTGTGTGTGGAAGTGGTGATGTGAGTGTAATAACCTATGATGGTGTTGTGAGAACAGTGGTGGTGGGTGATCCAGCGGATGGTGAGATGTCCATGGGGTCGGACATGAGAGAGTGTGATTCGTGAAATGTGAACACCGGGACGGTGGGTGGTGTGATAGTGGTGGCCATGAATGTGGGGGAGTGAATTTGGGGAAGGGACTTTTTATTATGTTCATCAACCTGTTGAAGAATGTTTACAAGTTGGGTCTAGAAGGAGGGTTGGGTGATTAGTGTGGTGCCCGAGGCAGTTACAAGGGACGGGGTAGGTAGAGTTTGGGAGGGAGGAAATGGAGGGGTGGAGGGTAAGGGAAGGGAAAGAGTCTGACTAGTGACAGATGGTTGTCCAAAGGCAGGGAGGAAGGAAGGGTGACCTAGTTGGGGTTCAAAAATCTGGGTGACAGAGATGGATGAGGGTGAAGGAAGGAAAGTGGAAACGGGGGTGTGTACAATGGTCTCACTATAGGAGGATATTGGTTGTGTAGAAAGACACGTGGGGGGAGGTTCTGAGGGTGGGATAGGAGATGATGGGGGGGATGGTGCATGCGTAATTTCCTCCGGTTCATCATTGGGCCTAGGGCTAATCATGTGAACATCTTCTGACATGGACGTAGCTAACGCGGTAGATACTTCCATCTGAATCATCTTTCCTTGTCGAGGCCGTGTATCAATTCTTCTTTGATCATAAGTAGGGTTCTCTCGATAGACCAAGGTTCTCATTGCTTCACTGATGCCACAAGTGTCCGCCAAAAGATTTAGCGATTCTACAAAATGGGGGTCGATATTCTCCGACTGCAGCATCTGGTTTACTAGGGCCCTATTTGCTTCTTCTGACATTTTATGGCGTCGTTGCACCTGCTTGATCGTTCGGTATAGTCGTTTGAGCTGTGCCGTATATGCAGGGGCTTCGTCTTCACTCTCTTCTAGGTCATCTCTTGGTGCCTTCTCCTGAGCTCGTGTGTTTAGTCTCTGAGGAACTTGTGCCACTCCTATCTCCTGTACACTGCTAGTCTCGCCTCGTGCATGTTCTCTTTGGGCTGAAGTCCCCGGATCGACATTGTCAGGGCAACCTTCACTGTCTGATAGATGGGCCGTCTGCAGGAATGTTTCAAAATCAAAGTTTGGGTCCTCGGTGAAGGTGGCCATAGCTGCAAATTCTGCATCGGTAGGTAGTGGAGGGGTAGAAGGAGTGGGCTGTACCACCTCTCTTGGTTGAGACTCTTGGAGATGGATTGTGAAAGGTGCCACTTGGGCTTCCTCTCTAGTGGAGGCTTTGGCGGTGACTTTTGGAGGGATCAGGACCTGTGAAAGGGATCCACGCATTCTTTTTGCAGGCTGACTCCCTGACTTCCGCCCTTTGAACAGCTCCAGGTGTGCATACTTTAGGGCTCGGGCAACTGGCATGTCATATGCAAGACATCTGTAGATGATTCTTGTCAGCGCACAACAACCATGTAAAGTGGGCTTCCTCACTCCCCGCTTGCCTGCCTCATACACTTGATCTAAGATCCATACCGGCATCTTAATGGGCAAGCTTCCGGTCTCTGCTAAATATAGCCCGTACCATATCTTCTTGTGAGGCTGCGTGAAACGGTCCTGAGCGGGAAATGCGAAGTGCTGGAGGCACATCCGCAAAGGTATGGCAATGTTGGGGGTGAGGGCGCACATTTCTTTTAGTTTCTTGATTCTATTGCTTTTCATAGACTCTGGTATCAATGGGTCGCGGTCAGAAGGTACATGCGTGCCATACATCTGAAGGGCTTCCCTGATTAACGTTACATTTAATTCAAACTTCCTCATCTCCTCCAGATTGGATAAGGAGGGCACCCAGAATGTGCCTGAGTGATCTTTATCCCCGGTAGGTTTCATCGTAGCAATCAAGTAGTAGCACCTGAGGAAGTCGGGTTTAGGTAGAGCTGCACTGAAGTAAGCTTGTAGTCCTGCCTTTTGCCAGATATCCTGAAGTGGAGCTGCATTTTGTAAGGTCTCAAATTCTCTATAAAAGAATTGGAAGGTCCACCAAACCCCTCCACACTCCATCTTGGACTCCCAGATGTGATCTGCGTCTCCCAAATCCCCTGGCATTTCATTGAACCAATGGGAGTGCCCTTTTACTCTTTCGGTTAGTCCACTGGGGGGATCTGGAATGGGAATCCTTCGCACATTCAAGAATTCTTCAGGCCGAGCTGTTGGTGGAGCTTCCACTGGCATGGCATCCCAATTGATAGGAGCACCAGATCCTGCCTGAGAGCTTGTGCCTGCCGCTGTTGCCATGAGAGTAGGTTGCTTATCTGCTGGAAGACGAAAGGCACATTAGTGTTGTATAGGAAACAAGATGTAATGGTGTTCCCTTCACAATACTAACATGACAATCCCGGAGGTCAATGGTTAGTGGTGAAGTGTTTGTGAGAGTGTGAGTGGTGATTAGAGGTCAGTGTCATCCTAGACGCATGTTTTGGGTATGCAATGGGCTCGGAATGCTCCTGTTGTTAGTGTGGGTGGATTTACAGAATTGGGTCAGGGGGTTTAGTACACAGTTTAATTCTCCATGCTTGGATAGAGGGGTCGTAGCTCTTAGAGCTAAAGATGGGTAAAGCTTTCTGGGTAGGTGAGTGATGTATTTGAGACCTTTTGGGTACCCAAATCTGCGTGGGTGTGGGTCTATGGGTAAGGTATTTCTTGGCGATCCAAATTTGTCGAATGCTCGGACTTGTAGAAGAAGGTCGAGGGGATGGTCGATACTGATTTTGTTTATGCCCTGCCTTTTGCTTGTCGATCTCGGCTTTGTTGGAGTTCTTTGGTGTTTTTTGTCCTTTTGGCACCCATATTTGTCTGGTGCCGCTTCCCTTGGTTGGCCTAAACTGCTTTCCTTGTTGTGTCTTATGATACTGCCGTCGGTCTGGGTTCCTTCTTCGTGGTTGACTCTGCTGTGGTTGAGGTTGAGAGGTCGGGTGGACGCTCTGCTTTGGAAAAGAAGGGAGTTCCAACACTTGCGTGACCTGCCCACTAGGAAATGATTCGTTCTTTAACTTTAATCTAGGCCTGTCCGCAACAAGTTTGGAAGGATGAGCACCGCAGGGTGTCGTGCTCATTTGGCTGCTGATGCAACCCACCTGACCGCTGATTGTGTCCATCTGCCCGCTGATTGTGTCCATCTGCCCGCTGATTGTGTCCATCTGCCCTCGCGGATGGGTAGCTGCCCCTTCTAGTTTGCAGGAAGTCCCAGGGAAGGTCTCCTGTCGTCTTTCTGATTGACAACTATCTATAGCCAAGCCCAAGCGGGTTGGTGTAGACGTAGCGTGATTGAGCTGATCAAAGATCTTCTGGTCTTCCGTCGCATGTGTTTCACAGGGTCTAGGGTCACAACCGTCAGGCGGAATGCCGTTAGGGAAGTCAAGCGGTATCACTCGCTTCTGCTCTAAGGTTCCAATCTGTAAGGAGCCTTGTCTAAGATTTAGGTCCACTGAGTGATCGTATAGCCAATCTTGGCCAAGGATTAGGGGTTCTATCAGGTCGTCATCATGGCACACTAGTAGCTTCGCCGTCATGGTCATATTCTTAATGAGGATAGGAAGGTCCACCTCACCCATGCAAGGGGTTTCCATGCCTCCTAGCCCTATGAGGTATGCCTCAATTGGCCGCATTTCTATTCCTGAATCCTTATAGTGGGACCATCTAATCGCACTAGTCACAGCACCTGAGTCAATTAAAGCCCTGAGTTCTTGGCAAGAGTTGCCGTGTTCTAGCCTAACTGTAATGAATGGTCTCCTGTCCACTATGCTAGGATGAGTGGTTGACTTTACTTGACACATGGCCATGGAATATCTGGGTGAAGTTTCCTGATGGTTAGAATGTTCTCTCCCTAGTCCTTGTCTTCTTAGCTTCATGTGCTTAATGCGCTCTATGGCCTCTGCCTGTGCTTCTTCTCGAATTCGTTTTTCCTCCTCTTTACGTTGTTTAGCAGTATTGAGTCGACTTAGCATTTCCTCCGTGAGGGGTTCTTGATACAGCTTGACTCTGCACCCGCTAATATAGTTTGGGAGGACATCCCCCTCTAAAGTGGCTAGTTGTACTGCTCCACTCGTGGAGATCCTATTAATGATCATAGGTCCGTAGCCTCTCTTTTCTAGCTTTCTTGCGTGTTGTTTCAATGTGTAGACTAAAACTAGATCCCCTGCTTTCAAGCCCTTATCCTTCACATGGGCATCAAAGTATGCCTCTTGCCATTTCTTTGCAGCATAGATGCCTGCTGCTGCACGTAGCCTCGTCTCACCTAGACGCTCTAGATCCAAGATCCTAGAGGACAACTCATGTCCATTCCACTCATGCTCTTGTGCTACTCTTAAAGCTGGGATTAGGAAATCTAGTGGTAGCACTGCATTCTGTCCGAAGACCATCTGAAATGGGGTGGCATTGAGTACCGTTTTGTAGGCAACTCGGTATGCCCAAACAGCATGATGAAGTTGTTTGTCCCAATCAGAGCGTTTATTATTTACCAGTTTCGTCAATACGTTACATAGGATCTTATTCGTGCTCTCGGCTTGTCCGTTAGCTTGTGGGTGATAGGGTGCAGACTTCTTATGTATCACCATGAATTCTTGAAGGAGATTTTCAATGACCTCATTCAAGAAGTGCGTACCTCTATCACTAACCAACTCTATTGGTAACCCATATCTAGTGAACACATTTTCGAATAAGAACTTAGCCGTCGTTTGAGCATCATTCTTTGTCGTGGCCTTTACTTCCACCCACTTTGTAAGGTAATCTGTGGCTACAATAATGTATTCTGCATGGGAGTTTCTAGCTGGGGGGTTAATGGGACCTACAAAGTCTATACCCCACTTTGAAAATGCACGTCCTCCCATCATTGGTCTTAATGGCATTTCATATTTTCTTATCGGATATTGGGCACGTTGGCATGTGTCGCAACTCTTCACATAAGTATGTGCATCCATATGAAGAGTGGGCCACCACAGTCCTGAGAATAGAATGGTCTTAATTACTCTGTCAGGCCCAAAGTGTCCACCTGCAGCACCGCTGTGTGCCGTTTCTAAGACTTTCAAGTAGTCTGATTCATGTACGCACAGTCTTAGGTAACCATCCTTGCCTCTTCGATATAGGTTGTCTCCTACTAAGGCATAGTCTTGAGCTTCTTGCTCCATGCTCCGTTTTCTTGCAAGACTAGCCTGATTGGGTAATGTTCCCGATCTCATGAACTCGACCAATGGAGCACTCCAATCTGGGATTAATGACACGTGATAAAGAGTGGCATGCTCCACTGGGGGTCTCTCCTGGCACCCTGGACAACTCTGGATCCACTCTTGTATTTCTTTGTCCATGCTAGGCCAATACACTCCTAAGCGTTTTAGATTCTGCAATGTTCGTTGTTTAGAGTAGTGATTCCCTAGCAGTCCCTCATGGGCTTGTTGCAACCAACTAGCATGTTCATCATCCTGGACACAACAAGCTAATACGCCCTCGGTATCTTGCTTGTACATACTTCCAGCCAATATTTGATACTTTAATGATTTTACAATTTCCTCTTTGCTGGTTTTCACATTCTTATTTGCAGGCCCGAAGGTTAGGACTGGTACCAACTTATTTGCCCATTTAGGAACAACTTCTAAATTGAACAGATAAGCATCGGGCAATTCATCAGACACTCCTTGCGGTGGCTCTCCTGAAGTGATGTGAGAAAGATGGTCAGCCCTAAGATGGGTTCTACCTTTCCTGACAACAACTTCAAAGTCGTATTCCATTAGTAAGAGGAACCATCTTACTAAGCGGCCTGTATTGCAAGGTTTATTGACCAAATATAGTAAAGCTTGATGATCAGTGAAAAACTTGAACTTATTGGCTAATAGATAGTGTCTAAACTTCTTCACAGCATATACCATGCCTAAGCCTTCTCTCTCCGTTGTGGTGTAATTTTGTTCAGCTGCATTTAATTGCCTACTAGCATATGCTATCGGCAAATCTAGGTTTCCTTCACCTGTGGGTTGTGCTAGCACACATCCTATTGCATGATTGGAGGCATCTACATGGACATGAAAGGGTTTGCTCCAATCCGGAGTAGTCAATATTGGTGCTGTGCACAAACGTCTTTTCAGCTCGTTGAAAGAATTCTCGCATTCCTCGTTCCACTCAAAGTTTGTTAACAACCCATAAAGAGGTTTAGCTATGATGGCATACATGTGGATAAACCTACGGTAATATCCGCAATGGCCCATAAAGGCTTGTACCTCTTTAACATTCCTTGGTCTGGGCAACTCTGCTATTGCTCTTACTTTGTCTTCATCTGTTGAAATTCCATTCTTAGAAATGATGTGACCTAAGATCTTACCTTGTCGTACCATAAACACACACTTCTCTGGATTCAGACACACTCGATAATCTCTACACTTGTTGAAGATTTGCCTGAGCTCAGGGATGTGGTAACTTCTTTCTTGGGAATGAGCGCATAAATCATCCACATATACTTCTAAGCTCTTTCGCAAGAACTCTTTGAAGACATGACACATGAGTCTTTGGAATGTTGCAGGTGCATTGGTGAGCCCAAATGGCATCACACGAAATGCAAAGATTCCCCATTCTGTGGCAAAGGCCGTTTTGTGTTGATCTTCGGGGGCAATGGCTACTTGGTTGTAACCTGAAAATCCATCAAGGAAGCTGTAAACTTCCTTGCCTGCAACACGCTCCAAAAGATGTTCGGTGATTGGAAGTGGATAACTATCTCTGATCGTAGCGGCATTAACTTTTTTAAGGTTAATGCACACTCTCAATTTCCCATTCTTCTTGGGCACCACTACAATAGGGGACACCCATTCAGTGTGCTCAATCTCATAGATGAATCCAGCTTCAATCAGCCTGTCAATTTCCTCCTTTATTTTGGCTGCATAATTGTCATTATATGTGTAGGGCTTTTGTTTGGTGGGCTTGGCATCAGCGGTCATCGGAATCGTATGAGAGCAAATCTCTGGATCTACTCCTTTCAAGTCTCTATAATGCCATGCGAACACATCCCTATATTCCCTTAATAGAGCTACAAGCTCTGCTTCTTCTTCTGCACTTAGGTCGTCTCCTATGTACGTACATCGCTCTTCGTTCCCTTCAATGGTCACTACAATTTTTTTGGTCTTTTCTTTATTGTCATATGCTTCTCCTATAATGGCCTCTCTCTTAGGCATTCGTACCAAAATTTTCCGGTCTTCCACTTCATATTTCTTGAAATTTTCTGGTACTTCAAACAATGATTCTTCCTCTTCTTGTCTTACTGCTTTTCTTTTCTTTTTCTTTTGACCTCCTTCACTTCCTTTCTTTGAACTTATCGTTTTAATACTTGCAAGGGGTTCTTCTTCTTTTTGGGTTAACACTCCTATGTCTTCTAAGTAGTGTTCCTCTGAGTCAAAGTAAGTATCCATCACAATGGATTCTAGATCATCGTCACTCTCTTCTTCTTCTATGAACTCACTAGGATCACACTCTTCCAACAAGGGCTGACACATGAACACTGAAATATCATAACCCTCCTCATCACAATGGGGTGTCCATTGTTCTTCATTGACTGCAATGTCCATGGTAGCCAAGATTTCTGCCCAACCATGAGGCTCAAATTCCTCATCTGGAAATATCATTGGTGTATAGGCTGGGTCTTTTATCGGTCTATCTCCTGGGGAAGTTCCTTCTTCTCTCGCTTTTAGGCGCTTTTCCTCTTCCTCAGCGACCTTGCACATCCACAAGTGAGTATCTTCATGCAACCAGGATGGTTCAGGTGAACTTCCAGAATGCACTGAGATAGAATCTTCTTTCGCTTTGTGGATAGGATTCCACTGTAGGGGTGGTACATCTCTGAAGGTGTGATCCTTCAGATTGACCTTGGTGGTGACCCCTAAGTGCTGTAAGTACAAGGAGTTGGTTCCCCAATCCTGTACTATTTGCAATTGTCGTAGGAAAGGTCTTCCTGGGATCATCTCGTAAACATTATTCTTCTCAAAGTCACATATAGCGAACGTATGTTCAAACTCTACACCACAAGTGGTTAGAGTTATCCCTTCAAGCAATCCGAGAGGTCTTTCAAAATGACCATCTGCCATTTGAAGTTTCATCCTCGTTGGTCTTAAGGTGGGTTTGCCCCATCGCTTCCACAAGGAAGTGGTCGCAATAGCAACGCCAGCACCCGAATCCACAATTGCTTTGGTTGTGTAACCTTGATAGGTGATCGGAAGATAAGTGTTACCTTCTTCACCTTCGCTCATGTCTCCTATCTTGTCGAGAGGTACCTCGGGTACTTTTTGTTTAGAGCCTACTTTTGGTGCATTGGATTCAAGTTCTGGAACCTGATCCTTCACATGATCCCAGAGCTCCGGTTTTGCCTTGAGGAGTTCCTCTACAGTGAGGTGACATTGAACCTTAGTGTTCTTCACAACATCAGTGTTCCTGGGAATCACTGAGTCTTCATTTCTCACCAATATAGTGGGAGCTCGGATCTGGAGAGATTCAGATTCCCATGGGCCTGTGAAATGAGGCAACTCTTGTAAAGAATTAGATTCAAAATCTAATCTCTCATCCTCTTGTTGCTCTGTTTGATCTCCATAGATAGACGGAATGTCTTGGGGAAATTGATCACGGAGGTCATCAATTTCAGGAATAGGAGGGGAATCACCCTTCTCCTTGGCCCATTTCTCTTCTTGTATTTCCCGCAAGAACTCTTGAGAGTACTGTTGAATTGAAGGAGGTATTCCAACATCCGTGGAATTAGGAACATAAGCTCCCTTAGGTGGTGAGCTCCCTCTTTCAACAACTGGTTGAGCCTGTGGAGGTAAAGAAACTTGTGATTTGTTTACCAACTGCTCTAATTTTTCTAGTAAGCCTTGGAAATGCAAATCCGGCTTGACAGAGTTGGTCTGATTGAACTTTTGACTAGTCTCAAGTATAGCTTGAGCTTGTTCTACCATTTTCATGCACATTTTCATCCGTTCAATCTCTAAATCTGCTCTAGGGTAACTCTTGTCTAGGTTTGCAGCTGTTGGCCCTTCTTGAAGTCGAGCCTGGTAGGCTTTGAACATCATGTCCAAGCCTTCAGGAGTGGGGTCAGCTAATACTGATCCTACTCGGGGTGGTGGGTGGGTTACGAGGGGTGTGTTAGAGGGTGGAGAAATGGAGGGTGATGGGGATGGTAGTGGTGGAAGTGTGTGGGAGTGCGGTTGAGATGTGATTTCTATGATTTTTGCCTTGGTTTCTCTCACGCTTTCTTCAAGTTTGTTTATCTTTTTTGCCCATTGCCTCTTCATTCTTTCACGACTATCCTTCCAGGCGTTAGTTCTCTTTTTGGGTATGCTCTCTGTTTCACTCACCTCGGGGCTCTTTTCGGGACCCACACCTTGGTGTTGTTGACGTGCCTGGGCTCTTGTGATCACCTGCACAGGTGCTGTGGAAGTCACACTCCCTGTGGAGTCTACAACTAACCCAACAACATTGATAGGAGTGATTTTAGGCATGTTATTAGGGTTCTTCGGGCAATCTCGTAGGAGATGCTCTTTCCCGCAGTCTTGACAGAAGCCCTGAATGGTTACTGGTTGAGGCTGTGTAGGGGCAGGCAGTGGACAATTACGTATAAGGTGATCTCCCTGACATCTGAAGCATGGTCCTCTAGGAAATGGGGGTCGTACCTGCCTAGGTTGAGGTCTAGAGTTGGGGTTTGTGTACATGACATTAGAATACTCCGGTTCCCCACTATTTTCACTTGGGTCCTCATAGTAGTATGACTCGTTATGCTCGGGTGACTGCATGTAGTAAGCCTGTGGGCTATCAATATGTGCGGAGTCAAAACTATGGTCACTGGGATCACTGTCTGATAGCAATGGGGTGACTGGGACTATGGCTCTATTCGGATTTTCTTCAGTAGATGCATATTTCACTGGGATCACATTGGTTGGAGCAGGGGGTTGCTGCACTAGGACTGGTTGAGGCCTCTGCTGCCCTTGATAAGGTGGCTGATAAGTTTGCTGTGGTCTGTTGTATTGTGGTGATGGGTACTGATTCTGGTATCTACCATGTTGTGGATATGGCTGAGGATAATTTTGCCTAACAGTTTTCTTGTTATATGGGCAGTCTTGTGCAGTGTGGTTGGTGTATCTGCGCTCTATGGTGCAGTACTGGCTACTAGGATTCACCTGTGGTTGGGCCATAATGGGGCATACACTTGCCATATGTTCACCGCCACAATTGTAACACCGCTTAACTGGGGCAAATCTTGGAATTTGCTTGCTAGAGACACCTAGTTTTTGGGCTACCTTCTCTGCAAGTTCCTCGATGGATGTGGATTGACCAGATGCCATGTTACTAGAGCTATCAGAATCCTTATAGATTTTTGATAGTTCTAATTCCTCTCCTAGATTGTCCTCAATGTCTATGCACATGCGCACGCACTCCTCTATCGTTCTAGGGTCCTTCAGGTACACATATGACCTGAGTTTAGTGCTCAACAATCCATCTAGGAACAAGGCCACTTGTTTGGCTGGTGTGGGTAACTCCGGCATCGGGCATCTCTCCAGGTATTGTCTAAATCTTCTTCCAGCTAGTCTGACCGTCTCTTGAGGTGTTTGTTTGAAGCTGTGAATTAGTGAGGAGGTGTTATGCCTGATTCCACTCTTAGAAAACTCAACAATAAATGCCTCTAAGAGTTGGTCTATGTTTCTGAAATGCCTCTCATTCAGTGGTTGGAACCACGTAAGGGCAGTGTTCCTAAGGGTTAGACCGAAAGCATTATATTGTGTGAATAGGTCCTCCACCTGTTCAGCTTTCAACACTTGTCGAAATTCTGCCACATGGTCATAAGGGTCTCCCGTGCCATCGAAATAATTCTTCATGGACTTCACCAGTTGAGTTGGTCGTAGGGTCCTAGTGTGTTCTCTCGGCCTTGGCAAAGGAAAATCATCAATGTCCCGGTGATTCCATGGGGTTCTATGTCTCTCAGGTTCTACTCTATTCCTTTCTGTTCCCGTTCTTTCTCTTCCCAGGGAGTTGGCAAAACTTACCTCAGGTTTGTCTCTACTTCTATCTCTTTGAGCTCCATGAGCTTGGGAGGTCCCAGCTCCTTGGTGACCAAAGGACACATTAGACCTTGGTTGGGGAAAAACAAATTCACCCTTCCACGTGTAGGCATGTCTGCCATGCTCTGTGACCACAAAGATTCTCTCTGATGCATTGTCTAGGTAGGTCACTTGACATGGGCTATCAGGGTCTTTAAACTCATAAATTGTGAGGGCACTCACTTCCTGAGATTGAGAAGATTTATATCTCCAAAAAGCCTCATCGGTTTCTCGGTTTAAAAGCAGATCTATGCTTTTATTATCCTGTGGAATCCATTCTGGGGTCATGATTCTGGTCAAGACAGATTTACCACGGGGAGTTCTTGGCTCTCTCTCTAAGTTCCATTGCTCTATATCACCCATGTCGGTCTCTGCAACCACATTTCCAAACTCATCAGTTCTATCAGGAAGAGTGGTGACTACATATATGGTACCTTCTTTATCCAGGTAGGCTCCATTCTCAAACTTGACTACCGGATGGTCTAATCCATGGGGTTGATCGGGGTTCTTAATCTGGACCACCGATCTTCTCAGTCCGTCTTCGTAGATGCGAGCACCTAGACGGTTCGTCCTGATATATTCCAATTGAGTCTTATAAGGCCCTTCTGGCTTTTCTAGATAAGCCAACCCTGAACTACCTACTGATCTCTCCATGTGAGGACATCTCGGAATCACTTGTTTCTGATCTGGGAGTGTATGGGTAATCACTCAACTGCTGGGCCCAAGACCTGGCAGTGTGATTGACACTAGCTTCAGAAGATCTGAGGCTTTGTCTGTCTCGGCCTAAGTGTCTGCCTGATCTAAGGTTCATATGCCTGATTTATTTACCCCCTGGAACCCAAGCACACTCTCGTCACAGGTTGATTTTGCACCAATCACTTTGTTCTTTTTAGTTGAATATTATGTTTATGGTCTTGTCTGAAATTGCGTCGTCAGGAGTACTTAAGTGAATTTCCGCACTTGATAAGTGATCGATTCCCGTTTATCTTTTGTCCCTTAGGGTTTTCGCACTTAAGACCTATTCATTTTCTTGCACTTGGTTGATTAATTCTCTTAGACTTGATTCGTGCCTAACGTTGCCCTAGTTAATTACCACACCTAAGTCATACTTAGCCTAGGCTAGGAATTGACAAAAGAGGGTTGAGAGATCTTCCAACCTCAATTAGCTGGTTGACCAAACTGCTACACAAGCCCAGGAAGCCTTCTCCCAAGCTCGGTACTCACCCTTGCTAGCTTGCTTTGGATTGCCTTGAGTGCACACAAAGTTCCTGCAAAAACTCACCAGTTAGTATAGCTTTATTGCCACAAGTATTTGGAAGACACACTTCAGTAATTTTAGTCCCCTTGGAGTCGCTCACTGTACCCCCTGAATCTGAGAACCACTTAGTTCCACCTAAAGGTCAACTTAAAAATGCATGTTCTAAAACTCCGCGTATGATTCTTACAAAAACCAGTCGAGGTCCACGTAGGATTCTCAACGAGCTTTCCAACGAGACCAAAATCTCATCAATCGGAGTTCGTATGGTCAAGTTATGACCATTCAGGCACTAAAGGGTCAAAACAGGCACTCAGGGTTCAGAAGATACCTCTCTGCTCCTTTTGCCCACTTCCAAGGTTCTAAAGTTATACCAAGGTGCCTAAAATTAAGCTCAACTACCCTTCCAATCACTCAAAAAATTAACTCTCAATTTTCATGCGTTAAAGGCCGTGTATCGCGATAGGTCGGGTCGAGGTGTCGCGATAGGTTGAGGTGTCGCGATAGGTCGGGGTGTCACGATAGGTCGGGGTGTCGCGATAGGTCGTGAGGTGTCGCGATAGGTCGAAGTATCGCGACAGCTCGTGAAGTGTCGCGATAGGTCGGGGTGTCGCGATAGGTCGGGGTGTCGCGATAGGTCGGGGTGTCGCGATAGCTCGTGAGGTGTCGCGATAGGTCGGGGTGTCCCGATAGGTCGGGGTGTCGCGATAGGTCGGGGTGTCGCGATAGGTCGAAGTGTCGCGATAGGTCGGGGTGTCGCGATAGGTCGGGGTGTCGCGATAGGTCGGGGTGTCGCGATAGGTCGTGAGGTGTCGCGATAGGTCGAAGTGTCGCGATAGGTCGGGGTGTCGCGATAGGTCGGGGTGTCGCGATAGCTCGTGAGGTGTCGCGATAGGTCGGGGTGTCGCGATAGGTCGGGGTGTCGCGATAGGTCGGGGTGTCGCGATAGGTCGTGAGGTGTCGCGATAGGTCGAGGTGTCGCGATAGCTCGTGAGGTGTCGCGATAGGTCGTGAGGTGTCGCGATAGGTCGTGAGGTGTCGCGATAGGTCGGGGTGTCGCGATAGGTCGTGAGGTGTTGCGATAGGTCGGGGTGTCGCGATAGGTCGTGAGGTGTCGCGATACCTCGAGGTGTCGCGATAGCTCGGGATATGGTGAATTTTTCTGTTCTGTCTAGTGTTCCTGGGAGCTCTAGGCCTGCGCAGTGTCGTGGTGCACTCAGAATCGTGATTGGGTGAAATTTTCGGAGTGTCGCGATAGCTCGAGCTCAACGCCTCGGGGGCTGTGTAGACAAATTCTGTACCTGCTGAGCTTGCTGGAGATGATGATGGAGCTGCCACCTGCAAGAAACATGCAAAAAACACACAAAGACAAGCACACACACTCGCTCTCTCTCAAACTCGCACACAACAAATGAGGGAATGATAGGGAAGAGGGAATATGTAGTGGAGAAGGAGGTGGAGATGGAGAAGGAGGTGAAGATGAAGATGGAGATGGAGAAAAATCAGAAATTTACCTACTACTTACCATTCCAACGCGTCCTCTCTACGTCTTACCATCACACGCTCGTCCTCAAAGCTCGATCCCCGGCAACGGCGCCAAAATTTGGTGTAGCTCAGTGATGAGTAGCACCTCCTTTAATGTCAATCCGGGAAGACATGAGGATGGTATGAAGACCACGAGCAAGTGGAAGCGCAAGTGCGTGAGTGAGAAGCACACAAGCATGCACACACATACACACACACGCGCACACACAGTAAGAACAAAGAGAGTAGACAATGGAATCACTTCTATTGCCAGAAAGTTCTCATACAAGCTCAAACTACAAGAAGCTCGCCCAAAAATGAGCTCTCTAGCTCTATTTATAGTTTTTGACTAGCTTTGGCCCTGTCCAGACCTAGTGTCCGGCCTAGTTAAAAATTAGGTTCCAGGGCTTATTTGAGGGCCCAAACGAGATCTAAAAATTATGAAAATTGACAGGCAACTACTTCTAAGGCTCCCCAAGCTCGAGGACTCCTCGGCTTGTACAAAATGGAGCTACAAAAAGGTGAAATGATATTTACAAAGGTTTGTAGTGATGAGAATCACTTTAAAATGATGTGAGGGTTTTGAAAAAAAATGAAGGGTTGCCTCAGTGCTAGATCTGCATGTGTGTCCGTACTTGCTTCTTCCCGTATACTGTCAACACCAAGCTAACTTCCTAAGAGGAAGAGGAGGTGGCAAGGGTAGAGGAAGAGGTAGAAGTAATAAAGATGGAGTCAAAGCTTGCTGGATTTGTGGTAAGACAAATCATTTAGCTCATGATTGTTGGCATAATACTCAGAATAATGGTGGATATAATCAGAACTTTAATTCAAGAGGAAGAGGTGGAAGAAATCAAAGAGGTGATTTCAGAGGTAGATGTAGTAGAGGTTATTTTGGAAGAAATGCAGGTAGAGGATTCCAAAGCCAACAATACAACAATACCTACTACAATTATGCTTCAGATCATAAGGAGGATTCAACATTGGTTATGAATGCAACTTGTGAAAGGCAAAGTGAAGACCAAAGAGTCTTCTACATTGACTCAAGGTGTAGCAATCACTTGAGTGGCAACATAGCATTGATGATTGATTTGGAAAATAAGGTAACTAATCATGTAGTTCAAACAGGTGATAATACAAAGCACAATGTGAAGTCAATTGGATCAGTGAAGGCCAAGGATGGAAGTAATCTCTTGAGTAAGGTTTTGAATGTTCCTACAATTCCAAAGAGTTTGATAAGTGTAGGAGAAATTGTTGAAAAAGGTTATGAAGTTAGGTTCACTAATGAAGGAGTTTTTGTGGAAGACCCTAGCAATGGGTATAAACAAATTGTTTCAGGGAAGAAAGAAGGAAGATTGTTCACATTGAAGATTCAAGGTAATGTTGGTCATGCCTTGTTCACCTATGGAGGACATAAGATCTCTGAGTTAGATCTTTGGCACAAAAGGCTTGGAAAGTTTAATGAAAGAGGTATTAAAGATATGGTTAACAATGGTTCAGTGCTTGGATTGCCTAATGTTGCAGGTCAACATATGACATACAGATGTGAGGCATGTCAATTAGGTAAGGCTCATAAGCAATCTTATTCCAAGCATGGTTTTATGTATTCAGAGAAGCTTGAGTTGGTACACACATATGTGTGGGGACCATCAAAGGATTTTAGTATCAATGGTTCAAGGTACTATGTAATTTATGTTGATGATGCTACCAGATGGATCACTATCTATGTGATCAAAGATAAATCAGAGGTATTCAATACATTCAAGCATTATCATGTGTATGCAGAAAGAATCACAGGTCAAACGATAAATCAAAGGTTGAGATATTTGATGAAGAAGAGAACAATGAAGTACAGGTTGGAGTTGAAGAAGTGCCAAGGTTTGATCCAGAATGTGATGAACCAGAAACCTCAAGGAGTGGAGAACTCAGAAGGTCATCAAGACACAAATTGCAACCTACAAGGTATAGCTATGACACTTCTTTTTTGGCTACTAAAGATTATGCTTATATGGTAAAGGCAGATGAAGACCCTTCTACATATGAAGAGGCAAAAGGTAAGGAAAATTGGGAGAAAGCTATGCAGGAAGAGAATGATGCATTGATGGAGAATGACACATGGGATTTGTTTCCTACACCAAATAGTTAGAAGATCATTGGATGCAAATGGGTCTACAAGGAAAAGAGGTTTGCAGATGGAAGTGCATCTAGGTATAAAGCTAGACTTGTTGTGAAAGGATTTGCTCAAAGATATGGTATAGATTATGATGAGACCTATAGTCCTGTGGCAAAGATGACAACCATCAGGACACTCATAGCTATTGCTGCATGTAAAGGTTGGAAATTATGTCAATTAAATGTGAAGAATGCTTTTCTAAATGGTTATATTTCAGATGATGTTTTCATGGAGCAACCACAAGGGTTCAGAGATGAAAGGTATCCAGATCATGTATGTAAGCTCAAGAGAGCTTTGTATGGTTTGAAGCAGGCCCCAAGGGCATGGAATTATCGACTTGTGAAGTTCTTGAAGGAACTTGGTTTTCAAGTATCTAAAGCAGATAGTAGCTTGCTTGTTAAAGCAAGTGATGATGGGTTCATTTACATGTGCATATATGTTGATGATATAATTCTTACAGGTACAAATGAGGAAGGAATTCAAAGCCTAAAGAAGCAAATGGAGAAAGAGTTCAAGATTAGTGACTTGAAAGATTTGTCATATTTCTTGGGCATGGAGATCTCATACACTCAACATGGAGTGTATGTAACTCAAGAAAGGTATTTGAAAAACTTGTTGATCAAGTTTAAAATGGATGATTGCCGGGTAGCACCTACTCCAATGGAGGTGAATCACAAATTGAGCAGATATGGAGGAGAAGAATTCAAGGACATGAAGCTATATCAAAGTTTGGTTGGTAGTCTGATCTATGCGACATTAACTAGGCCTGACTTGTCATATGCAGTTGGAGTATTATCTCAATTCATGCATTGTCCTAGGAGAGAACATTGGGTTGCAGGACAAAGAGTGTTGAGGTACATTAAGGGTACACTCAAAGAAGGTTTGTATTATGTTTTTACATTAGATACAAACATCAAGATATATAGTGATACAGATTGGGCAGGTAATCCTAATGATAGGAGATCAACTTATGGATACTTGTGTTATGTGGGAGATAAGTTAATTTCATGGTGTTCAAAGAAGCAACATACAGTTGCTTTATCATCCACAGAAGCTGAGTACAAAGGTATGGTTGAAGCTGCAAAGGAAGTGATATGGCTTAAGACTTTTATGAAGAGTTTTGACATCATTCAGAGTACACCCACTATTCATGGAGATAACATGAGTTCATTGTATTTAGCTGTTAATCCTGTTTTTCATGCCAGGACTAAACACATTAAGATTCAGTATCATTTTCTAAGAGAGAAGGTGATGGATGAAGAGATTGAAGTTATACATATTTCAACAAAAGATCAGATGGCTGATATACTAACCAAAAGCTTGGATGGACCAAAGCTACAGAGATTCAAAGACATGGCAGGTATAAAGAAGATAGAGAAAACCTCAATTGATGATTGAGGGGGAGTTGTTGGTGCAAGACAATCAACAATTGAAGTTTTGATGAAGTTTTGAAGTCAAGGATTGAAGAAAAGATCAAGTCATGAAGCATGAAGAAAGTATATGTTCAGAGAATGAAGATATGTATACATATGTACATTAACTTAGAGTTAGCTCACTTATACTTTTGTATGGTTATGAGCTTGTACATATTTGCCTATATATACAAGGAAAAATGTCAGGGCAAATATGAGAGAATGTGAGAGAACGAATGTTTTAAGTTATTCTTGATATAGAGGTGCTCTAACTTCAAGGATAACTTGTTCTTTTGGAGATTAACACTCTCCATCAGTGGTATCAGAGTAGGAAGCATCAAAATTGAAGAAAGGAGGACCCCAACTGCTGTACTTATAATGAATTCAACATTTGAAGACACAAAAGGTGAAAGCTTGAAAGTAAAGCCTGAGAAGGAGGTCAAAAGATATCAAGGAAGACAAAAGAAACTTCATTCGAAGCAAAGGTACACTTATTTCTTATAAAGGTTGAAGAATTTAATACACAGGTGAAGAAAGGATGGGAGATTCTCTTCAGATGGTGCACAGATTGTAGGTGACACTTTGTACAAAGTTTTATAAAAAACTTTACACATTTGATAAGTCAATGAATGAGTTATGTAGACTTTTTGTGTAGACATCTTCTTCACAGTTTGTTCGAGATTTTGGTAGTTGAGTATTGATCCTCCAAATTGGTGAAGGTTTTAAATTATTCTTGATACAGAGGTGCTCTAACTTCAAGGATAACGTGTTCTTTTGGAGATTAACACTCTCCATCCACTCCCAGTGGTGGTCTTGGTCTCACTGGTGGCCAGTGTTGGTTGCCTATGTTAGTGCAGGGCAATCAACAATTGAAGTTTTGGGTGAAGAATTGAATTCAAGGATTGAAGAAAATACCAAGTCATGAAGCATGAAAGAAGTGCATATTCAGAAGATGAAGATGTGTACACATATGTACATTAATTTAGAGACAGGTCATATATATCTTTTGTATGGTCATAAGCTTGTACATATATGGCTATATATATAAGTAAAAAGTCGGGGCAAATATGAGAGCATGTGAATAGAGAAATTGGTAGTTGTATGAGTCATTTGACATCTTAGAACTGAGTAGAATCTCTCTCATCACTCAGTTGTAAAATTCCTTCAGGAATGAAAGAAAATTGCACCCGATGTTTCTATGCATTCTCCTTCTGTACTTGATCATTTCAAGAATCCTTTTGTAGATGTCTAAGTCCATAGTTAATGAGTCTATGGTTAAAGTTTGAGAGCCTAATTGTAAACAGGCTATGAGAATTATGAGTAGGAACATTCATATGTGAAGAAGTGTTCACTGGTTCCTAAAACAGGTGCAATCTCGATGGTCAATGATTTGATCATTTCTTAATGCACAGGTTAAAGTTTTGCATGAATAAGGAGTCAAAATTTAAGTTAGAAGGTAAGCCATCTATGGCTAAAATCATTTGTATAAACGGGTTCTAGATTGAGAGAACCAAGTGTTAGAAGTTACAGGTGTCTGAATCGACTTTTCAAAAGAGCAGTTTTAGACATAGGTAACTTGTTGAGATCATTTCTCAAGATCTACTGAATCTTTTGGAGTGATTCAACTTGGAGAAGGTGCACAAACTTTAGGTGACACCTTGTGCAAAGATTCATAAAAAACTTTACACAATTGATAAGTTAATGAGAGAGATATCTGTAGGAGACTTTCTATGTAGTCATCTCCTTCATAGTTTTTTCAAAATCTTCATAATTGATCATTGATCCTCTAAAATTGGTGAAGGTTTGAGTTACTCTTGTTATAGAGGTGCTCTAACTTCAAGAGCACCTTGTTCTTTTGGAGATTAACACTCTCCATTAGTGGTATCAGAGCAGGAAGCATCAGAATTGAAGAAAGGAGGATCCGAGCTGCTGTAGTCATAAAGAATTCAACATCTGAAGGTTCAAAAGGTGAAAGCTTAAGAGCAAAGATTGAGAAAAAGGCCATACAACATAAAGGAAGACAAAAGGAGTATCATTCGAAGCAAAGGTACATTTATTACTCATAAAGTTTGAGGAATTCAATACACAGGTGAAGAAAGGATGGGAGATTCTCTTCAGATAGAGAAGTTGGATAGAGAGAACTATCCAGCATGGTCAATGAGGATGGAAGCTCATCTTATGAGCAAAGACTTGATAGCTTATATTATAGGTGAAGAAGAAAAGCCTCAGTTCAGAGATCCTTGTGTTCCAACTAGGGAGGAATTATCAGATTTGAAGAATTGGATGAAGAAAGATGCTCAAGCTAGGAGCATTATCTATATGGCAGTCAATGACTACTTGCTACCTCATATTAGAGGTCTTGAAAGTGCAAGTGATATATGGAATGCTTTGGAGGAGCATTTCCAAAACACCACAAAGTCAAGGAAGGCATCCTTGTGGGCAGAATTTACCACTTTCAAGAAGAAGGCTGCTCAATCCATCTCAGACTATGTAACAAGGATGAAGGACATTGCAGATGCATTAGGAGCAGTTGATGAAGACATTAAGGAGGATAAATTGGTAAGGCAAATCCTCACAGGTTTGAGAGGTGATGACAAATGGAAGCCATTCATTTTGTCTACTGAATTATCACTTGATCATTTTACTCCTGACTTAAATCAGTTGCTAGTACATATATTAACCTTTGAGCAGGATGTCAAAGGTGAAGGTGACAAGAGTACAGTTCATGCAATGTATTCAAAGGATAAGAAGAAGAATATCAAAGGAAAGCAACAAGCAAATGAGGATGAAGGTACAACTAGCCAAGCTAACTTCCTAAGAGGAAGAGGAGGTGGCAAAGGTAGAGGAAGAGGCAGGAGTAATAAAGAAGGAGTCAAAGCTTGCTGGATTTGTGGTAAGACAAATCATTTAGCTAATGATTGTTGGCATAATACTCAGAGTAATGGTGGATATAATCAGAACTTTAATTCAAGAGGACAAGGTGGCAGAAATCAAAGAGGTAATTTCAGAGGTAGAGGTAGTAGAGGTTACTTTGGAAGAAATGCAGGTAGAGGATTCCAAAGCCAACAATACAACAATACCTACTACAATTATGCTTCAAATCAGAAGGAAAATTCAACATTGATAATGAATGCAACTTGTGAAAGGCAAAGTGAAGATCAAAGATTCTTCTACATTGACTCAGGATGTAGTAATCATCTGAGTGGTAACATAGCCTTGATGACTTATGTGGAAAATAAGGTAACTAATCATGTAGTTCAAACAGGTGATAGTACAAAGCACAATGTGAAGTCAATTGGATCAGTGAAGGCCAAGGATGGAAGTACTCTCTTGAGTAAGGTTTTGTATGTTCCTACAATTCCTAGAAATCTGATAAGTGTAGGACAAATTGTTGAAAAAGGTTATGAAGTTAGGTTCACTAATGAAGGAGTGTTTGTGGAAGACCCTAGCAATGGGTATAAACAAATTGTTTTAGGGAAGAAAGAAGGAAGATTGTTCACATTGAAGATTCAAGGTAATGTTGGTCATGCCCTTGTTCACTTATGGTGGACATAAGATCTCTGAGTTAGATCTTTGGCATAAGAGGCTTGGACATTTTAATGAAAGAGGTATCAAGGATATGGTTAACAATGGTTCAGTGCTTGGATTGCCTAATGTTGCAGGTCAACATATGACATACAGATGTGAAGCATGTCAATTAGGTAAGGCTCATAAGCAATCTTATTCCAAGCATGGTTTTATGTATTCAGAGAAGCTTGAGTTGGTACACACAGATGTGTGGGGACCATCAAAGGATTTCAGTATTAATGGTTCAAGGTACTATGTGATTTATGTTGATGATGCTACCAGATGGATCACTATCTATGTTATCAAAGATAAGTCAGAGGTGTTCAATACATTTAAACATTATCATGTGTATGCAGAGAGAATTACAGGTCATAAGTTGAAGAGACTAAGGTCAGATGGAGGGGGAGAGTATTTCTCTAATGAGTTCAGTGATTACTTGTGGAATGCAGGTATAAAAAGGGAAATTGCTTGCAGGTACTCTCCTCAACAAAATGGTGTAGCAGAGAGAAGAAATAGGACACTTGTTGAGTTTTCAAGGTCAATGATGAAGGAGAAAAATTGCCCAAATTACTTATGGGATGAGGCTATAAATACAACTACTTATTTGGTCAATAGGTTACCATGTAAAGCTTTGCAGGGTATGACACCATATGAGGCATGGTGGGGTAAGAGACCTACTCTAGACCATTGCAAAGTATTTGGATGTTTGGCATATGCATATGTGCCATCACAATTGAGGCATAAATTCGAGCCTAAAGCTGAAAAATATGAGTTCATTGGATATGATGATAAGCAGATGGGATATAGGTTGTGGAGTCCATCCACAAAGCAATTCATTGTATCTAAAGATGTTACATTTGATGAGCAAGGTACTTGGTATGCAGGTACAATCAATATTTATGCAGGTGATGAAGAAGTTGTGACTCAAAAGAAAGGTAAATCAAAGGTTGAGATATTTGATGAAGAGGAGAACAATGAAGTGTAGGTTGAAATTGAAGAAGTGCCAAAGTTTGATCTAGAATGTGATGAACCAGAAACCTCAAGGAGTGGAGAACTTAGAAGGTCATCAAGACACAAATGGCAACCTACAAGGTATAGCTATGACACTTCTTTTTTGGCTACCAAAGATTATGCTTATATGATAAAGGCAGATGAAGACCCTTCTACATATGAAGAGGCAAAAGGTAAGGAAAATTGGGAGAAAGCTATGGAGGAAGAGTATGATGGATTGATGGAGAATGAGACTTGGGATTTGGTTCCTAAACCAAATAGTCAGAAGATTATTGGATGCAAATGGGTTTACAAGACAAAGAGGCTTGCAGATGGAAGTGTGTCTAGGTATAAAGCTAGACTTGTTGTGAAGGGTTTTGCTCAGACATATGGTATAGATTATAATGAGACCTATAGTCCTGTGGCAAAGATGACAACTATCAGGACACTCATAGCTATTGCTGCATGTAAAGGTTCGAAGTTATGTCAATTAGTTGTGAAGAATGCTTTTTTAAATGGTTATATTTCAGATGATGTTTTCATGGAGAAACCACAAGGATTCAGAGATGGAACGTATCCAGATCATGTATGTAAGCTCAAGAGAGCTTTGTATGGTTTGAAGCAGGCCCCAAGGGCATGGAACTATAGACTTGTAAAGTTCTTGAAAGAACTTGGATTCCAAGTATCTAAAGCAGATAGTAGCTTGCTTGTCAAAGCAAGTGATGATGGGTTCATATACATGTGCATATATGTTGATGATATAATTCTTACAAGTACAGATGAGAAAGGCATTCAAAGCCTAAAGAAGCAAATGCTGAAAGAGTTCAAAATCAGTGACTTGGGAGACTTGTCATATTTCTTGGGCATGGAGATCTCATACACTCAACATGGAGTGTATGTAACTCAAGAAAGGTATTTGAGAAACTTGTTGATCAAGTTTAAGATGAATGATTGCAGGGTAGCACCTACTCCAATGGAGGTGAATCACAAATTGAGTAGATATGGAGGTGAAGAGTTCAAGGACATGAAACTATATCAGAGTTTGGTTGGTAGTATGAGCTATGCTACATTAACTAGACCTGACTTGTCATATGCAGTTGGAGTATTATCTCAATTCATGCATTGCCCTAGGAAAGAAAATTGGATTGCAGATCAAAGAGTCTTGAGGTACATTAAGGGTACACTCAAAGAAGGTTTGTATTATGGTTTTACATCAGATACAAACATCAAGATTTATAGTGATACAGATTGGGCAGCTAATCCTGATGATAGGAGATCAACATATGGATGCTTGTGTTATGTGGGAGATAAGTTAATTTTGGTGTTCAAAGAAGCAGTTGCTTTCTCATCTAGAGAAGCAGAGTACAAAAGGATGGTTGAAGCTACAAAGGAAGTGATATGGCTTAAAACTCTTACAAAGAGTTTTGATATCATTCAGAGTACACCCACTATTCATGGAGATAATATGAGTTCATTGTATTTAGCTGCTAACCCTGTTTTTCACGCCATGACTAAACACATTGAGATTCAGTACCATTTTCTAAGAGAGAAGGTGATGGATAAAGAGATTGAAGTCATACATACTTCAACAAAAGATCAGATAGGTGATATGCTAACCAAAAGCTTGGATGGACCAAAGCTACAAAGATTTAAAGACATGGCAGGTATAAAGAAGATAGAGAAAACCTCAATTGATGATTGAGGGGGAGCTGTTGGTGCAGACCAATCAACAATTGAAGTTTTGGGTGAAGAATTGAAGTCAAGGACTGAAGAAAAGACCAAGTCATGAAGCATGAAAGAAGTGCATATTCAGAAGATGAAGATGTGTACACATATGTACATTAATTTAGAGAGAGCTCATATATATCTTTTGTATGGTCATAAGCTTGTACATATATGGCTATATATATAAGTAAAAAGTCGGGGCAAATATGAGAGCATGTGAATAGAGAAACTGGTAGTTGTATGAGTCATCAGACATCTTAGAAGTGAGTAGAATGTCTCTCATCACTCAGTTGTAAAATTCCTTCAGGAATGAAAGAAAACTGCGCCCGATGGTTCTGTGCATTCTCCTTCTGTACTTGATCATTTCAAGAATCCTTTTGTAGATGTATAAGTCCATAGATATGAGTCTATGGTTAAAGTTTGAGAGCCTAATTGTAAAAAGGTTATGAGAATTATGAGTAGGAACATTCATATGTGAAGAAGTGTTCACTGTTTCTTGAAACAGGTGCAATCTCGATGGTCAATGATTTGATCATTTCTCAATGCACAGGTTAAAATTTTGCATGAGTAAGGAGTCAAAATTTAAGTTAGAAGGTAAGCCATCTATGGCTAAAATCATTTGTATAAACGGGTTCTAGATTGAAAGAACCAAGTGTTAGAAGTTACAGGTATCTGAATTGACTTTTCAGAAGAGCAGTTTTAGACATAGGTAACTTGTTGAGATCATTTCTCAAGATCTATTGAATCTTTTGGAGTGATTCAACTTGGAGAAGGTGCGGAAACCGTAGATGACACCTTGTGAAACTTTTCATAAAAAACTTTACACAATTGATAAGTTAATGAGAGAGATATGTGTAGTAGACTTTCTGTGTAGTCATCTCCTTCACAGGTTTTTCAAAATCTTCATAATTGATCATTGATCCTCTAAAATTGGTGAAGGTTTGAGTTACTCTTGTTATAGAGATGCTCTAACTTCAAGAGTAGCTTGTTCTTTTGGAGATTAACACTCTCCATCAGCCTAATCCAAGGTGTGTTTGATTGTGTGCTTGCATTCTGGGCATTATAAATTGCAAATGGGTTGGGTTTGGAACACTCGGATGGCTTGTTTGTCCCGACATTGTATGTTCTGACTCTTGTTGTGTGCCAAAGGGGTTTAGAGAGGTAGTTGCCTGCTCTCATTGAGGGAATATAGGAAACCCCATATACTTCAATCGAGCCCTATCTATGGCATCAACATGCCAATACCTTCTTTGGTTCTTGTTTAGGTATGTGACACTAGACTCGTCTTTAGGATCTTTTAGCTCATAAAAGGTCATTCGACTTTCCTCTTGTCGGCTTGTAGGTGAGTCAGTTTGTACATGGATCAAATAGACTTCTAGTAAGTAATCATCTTGGGGTTTCAAATCCCCTCTCAAGACTCAAGTCACTACTGATTTGCCTTTGGGAGTGGTTACCAACTCTTGAGGGTCCGGTCTTGTTGAATTTTCTTGCCCTGCTAATCCTCCTCTTTTGTTGATTACATCCGAGTGTTATGTTACCACATAGATGTGACCTAACTTGTCCATGTATGCTTCTCCCTCATACTTGACTGCCGGTCTAGGCACTATTGTAGAATCCGTGGAAGTTACCATCCTCGCTATTGATCTATTTAAACCATCCAGGTAGATAGGAATCTCCTGGGAATTAATAGACACATATTGCAGAGAGGTACGGTATTCCCCTTCTATGGTAGACATGAAGTTTCTTTTGGGAACCGAACCATGCATGTCTTCTGAAGCCATTGGTATCTCTTCTTCTGAGTCACTAGAGGTGTCAGAATAGACAGAGTGGTGACTTGCCTGAGTAGCACTTCCTACCGATGAAATAACACTTCTCCGACTACTTAGCACCCATCTTGACCTCAAGTTCATCCATCCTCCTGTGGCTACTTTGGTTCCTAAATATTCCCCGATTGGCTCCTCAATAGCCTCAAATTTTGCCCTTAAAAAGACTCAAAATGTTTTGGGCGATACCACCCTATCAATACTGTACTAGGCGATACCACTCTTGCCATGATATGATGCGACTATTTACCACGATACGATATTTTTGTAGGTGACAATATGATACCACGTTCCACACGATACGATACTACTTTCTACATGATACGATACCAGTGCACTACACGATATGATACTATGTAGCTCAGGTGATACGATACCACTCAAATGCGCGATACAATACTACTGCACTGCACGATATGATACTTGGAATCCTTGCGATCCGATACTGGTGCAAGTCACGATACGATACCCAAACAATGCACGATACAATACTAGAGTTTTGAACGATACGATACTTCTATTCCTCACGATACGATACTAGGGGGCTCATGATACGATACTAGGTAACAACATGATACTAGGTACACGATATGATACCAATGTTATGTGCGATACGATACTGCTCGATCGATGATATGATATCGTGATCGGGATGATACGATACCAAGTGAACCACGATACGATATCACTTGCAGATCGCGATCGTGATACCAACTTGATGATACGATACCAAAAGTGGTATCGCGATACCTCAAGTGGTATGCGACGATACGATACTTGCCGAGTATCGTGATACTAGGGAATTTTGGTATCGCGATACCAAAACTCAACCGATCACGATACTTCAGCCAAAATCGCTCCAAACACAAAAATTTTTGTACCTAAGTGTTTCACTCTCACCCCTCTTCACTCTTGACCCTCTGTCTCACTCAAAGAACCTCTTAAATCTCTCTGTCCCACCCCGCGATACCGAAAACGTCCTTAATCACGTGTGGATGTGTTTTTAACGTGATTTTGATGTTGCACTCTTGTAAAGCTTACCTTTAAGGATGTATTGCTTAAAACTTGAGCTCACAGGGTAGCTTTTTGGGCTTGTAGGGCGCGATATTGCTCAGGCAATATCGGTCACTGTCTACAGGCGATACCAATTCTAGAGCAAGTGTAAAATGAACTACAATTTTTGGTTTTTATAGTTTGTGATACCTGAAACCTATTCTACACTAATTTGGCAATTTTTTTGGAAATTTTCTTGGTGATTTCAACTTACTCCTATTCCTCTTCTCTCCTTGACCTAACCCTAACTCCTCCTTCTCTCTTGCACTCCTAACCCTAAATCTAAAAACTCATTACACACACCTCCAGGATGTGGAGTAACAAGTGTTGATGTTTCTGACTACTTGCCATTGAACGAATTTACTCCTACAAGTATGATTCCCTCACTCCAAAGCTATAAACATCACGAAAGAACCTTGGTTGAGTATGTTCCTCGGCAACGGTGCCAAAAACGCATGCACCTAAGTCACGAGGTCTTAGGGACTTGTGCCAAAGAGACTAAATCTCATTTGCCGCACAAGTACGTATAGTGGTGGATTGACACACTCTTAATTTATCAATCCAAAGAACCTACCGAACCAAGTGTATGAAGACGTGTGCACACGTGATGGAAAGTGAAGTGGTTCAGCTAAAATGCATGAGAAAAGACTAAACTACCTCTCCAACTCACTTAATCTCTGGAAGTGTTTGACTCGATACCACTTACAATAGTAAATACAAATTCGAATGTTTCTCCCAGCTCCGAACTCCGAATATGGCCAATTCGTTTTGAAGCTCTCGACCAGATGCATCTATAGGTGGTATTTTCGTTCTTCAAGTTATGGCCAAAATAGTGTATGGCGGGAAACACCTTCACTCCACAACTCGTACTTGCTCACACACACACTACAGTAGTTCAAACGTGATGGGGGAGGGTAGACAACAGTCCTACACACATTCCAAGCTTCACACACACACAAAAGATCATAGAGAAGATGAAAATCTGCAAGAAAGAGGCAAATTCGAAATTTTGAGCTCTCCTTCTTTACAATGGTAAAAAGTGCTTACAAAGAGTCACAAAGTGACTTATATACATGTGCCCTAAGAATGTTCCTTTCACACAAGTGACCGGCACTTTATTGGCTAATCTCTAATTTCCTATTATTTTACAAGAAATATATTACAATGAGTTGGGCTTATGCATCTAGAGGACTCCTCTAGTGCATTTACATAGCTTTTGAGGGAATTTTCTAGGATTTGAAGAAGAAAATTATGCCCGTTATTTTGAAAATTTTGGGGCTCCTCTTTTGTGTCTCTTCTCTCTGTAACATGTAACAATGTTTGTTTGTTGTTAACCTAGGCATCTGTTTGCTCGAGACTCCTAGTTTCTGGGCCACTTTTTCTGCTAGGTCTTCAATTGAACTAGCAAGTTTTGAGGATGATTGAGATGATCTATCTGAGTCTTTATAGAACTTCGAAAGTTCTAATGCATCTCCTAGATTGTCCTCAATATCTATACAAGTCCTTACATATTGCTCTAGTGTTCAGGGTTCCTTTAGCTAGACATAGGAGGTTAGTTTAGAGCTCAAGGGGCCATCTAAAAACAAAGACACTTGCTTGGCCTGGGAGGGTAGTTCTTGCATTGGGCATCTCTCAGCATATTGTCTAAATCTATGTCCTGCAAGTCTGATTGTTTCTTGAGGGGTCTGTTTGAAGTTGTGAATCAACAAAGAAGTATCATGTTTGATTCCACTTTTAGAGAATTTTGTGATGAATGACTCTAACAAGTGATGAATATCCCTAAACTGCCTTTGTTGCAATGGTTGGAACCAAGTTAAAGCTGTGTTCTTTAATGTGAGTCCAAACGCATTGTATTGCGTAAACATGTCTTCTACTTGCTCTGCTCGCAATACTTGCTTAAATTCGGCAACATGGTCATAGGGATCTCTTCTCCCATCAAACTATTTTTTCATCGACTTTACCAATTGAGTGGGTCTTAGTATCCATGGATGTTCATGTGGTCTAGCTAGAGGAAACTCATCTCTACCACCTGGTATTTTTTTTTCTCTTTGTCTTTCCAATCTATCCGTGTCCATGGTTGGTCTATCCCTCCCCATTGGATGAGTGAAACTTACTTCTGGCCTTTCTTTGTTCTTCTCTCTTTGAGTGTTGTGAGCTGCAAATGTCCCGACACCATGATGACTAATGTTTACATTTGCTCGTGAGGGGGGGAACACTAACTCGCCTCTCCGCATGTCTTGCATGATCTGATACTACAAACACTCGTTTTGAGGTATTGTCCAAGTATAAAACCTTTCGAGGCATATCTGGGTCCTTGAATTCATAAATCATAGTGGAGCCTATCATACTAGGTTGTTCCATTCTACATCTCCAAAATGCTTCATCAGTGTCCTTATTCAGGAATAATTCAATGCTTGTGTTATCTTGAGGAATCCATTGTGGGTTGAGTACTCTTGTGAGTACAGATTTCCCTCAAGGTGTCCTTGGTTCATCTCCTACTGGTTCTTTTCCTTGGGTTCTTGCTTCTGCCTCCAGACTAACTACACCAAACTCATTGGTATGATTAGGTTGAGTACTTATGATGTACGTGGTTCCTTCTTTGTCTATGTAAGCATCTTTCTCAAATTTCACCATTAGACGTTCCAGTCCAATGGGTTGGTCCGGGCTACACAATTGCACAACTGATCTTCTCAAACCATCCTCATAGATGCAAGCACCTAGGTGGTTGGTTCAAACATATTCCAATTGGGTTATGTAGGGTCCTTTGGGTTGTTGGTAGTAGCCAAAGGCATAGACGATGAGGAAGTATGTGAAGGTGGATTACAACGAATTAGTGGGGAGCCAAACGGATTATTTTTTCAAAGAAATATGTTTTTATTACTTATTCAAAACTCTCGACAATGATTTTCATCTCTCTTGTATCATATGTAACATAGAACAACCACTTTTGTATTTAATAGCTCCATTTTGTGCAAGCCGAGGAGTCCTTGAGCTTGAGCATCTTAGGTAGAACGAGCCTACCAACTTTGGTTATTTTTAGACCTCGTTTAGACCTTCAAATAGTACCTAGAACCTATTTTTTAACTATGCTGAACACTAGATGTGAAACCGGTCAAAACTAGTCAAAAAACTATAAAGAGAGCTAGAGAGCTCATTTTGGAGGTGAGATAGTGTTAGCAAGTTGGAGATTAGAGCTATTTTGAGCTTGTAATAGAGATACTAAGTAATAGAATCTACTTTCAACCTTCCACTGTGTCTTGCTTGTCTCTTACATGTGTGTGTGTGTGCATCTCTATGATTCTCACCTTCACTCTCACTACATCTCACGTTCATGATCTTCATATCACTCCTATCTCTTCCGTGGATTGACATTAAGGAGGTGGAGCTTCTTAACGTGGTTCTTACCATTGTACTAGAGTAACACCAAATTTGGCATCATTGCAGGGGATCGAGTCTAAGACAAATGTGTTGGTGCAGATCAATCACCAATTGAATGTTTGAAGACTAAAGAATGAAGGATGAGATCAATTCTTGAAGCTTTGAAGGAAGATACATTCAGAGTATGTGAGGAATGTACACATATGTACATAGTTCACTTAGATCTTTGATTAGTCATAGACTTGTACAAATTTATCTATAAATACCCTGAAAATGTCGAGGCGTGATATGAGAGCATATGTGAGAATAGATAGAAGTCAAGAATGAGGAAGATAGATGTCATGAGACATGTGAAAAGTTAGTTGAGTTTCCTCTCATCACTCAACTGTAACTTTCTGAGTAATTGAAGAAATATTGCGCCCGATCTTTTCGTGTCTGCTCCGTCTGTGTTTGATCAATTATGAAATCCTTTTGAGGATATCTAAGTTGGTAGTTAATGAGCCTGTGACCTGAATTTCAGAGTCTAATTGTAAACAGGCTAGGAGAATTGTTAGTAGGAACATTCATATGTGTTGAGTGTCTACAGTTCTCTGAAACAGGCGCAAATTTTGATCTTAATCTTTTGGTCAGTTCTCACTCCATAGTTTAAAGTTTTGTGCAAATAAGCACTTAATCTTTAAGTTGGAAGGTGATCTACTCGTGGCTAGAAGCATTTGCCTAAACGGGTTCTGTACTGAGAGAATTGAAGTTAAGAAGTTAGGGGTGTCTAAATCGACTTCTCAGAAGTGCAGATTCAGACATAGGTAACTTGTGAAGTTGATTTCTCAAGTTATACTAAACCTTTTGAAGAACTTTAACTTGGAGGAGGTGCGCAATCTCTAGGCGACACTCCATACAAAATTTCATAGAAAACTTTACATGTTTGATAGGTCAATGAGAAGAAATTGTGCAGCAGACTTTTTGTGTTTCATCTTCTTCACAGAATTTTTCAACTTTTGATATTTTGGAGATTGGACCTCTAATTTAGTGAAGGTTTTGACTTACTCTTGATATAGAGGTATTCTAAATTCAAGAGTAGGTTGTTCTTTTGGAGATTAACACTCTCCATCAGTGGTATCAGAGCAGGAGACATCAAATCAAGGAAAGGAGGGTCCCGACTGCTGCAGATTCAAGAAAGTCAACAATTGAAGAACTAAAAAGGTGAAAGTTTGAAGGCAAAGCAAGAGGAGGAGACCATACGACATCAAGAAGGACAAAAGGAGTTTAATTCGAAGTAAAGGTACATATATTGTTCATAAAGCTTGAAGATTTCAATACACAGGTAGACACAAGATGGGAGATTCTCTATAGATAGAGAAATTGGATAGGGAAAACTATCCTGCATGGTCAATGAGGATGGAAGCTCATCTTATGAGCAAAGATTTAATTGCTTACATCACAGGAGAAGAAGAGAAGCCACAGTTCAGAGATCCTAGTGTTCCAACTAGGGAAGAGTTAGCAGATTTAAAAAATTGGATGAAGAAAGATGCTCAAGCTAGGAGCATTATCTATATGGGAGTCAATGATTACTTGTTGTTAAGGAAACACTCACGAATTTGACACAACAAACAAGACAGAAACAGAATCATCCGGAAAATCAGTGCACAGGTGTACAGTATGCGAAGTTAGTGCGCGGTGTCCGCATAACAGAGCAATTAACCGTGGCGGGCGCGTAAGGCGCGCATAACGCGAATTGAAGAATGACAGAGCAGAGGAGCGCCAAAGAAATTGTATATATATATATACAGCAAGATTTGAAAAAGATACACAGACGATGCAGATATACACGGAGAGAGAATCGTAGATGATACACAGAGGAGAACGAGAGACTGAGAGAAGACGCCATAGATCGCGTATGAGTGAAGAGAGAGTTAGAAGTTCTCAGAAGACGCCATAGATCGCGTATGTACAGATGAATAACACAAGCCTGAAGTGTCGGGTCTTTTCATCTGAAGAGAGATGGTAATAAGAAACTACTCACTGTAGGAGAGTTTCTGTAACTTGAGCAAGAAGAGGCCAAGCTTACTTGTACACATCTTCTCTAATCGAAAACACATGTTCATGTGGATGTCTGCGTGCAATCTTTACTTGTGAAGAATCTGATGTTATTTCATGGTTACGGTAGGAAGTTCCGTTTATCGTTAACTGTCACGATTCGTTACTAAACGTGCTTCAGTACCTTCTCTGTAAACGCATGTATCGGTGTATAACAGTTTACTCAGTAAACAATTTTCAGTAATTTTTCGGTCAGTTACAATTTCTCAGAAATCAGGATTTTCCAGTAGAACAACGAAGTATAACTCATAGCAGAGTTTGAAGCTGTGTATGAGAGATAGCTCATCTTGTAGCTAGACGTCTCTACTTTAAGCTGATCACAGTTTCCGGTGAAAAGGAGATGTACACACAGTACAAAGGTTAACCGGAAAGTAGCACTTTAGAACTGTGAAGTTTCCAGAAGGAAGTTCATTCGGTGAAGGAAGCTCACACACTACTTCTTTACTTCACATAAGTTCATCTGAAGCAATTACGAACAGAACTAAGTTTATTTCGGTGAAGTTCCGGTACGACTACGGTGTCAGTCCAGCGACAGTCTGGTGAAGTTCCGATGGAACTTGTGTCGCAGAATAACATAGTTAAGACGACGGTAATTAGTCTAAGCTACTGTTGATTACAGAGGTGTTCTGAATCACTCTAGTTTAGCAGTCTACTACGGTGGCGCGACAATTTCCGCAGGCCTGACAGAGTTCAAGCTTTGTCGCGAAACCCACCTTCAGGGCGAAAGTATTTCCGCAACAGTGGCGTTGGAGCCGAAGTTTTTGCCAACAATTGGTATCAGAGCAGGTTAGTTTTCCAAGAATCGGTATAAGAGGCGGATCATTCCACGAGAGGAAGAAGATCATGGCAGATCACGTCCAAATTGATAAACTGGACAGGGATAATTATCCCGCATGGGTAATGCGCATGGAAGCCTTACTTATGAGTAAGGACTTAATGACGTACGTGACCGGAGAAGAAGAGAAGCCGACTTTCGAAGATGATAGCCAACCGGAAAAAGAAGAACTAGACGCCCTAAAGCTGTGGCAAAAGAAAGATGCAACGGCAAGAGCCTACATCTACAACACTGTGTCAGATCATCTGCTACCGCACATCAGAGGTCTGGAGAAAGCAGAGGACATATGGAGTGCATTGGAAGATCATTTCCAAAATACTACGAAAGCCAGGAAGGCTAGCTTATGGTCCGAGTTTACAACGTTCAAAAAGAAGCCGAGTCAAAGCATCAGTGACTACGTCACTAAAATGAAGGATCTAGCAGATAGTCTGGGATCCATAAATGAAGAAGTCGAAGATCATAGATTGATAGCGCAAGTGCTCACAGGTTTGAGAGGAGATGAAAGGTGGAAACCTTTCGTACTATCAACTGAACTCTCTCTAAATCATTTTGTACCAGAGTTAAATCAGTTGCTTGGTTTGATGCTCACATATGAGCAAGACCTGAAAGGAGACGCAGACAAAGGACATAGCTCAGCAATGTATATGAAGAACAAGAAGAAAGAAAAGGGTAAGTCAAAAGACGAAGAAGAATCGAGCTCTCAGGCCTATTACGCAAGAGGGAAAGGCACTGGCAGAGGAAGAGCAAGAGGAAGAAGCCGCCAGAATACCACCAAGAAAGCTTGCTGGATTTGTGGACTAAGTAACCATCTGGCGCATGATTGTTGGCACAATCAACAAGCATCAAATCAAAATCAAAACAACAATAGCAGAGGCAGTAGCAGAAGAAATCAAAGTAACTTCCAAAGAGGAAGACAAAGCCAAAGAGGAGGCTACGGTAGAGGTGGAACAAGAAGTTGGGGACAGAGCCAATCCTACAACACCACCTACAACAACTACGCAAATGACACACAGAATGAAAGTCATACATCGTTGATGATGAACTCAATCAACACATCTGATAACGAAGATCTAAAAGTATTTTACATTGACTCTGGATGTTCTAATCACTTGTCAGGAAACATAGAACTGATGTCAGAAGTGGAAAAAGGAAGTGCGAGTCACACTGTTCAAACAGGTGACAATACAAGACACAAAGTACAATCAATTGGAAAAGTGAAATGCAAGAGTGGAGCAGATTTGCTAACCAATGTTTTGTATGTTCCAACAATACCGAAAAATCTGATCAGTGTGGGACAGATAGTCGAAAAAGGTTTTCAGGTCAGATTTACAAATAAAGGAGTATTTGTAGAAGATCCCAAGAACGGATACTATCAGATCGTCTCTGGTAAGAAAGAAGGCAGACTCTTTACCTTAAGAGTACAAGGGAACATTGGCCAAGCGCTGCTCACACATGATGAAAAGGTAATTACAGAACTTGATCTCTGGCACAAGAGATTAGGTCACTTTCACGAAAAAGGAATTAAAGCTATGATAGCAAACCAGTCTGTACTGGGATTACCGAACGTACAGAACCAACATATGATTCACAAATGTGAAGCCTGTCAAATGGGAAAAGCCCACAGGTTACCTTTCCAGAAGAAAGGATTCAAACATGATGGCATGCTAGAACTCATACATACAGATGTATGGGGACCAACGAAAGAAGGATCAATCAGCGGGTCAAGGTACTATGTTTTATTCATTGATGACGCAACAAGGTGGATAACTCTTTATGTTTTGAAGGAAAAGTCAGAAGTGTTTGGAGCTTTCAGGCATTTTCATGCATATGCTGAAAGACTCACCGGACGAAAGCTTAAAAGACTGAGGTCTGATGGAGGGGGAGAATACTTCTCCCGAGAATTCAATGACTATCTTTGGAATGCAGGTATTAAGAGAGAAATAACCTGCAGGTATACACCACAACAGAATGGTGTAGCAGAAAGGAGAAACCGAACTCTAGTCGAGTTTGCACGAGCTATGCTAAAAGAAAAGAATTGCCCGGATTATCTTTGGGCTGAAGCTATAAATACAGCTACATACTTGGTAAACAGGTTACCATGTACAGCGTTAGAAGGAATGACCCCTTATGAAGCTTGGTGGGGAAAGAAGCCAACACTTGATCACTGCAAAGTGTTTGGATCAGTAGCGTATGCTTATGTACCGTCTCAACTGAGACATAAGCTTGAACCAAAAGCAGAGAAATATGTATTCGTCGGATATGATGAGAAACAAATGGGTTACAGGTTATGGAGCCCTCTAACCAAACATTTTACTGTTTCTAGGGATGTAACATTTGATGAACAGAAAAGCTGGTAATATGCAGATCAGAGTCATACAGCTGAAGAATTTGAAGAAGAGATAAAAAGAAGAGAGAAAGGAAAATCAATTGTTCAGGTAAACAAAGATGAAGAGGCAAGTACGTCCAGGACCGGAACAGGTATAAGGAACGAAGATGAAGACATGTACTCAGACACACACGAAGAATATGAGCTAAGAAGGTCAAACAGAGTAAGAAGACAACCGGAAAGATACTCGTATGATACATCATATATAACTCAACAAGATTATGCATATATGGTTAAAGAAGAGGAGGAACCTCAGAGCTATGACGAAGCTAAAGGCAAGAAGCAATGGCAAGAAGCAATGAAAGAAGAATTCACCGCACTGGAAGAGAACAAGACATGGGAGCTTGTTCCTAAACCGAACGGTAAGAAAGTAATTGGAAATAAATGGGTGTTCAAAGTTAAGAAACTTGCAGATGGAAGGATAGCCAGACATAAAGCGAGACTGGTTATCAAGGGCTATGCTCAGACGCATGGCATAGACTATGACGAGACGTTCAGTCCGGTGGCAAAGATGTCAACCATAAGAACAGTGATTGCTATAGCAGCATCAAAAGGATGGAAGCTAAGTCAGCTAGATATAAATAATGCATTCCTGAATGGGTATATATCAGATGAAGTCTATATGGAACAACCGGAAGGGTTTATAAGTTCCAGATACCCAAACCTTGTTTGCAGGTTAAGAAAAGCACTTTATGGACTAAAACAAGCCCCAAGAGCTTGGAACTATAGACTTGTGAAATATCTCAATGAACTTGGATACCAAAGTTCGAAGGCAGATGCAAGTCTACTCATCAAAAGGACAGAAGAGGGAATGATCTACATTTGTATCTATGTAGATGATGTAATAATTACAGGTACCTCAGATGCAGGAATCACAGAGGTAAAGAAACTGCTAGAAAAGGAATCCAAGATCAGTGACCTGGGAAAGTTATCATACTTTCTAGGAATGGAAATCACATATACAGATCATGGTGTATATGTCACGCAAGAAAGGTATCTCCTGAACTTACTGAAGAAGTTCAACATGGAGAATTGCAGAGAAGCTTCAACACCGCTTGAAGTAAACCATAAACTTAGTAAATATAGTGGAACAAAGTTTAAAGATATGAAGAAGTATCAATCGTTAGTAGGAAGCTTAATATATGCTACGCTAACAAGACCGGATCTCAGTTTTCCGGTGGGAGTTCTCTCACAGTTTATGCATTGTCCGACAGAGCAACATTGGGTTGCAGGACAAAGAGTTCTCAGATATATCAAAAGAACTATAAAGGAAGGATTATATTATCCTTTTACGTCAGATATAAAGCTCAGAGCATATAGTGACTCAGATTGGGCAGGAAGTCAAGATGACCGAAGATCAACGCACGGGTATATGATATACCTAGGAGATAAGCTGGTAAGCTGGTGTTCGAAGAAGCAACACACAGTAGCTTTATCATCAACAGAAGCAGAATACAAAGGACTGGTAGAAGCAGCGAAAGAAGTAATATGGATGCAGACGTTACTTAAAAGCATGGGTATAGATCAAAGTATACCGATCATACATGGAGATAATATGAGCTCGATGTATCTTGCAGCGAATCCTGTATTTCATGCAAGAACAAAACACATAGAGATTCAGTACCATTTCCTAAGAGAAAAAGTAATGGAGAAAGAGATAGAAATAATCTACACTCCTACGAAACATCAGATTGCAGATATTCTGACAAAGAGCTTGGATGGAACAAAGACAAACAGATTCAAAGAGATGGCAGGTATAAAAGAAAGAAAGATATATGAAAGACCGGAAGAGGTCAAATTAGTGATTGAGGGGGAGCTGTTAAGGAAACACTCATGAATTTGACACAACAAACAAGACAGAAACAGAATCATCCGGAAAATCAGTGCACAGGTGTACAGTATGCGAAGTTAGTGCGCGGTGTCCGCATAACAGAGCAATTAACCGCGGTGTGGAGGTGATCGCAATCCGGATGGATCGGGTCCGGTCGTGGCACACACAGGGTGTATGAAGCTAATGAATGTTGGAAGGTTTAAAGATGTGAAGGTGAAATTAATGTTGAGTATGGAGAAGAGAGAGATGTTGAAATAATTATGGGAATGGGAATGTAGGTGTGCAAGTTAGATTGATGACATGAATGATAAGAATGAAAGAGAACCATACACACGAATCAAATTTGGAAGGAAGAATGGTCCATTGGAGGAGCTTCTTAAACACTTCCTAATTCTAATCCATATGTATAGCCTTCTTTGGATGATATGTATGCATGATAGAATAGATGGAATCCTTACACATAAATCAGTTTCGAAAGGAAGAATGGTCCAATATTGGAGCTTCTTATACACTTTCAGAAACTAATAAATATGTATGGATTTGTATGGATTATATGCATGCAAGTGAATTATGATGATGGATTTTACAATACTGCGGAGCCTTCTCACACATAGAAGAAATAGAAGACATGTAAAAATACTTAAGAGACTGAGAGAGGAGACAAGAGACAAGTGACAAGTGACATGAATTAAAAGTATTTGAATTAAGATACATGTAAAAGATCGTCGTGGTACGTCATGCTAAGCAGTCTACTGATCAAAGGTGGTTCCGACCCTCAAACCATGACAGTTCAACCGAATGTCACACGTAAGAAGGTGAGTTCCACTCCAGTGACCCTATGTCTGTCTAGGCTTGTAACGTCTAACTAAAGAAGTCTAAGACTCATTAAAATCAGCTCTAACTCACTCACACGCTCCACCGAGGGTGAGTCAAGATAGAGATGCTGGTTTCAAGAGCCTATCCTAAATTGGAGTTCTAACTTAAATTTGAAACTAGGTTCTATACTCATACTAGCTCACCTTGGATCCTCACTCGCTCAACCGAGGGTGATCGTCTCAAGGAAACCGTAAGCTAGCATGAGCCCTATGGATGCCTAACAATGATGCTCTAGGAGTTTGGAGGGGGGTTTATATAGTTTTTTGAATGAATTTGGGCCCTTGGATCTAGAGAAATCAACTCTCAACTCTAGGATCACTACTTTCGATTACAACCATTCGATTAATGAAATCAATGGCTTGGAATTGTTCTTTCTATCAAATCTAGTGTAAAGGAGTGAAATTTAGGTGCCCTCATTCTCCACCATTGGATCTGGGGATGATCTGGACCGTCGGATCAGTGCTGACATCAATTCGGATAAGATAAGCCACTATTTTTGGAGAAATGCTGCATTATTGATCTTTGATTGTAAAAAAGGTCTTCTTTTATGGAAAAAATTCGTGGATCCTCCTTCCTTTATGCTTTAGTGCATCTCCACCCTTGAATATGAGCTCATCTTGACCGTACAACATGGTTCAATCATATTTTGACATGTGGCAGACATTCAAGCCTTCAATTTTCTTATTCTAGAAAACTGCGGTGACCTTGAAAACTGGACTTTGTGCTCTTTGACCCTCCAAAAAGTCTTTGATGAAGATGAAACATTGTAGGACTATGTTTCCAAAGATCTCCTTCAGGAATATGCAGAAAAAACTCCCATCTGAATCTAACTTGTACAAGTTTGACTACATTTGGAAGCTTGCAAGGTGGCATTAAGGTGTCTAGGAAGCTCGGATAGCCTTGAAACTTTATACAAATATGTAGCCACATATGGTCTTTATACATGCCAAACCATATGGCTAACATAAATTTCTATACAAGAATTTGTAGGGTCAAACTAGAAAAAATACATTTTTACAAAATGAACATAGCATATCAATGTGCTACAAAATCCATTTTCTGCTGAAATTTGGGCTATAGACTGCCTTTGACAATCTTTACAAGTATATGGATTTTCATCTAATTTGGTGACAATGAAATTTTTGCCCTAAGTTCCCAACTTTGACCAGCTTTGACCGCTACCATGGACTTTCTTGATTTCTTTGAAACTTTGTATGTGACCTTCCTTTGACATCCTTGATGCATCCTGGACTTCTCGGGGAATTTTGGCTACCTTCACCAAATATGTTTTTTGTAGACCTTCACAAGTGAGAGAGGAGAGAAAATCTCGACGACATTCGCCCCCACTAAACCTGCGATTCCTCCGGAAGCGCCACTCTAGCATCTCTGAAAAACAAAATGTTCCAGGCATCAAATTCTTTTATAGGCAACATAAGAAACATGGAAGGAAAATTGATTATATGCATGAATAAGTAGGTAACGCGACATGAAGAAAAATTTGCATGAAAGAAAGAATTGAAACAGGCAACATGAATATGCATGAACAAATAGGCAACATATATGCAAATGAACAAGCAACATTGGCAACAAGAAAGAAAAAAAAGAAGCATCAATATGAAGTGGAAGTGGATGTATTGAGTCGTTTTAAGCATCAGTTCCTCTCATCTTGAAGAAAATTTTGTACCTTTTTCATAAAGAAATCTACCTTAAATATGATTATAAACAAAGATTTAGGATTTTCAAGAGACATCTTTCATCTTTAGCTTATTTTAGATCAACTCCTTTCCTACATAAATATGAATATGCTCTTTCTCTAATACCATGCAAGGAAATCTAACTAAACTCCACTAATGCATAAATCTGCCTATATAGCCCATGATTTATTCTACTCTGCCTCTTTATCCTCCTTTGGCTTGCTCTTTTTTTTTTTTTTTTTTTTTTTGATGATGATGATTCGGCAACTTTATGGTTACGATCACTTTTTTGGGGTGGAAGAAAGTGTAAACTTCTTGGTAACATGTAGCTTTTTTTTTTTTTTTTTGACGAGGAAAAATTAAACCCCGATACAAGGTACAACCATTTTTGATGACGGAGAACAGTCGTTTAAACTCCGATACAAGTGCTGTGAGATGGACTAAGGATGTAGAAACATGCAATAGCAAGAGCTAGGATTTCAACAATTATGCTTTCGATACTGGATACATATGCATGTTTATATATGAAAGTCATGTCACCAAAATAAACCTCGAAATCTACATGCCCTATCTTTCCACAATCCTAGATTATAATCAATTTCTTAGTAGATAAGTTACTACTTAAGATACAATTTTACACAAGTAGAGAAATCATCATTTGCCTTTTGTGACTCAAGTGATGTGGATATGCAATGTGATGCAAAGATTGAAAAAAACATGCATGAAACAAGCATGGAAAAAAAATAGAATGAACTTGAAAAAAAACAAAGCAACATGAACTTGAAAAATTAATGATATTTTTATACTTTTTTTTTTAATTCCTTTTTTTTATTTTTTATTTTTTCTTTTTTATTTTTTATTTTTAACATGGATACTCCTGTTTATGAATCGGCCTCATTGTTGTCATCTTCTTCAATGTCCTCATCCAAAATGTACTCGTCATTATCACGCTTCTTGAATAACTTTATCCTTTTACCTGCAATCAAAGTTTTTAGTGCAACACCATTTAATTCACAAAGAGCATATGTACCATTGTTGTTGACTTTTGATACAATGTATGGCCCAAACCACCGTTGACTGAGCTTTTTGCGTGCATCATATTGAGAGTCAAATGTACTATCATAAATGAGCACCCAATCTCCTACTTCAATTGGCTTAGGACGCAATCAATGAGTTTTATCAAAATAATGCTTGTTCTTCATTCTAGATTCTCTTAATTTTTCAACAGCATCATCAAGTCTTAATTTACCTTGTTCTAACTGTTTAATACGCAAACTCAAAAAATCATCAGTAGACATGTTTTCAGACCAAGGCAAATTTGACCATGCAGAAATATGAGACTGAATTGGAAACAATGGTTTTTGACAGTACATGAGTTCAGCAGGCATATATCCAGTAGTACGTGTGCATGTCATTCTATCTGCCCAAAGTGCAAAAGGTAAGAATTTAGGCCATTGTTTGATGTCACCATTACATGCTTTAGATATGGCTTTCACAATAGGTGGATGCCCTCTCTCTATTATACCATTGGCCTCTGGGTTATATGCAGTAGTGAGAGACAAACGAATACCGTGACGCTCAAAGAACTCTTTAGCTTCTCTCGCATTTAACTCTCCACGATCGGCAACTACTTTCTCTATGTACCCAAAGCGACTTATGACATCTTCAAGCAAGAATTTGCAAACATTGTAAGTGGTCTTAGATCGTAATGCACGTCCCTCTACATGATTAGTTAAATCTTCTCTTGCAAGTACAATGTAACGCATTTTGTCAATACCTTTAGGCATAGTTACAAGATCTACTACCCACTTGTAGTGAATACAAGGTGGATAAGTAGGATGCAACGGATCTCTATGTTTGACTGATGAATGAAGTTGACAAGTAGAACATGTAGAAACATAGCTACTAATGTCAACATACATCCTAGGCCAATAATAGGTACTTCTAATTTTTTCATATGTTCCAAAAAATCCTTTATGACCGGCCCATAATGTCTCATGCATTTCCTTCATTACTTGCAATTGAAGACCTCTTTTTCCTAGGACTCGTGGATTCTTAACCTTACCCTTAGCATGTCTCCAAAGATAACCATTACATAGGAAAAAGTTATAAGCTCGTTTCCTAATGTTACGGAATCTATTTGTAGTCCAGCTAGGTAATGGTTGTAGTGTACTGAGATACTTTCCTATGTCTCTCCATTCATCTTCGTACTCAGACTCATGAAATTTCTCATACTCATATATATATGTGGAACATAGTCAACTAAATTCACATTCTTTATTAGATCACTTTCAAGATCATCATCAAATCTAGCTCTCGATAACATATCAGCAACTGAGTTTGACTTACCTGAAATATGAACTAATTCAGGATTTATGAACTTAATATATGAGATCCATCTAAGCATGGCTATATCAGGAGATGAACAATTGGCTATCATTCCAATGAGAGGCAAACAATCAGTCTCAACTTTGACATTTGCACCAATGAAATATTCTTTGTCTGTTTTCAAAGCTGTTACCATACCCCATAGTTCTCGTTTGATCTGTGGATATTTTCGTTGTGTTTCATGTAGAATTTTGGCACCAAACCTAATTGCATATCTATTCCCTTCACTATCATCTTGACTTATGACCCAACCTATACCAATAGGACTAGTATCAACAGTCAATATAATAGGTTTGTTAGCAGAATAGTCTACACACTTAAGGATGGGAGCTTTAAGCAATAATTTCTTCAATTTACGCATAGCTTGAGTGTGTTTGTCAGTCCAAATAAATTTTCGTTTCTTCCTCAACAAGTCATAAAGACAATCAGCAACATGAGCAAAGTGAGGGATCCAAATAACATAAAAGATGCAAGCACCAAGAAATCTACGTACCTCACTCACGTTGTTACATGTTTCAGAAATCTTGCTAATGGCATCAACTTTTTGTGGGTATGGCTTTCGACCATAATGGCCACATAAATGTCCAACAATAAGTACCTCATTGACACCAAAAACAGATTTCTCTATGGAAAATGTGAGACCTACCTCTTCAAATCGTTGAAATATTCTTTCACAATCAGAGATATGGTCAAGAACAAATTTACGACATCCCGATGAATCTAAAGTAATGTCCTTTACACGTTCCTCACTCCCTTTAATTGGAATATCATCAATGAATGGCATAGTTATATGAGCGATAAAGTCATGTAAGACCATATTCATAGCACTCATCATATGAGCCACAAAATTAGTCGCTCCTTGAGGTAAAGTACACATTCGCACTAAGCCTAAAGGAGTTTTCATTGTGGTTATGTCACGACTATCAATTGCTAATTGGAATTGGTCATATCCAGAATATAAATCACCCATTGAATAGATAGAATGTCCTGAAAATGATTCAGCAAACTCATCTACAATGGGTCCTGTTCCTACATTCCTTATGGTGACTTTATTGACGGGTTGGAGATCTTGAATAAAACGTAGTTTCCCATTCTTTTTAGGCACAGTGAACCATCTGTTTGAGTAAGGTGCAAAAGATGGCTCTAAAATTCTCATGTTTATCTTCTCCTTAAGTAGTTTCATTAGCTCAGGTAAGTGAGCCTTTGGAACAGGTATAGGACGAAGATTCCATGGAATATGTGGAATAGTAAAGATTATCATGGGTGCAACTAGCTTAGGATCTACACAACCAATCTCATGAGGATACATAGTAAAGGCTTTTCCATGGCTACGTATGACTCTCTCAAATTTATCTCTCTCTGCTGGCAAAAGAAAGTCATCATCTCTACCAATTTTCACCTGTTTGATTGTCTCATCCGTGAATGTATGTCCTATGTTTTTCTTATCCCGAAGAATTGGATCATTTTTCACATCAATAATTTTTTCATTACTTCCTTGAGGTAATGGTTGAGCTATGGGTTTGATTTTTTTGTCTGCAGTTTTGTACTTTGTTTCAACTAAGGCATCATGTGTTTGGTTAAATTTCGAGCACTTGTCAATATTCAGAGCATACTCTTGGATTAGAGCATACTCATCAAGGGAAGAAATAAGAATAATATGGGAATTAGAATTTTGTTGAAGACATAACTCTAACTCCTCAAGAGTAGAGAAACAATGAGATGTCTCAATCACATGCTCAATGTTCTCATCATGTTCCATGATTTTGTTGTTTTTATAATTTTTTTGGGTTTTTTGGATAAAAGACTTGGACAATTGACTCTTATGAAGAAAATCTAATCTAGAATGTGGAAAACAAAGTGACAAACTATTGTACATGTTGGTTGGATGCGAGATGTCAAACCAATATCCACTGTTGTCCCGCTCAACAATGGATTCTATCCGAGATTTTGATCATATGTAGCTCCAAACATGAATCGAGGTGCACAATCACTACAAGCATGCTCGTGACCCTGAGTAACAATAGGTTTCTTTCTAATTGACAATCGATTCCTAGGATGATTCACTCCTACTGTCATGACTTGAAGTGATTGCATTCCATCCTTAGACTTAAATCTAGCATAGGTAGACCCATCATCCATGGCTTTAGTTTCCATACGACTCTCACAAATAAAGGGTTGACCTAAGAGAACTTCATAGGAGCAATTATCTTGAATAAAAAAGTGAAACTCTTCTGTGATTCCTCCTATGGATATGGGCACACTAGCACAAGCTCCATACAGGGTACCTACACCATTATCTGCAGTTCTCATACGTCATCCACAATCTTTATCTATGGGCCATCGAAACTTATCATAGACTTCTCTTGAAATCACATTGATTTCAGAGCCGGAATCTACTAATGCATTTACAGTGATAGTGTTCTTATCATTTCCTATTTTAACATGCATCTCTGATGTACCTCTAGACCAAAATGTTCTTTTAAAGTGACTTTCAGGATTGTTTTCATGATTTTCATGGTCAGGTTGAATAGGTCCTAAGAAATTTTTATTAACATTTACTTCATCATCATCAAAGTTCTCTTCATCAGATTCATCAAAGTTTAAGGCTTCATTCATAGCTTGATCTTGATCTAGAGAATCTTGCATCTCAGTATCTAGATTAAGCGGAAACCTCTTCCTTTTAATTAGGCCGATAAAGTTATCTTTAAAAACAGGCTTTGCAATAGAGAAAACTTGTTCTAAAGACATAGTCACTTGACTCTTAAGCAAAATGTCATCTAAAATCTCCATAGGATCTATTTTTCTCTCAATTTCTGAAATCAAGATGGCTTTAGGTTTTCTCTTTGGTTTCTTTTGTTTTTGCTCAGGGTCTTGTTTTTGTTCATGTTCTCGTGTTTGGTCTTCAGTTTGTTTTGATTGTTCTTGTTTATCTAAAGGCTTTGGTTCTGTTTTTCTTTGCTTTGTCTTCTTCCCTTTTTGTTTCTCCTCTTGTTTTTGTTCATTGGGTTCTGATTCTTGTTTTTTATCTTTGGATTGTGATGTTTCTCCTTGCTCTATGATTGTTTCTATTCCCTCTGAGGTTTGTTTTCGAGTCACTCTTCTTTCACTAGGCTCAGCTTCATCTCTTTTTCGTTTTTCTTCTACATTGGATATGTGAGAAATAAGAGATTGATCTTCTATCGGTGACTCCCAAGCCGTTATTCTCCTAATCTCATCTCGTGCTCTTACTAAAGCCTCTATGGAAAAATCACCTTCCTTTGTGGGTTTACTTGATTCTACTTGTTGTTCATCAAGAGCTTCTAGTTTCACTCCTCTAGTTCCTACGTCCATTATGGTTATATTTTCATAATGTTTTTTCATTCCTCCCTTACCATAATTTCCTTGCAAAGGTAGCCTAGATCGATAGTCACAGATTTTCTTGTCTATGTCTATTACTAGTCGTTGCTCTTTAGCAGCCTTCAATAATTCACAATCTCTCAAAAAGTGCTCTAACGAATCACACCAAGGACACCTACGAGGGCCACGCACAAAACCATTTTGATTTTGAGGATTTTGATTAACTTGTGGTGGGAAATTTTGAAATTGAGGATTTTGTTGATAAGGTATTGCTTGAACAGGATAATTAGGATTTTGATAAGGCAATTGATGTATTTGAGGAGCTTGGGGAGCAACATGTGGTACTTGAGGTGCAAGAGGAGCTTCCATATTATACAGTTGATGATTTTGAAAATTTTGATTTTGAGGATTTTGAAAAGCTATTTGTGAAGCTTGAGGATACATGTTTTGATACATTTGAGGATTTTGCACATGAGGATGAGGATTTTGCATTGAAGGATTATGCATTGGAGGAACTTGATATGCTTGAGTAGGAGCTACTTGTGGATTTTGATTGGTAGCTATAACATGTTGATTAGGCTCTTGAAAAGTCATTGGGTTCATTTGATTTTGGAAAGTTTTGGTGTAACTAGATTGTAAAGCATCTATAGTCTTGGCCAAATTGGATTGTGTAGCAATAAGACTTTCCATTTGCTTAGTGAGAATATCCACTTGAGATTGTTCAACTACACTTTTATTTGGCTCTACTTTAAAACCTTGAGTAGGCTCCATCATTTGAGGAATAGGAGTAGAGTCAAAAAGCATAGCATGGGATTGTTCTCTAACTTGCTCCTTAGTTTGTGGAAGGCTAGCTTGAGGAAGACTAGTTTGCTCATAAAGCATGGATTGCCTTTGATGTCTATGGGCTACAGCCTCTACTACTTTACGCACTTTTTGCCAATTGTCAGTAAGACCATAGCGCTTATCTGGTTCTTCTAATCGCCGTTCAACTTCCCTACGAGTTTCAGGATGAAGAAGCTTAAGAAAATTGATCACAAGATCAGGTTCCAAAGTTATCTTATCCTCATCAGGAAGTTGTTCATAGCGTCTAATATATTCATTTTGTAAGTGAGTAATAGAGCTACTAGGCTTTGGAGAATTGACCCATCGTAAGAATCCATCTCGATTATGTTGGCTATAATCTTCAAGATAGAATTCTTTGAGCATCTCCTTTCTAAAATCACTCCAAGGAAGACTATCATATTGAGTGACACGGTTTATGATAGAGCTATCAACAATTCGTTCAAAGAATGATATCAAAAGATCTTCGGGAAGACCAAAAATCATAGCTTGCTCTTCAAACAAATCTAAGTAGCTTGTGATGTTGATGCCATTGAATTTTCCCTTCTCTCTCAACATAGAAGAGACTATTCTTTGGCCTTGTTTCTCAACAATAAGGGATTTGAATCCTTCCTCCATCTTATGTGAATAAGCAAGTGATGCACGATATTCTAGATCTCTCACAAATGTGTTTACTTCGCGACGAAGATGTGCACGATACTGTGAGATATCCAGTGCAACACTCAAGAATGATGATGATGATATGATGAGGATGAAAAATATGAAACAAAGGATATGGATCACAACCTCCCAACAAGATCAGAAGCAAATGCCACGAAGCGTTTCACGTCGGGTTCAAATGTGGAGGTGATCGCAATCCGGATGGATCGGGTCCGGTCGTGGCACACACAGGGTGTATGAAGCTAATGAATGTTGGAAGGTTTAAAGATGTGAAGGTGAAATTAATGTTGAGTATGGAGAAGAGAGAGATGTTGAAATAATTATGGGAATGGGAATGTGGGTGTGCAAGTTAGATTGATGACATGAATGATAAGAATGAAAGAGAACCATACACACGAATCAAATTTGGAAGGAAGAATGGTCCATTGGAGGAGCTTCTTAAACACTTCCTAATTCTAATCCATATGTATAGCCTTCTTTGGATGATATGTATGCATGACGAGAATAGATGGAATCCTTACACATAAATCAGTTTCGAAAGGAAGAATGGTCCAATATTGGAGCTTCTTATACACTTTCAGAAACTAATAAATATGTATGGATTTGTATGGATTATATGCATGCAAGTGAATTATGATGATGGATTTTACAATACTGCGGAGCCTTCTCACACATAGAAGAAATAGAAGACATGTAAAAATACTTAAGAGACTGAGAGAGGAGACAAGAGACAAGTGGCAAGTGACATGAATTAAAAGTATTTGAATTAAGATACATGTAAAAGATCGTCGTGGTACGTCATGCTAAGCAGTCTACTGATCAAAGGTGGTTCCGACCCTCAAACCATGACAGTTCAACCGAATGTCACACGTAAGAAGGTGAGTTCCACTCCAGTGACCCTATGTCTGTCTAGGCTCGTAACGTCTAACTAAAGAAGTCTAAGACTCATTAAAATCAGCTCTAACTCACTCACACGCTCCACCGAGGGTGAGTCAAGATAGAGATGCTGGTTTCAAGAGCCTATCCTAAATTGGAGTTCTAACTTAAATTTGAAACTAGGTTCTATACTCATACTAGCTCACCTTGGATCCTCACTCGCTCAACCGAGGGTGATCGTCTCAAGGAAACCGTAAGCTAGCATGAGCCCTATGGATGCCTAACAATGATGCTCTAGGAGTTTGGAGGGGGGTTTATATAGTTTTTTGAATGAATTTGGGCCCTTGGATCTAGAGAAATCAACTCTCAACTCTAGGATCACTACTTTCGATTACAACCATTTGATTAATGAAATCAATGGCTTGGAATTGTTCTTTCTATCAAATCTAGTGTAAAGGAGTGAAATTTAGGCGCCCTCATTCTCCACCATTGGATCTGGGGATGATCTGGACCGTCGGATCAGTGCTGACATCAATTCGGATAAGATAAGCCACTATTTTTGGAGAAATGCTGCATTATTGATCTTTGATTGTAAAAAAGGTCTTCTTTTATGGAAAAAATTCGTGGATCCTCCTTCCTTTATGCTTTAGTGCATCTCCACCCTTGAATATGAGCTCATCTTGACCGTACAACATGGTTCAATCATATTTTGACATGTGGCAGACATTCAAGCCTTCAATTTTCTTATTCTAGAAAACTACGGTGACCTTGAAAACTGGACTTTGTGCTCTTTGACCCTCCAAAAAGTCTTTGATGAAGATGAAACATTGTAGGACTATGTTTCCAAAGATCTCCTTCAGGAATATGCAGAAAAAACTCCCATCTGAATCTAACTTGTACAAGTTTGACTACATTTGGAAGCTTGCAAGGTGGCATTAAGGTGTCTAGGAAGCTCGGATAGCCTTGAAACTTTATACAAATATGTAGCCACATATGGTCTTTATACATGCCAAACCATATGGCTAACATAAATTTCTATACAAGAATTTGTAGGGTCAAACTAGAAAAAATACATTTTTACAAAATGAACATAGCATATCAATGTGCTACAAAATCCATTTTCTGCTGAAATTTGGGCTATAGACTGCCTTTGACAATCTTTACAAGTATATGGATTTTCATCTAATTTGGTGACAATGAAATTTTTGCCCTAAGTTCCCAACTTTGACCAGCTTTGACCGCTACCATGGACTTTCTTGATTTCTTTGAAACTTTGTATGTGACCTTCCTTTGACATCCTTGATGCATCCTGGACTTCTCGGGGAATTTTGGCTACCTTCACCAAATATGTTTTTTGTAGACCTTCACAAGTGAGAGAGGAGAGAAAATCTCGACGACAGCGGCGGGCGCGTAAGGCGCGCATAACGCGAATTGAAGAATGACAGAGCAGAGGAGCGCCAAAGAAATTGTATATATATATATACAGCAAGATTTGAAAAAGATACACAGACGATGCAGATATACACGGAGAGAGAATCGTAGATGATACACAGAGGAGAACGAGAGACTGAGAGAAGACGCCATAGATCGCGTATGAGTGAAGAGAGAGTTAGAAGTTCTCAGAAGACGCCATAGATCGCGTATGTACAGATGAATAACACAAGCCTGAAGTGTCGGGTCTTTTCATCTGAAGAGAGATGGTAATAAGAAACTACTCACTGTAGGAGAGTTTCTGTAACTTGAGCAAGAAGAGGCCAAGCTTACTTGTACACATCTTCTCTAATCGAAAACACATGTTCATGTGGATGTCTGCGTGCAATCTTTACTTGTGAAGAATCTGATGTTATTTCATGGTTACGGTAGGAAGTTCCGTTTATCGTTAACTGTCACGATTCGTTACTAAACGTGCTTCAGTACCTTCTCTGTAAACGCATGTATCGGTGTATAACAGTTTACTCAGTAAACAATTTTCAGTAATTTTTCGGTCAGTTACAGTTTCTCAGAAATCAGGATTTTCCAGTAGAACAACGAAGTATAACTCATAGCAGAGTTTGAAGCTGTGTATGAGAGATAGCTCATCTTGTAGCTAGACGTCTTTACTTTAAGCTGATCACAGTTTCCGGTGAAAAGGAGATGTACACACAGTACAAAGGTTAACCGGAAAGTAGCACTTTAGAACTATGAAGTTTCCAGAAGGAAGTTCATTCGGTGAAGGAAGCTCACACACTACTTCTTTACTTCACATAAGTTCATCTGAAGCAATTACGAACAGAACTAAGTTTATTTCGGTGAAGTTCCGGTACGACTACGGTGTCAGTCCAGCGACAGTCTGGTGAAGTTCCGGTGGAACTTGTGTCGCAGAATAACATAGTTAAGACGACGGTAATTAGTCTAAGCTACTGTTGATTACAGAGGTGTTCTGAATCACTCTAGTTTAGCAGTCTACTACGGTGGCGCGACAATTTCCGCAGGCCTGACAGAGTTCAAGCTTTGTCGCGAAACCCACCTTCAGGGCGAAAGTATTTCCGCAACAGTGGTGTTGGAGCCGAAGTTTTTGCCAACACTTGTTACCTCATATTCGAGGTCTTGAAAGTGCAACTGATATTTGGAATGCTTTGGAGGAGCATTTCCAGAATACTACAAAGTCAAGGAAGGCATCCTTATGGGCAGAGTTTACAACCTTCAAGAAGAAGGCCTCTCAATCTATTTCAGACTATGTAACAAGGATGAAAGACATTCCAGATGCATTAGGAGCTGTTGATGAAGACATTGAGGAGGATAAATTGGTAAGGCAAATCCTTACAGGTTTGAGAGGTGATGACAAATGGAAGCCATTCATTTTGTCTACAGAATTATCACTTGACCATTTCACTCCTGATTTAAATCAGTTGCTAGGTCATATGCTAACATTTGAGCAGGATGTTAAAGGAGATGGTGACAAGAGTGCAGGTCATGCAATGTACTCAAAGGACAAGAAGAAGAATAGCAAAGGAAAGCAACAAGTAGGTGAAGATGAAGGTACAACTAGTCAAGCCAACTTCCTAAGAGGAAGAGGAGGTGGCAAAGGTAGAGGAAGAGGCAGGAACAACAAGGATGGAGGTAAAGCTTGCTGGATTTGTGGTAAGACAAATCACTTAGCTAATGATTGTTGGCATAATAATCAGAGTAATGGTGGATACAATCAGAACTATAATTCAAGAGGTAGAGGTGGCAGAAATCAAAGAGGTAATTTCAGAGGTAGAGGTGGTAGGAGTTACTTTGGAAGAAATGCAGGTAGAGGATTCCAAAGTCAACAATACAACAACACCTACTACAATTATGCTTCAGATCAAAAGGAGGATTCAACATTGATAATGAATGCAACTTGTGAAAGGCAGAGTGAAGATCAAAGAGTTTTCTACATTGACTCAGGGTGTAGCAATCACCTGAGTGGTAATATATCCTTGATGACTGAATTGGAGAATAATGTTTTTAATCATGTTGTTCAAACAGGTGACAACACAAAGCACAATGTGAAGTCAATTGGATCAGTGAAGGCCAAGGATGGTAGCACCTTATTGAGTAAGGTCTTGTATGTTCCTACAATTCCTAAGAATTTGATAAGTGTAGGACAAATTGTTGAAAAGGGATATGAAGTAAGGTTCACTAATGATGGAGTATATGTGGAAGACCCTAGCCAAGGGTATAAACAGATTGTTTCAGGGAAAAAGGAAGGAAGATTATTTACATTGAAGATTCAAGGCAATATTGGTCATGCTATGTTCACATATGGAGGACATAAGATCTCTGAGTTAGATCTTTGGCACAAGAGGCTTGGACATTTCAATGAAAGAGGTATTAAAGACATGATTAATAATGGTTCAGTGCTTGGATTGCCTAATGTTGCAGGTCAACATATGACATACAGATGTGAGGCATGTCAATTAGGTAAGGCTCATAAGCTTTCCTACTCCAAGCATGGTTTTATGTACTCAGAGAAGCTTGAATTGGTACACACAGATGTGTGGGGACCATCAAAGGATTTCAGTATAAATGGGTCAAGGTATTATGTGATTTATGTTGATGATGCTACTAGATGGATCACTATCTATGTGATCAAAGATAAGTCAGAAGTGTTTAATACATTTAAACACTATCATGCATATGCAGAAAGAATTACAGGTCATAAGTTGAAGAGATTAAGGTCAGATGGAGGGGGAGAGTATTTCTCTAATGAGTTCAGTGATTACTTATGGAATGCAGGTATAAAAAGGGAAGTTACTTGCAGGTACTCTCCTCAACAAAATGGTGTTGCAGAAAGGAGAAATAGAACACTTGTTGAGTTTGCAAGATCCATGATGAAGGAGAAAAATTGCCCTAATTATTTGTGGGCTGAGGCTGTAAATACAGCTACTTATTTGGTCAATAGGTTACCATGTAAAGCCTTGCAAGGTATGACACCATATGAGGCTTGGTGGGGTAAGAGACCTACCTTGGATCATTGCAGAGTTTTTGGATGTGTGGCATATGCATATGTGCCATCACAATTAAGGCACAAGTTGGAGCCTAAAGCTGAAAAATATGTTTTCATTGGTTATGATGATAAGCAGATGGGCTATAGATTGTGGAGTCCATCTACAAAACAATTCATGGTTTCTAAAGATGTTACATTTGATGAGCAAAGTACTTGGTATGCAGGTACAATCAATATCAATACAGATGATGAAGAAGAAGTAAGCCAAAGGAAAGGTAAATCAAAGGTTCAAATATTTGATGAACAAGAGAATAATGAAGTGCAGGTTGAAGTGGAAGAAACACCAAGATTTGACCCTGAATATGAAGAACCAGAAACCTCAAGAAGTGGAGAACTTAGGAGGTCTACAAGGAATAAATGGCAACCTACAAGGTATAGCTATGATACTTCTTTTTTGGCCACAAAAGACTATGCTTATATGGTGAATACAGATGAAGACCCTTCTACATATGAAGAGGCAAAAGGTAAGGAAAAATGGGAGAAAGCTATGCAGGAAGAGTATGATGCACTATTGGAGAATCAAACATGGGATTTGGTTCCAAAACCAAATAGTCAGAAAATCATTGGATGCAAGTGGGTTTACAAAACCAAAAGGTTTGCAGATGGAAGTGTGTCTAGATACAAAGCTAGACTTGTTGTCAAAGGGTTTGCTCAGACTTATGGTGTTGACTATGATGAGACTTATAGTCCTGTGGCAAAGATGACAACCATCAGAACACTTATTGCTATTGCTGCATGTAAAGGTTGGAAGTTATGTCAACTTGATGTGAAAAATGCTTTTTTGAATGGTTATATTTCAGATGATGTATTCATGGAGCAACCTCAAGGGTTCAGAGATAAAAGGTATCCAGATCATGTGTGCAAGCTCAAGAGAGCTTTGTATGGCTTGAAGCAGGCCCCAAGGGCATGGAACTATAGACTTGTGAAGTTCCTTAAGGAACTTGGATTTCAGGTGTCTAAAGCAGATAGTAGCTTGCTTGTCAAAGCAAGTGATAATGGTTTCATATACATGTGCATATATGTTGATGATATAATCCTTACAGGTACAGATGAAGAAGGAATACAAAGACTCAAGAAGCAAATGGAAAAGGAGTTCAAGATAAGTGACTTGGGAGACTTGTCATACTTCTTGGGCATGGAGATTACATATACTCAACATGGAGTATTTGTGACCCAAGAAAGGTATTTGAAGAACTTGTTAATCAAGTTTAAAATGGATGATTGCAGGGTAGCACCTACACCAATGGAGGTGAATCACAAATTGAGTAAGTTTGGAGGTGAAGAATTCAAGGACATGAGACAATATCAGAGTTTGGTTGGTAGTCTTATCTATGCTACTTTAACTAGACCTGATTTATCATATGCAGTTGGAGTTTTGTCTCACTTCATGCATTGCCCAAGGAAAGAACATTGGATTGCAGGTCAAAGAGTGTTGAGGTACATTAAGGGTACACTCAATGAAGGTTTGTATTATGGGTTTACCTCAGATACAAATATCAAAATTTATAGTGATGCAGATTGGGCAGGTAATCCAGATGATAGAAGGTCAACTTTTGGATATATGTGTTATGTGGGAGATAAACTTATCTCATGGTGTTCCAAGAAGCAACATACAGTTGCTTTGTCTTCTACAGAAGCAGAGTATAAAGGCATGGTTGAAGCTGCAAAGGAAGTAATTTGGCTCAAGACTTTGATGAAGAGTTTTGACATTGTGCATGGGGTACCAATTATATATGGAGATAACATGAGTTCATTGTATTTAGCTGCTAATCCTGTTTTTCATGCCAGGACCAAACACATTGAGATTCAGTATCACTTTCTAAGGGAGAAAGTGATGGATAAGGAGATTGAAGTCATACATACTTCAACAAAAGATCAGATAGCTGATATGCTTACAAAGAGTTTGGATGGACCAAAGCTACAAAAGTTTAAAGACATGGCAGGTATAAAGAAGAAAGGAGAAACCTCAATTGATGATTGAGGGGGAGCTGTTGGTGCAGATCAATCAATTGAATGTTTGAAGACTAAAGAATGAAGGATGAGATCAATTCTTGAAGCTTTGAAGGAAGATACATTCAGAGTATGTGAGGAATGTACACATATGTACATAGTTCACTTAGATCTTTGATTAATCATAGACTTGTACAAATTTATCTATAAATACCCTGAAAATGTCGAGGCGTGATATGAGAGCATATGTGAGAATAGATAGAAGTCAAGAATGAGGAAGATAGATGTCATGAGACATGTGAAAAGTTAGTTGAGTTTCCTCTCATCACTCAACTGTAACTTTCTGAGTAATTGAAGAAATATTGCGCCCGATCTTTTCGTGTCTGCTCCGTCTGTGTTTGATCAATTATGAAATCCTTTTGAGGATATCTAAGTTGGTAGTTAATGAGCCTGTGACCTGAATTTCAGAGTCTAATTGTAAACAGGCTAGGAGAATTGTTAGTAGGAACATTCATATGTGTTGAGTGTCTACAGTTCTCTGAAACAGGCGCAAATTTCGATCTTAATCTTTTGGTCAGTTCTCACTCCATAGTTTAAAGTTTTGTGCAAATAAGCACTTAATCTTTAAGTTGGAAGGTGATCTACTCGTGGCTAGAAGCATTTGCTTAAACGGGTTCTGTACTGAGAGAATTGAAGTTAAGAAGTTAGGGGTGTCTAAATCGACTTCTCAGAAGTGCAGATTCAGACATAGGTAACTTGTGAAGTTGATTTCTCAAGTTATACTAAACCTTTTGAAGAACTTTAACTTGGAGGAGGTGCGCAATCTCTAGGCGACACTCCATACAAAATTTCATAGAAAACTTTACATGTTTGATAGGTCAATGAGAAGAAATTGTGCAGCAGACTTTCTGTGTTTCATCTTCTTCACAGAATTTTTCAACTTTTGATATTTTGGAGATTGGACCTCTAATTTAGTGAAGATTTTGACTTACTCTTGATATAGAGGTATTCTAAATTCAAGAGTAGGTTGTTCTTTTGGAGATTAACACTCTCCATCAAAATGTGTGATGGTAAGAGTATAGCAAGAAGTGGCATTGGAAGGTAAACTTTTCAGTTTTTGTTGTTATTTTTAAGTAGTCTTTTTGTGTTTTTCATCTGCTCCATACTCCTTCACACCACTGCATCGTCTTCTTCCACTCTAAGAGAATAAAAAAATTCACCATATCCACCTATCCACCTCATTTCCCCTCATTTGCGCATGAAAGAGAGAGAGCTTTTGTGCTTGTACGTGCATGTGTGTTTTTGAGTTTTCTTGTAGGTACAATGCTCTAGAGCAGTAGGAAAGCTTCCAAAAGGTGAGAAATCCACTTTCTATCAGAATCTATCATAGGTGTCAGGCCATCGCGATGGTCTAGAAAATTTGGAATTTTTGGAAGCAACCACACCACGGTGTAGCGCACACTTGCGCACATAGGAATCCACAATTGATTTTTCAAAATCATCAGTTTGGTAGACCATCGCGATGGGCTCATGCCATCGCGATTGTGCCACACCATCGTGATTGGCTCACGCCATCATGACGGCTCGGCCAGACCATCGCGATGGTCTCACATCATCGTGATGGTTCACTTGAACCATCGCAATGGTCACTGACCATCGCAACGATCCCGTCAACCCCACGCCATCGCGATCCGCACATCCCATCACGATGACTCACTTGCCACATGCCAGATTAGACCATCGCGATGATAGTAGGTACGCCATCGTGATGCTTCAAATTCGGACCTCATGATTGGCCAAGCCATCGTGCCTCATGACCATCACAATGGGTTCATGCCATCGCGATGGTTGCGTTGACCGTTGACCATCATGACGGACTCATGCCATCGCGATTGCTTGCAAGATAGACCATCACGATGCCTCGCACCAATGGACCATCGTGATTGTACCACACCATTGCGACAATTCACCTGGACCATCGCGACCATTCACCTGGACCATCGCGACGGTCCTAGACCATCGTGATTATCTCAGACCATCGCGATTGTCCACCCAAAATGGAAAACTTAGGGTTTGATTTTTTGGGCTATTTTGAGACTAATTTGAGTAAATTTTTGGGTGATTAAGCTTATTGGACACCCTTTAGCTCATAAGTGGAGAAAGACTTGTTTGTCAATTTTTTACCCCCAAGGGCCTGAACGTTCATATCTTTTTCATTCGAAGTCCGATTTTTGAGCTTTATATCTCATTAGAAAGCTCTACGAGTCCTATGTGACCTCAACTATTTTTTGTAAGAATAACGCATTGATAACGCATTGGACAGGGCTGCATCTCTTGAAACCTTCATTTCTGCAACTTGCTTCTGCATATTGATTACCCATTCTTGCTGATTGCTTAATTGATTTTCTCTTCTTTCAATTTCTTGGTTTTGATACTGTATCGTTGTGGAGTAGGCATCTCTTTCTCGTCAAAGCTGTGCGATTTCTTTTTGTGCTTGAGCTTCTTTTGCCAAATAGTGTTTCAGCATTCTGTTGACATCTGTTAGAGCCTCGTTTGTTCTATGGAGTTCTTCTTCTGTCAATTTAGCCTCCCTCTGCTGTTCTTGGATTTTCTTTACTTCTTCGTCTAAATGCGTTCTAGTTTCTTCTAGTAGATTGCCTAACGCCATTGTTGCATCTTCTTTATCCTTGAGTAGCTGATTCAGTTTAGTTATTTCTGCATCGGCAACAAGCAGTAATTCCTCCTTTTCTTTTGTTGTTGCTAGGGCTTCATCTCGCTAAGTTGTCATTCGTTCCTGTTCTTGAATTCTGGTCTGTAGTTGCTGTAATTGTTCATGAAGCGCGTGATTTTCAGTCTTTACCGACGAAAAACCGTAAATTCTTAGTGACTTGTACCGAAATGTCACCGGAGGGTGTCGATTTTTCACCAAAACAAAGTACTCCTTCTTCTTCACTGGTTTCTTTGGCTAAGGCATTCCTATTGGTCAACAAATTTGAATCTTTACTCAATGTTGTTAAGTTAACTTCAGGCTGCATTCTGGTGGATTCTAGAGTTACTATATTTTTGACAGACTGTGCTAAAATAGTACCGAAATCTATCAAAGATGCAGTACGTTCCACCGGAAAATGACCGGAATCACTGCTAACGTTCTTTACTTTCTTGTCAACTGGTTTGCTTCTCGTGCTTGTACCTCCTAGAGGCGTCTTTAGCAGGTTAGGTACCCCAGGCTGTCTGTTCTTTGGATACGTTTTACCGGATCGAGTAACCGGCATGTATCATTTTTTGTACTAATCGCGTACTATTACTGTCGAAAAAATTTTACAGTCACGTTTCCACAACAGGTTTGCAACAATTTGATATGTTGCCACCTTCCCACAGATAAATGGCAATCTTGATAACACTTTCGACATATAAACGGCAATCTTGATGCCACCTTCCCACAGACGGCGCCAGTGTTAAACGCTTCTTAAAACGCGAGTCTAACTGTCAGAAACGCATCTAAGCACCTAACTGGGTTCTTGGGAGTGGTAGGGGTCTGTTAAACAGAGGCCCTTTACTTAGTTCCCAAATACAACCACTTCAGATACAGAGAGATACTGAAACTCTAGTAAGATTTCGTTATACTCAGACAATCACTGTTCACGTCTTAGCTCGGCCATCATGTAATGAATACACTAAAATACTATAGTGATAAACTTACTGAAGATATCAGAGACAAGGGTAAGGTTCAATCTTTACCAGATAGGTACCGCAATCCACTCATCGTCCGAAACACAGAGAACTAAATCGTTCAATTACACCGCACTAAAGACCCATTATGCAACTCAAGATCCCTTACTGCAAAACCCTTACCGTATGATGACAAATTTCAACACTGAAGACAGCACTATACTTTGTAGTGTTAGCGCACTATCACAATTCTACAGACCTCACCCAACAACTTGGCAGGACATTACAAGAACTAGTACTAACCCAATACGCGCTCTTAACACACGATTGTGACAAGAATTTGCAGACGATTCACTTCAGACAACAGTTCGATGAGTACTGTATGATGACTAACACTCACAACCACAACAAAGATCAAGATATAACAGACACAGACAACAGATACAGACAAGGAGATAACGGATTACTCAGAAAAAACTCAGAAGTTTTACAAACAAAGTTACAGTAACACTTCAGACAATCACCCAGATGAACAGTCTGGTGATTCCACGACTCGTCGTCCCTGAGCATCTCTTGACATTGCTTTATATAAGAAATTACGACTGTTGTGTAACCACTTTTCGCGCGTGGGAACACAAGATTCAGTTTTACATTTGCCAATCCGGCGGCCCACTAACAATCTTGTAACCCACTTTCTCCGATTTACCCTTTGTGGACAATTAATTGTGCACTACCTGTGCACTTTGACACCTGCACTTTAGCACCTTGACTTTGCACCTATTGACTTTGACTTTGATCTTGTTGACTTTGACTAGTTGACTTTGATCTTTTGACTTTGACTACAGTTGACTTTGACCAATATGACTTTTATGGGCTCAACACCGATCATCCTCTATTGCTTCGTCTTCTCGAACAATGACCTCTTCTTCAATGACCTCTTCTTCTCGAACAATGATCTCTTCCTCCTCGACTATCGAATGAATCTCTGAGTCCACTAGAGATGGACTTTCTTCTACATCTATGTTCTCAAAAATTTGTCTACTACGTGGAGTGACTTGTAAAACAAATAGCCACTCTGGTTCTTTTGAATCTGGTATAAAAACAACTTGCTCACAGTTTTCAAGAAGTACAAATGTATCCCTTTCATCTGTCCATAATCTTGTGGAGTCGACTTGAAGCAAACTGCTTTTATCCCGTCTCACTGTTGCGTTTCTTCCAGAGGTGACTACTTTGAACCATTTCACATCAAAAACAAAGTAATCAAACTTTTTGAAAGATAGTTTCAAGATGTCTTAAATCACACCACAATAATCTAGCTCGCATTCTAGAGCATTATCATATCTTGCACTCGCTCTGCTTTTTTGCAAAAAATTCACCATCACTCCACTATCAAAAGTAGACCTATTTTGATTGATTCATGCGATTCGAAAGTGTCCTCCATGAGACCATAGTGCACCGTTTTTAATATACTCCCAATCACATCCTTTTGCGAGTTCTTCTTCTTCTTCAGAGATATCTTCACCCGCTGCTTTTGCTTGTGAAACTACTGTATCTAGCCATTTGCGCATTGGAAAAGGTGGAAGAGGTCGAAGACTTTCTGGAAGAGGCAAAAATGGAGTGGAATGATTTCTTCGAAACTGAGCTCTTTCCTTTGTGTTAGTTTCCTTGGCAAGCTCATACCTTTCTAACCACTTCTGCATAGGCTCAGAGTTAACTACGCAAAACTTCATTGCCTTCTCTCTGAAAGCTGCATCCATTTTTCTTTGCAATCCTTTACCTTGTGGTTCATCGCCTACGAGACGAACATCTTCATCATCGCTCCATAAGTGAGGCATTTCGGGATCCTACATACGTAGAAACTCAATTATGAATACAAGAGATTCTTGTACAAGCCATCCCTCTGCCATGCTACCCTCTAGACGTGCTCTCTGTCGAACAAACCCTTTTAATGTCTTCATAAAGCGCTCTAAGAAGAACATCTATCGACTATGGACAGTTCCTGCTGTTGCAACTTCATCTACCACATGAACCAGTAAATGAAGTTGAATAGTGAGAATACTTGTGGGAAAGTATTTCTCTACCATACAAACAGCCTCGATAGCATTGAATTTCGCACTCTCTATGCTATCTCTATTTATCTCTTTAGAAGATATCCACCGTACTAAAGAACTAATTTTATAAATGGTTCTTCGTACATCCTCTAAAAGATAACCTTTTAGGGCTACAGGGAGCACAAATTGTAAAAACTTGTGCCAATCATGAGACTTGAGTCTTGCAAGATTGCCGTTTCGTGTGAAAGTAGTCTTTAGACACCTCATGCATCCAATAGGTGTTCGAAACTCTAAAATTGTTTTCTTCACTTGTTGCTATTCCATCCTGCGAAACACCCAAGGAGCTCTTGGTAACGATACTGTTCCGTTGGGCTTAGTAATTGCCCACAACTCTCGCATACGACCTCGCTCTTCTAAGTCCTCCCTTTGTGCTTTTCTTTCTTTCTTTCCGATCAAATTTTTCCAAATAATCTCTCCCACATTCTTAAAAATATGCATCGGGTCCACCAAATGATTGATCAACAATTCACTCCAATAAGGGAGTTCATGAAAAATGGACAACCGTTTCATGCTAGCAAATGGATTTTCTGAATCTCATAGTTGTTTCCAATTGCTAGCTTTCATTTGGTGTTGCGCTTGTCGACCAATTTGTCCTTCATGTAAAACATGTCCATCAGACAAATATCTATGATGTCTTTCATAGACAGTTTTACGTAGTGCTTTGGAATAGCGTGCTTCGAGTCATGGTCCGCATAAAGGACAAGCATGGTAACCCGAAATCGATAAACCTAAACATTCACCATAACGAGGCCAATCATGCATTGTCCACATAAGTATGCCTTACACTCGCACGTCTCGTCTTCTTATAGGTTGAGACATGTCACGCACAGTAATCCCATCCCATAAAATGTGCAGTTCTTCCACAAGTGGTGCAAGATATACATCCATGGTTTTTACCTTATACTTACCTAGTACAATAAGAGCTAATAATAAATGATCTTTCTTTGTGGCCAACCATGGTGGGATATTATAACTGACCAAACATACAGGCCATGTGCTCCATGAAGAACTGCGTAATCCAAATGGATTCACTCCATCCATAGCTAGGCCTAGATATATGGATCGAGGCTCACTAGCAAACTCTGGCCACTTACTATCTATGTGCTTCCAAGCATCAGAGTCAGCAGGCACTCACATTATATGATCTGTAGACCTGCTCTTTGTATGCCATGACATTAACTCAGCTATAGATTTTCATCTAAACATGTTCTTAATTCGTGGAATGATAGAAAAGTGATGAAGAACCTTTGCGGGGATTGCTTCGCCTACAACATCTTCTCTAAATCTATTTGCTCCACACTTTGGACATACGTGGAGATGCTCATACTCATTCCGAAAGATAATGCAATCATTCGGACAACATGAATTTTAGTATAATCCATTCCAATGGCCTGTAAAAGCTTTTTCGCATCTCCACGTGTTGGAGGCATGTCATTGCCCTCTGGCAAAAATTGATCTTTAAGAAGCCTGCAATAAGCAATTAAAATGATATTAGTAAATAAAGTTATTGTGATACAACAATGAAATCCAATTTGTTCTCCACTTACCTGAACAATTTAGTGACACTAGTATCTGACCATCCATAAATGGATTGCAGATTGAGCATCGCGAGTGACGCACGTAGTACAGATATCTTTGCTCCATTGTAAAGTGGTAAATGAGCTACTCTTCGCATGTTTTCATATTCTTCATCGACTTATGATCGTGGAATTTTTGTTGTGTCCATGAAACTCTCGACACCTTCTCCACCATCATGATCTTCGTCCATGTCATAAAAGGCTTCAAGCATCTCTTGCATATGTTCATTCTATGTAATATTATTAGTACTTCCTTGTACGTCTAAGTCCCTTTTTGCTCTCTTTTGTCTACGAGAGGTTACCAGTGCAATGTCATTTGGGTCCATCTGCTCACCTGGGGGACCATGCGAATGATAGCGTAGGTTTTCCAGTCAACTCCTATCAAAGGATCCATACTCTCTAACATGTGCAGTACAAATCCGTCGTTTCCGATAAATTTGATACTTGCACTGTGTGCAAGGACATGCCATTCTCCTTTCAGGATCCAAAGAAGCCATCTGCTACAATATGGACATTTTAGAACATTTGCTTTTTTATTAAACCTAAAAATCATACTCTTAAAGACTTAAACCTGAAATACTAAACCTAAATACTTAAATACCTTAAAAAACTCAAAACCCTAATTTTAAAACTCTAATCTATATAACTATCCTATTTTATCTATATATTCAGATTTTTTCTTAATTGATCCTATTATATATATATATATTTATTTATTCAGATTTTTTTCCTCTTAATTGAGTTATATATATGCCTAAACCCTAAAACCCTAATTTTAAAGATCTAGACCTAAATTATGTATATTTCTATACACATGTGTATATACATGTATATATGTATTATATGTGTTTTATATATATGTATGCATGTGTATATATATGTGTATATGTATATCTATATTTTATCATACTTTATTATCTATATAATTACCCTACTTTATATATATATATATATATATATATATATATATATATATATATATATATATATATATATATATATATATATATATATATATATATATATACATATATATATATATATATATATATATATATATATATATATTATTTATATATTCAGATTTTTTCTTAATTAATCCTATTTTTATATATTTATTATATATATTTAATTAAATTATTTAAAACACTAGTTCTTTTTATATTTATTTATGTATATAATTATCTTATTTTATATATATGTATGTATTTTTTTTATTTATATATTCAGATTTTTTCCTTATGTAATCCTATTTTTATATATTTAATTTTATATATTTAATTATATATATTTAATTAAAACCCTAATCTTAAAGATCTAGACCTAAAATATGTATATTTTTGTATGCATGTGTATCTACATGTATATATGTACTATATGTGTATGTGTATGTGTATGTGTGTATATATGTTATGTAGGTGTTAAAACCCTAAAACCCTAATCTTAAAGATTTAGACCTAAAATATGTATATTTATGTATGCATGTGTATCTACATGTATGCATGTATTATATGTATATGTGTGTTTCTGTATATATGTTATGTAGGTATTAAAACCCTAAAACCCTAATCAGAAAGACTTAGACTTAAATCTGAAATACTAAAACCTAAATACTTAAACACCTATAAAAATCTAAACCCCTAATCCTAAAACCCTAATCATATTTTATACATATATTTATTTATATATTCAGATTCTTTTTCTTATTTTTCTCTATATTTTTTCTTAATATAAATATAATTGAGTTATATGTATGCTTAAACCCTAAAACCTTAATCTTAAAGATCTAGACCTAAATTATGTATATTTTTGTATGCATGTGTATCTACATGTATATATGCATTATATGTGTATATGTTGTGTAATACCGACACACATACCGACGGTGGGGGGCCACACCGACGATCCGTTTAAAACGGTCATACCAACGGTCACTTGACCGTCGGTATCTCTAAGTGACATTTTCCAACGCCCATACCGATGCCGAGTGTGACCGTCGGTATATGCAGCGTTGGTATGCCCCTCATATGTTGTAGTGAGTGTACCTTGTAGTGATTTCTCTTTTGATTCCTCTTTCTTGAAGAAAGGAGTCAAATTCATGGGAGAAGTACTCTCCCCCTCCATCTCACCTTAGCCTTTTTAGTGTTTTACCTATTTGATTCTCCACAAGAGCCAAATATCTTTTGAAGCATGAGAAGACTTCATCTTTGTGTTTCATAAAGTATAATATAGTCCACCTACTGCAATCATCAATGAAGGAGACATAATACCTTGATCCAGATATGGAAGCATCCTTGCTAGGACCCCATACATCTGTATGAACCAACTCCAAGAGATCTCCATGCATATATCCTTTCTTCATGAATGGTAACATGTGGGACTTTCCAAATTGACATGCACTACAATATAAATCATGTGTTGTTTTGACAAGTTAGGGAGTCCAAGTACACTTTGGTCCCTGCAAATTTGCTTTAATGTTCTTTCACCAATATGTGCTAACCTTTTGTGCCATACTTCCAATTCTGTGAGTGTCTGACTACCATAATTAAAGAGAGCAATGTTTCTAGTGTCTTGTAATTCAAATGTGAACAATCTACCTGTCTTTTCACCTTTTTCAATTCTTTTGAATCCTTGACTTGGATCTTCAACAAATGCTCTTGCTTTTGTGAGCCTGACTTGCAACCCTTTCTCTACTATCTTCCCAACACTTATCAAATTCTTTGTAATGGTAGGGACATAGAGTACCTTACTGAGTAAGTTGATGTTTCCATCAGGTGCTTTGACATTTCCTATTTTCTCCACAAGGTGTCTTGTATCATCTCCTATTTGTACCTCATGCTTGTTTGGATCTTCTAAATATGATAGGAGGGCCACATTTCCTGCCACATGATTTGAACAACCTGAGTCTATGTAGAAAACATGCTCATGAGATTTACCTTGTGGCATGGCCATATTCATGATTAGCAATGAGTCCTCTTGATTGAGTCTTCTGTGTAATTATTGAAGTCTCTTCTTCGCCTATTGCCTCCTTGATAGTTTGAATGGTTGTAGTTGTTGTGGTTGCCATGGTAATTGTTGAACCTTCCTCTTGAGTAGCCATAACTTCCTCTATTGTAGCCTCTACCTCTTTGATTCCTGGAATTCCTAAAGTAACTTTCAGTTGTATGATTAGTTAATCCACAAATAGAGCATGAATTAGAGTCTTTGGATTTCCCCTGCCTTGTCTTTCTCCTCTCTCTCTACCTCTACCATGTCTTCCTCTACATGCATAGTTAGCTTGATGTGTACCTGCTTCATCATCCACTTTCTTTCCTCTTCCTTTGTTTTCTTTGGACTTGCTTTTATCAGTATACAAAGCTGAAGATTGATTACCTTTGGAGATTTCTCCATTCATGATAAGCTTGGCCTCTTGAGTAAGTAGTTGTCCTATGAGTGTGTTGAAATTTGGTACATGCATATCCATGTATAGATCCATAGCTGTGGTGAATACTTCCCACTTGTCATCTACCTTCAAGCGATTGATAACTTGCCTTACAATTTTCTCTTCATCTATCACCTCTCCAATGCTTCCCAATTGATGTGATATGTCCTTGAGCTTTGTGACAAAATCAGTCACATTTTTTTTGGGAGCTTTCTTGTGAGTTGTGAAGTCTAGCCATAGTTGATGCTTCCTAGCTTTTGTACTTGAAGAGAGAAGGCATCAAGTGCATTCCACACTTCCTGAGATGTTTTACAACTTCTAATGTGAGGCAACAAAAAATCTGAGATAGAGTTGAGGAGATAAGACCTTGCAAGCGCATCCTTAGAGCACCATGTGCTCAATCTTTCTTGCTCTTCTTGTGTTGGTTGACTTTTGTTCCTGAAACTTGGCATCACTTCATCTCCAGCTATATAACCATACAAATTCCTTCCTTGAAGATAAGCTTCCATCCTTAATGACCAGGCTGAGTAGTTACCTCTATCCAATTTGTCAATTGATGAAGGAAATCCATGTGCCATGTTGTCCAACCTTGCTCTGATACCACTGTGAAGAGATGGATTTGTAGTTGATGAAGATGAAGTGGTGCTGCAAAATCTTTGCACTACACCAGCCAAATGAAGTCCAGATATGTGTTGTGGGCCCTTTTAGCTTTCCAAGGGATGTATTAGGCACCTTATGTACCTTGGAAGATCACCATCAAAAAGTTGAATCAAAACAGGTAAGTTGGAGTAGAGTCAAGAGCCAAAACTTGCTATTAATGTTCATACACCTGTCCAAAGTTTTGAACAATTCTCTGGCCACAACAACAATTAACTTAATTCCTTTTGGGGAACTCTTATAAACTTAGTAAGCTAACAATCATGAGTGACTTGATCAAAAAAGATGAACTACACAAAGAGAAACAAACTTGGCAAGTCAATATAGGATGACCCTGATTTTCCCGGGCTGCAACAGTCTCAAACCAGTGAGTAGTAAAATGCAAATATCTCAAGATTCCAAAACCCAATAATTATGAAATTTTGTATGAATATAGTAGACAGTATGCAAAATCTAATACTCATTAAATCAAAGAAAATGGTGAAGTACACACTGAGAAACAACTCTGACAAGATGACTATTCTGAGAGAGTGTTGCGAGAGAAGAAGAAAACCAAGTGACACAAGTGACTTTAAATGATCATAGCTGAAGATTAGAACATCCAAATACAATGAAAATGGGTGAGTATAAAGTAGGCTTAGAGAGCTAACTTTATCAATTCAAATCACTGAAAATGATGCACCAAGCTTAGAGAAATCATCTCTGCAATGTGAGTGAGAAAACTGAGAGATATGGCAGTGAACAGTACACTTCACAAGAACATGAAGATATGAACTCAAATGATCATGAAAATGAAAGTATATGGATTGTAAAATACAATGGACTTAGTGATACATATGTGTGCCTTGAAACCACACCTTGATATGGCATAAAGCTTAGCTCTTGGAGGTCTTCACATAACCACCACTAAGACTACCATGTATTTATAGTTGATCTTGGGAGCCTAACTTCCCACAATCACTCTTCAATCAATTAGTGATTGATTTGATTCTCCAACTACCATCAATCACAAATTCTTGGTTTTTCTTTCCTCTTTTGATCTAGTGGGCTCAACCACTTACAATTCCTTCACTTTTACATTAAGTAAAGACTTCAAAATTACAAGAGGGAGTTCACAAGTGAACTCTAGAAGAAGTAGACATTTCCTTCAAGTTTCTAAGCCTTTTGATGACTCAAGCCAATACTTAGCTTGTCAAAGACTTGCTCCAACAAAAGTTCAATACAATTTGTTGAGGTTTTCCTTGATAAAGCTACATGGGTGCTTGTGGATGGAAGACGCATGTAGTTTATTAGTCCCACATAGCTCGAAGTGCATCATGCTAAGTTTCTGTACAAGGTAGTCAACTCTTGTGCAGCAATCATCAATATAATAGGAGGTCAAAGCTCAATACAAGAATGCCTATGCTGTTGCACTGTAAACATGTATGGAACGGTCTACCAATTATAATAGGAGTTCAAAGTTCAATATAAGAATGCGGCTTGTTGAGGTCTTCCTTGATAGAGTTACATGGGTGCCTGTAGATGGAAGGCGCATGTAGTTTCTTAGTCCCATATGGTAAGTTTCATGTTAAGTTGTTGTACAAGGCATTCAGCTCTTCTGCACCAGCAATGTGGAACATGAATGCAAGTGGAGGTGATTGAGAAGGGGTCATCTATTTCACCTTCTTCACGGGACAGGATATCCTAGCTCTCGAACTAGGGATACACAAAGCTTTTGGGCCAACAAGCCCAGAACTAATAAACGGCCGGCCTTCAAGATGATCATGTGACATGAAGGGGTTTCTCTTCCACCCTATGGGATGAGGAGTATCCCTCTCTTTCCCTTCTACATAGCCCGTTCTATTTCTAGGCGTAACTCACCTACCCAAGGTGATCAATACCATTAATTTGACCACCAATTTATAAGAGACATATGCCACAATACACAGTGATAAACAACTGCAATTGCCACCAATAATGAACGTTGTCTGTTCGTCCACCATGATAAATTAAGAAAGCATCAACATGTTGAAAAAGTCCTTTCTAACTAGCCATCTAGCACTTGCAAATATAAATCAACAGCTATAACGACAAGCTTCGTTTTATGGACTTGTAAATTATAATGTTGTAAGGCAATGTTATGAAACTCATTTGACTTTTCCTCCTCTCCGTTCACCCTAACATCTTTATACAGAGAATCATGACCTCTAAGAGCAAGCCTCCGCTCATGTAATCCTCTTTTTAATGGATACAGTAGTATTATGTATGTTTACAATGCTGTGAAATTTTTTTGAATTTCCCAACCAAAAAATAAGAGCTTCTAAAGTCGACTTTGTATGCGTCCTTAGTATCCCTTGTTTCTCACTTAATTCAATCAAAGCTTAGTTGTAGAGAAAAAAAAAGTGTTGTAGATTTTCATAGTTTCAACCCAATGCCTCTGAAATCTTATTATATAGCGTAATTAATGCAGAGCTCCTAAGCCAACAGTAATTAACATGATTTTCCCTTTCACGCGCACAATTAGTGAACACCCATTGATAACATATTGCACATCTGAAGAGAGGAAAATCCAACGGCACGGTCTTATTAGAATTTTATTATAGGAGCAATACAGCTTGGGTAATTTTAATTGCAACACAAGATAGTAAGCATGTAAGATGCGATGATTGTTGAAAAAGGGTTAAGCAATAAAGAGGCACTCAGCCAAGGGGAGCAAGAATTAGGAACAAAGGGGGAGTAGGCCTCGGCCGAACCTCCATTTAAAAAAAAAAAAAAGAATTAGGAACAAAGGGGGGGTGGATACGAATGCTTGGCGAGGAGCTGAACCTCATCATCTACCATAGGGGCTTCAGCAAGGGTGCATTCACACCAGTTGCCGCGGCAGTTGGCCGGGTGGCTTAAGAATTGAAAGTGCACCTTCAGGAAGCCCACCTTAGGTGATGCACACAATAGGAGGATGTAAAATAATGTAAAGACATAATGTATAGATAGCTAAGCAGGGCGATGGTCTCTATAGTTCGCATACTTGTTTGATTGATATGTATAGAAATGCTATGATTGACAGTGGGCAATGGTCTGTAGTAGTAGAGTTCAAAGTGACGTTGTCGAAGTCAGATCAGAGCTCTGTGTCCTGAGTGGCGGAAAGCTTTTAGAATTGCTCCGAGCAAGCGAAGGTCTGGCCGAACTGCCAATTGCTAGGAGCTACGTCATAGGCAGTGATGGAACGACCGTCACTTGTCGTCACGCGGAACGACAAGCTCTGGCCGTCCAGATTTCCTCCGTCCTTCCAATTCTGACCCCATGTCCGCTGCATGGGTTGCCACCCCGTCTTCGATCCTTTTATCTCCACAGATCGTACGTCCCCAGCACCGCCTACGTTCGTAACCAGCACGAGGTTGAAAAAAGTGTGGCCGTTAATCTGGAAAAGGACGCCGCCCGATCTGTTGCAACTCACCCTGCAAAATCGCATACCCATAACCTCTCAGTTCGACCCTTTCTGCTCTAGCAAAGTATCGTGGCAACAGACTTGGCGCTTACCTTCTGTAGAGTAAAGGGACATGGCCGTAGGGGATTTGCGCAATCCTGGAAAAGGCAGGCTGGGCCAGGTCGAAATGCTGTTTGGGAAAATCACACCAGCCGCCGTTGCTGCCTTGTGGGCACAGATTGGTGGCGGTGACGATGATGGAGGGCTGGCCGGCCAGGCAGCCGTCACTGGCACATTTGATCTCATAACATGCGCCGCAAGTGTTTCCTCCTTGAAACAGAGGAGCGCTTAGGGCCGTGGTCAGAGTCCCGTAAGCGGAGATCTGATTGCCATATCCGCAAGCTCCATCTGCTCACATACACACAAAAATAAGAAGAAACAATCAGTTTCCTCGCTCAGGTTCCCTTCTGAGCAAGATCACAACTAGTTGATTCATTACCGTTTGTTCCAGAGGCGTCACTACCGCCATAGTATGTGGCATGCGCTTGACCCCAGCCTCCGCCTCCTCCGGTTGCGTAGGCTGCAGCTACAGAGGTGCACAGGTTGTCTCTTATCATAATTGCCATCGCTAAGATGATCAAGAAAATCTGCTGCCGCGACGAAAGTGGCGCCATTGAATCTTTTCTGCAATGCAGAAATAAATTGTGGTCAGAATTTCTGATTATCGATTCAATAATGATGCAAACTTGGAAGAGAACGGAACAGCCATCAAATTACCTGAGAACGATTCACAGAAAGGGGTGATCAAGGAGATTGTAGCAAGACAAGGGCATACAGAATTGGTACAAGCTGCAAGATAGCAATGGTATAAGTAGAGTGGACTGGAAAGAGAAATCATGGAGTATAAGAGTGGTCCGCCATGGATGTGGGTCCATCAAGTACAAGATTGCTGCTTATGTGTGTGTCTACGGGCCACGGTCATCCTATTTCTCTCTATCTATCTGCCTGTCCGTCATACTCTGGCACTCTATGTGATGTGAAATGCCGCACTGAAGATGTTAGGTCATACGTCTCATGAATGCTCTAAGAAGAGTACGTTCAGCTGATCGATGACCGTGGACACTCCATCGAAAACATGAGGCCGAGAGGCGAAGATGCGGAGGCTGTAAGGGAAAACCATTGGCATAGCCTCCAGCGACCCTCAGCGAGCGCGAGGCTGAGCTAGTGAATAATTGTCTGAACTGAGAGCATGTGCGCATGTGCAAAGCTGATCACCGGAGAGCGACTCTGAGAAAGATAGGTTGAGGACTTGAGATGGGTCCCTGGTGCCGACACCTCAACATGCGTGCAACTGAAGGGACAAATGGAAGTCCGGACTCCGTAGAGTCCCTCTCTCTACATGTTCCTGACGTAGAGACTTGCCAGTTCTTTTCAGATTTCGAACCTGCCGCTTTCCTGTCTCAATGACAAATGTTCCGGGTGAGCTGCACATAAGGGTGGATTCAGACAGATCCGGCGTCACTCAACGTCTGTTTTGTTTCCTCCACCTTTAAGATTCACACCAGGCGGCGGAATGATTCAACGATGAAAAATTATGATCATTCGATCCTCAAAAGAAATATTTTACACCGTTGATGCATTATGTTCCGCTCAAGTTTGATCTGTTCCGAGGGGGGCAAGCTGGTAAGCAATGTGGTAGGCCCGGAACATTTTCACTATCAGATCAATCAATCAGAGCTAACCACGTGGATAAGTTGTTGATGCCGCCGCTCAATGTGAATCCACACTAAGAAAGATGGTGGAAGTTGAAGTTGGAACCCAACACGAACAATTTTAAATAATCTGGAAAAGCTGCTTGTCTTCTTATTTTATTTCTTTTATCTGGGCCTTTCCTGTCTGAATGACAAATGTTCGGGGTGAACTGCACATAAAAAAGAGGGCGGAGTGACAAAAGACTGGAGTCCGGACAGTGGAATCACTCTTTAAGTTTGATGCCTAAACTGGTATCAAACGTTGCTCATTGTCTCTCGATCCTCTTATGAAGGAGATTATGACAATCACCAGGCGAATGATGTTATTTTAACTAAATAATTAAATAAGAATGATTAAGAGTGAATCATTGAATTTCAATCGTGTAAAGTGTTGGAGTTAGACGTCTGCGGAAGCATGCGAACAACACAAGAAAGAAGAAGAAGCTTGGAGCACAACACACAATACTGAATGTATTACCACTCGAATGTACAAAGATAAGTACCCCGTTAGGGCAATAGGTGTATATACAAGCGGGGGAAAAAACCTCCTAAAGAGGAAAAAAATACCCCGGTAGTCCTAGTGTGTTCACACACATCACTACCTAAATATATCAACAAATCCCCCCTAGGAGTGATGCAGTGAACAAGGAGCCGGCTCTCATGTATAAGGAAGTGCCAAGCTAACTGGAAATCACTCCACAAAAGGAAGTAAGCCCAAAGCTTTGCGGAAAGCTTCAAACTTCTCCCTAGACAGAGCCTTCGTGAAAAGGTCTGCAATGTTCTCCTGCATGGGCACATATGGCAAGCTGATCTCCCCATCCTTCAAGATCAAGGATTCATCATGAGCAAAGTAGATATTTCTCTATGTGTCAAGAGAAGTAATTCAGAGGTGATATACCTATGTGTGTATGTTGATGATATCATACTTACAGGTGGTGATGCCAATGGCATCAAACAGATCAAGCACCTAATGGTGCACGAGTTCACAATCAGTGATCTAGGATCACTAAAATATTTTCTTGGACTTGAATTAGTCTATACACATGCTGGAATTTACATCACTCAAAGAAAGAATGTGTAGGACATGTTGAAGAAGTTTCACTTGGAGAATGCCAAGATAGCTAGCACTCCTATGGAGGTAAACCAAAAAGTAAGTGCTCATGAAGGTGATTTACTTGAAGACATTGCAGGATATCAAAGTATAGTAGGAAGCCTAAACTATGCTACATTGACAAGGATTCATATTGCTTATGGAGTAAGTGTCTTAAGTCAATTCATGCACAAATCTAGAACACCTCACTTGGAAGCTGCCAAGAGGATTTTGAAGTATCTCAAGGGTACTCAAAATCAAGGTTTATACTTTCGATATACTTCAGATTTGGAAGCTATACTCAGATGCAGATTGGGCAGGTTGTAAGGATGACAGGATGAGTACCTCAGATTATCTCTCTTTTGCAGGTGATAAGCCCATTTCATGGTCTTCCAAGAAGCAACCTACTATTTTTTTATCTTCAAAAGAGGCTGAATACAGGGGATTCGCCAATGCTACACAAGAAGCCATATGGATCAAATTTCTATATTCAGAGTTGGGGCTACATTCTAACTCACCAATGCTTTTTGTAGAGAATACTAGTTCTTTACATCTTGCAACAAATTCTATCTATCATGCAAGAACCAAGCATATAGAAGTTCACTATCATTATGTGAGAGAGAAGCTATTGAGCAAGGAAATTCAACTAGCATATGTGTCCACTAATATGCAATGTGAAGATTTATTGACCAAAGCAATTGATGGTACTATGATTGGATTGTAGGTTTAAAGCTATGATTGGATTGCAAGACATTCAAGAGAATTGATGAAGAAGACAACCCAAGATGTTTGGCTTGAGGGGGAGCTGTTGATGTAAATGCCAAGACACCATCGATGGAACAAAATTGGGAGTCACAATACTCCAATGTTATGTACACAAACCCAAACCCTAGGCCCCAAGCGAAACAAGTGAGACCACAAGCCCCTAGAGGACCATGCTTTAGATGTCAGGGCGACCATTTCATTCGTGAATGTCCCCACCAATCAACTCTGGGACAAGGACAAAACATCACCATACAAAGCTTTTGTCTTGAGTGCGGCAAAGAACATCTCCCTAGAGACTAGGAATCCCTCTAGGGCACCTAAGGTTACACCCATCAATGTGATAGGCTTAGTGGCGGATTCAAGTTCAAGTAGCAGTAATGTGGCTCCTGTACAGGTAGTTACTAGGGCACAAACATTAAAACAGGATAAACCGACTCAGCAACCAAAACCAAGTGACTCAGGAGAGTCTAGTAAGAGGAAACCAAGAACATGGAAGGATACCAGAGAGAAGTCTAATTGCAAGTGGAACAAAAAGCTATCCGAGCTAGAAGAAAGTCTAAGGGATACCAAAACAAAAATAGAAGACATAGCATCTCAAAGCCCCTCGCATCCCGAAGCTCCATCTACTCCACCTCATCCCACCCCATCACCCATTGTAAATAGACCGCAACCAGGGTCTGTTCTTGCAAATCCAACTCCAGAAGGCTTGGACATGATGTTCAAGGCCTATCACGCTCATCTTCAAGAAGGGCCAACAGCTGCGAACCTGGACAAGAGTTACCCTAGAGTAGACTTAGAGATTCAACGGACAAAAATGTGCATGAAAATGGTAGAAGTAGCTCAAGCTATGCTTGAGACTAGTCAAAAGTTAAATCGGACAAACTCTGTCAAGCCAGATTTGCATTTCCAAGGCTTATTAGAAAGATTATAGCAATTGGTAAACAAGCCGCAGGTTTCTTTACCTCCACATGCTCAACCGGTTGTTGAAGGAGAAAGCTCACCACCAAGGAAAGCTTATGTTCCTGATTCCATGGATGATGGAACACCTCTTTCAATGCAACAGTACTCTCAAGAGTTCTTGCAGGAAATACAAGAAGAGAAATGGGCCAAAGAGAAGGGTAATCCCCCTCCTATTCCTGAGATTGATGATCTTCATGATCAATTTCCCCAAGACATTCCGTCTATCTATGGAGATCAAACAGAGCAACAAGAGGATGAGAGATTAGATTTTGAATCTAACTTTTTACAAGAGTTTCCACAATTCACAGGCCCATGGGAATCTGAATCTCTTCAGATTAGAGCTCCCACAATATTGGTAAGGAATGAAGACTCAGTCGTTCCAAGAAACACTGACGTCGTGAAGAACACTAAGGTTCAGTGTCATCTCACTGTGGCAGAGCTGCTCAAAGAAAAACCCGAGCTATGGAATCATGTGAAGGATCAGGTTCCAGAACTTGATTCCAATATGCCAAAAGCAGGCTCTAAGCAGAAAGTTCTAGAGATACCTCTTGATAAAATAGGAGACATGAGCGAAGGTGAAGAAGGTAATATTTATCTTCCGATCACCTATCAAGGTTACACAACCAAAGCAATCGTAGATTTGGGTGCTGATGTTGCTATTGCGACCACCTCCCTATGGAAGCGATGGGGCAAACCCACATTAAGACCAACTAGGATGAAGCTTCAAATGGCAGATGGTCATTTTGAAAGACCTCTAGGACTGCTTGAAGGGATAACTCTAACCGCTTGTGGTGTAGAGTTTGAACATACATTTGCTATATGTGACTTTGAAAAAAATAATGTCTACGAGATGAGCTTAGGAAGACCCTTCCTACGACAATTGCAAATAGTGCAAGATTGGGGAACCAACTCCTTGTACTTACAACACTTAGGGGTCACAACCAAGGTCAATTTGAAGGATTACACCTTCAGAGATGTACCATCTCTACAGTGGAATCCTATCCACAAAACAAAAGAAGATTCTATCTCGGTGCATTCCGGAAGTTCTCCTGGCTACATGAAGATACTCACTTGTGGATGTGCAAGGTTGCAGAGGAAGAGGAAAAGTGCCTAAAAGCAAGAGAAGAAGGAACTCTCCCAGGAGATAGACCAATCAAAGACCCAGCCTATACACCAATGATTTTTCCAGATGAGGAATTTGAGGCTCATGGCTGGGTAGAAATTTTAGTTACCATGGACATTGCAGTTAATGAAGAACAATGGACACCTCATTGTGATGAGGAGGGTTATGATATTTCAGTGTTCATGTGTGAGCCCTTGCTGGAAGAATGTGACCCTAGTGATGTCATAGAAGAAGAAGAGAATGACGATGATCTAGAGTCCATTATTATGGATAGCTGCTTTGTCTCAGAGAAGCACTATCTAGAAGATGTAGGAGTATTGACTCAAAAAGAAGAAGAACCTCTCAAGAGCATTACAACGGTAAATTCAAAGGATGGAAGTGAAGGAGGTAAAAGGAAAAAGAAAAGAAAAGCAGTGAAACAAGAAGAGGAGGAATCATTGTTTGAGGTACCAGAAAATTTCAAGAAATATGAAGTTGCGGATAGGAAAATTTTGGTAGGAATGCCTAAGAGGGAGGCCATCATAGGAGAAGCATATGATAATAAAGAAAAGACCAAAAAGATTGTAGTGACCATTGAAGGGAATGAAGAGAGATGTACATACATAGGAGAGGACCTAAGTGCAAAAGAAGAAGCGGAGCTTGTAGCTCTATTAAGGGAATATAGGGACATGTTTGCGTGGCACAATGGCAAGTACCAACGTGAGGAGATACACCTCATAAATTTCAATCCATGGAGACGTGAGGACCAGTATGAAGACCGTGAGCAAGTGATGGCACAAGTGCGTGAGTGAAGGCGCACAAGCATGCACACACATACACACATGCACAAAGTAAGAGCAAGGAGTGGAACAATGGAAGAACTTCGATTGCAAAAGAGTTCTCTTACAAAGCTCAAATCTACAACAAGCTAACCTCAAAAATGAGCTCTCCAGCCCTTTTTATAGTTTTTTGAGTGATTTTGGCCCTGTCCAGACCTAGTGTCCAGCCTAGTTAAAAAATAGGTTCCGGGGCTTATTTGGGGGCTCAAACGGAGTCTAAAAATTATGAAAATTGGTAGGATGATAGTTCTAATACTCCTCAAGCTTGAGGACTTCTCAGCTTGGACAAAATGGAGTTACAAAAATGGAAAATGGTATTTACAATGGTTTTTAGTGATAAAAATCACTATTTTTATAGAGATTTCTTATGCAAATTTGACATGTGCTTCTTGGATCTCCCTATATGCTCCTTCTTCTTGTGTGTCCACTTCCTTGATGCGCTTCCATGTTTTTTCTTTGACCTTCACTTTGCCACTGCTAGCGCTTGTAGGTTGTAGTCCCTTTGTGAGTACTTCTTCCTTGTATTCCATCTTGATAGTGCATTTGTGAGCTTTCCAAAACTGCTAGCTGCTCAAAGGAGGTGGTTTATGTTGATTATGAGCAACTCGCAGTGGTGGATGACTTCCTTACTCTTGTTGTGGTCACCTTGATGTCCTCTGATTCTTCCAAAGATGACTTCCATAGTTTTCATGCCAAGTACTTTTAACCCATAATGTATAATGGGTAAGTGCATTAGTGCATGGGTTGAACAAAATATGTGCCTTGTGCATGACCTTGTAATGTGGCCCTATGTATGCGTACTTGGAAAATGCATGGCAAGAAGTATGGTGCAAGAGATTGGGTCTTGAGCTAAGTGCTCAAGGGTATGCTGACGAAGAGGTTTCCTAATCTATCATGGTTATAGTGTTGTCGAAGCATACACGTCTTACCATTGTGAAAGGTTCGTTGAACTTCATCTCTTTGTATTGTACTCCTATCACGGTGATTGACCATTTGCCTTGTCTTGCTTGTTGATGGATGTTCTTGCTGATGGTTCACTGTATGAGATTCTTCAAGCGCACAGCCTTGTCTCTCTCTTATTTTCTTCTTCCCTCTTTTTTTTTGGTTGGTGCACACGATGGCATCAAACAAGAAGAAAGAGGTTAGTCTCAATAAAATATTTTACATGTGAAAATTGTGTCTCATGTGCCTGGGATTTCTCAATTGTGTCTATGCACGGCCATGTAATGTGGCCCTATATTCATGCACACTTTGGAGATGCATGACCTGAATGGTGCAAAAGACAAGGTTATGCCAAAGGCACATGGTGATTGCACGTCAAGTTTTTCACTGCTGTTGGTGGACGTTGATGCAGCCTTTGTTGGAGGGTGTCATTGGATCTTGAAATGATGTGATAAGTCGATGGTAAAATGATAACTGACCATTCCTCCCCTTAGCTATCCACTTGAGGACAGTGTTCGGCCGCATACATATTACTTTTGGATTCTTCTTCTTTGTATGGTTGCTTGTCTTTTGTATCCCACGTGGTTGGTGCTTTGTTCTTGTGGGCGCTACAGATGCTTTGGGCTTCCAAACCCATACCCTTGATGATTGTCTTTTTACCTTTGCGGGTGAGTTGATTTGATCTTCTTTTGTTCTTTGTGCTCGATTCTTACCCTTTTCTCTCCTTGGCTTCTTTGTTAAGACCTTTTGCATGGTGGAGAGTATAGGTCTTTGTGCATGTAAGAGTCCTTTGGGAACCCACATGTGTAATCGTCCTTGTTGAGCTGCAACTAGTGTCTTAGGTACCCAAATTTGTCAGAGACCTTCTTGTTGAGTCAACCCTGGTTGTTTGGTTCTTTTCTTCGCATAGTTGGCTTGCCTGGGTGGGAAGTGTGATGGCAAGGCAAGTGATTGCTCTCCTTTTTGTACCCAGATTTGCTTCATGCCCGAAATTACTTTCCTCTTGAAATCTCTTGGTCTATTTGGTATAGCGGTTGTCATGTACTGTCTCGCTTGCCTTTTTGGTTGAGTTGTGGTGACAACATTAGTCTTTGCACAAGAGGAGGAGTTCACTTGTCTTTGAGCCTGTTCTTCCACGATTGAGTGCTTTTGGAACATAGAGCCCTTGACACATACAACATCTTTTGTGCTAAGATTAGTCCTAGAAGAACTATGAGAAGGTGTGACATCAGGATCTCGTAGCCTCGTCTCACCTAATCGTTCTAGATCAAAGATCCTAGAGGACAACTCATGTCCATTCCACTCATGCTCTTGTGCTACTTTCAAGGCTCGGATTAGGAAGTCCAATGGTAGCATAAACATTCTGTCCGAAGACCATCTGAAATGGGGTGGCATTGAGTACTGTTTTGTACGCAACTCGGTAAGCCTAAACAACATGATGAAGTTGTTTGTCCCAATCAGAGCGTTTATTATTTACAAGTTTTGTCAATACATTACATAGGATCTTATTCGTGCTCTCGGCTTGTCCATTGGCTTGTGGATGATAAGGGGCAGACTACTTGTGTATCACCATGAATGCTTGAAGCAGATTTTCAATGACCTCATTCAAGAAGTGCGTACCTCTATCACTAACCAACTCTATTGGTAACCCATATCTAGTGAACACGTTTTCGAATAAGAACTTAGCCATCGTTTGAGCATCATTCTTTGTCGTGGCTTTTACTTCCACCCACTTTGTAAGGTAATATGTGGCTACAATAATGTACTCAGCATGGGAGTTTCTAGCTCGGGGGTTAATGGGACCTACAAAGTCTATACCCCACTTCGAGAATGCACGTCCTCCCATCATTGGCCTCAAAGGCATCCCATCTTTTCTTATCGGATATTGTGCATGTTGGCATGTGTCAAATTTCTTCACATAGGTATGTGCATCCATATGAAGAGTTGGCCACCAAAGTCCTGAGAATAGAAAGGTCTTAATTACTCTGTCAGGCCCAAAGTGTCCACCTGCAACACCACTGTGTGCAGTTTCTAAGACTTTCAAGTAGTTTGATTCATGAACACACAGTCTTAGGTATCCATCCTTGCCTCTCTGATATAGGTTGTCTCCTACTATGGCATAGTCCTGAGCCTCTTGCTCCATGCTCCATTTTCTTGCTAGTCCAACCTCATTGGGTAATGTTCCCGATCTCATGAATTCTACCAATGGAGCACTCCAGTCTAGAATTAATGACACGTGATAGAGGGTAGCATGCTCCACTGGGGGTCTCTCCTAACACATTGGACAATTCTGAATCCACTCCTGTATTTCTTTGTCCATGCTAGGCCAATATACTCCTAAACGTTTTAGATTCTGCAATGTTCGTTGTTTAGAGTAGTGATTTCCTAGCAGTCCCTCATGGGCTTGTTGCAACCAACTAGTATGTTCGTCGTCCTCGACACAACAAGCTAACACTCCCTCTGTATCTTGTTTGTACATGCTTCCTGCCAATATTTGATATTTTTGTGATCTTAGAATTTCCTCTTTGTTTGTTTTTACATTCTTATTTGCAGGGCCGAAGGTTAGGACAGGTACTAACTTATTTGCCCATTTAGGAACAACCTCTAATTTGAACAAATAAGCATCAGGCAATTCGTCAGACACTCCTTGCAATGACTCTCTTGAAGTGATGCGAGAAAGATGGTCTGCCCTAAGGTGGGTTCTACCTTTCCTAACAACCACTTCAAAATCGTATTCCATTAGTAAGAGGAACCACCTTACTAAGCGTCCTATATTGCAAGGTTTATTGACCAAATATAATAAAGCTTGATGATCGGTGAAAAACTTGAACTTGTTGGCCAACAAGTAGTGTCTCAACTTTTTCACAGCATATACCATGCCTAAACCTTCTCACTCAGTTGTGGTATAGTTTCGCTCAACAGCATTCAATTGCCTGTTAGCATATGCTATAGGCAAATCTAAATTTCCTTCACCTGTGGGTTGCGCTAGCACACATCCTATTGCATGATTGGATGCATCCACATGGACATGGAATTTTTTACTCCAATCAGGGGTGGTCAGTATTGGTGCTGAGCACAAACGTCTTTTTAGCTCATTGAAGGATTTTTCACATTCATCGTTCCACTCAAAATTTGTCAACAACCCATAAAGAGGTTTAGCTATGATGGCATACATGTGGATAAACCTACGGTAATATCCACAATGGCCCATAAAGGCTTGTACCTCTTTAACATTCCTTGGTCTTGGCAACTCTGCTATGGCTCTTACCTTGTCTTCATCTGTTGATATCCCATTTTTAGAAACAATGTGACCTAAGATTTTACCTTGTCGTACCATGAACACACACTTCTCTGGGTTCAGACAAACTCGATATTCTCTACACTTGTTGAAAATTTGCCTGAGCTCAGGGATGTGGTATTTTCTTTGTTGGGAATGCGCACATAAATCATCCACATATACTTCTAAGCTCTTTTGCAAAAAATCCTTAAAGACATGACACATGAGCCTTTGGAATGTTGCCGGTGCATTAGTGAGACCAAATGGCATCACACAAAATGCAAAGATTCCCCATTCTGTGGCAAAAGCCATTTTGTGTTGATCTTCGGGGGCAATGGCTACTTGGTTGTAGCTTGAAAATCCATCAAGGAAGCTATAAACTTCCTTGCCTACAACATGCTCCAATAAATGTTCAGTGATTGGAAGTGGATAACTATCTTGGATCGTAGCGGCATTAACTTTTTTAAGGTTAATGCACACTCGCAACTTTTCGTTCTTTTTGGGCACCACTACAATGGGGGACACCCATTCAGTATGCTCAATCTCATAGATAAATCGAGCTTCAATCAACCTGTCAATTTCTTCTTTGATTTTAGCTGCATAAGTGTCATTATATGTGTAGGGCTTTTGTTTGGTGGGTTTGGCATCGGCAGTCATGGGGATCGTATGAGAGCAAATTCTTGGATCTACTCCCTTCAACTCTCTATAGTGCCACGCAAACACGTCCCTATATTCCCTTAATAGAGCTACAAGCTCCGCTTCTTCTTTTGCACTTAGGTCATCTCCTATGTATGTACATCTCTCTTCATTCCCTTCAATGGGCACTACAATCTTTTTGGTCTTTTCTTTATTATCATATGCTTCTCCTATGATGGCTTCCCTCTTAGGCATTCATACCAAAATTTTCCTATCCTCAAATTCATATTTCTTGAAATTTTCTGGTACCTCAAACAATGATTCCTCCTCTTCTTGTTTCACTGCTTTTCTTTTCTTTTTCCTTTTACCTCCTTCACTTCCATCCTTTGACTTTACTGTTTTAATGCTCGTGAGAGATTCTTCTTCTTTTTGAGTCAATACTCCTACATCTTCTAGATAGTGCTCCTCTCAAAGCAGCTATCCATCACAATGGACTCTAGATCATCATCATTCTCTTCTTCTTCTATGACATCACTAGGGTCACATTCTTCCAGCAAGGGCTCACACATGAACACTGAAATATCATAACCCTCCTCATCACAATGAGGTGTCCATTGTTCTTCATTAACTGCAATGTCCATGGTAGCTAAAATTTTTGCCCAGCCATGAGGCTCAAATTCCTCATCTGGAAAAATCATTGGTGTATAGGCTGGGTCTTTGATTGGTCTATCTCTTGGGAGAGTTCCTTCTTCTCTTGCTTTTAGGCACTTTTCCTCTTCCTCTGCAACCTTGCACATCCACAAGTGAGTATCTTCATGCAGCCAGGAGGAGTCAGGAGAACTTCCGGAATGCACCGAGATAGAATCTTCTTTTTCTTTGTGGATAGGATTCCACTGTAGAGGTGGTACATCTCTGAAGGTGTAATCCTTCAAATTGACCTTGGTTGTGACCCCTAAGTGTTGTAAGTACAAAGAGTTGGTTCCCCAATCTTGCACTATTTGCAATTGTCGTAGGAAGGGTCTTCCTAGGATCATCTCGTAGACATTATTTTTTTCAAAGTCACATATAGCAAATGTATGTTCAAACTCTACACCACAAGTGGTTAGAGTTATCCCTTCAAGCAGTCCTAGAGGTCTTTCAAAATGACCCTCTGCCATTTGAAGCTTCATCCTAGTTGGTCTTAATGTGGGTTTGCCCCATCGCTTCCATAGGGAGGTGGTCGCAATAGCAACACCAGCACCCGAATCTACGATTGCTTTGGTTGTGTAACCTTGATAGGTGATCGAAAGATAAGTATTACCTTCTTCACCTTCGCTCATGTCTCCTATTTTATCAAGAGGTATCTCTAGAACTTTCTGCTTAGAGCCTGCTTTTGGCATATTGGAATCAAGTTCTGGAACCTGATCCTTCACATGATTCCATAGCTCGGGTTTTGCTTTGAGCAGCTCTTCCACAGTGAGATGACATTGAACCTTAGTGTTCTTCACGACATCATTGTTTCTTGGAACGACTGAGTCTTCATTCCTTACCAATATTGTGGGGAACTGATCTGAAGAGATTCACATTCCCATGGGCCTGTGAATTGTGGCAACCCTTGTAAAGAATTAGATTCAAAATCTAACCTCTCATCCTCTTGTTGCTCTGTTTGATCTCCATAGATAGATGGAATGTCTTGGGGAAATTGATCATGAAGATCATCAATCTCAGGAATAAGAGGGGGATTACCCTTCTCTTTGGCCCATTTCTCTTCTTGTATTTCTTGCAAGAACTCTTGAGAGTACTGTTGCATTGAAAGAGGTGTTCCATCATCCACGGAATTAGGAACATAAGCTTTCCTTGGTGGTGAGCTTTCTCCTTCAACAACTGGTTGAGCCTGTGGAGGTAAAGAAACCTGTGGCTTGTTTACCAACTGCTCTAATCTTTCTAATAAGCCTTGGAAATGCAAATCTGGCTTGATAGAGTTTGTCCAATTGAACTTTTGACTAGTCTCAAGCATAGCTTGAGCTACTTCTACCATTTTCATGCACATTTTTGTCTGTTCAATCTCTAAGTCTGCTCTAGGGTAACTCTTGTCCAGGTTCGCAGCTGTTGGCCCTTCTTGAAGACAAGCCTGATAGGCCTTGAACATCATGTCCAAGCCTTCTGGAGTTGGATCTGCAAGAACAGACCCTGGGTGCGATCTATTTACAATGGGTGATGGGGTGGGATGAGGTGGAGTGGATGGAGCTTCGGCATGCGAGGGGCTTTGAGATGCTATGTCTTCTATTTTTGTTTTGGTATCCCTTAGACTTTCTTCTAGCTCGGATAGCTTTTTGTTCCACTTGCGATTAGCCTTCTCTCTGGTATCCTTCCATGTTCTTGGTTTCCTCTTACTAGACTCTCCTGAGTCACTTGGTTCTGGTTGAGTCGGTTTATCTTGTTTTAATGCTTGTGCCCTAGTAACTGCCTGTATAGGAGCCACATTACTGCTACTTGAACTTGAATCCGCCACTAAGCCTACCACATTGATGGGTGTAACCTTAGGTGCGCTAGAGGGATTCCTAGGACACTCTCTAGGGAGATGTTCTTTGCCGCACTCGGGACAAAAGCCTTGTATGGTGATGTTTTGTCCTTGTCCCAGAGTTGGTTGGTGGGGACATTCACGAATGAAATGGTCGCCCTGACATCTAAAGCATGGTCCTCTAGTGGCTTGTGGTCTCACTTGTCTCGCTTGGGGCATGGGGTTTGGGTTTGTGTACATAACATTGGAGTATTCTGACTCCCAATTTTGTTCCATCGATGGTGTCTCATATTGATATGGAGAAGTCTCACTTTGCTCAGATGAATCTATGTAATAAGCTTGTGACCTATCTTCATGGAAGTAGTCTAAATCTTGAGCGTGAGAGTCATTTTCTGAGACCAACAGGGTTAGTGGCACCAATGCTCTATTATGGTTCTCCTCTGCCGTCGTATATTTAACTGGGATCACATTGGCAGGAGCTGGTGGTTGGTTTCCTAGGACTCGTTGTGGCTTATATGGTGCCTGATATTGCTGTTGTGGTCTATAGTATGGTTGTTGGTATTGATTCTGATACCTACCCTGCTGGTAAGGTTGCTGATAATTTTGTCTAACAGCTTGCCTGCTGTAGGGACAATCTTGAGCTGTCTGGTTCGTGTATTTCCTCTCAATGGTGCAATATAGCGCATTAGGGTTTCCTTGGGGTTGAGCCATTATCGGGCAAACATTAGCCATGTGGTCTCCTCCAGAGTTGTAACATTGCTTCAATGAGGTGGCCCTTGGTGTTTGTCTATTTTGAACTCCCAGCTTCTTTGCAACCTGCTCAGCTATCTCATTTATCTCAGTGGAGGTTCTTGAGGTATGACTAGTAGAACTCTCAGAATCCTTATAGAGTTTGGACAATTCTAACTCCTCACCCAAGTTGTCTTCTATGTCTATGCACATCCGCACACACTCTTCTATGGATCTGGGCTCTTTCAAGTACACATATGACCTTAACTTTGTGCTTAGTAGGCCATCTAAAAACAAGGCCACTTGTTTGGCTGGTGTGGGCAACTCTGGAACAGGGCATCTTTCTAAGTACTGTCTAGACCTTCTTCCTACAAGTTGCACGGTTTCTTGGGGTGTCTGCTTCAAGCTGTGGATCAAGGATGATGTGTTATGCCTAATACCACTCTTGGAAAATTCTACAATGAATGCTTCTAGCAGTTGGCCTATGTCTCGATAGTTGCGACTATTCAGGGGTTGAAACCAAGCTAAGGCAGTACCTTTAAGAGTCTGTTAAACGCGGGTCTTACCGTCAGAGACGCGTTTAAACATCTATTCGGGTTCTTGGGAGTGGAAGGGGTCTGTTAAACAGAGGCCCTATACTTGATTTTCCCAAATCAACTCACTCACATGATCGTAATCTAACATTAAAAATCTCTGTCAATACAACTTACTTATCAAGACTCTGGTTACACTCTTACAATCTTACTATCTATAATCAGACTCTTCCAAAATCTACCGATTACAATCTAGTTGATGCGTTCTCAACAGACAGCAGCGAAACTATCATTACCGTAATACAGAATCACTTTGTTTAACTTAAGAGCTGATCCAAACACAATCACTGTAAACAATAGAGACAATAACAGTAACTCAATCTGTACCGTACAGGTGAAGATAATCAAACAGAACAAAAAGACACAGAATAACTCAGAGTTCTCAAACACACCACGGAAACTACACAGACATCATCAAGCAGACGAACAGTCTGGCGACTCCTCTGAGTGTCACCGAAGCGTCTTTTTTCATTGATTTATATAAAGGTTACAACATCAATCAAGGTTACAACATTTACGCAACGACCTTTCGGTTCGTTAAGAGTCAGATTTTACAATTGCCAATCCGACGGCTTACACTGGCACGCACGGTGGACTTGAATCCGCAGGTATACAAAAATATTACGGCTCATCAACTATACCTTCTAGATACATAGTTCTAGCTAACTTGAAAGTCCGGGCAATTTTCTTCTTCAATGACTCTAACATCTGCTTCAAAATTTCTGGTTCTACGAGCTGAGCATCTGTCTGTACTGAACTTAAAGACATTACTTGGCTTATTAAACTCTCTGCCTGTGTCTGCAAAGAAACTTCCTGTAAGTAAAATTCATTTGACAGAGCCGCATCACGACTGACTTTCATATTTGCTATCTGCTTATCAATTCGAGACAGTCTTTCTTTTTGAGCATCTAGCTGATTCTCTCTTCTTTCTATCTCGTGATTCTGAAATTGGATTGTTCGATGATAAGCATCACGCTCTCTTCTGATCCCTATTATCTCTTTCTGTAATTGAGCTTCCATGGTCAATTTGCGTTTAGGAATATTGTTTACTTCAGATAAATCAAACTTGCTTCTCTGGAGTTCTTCATTAGTCTTCTTAACCAAATCGTGCATCTCTTGTCCGCATTGTACCACTTCATCTAGCTGTTGTCTGGTTTCTTCTAACAGATTTCCCAGAGCTATACGTGCATCCTCTTTATCTTGTAGTAATTGCTTTAACTGCAGAATCTCTGCATCAGCCGCACATAACAAATCATCTTTTGCTTGAAACTTAGTTAACGCCTCATCTTTCTGAATAATTAATGCTTCCTGTTCGGTAATTGTAGCCTGTAACACTTTAATCTATTCATGTAAGGCTTGATTTTCTGCTTTAACCACTTCTAATTCTTCCTCGAGAGGATTAATGTCTGCCTCCAGCACATCGACCTTATGCTGGAAATCATCTCTGATAGTATCAGTGACTTCTTTCATCTGTACTGGTAATTGCTGCGATAGCTGAATTAGCATCTGTCCCATGGTTGCAAGCTCATTAAATACAGGTAGCGACGAAAATAGAAGAGAAGGCCGTGGTTGCGATGAAGAAGTGGTGAGGAGTTGATGGGAATTGGGTGCAGAGTAGTTCAATGAAGAGGAAGATGAGTCGGGTGCGTCAGGTACAATTGGTGGAATGGGAATAATAGTTTTGAGTGGAGGTTCAGGTGGAGGAGTAGGTTGCAGAGTGTTAGTTTCTAGTACTTGTTCGGTGGTTTGTTGGGTAGGGTCATCAGGGTTGGCAGCTGCAGACTCCACTGTTCTAATCAGTTCTTTGAAAACTTCTTTAATGATAGGTTGTCCATCTTCTTGCTTTTCCTGTTTGTATTGTTGCTGAGATTCTTCTTTAGAGGAGCTGGCTGCCGATTTGGTGGTCTCATCATGCTCTTGTTGCTGCTTTGGAGAGGACTGGGTGGACGAATCATGGTGCATGGAGGTAGCGGTGTCGTGAAAAGTCTCTTCTTCATTGTCATCATCTTCATGTCCGGCGACCGATCCCTTTACTTGGCTATCGGAAGAGCTTATTCTGATGCGCTTTCGGCAGAGGAGCTGGAATAATTCTTCGTCATCCTCTTCATCATCTTCGAGGATCTGCGCAGATTCTTCATGGTGTAATACCGGACCTCTGGGTGGTGGTTGTGCTGCTTGTATTGCCGGAAATAGGAAACTTAATATATGCGATAATCGTGATCGGGGCATTTCTCCCTTGTTGACCTGTTTAATGATGGAAACGCATTCTCGATGAATGCGGCGGAAATAATATGATGCAAAGTTCACAGGCTCTCTCACAGCCATATCTATTGCTGAATAGAAAGGGCGAGATATGTCGTATGTACGCTTTTGCAGGTTGAGGATAGCTACTAAAAATTGTAATGCGGATCTTTCAGGCTCAGGGCGACAAAGAATAGCATATTCATTAGAGGAATATCTAGGGAATAATTGGATCATTGTGGCTAGCAGCAAATTAGGGCCATTCTCTCGACCTCTCGAAGAGAGTCGAAAAGCATCAGCAAAGGTCTGTAGAGTTATTACTACCCGAGATGGTAATGAGGTTATTGGCCAACTCTGCTCCGTAGCAGGTGTGGCAGCGATGGCGGTGATGATTTGGGTGTAGAACGGGTGACATTCCACTGAATGCCAAGGCAATTCAGCGAAATTAGCCAATCCACAGACACGCAGGAACTCACCTACATCCGCGAGGAGTCCGTCACGGAACGCAGTAAAGTTTGCTAACGCTTCCATGGTGCGCGCACGAATAGCAAGCACAAGAACACAATTGCACAGGGTATACAAAGAGCACAAGCACGCAAAACACACAGGCACAATAACGATTAACAGTGGAATGAAAAAGGTTAAGTAGGTACTTGGCAGCAGGAAGGAATTGAAATTGTTAATCATCACGCGATGTTGAGATGATAACCTCATAACTTTGGTGTGCATGCATGAGCAGAACGATAATGCAGGGCGGCTGTTGATCATAATTAGGTATGAAACGAGGATATTTACAGACTTATTTTATTAATCACACAAAACAAAAAAGGAAAAGAAAAGAAAAACAGAAAAAATATGCGGGCAACCGCGGAACACTTCATTGCGAATCAGGCGCTTGATGATACGGCCGCAACTTTGAACCATTTATCACTTTCGAAAGAAGAATTCCGGTCAAAGTAGCCAACCGAAAAGTTGCTCGGCCCACTTGTTCAGTAATTTGGTAAGGACCAAACTAGCGTAACTTGAATTTTCCAGCAGAGCGATTTGATTTTGCATTATAAAACAGCACAAGTTGCCCTACCATAAAAACTCGAGTTTTTAAATACCGATCATGTGTACGAGCTTGCCGCAACTGCACTTCTTGAAGAGTCAGAAAACTTTCCCAGCGATGCTCATTTAGTTCTCTGAGTGTGTCCAACCGAAACGGCAAAGAATCTTCAGGTAACAATTTCTGAGAGATTTCCACACGTAAGCTTGGTACTACAAGCTCCATTGGTGCAATTGCCTCCATTCCATATGCAAGTTTGAAACGAGTCAGTCCGGTGGAAACTTTGTAAGTAGTCCGGTATGCCCATAATACTGCAGGTAGTAATTGATCCCATCTTTCTGGTGATTTGACAATCAATTTATGAAGCATACTCAGCAATGTCTTGTTTGTACTTTCAGCCAAGCCATTAGCACGAGGGTAATAAGGAGAACTGAATTTATGCAGAATCTGAAAAGAGTGTGTGAGCACTTTCATTAAATTGTTAACAAAATGTGTGCCTTGATCAGTCACTAATTCTAGAGGTAACTCAAATCGTGGAAATACGTCTTTCATTAAACATTTTGCTACCGAAATAGCTGTAGCGGACCGTAAAGCCCAAGCTTCAGCCCACCTGGTAGCATAATCTGTACATGTCAGAATGTATCGATTATTACTGAGTATTGCTGGAGGTGTAAATGATCCAATAAAATCAAGACCCCATTTCTGAAAAGGCTCCAAAGGTAATACAGGTTGGAGAGGGAAAAAATGTCGTTGTAAAGGTTGTCCAGACCGTTGACAATTGTCACATTGTTTGATAAACTGAGATACATCTCTGTACATGGTAGGCCACCAAAGCCCACTTTGCATAATTTTCCGGTGTGTTAAATCTGTTGCAAAATGTCCACCGGAAGGTATGGAATGTGCCAGAGTGATAACTGAGTTTACTTCATGTGGAGGAATACAACGAAGTAAGACTCGAGTGTGATCCATATAATACAATTCTCCAGCAATCAACCAAAATCTACGACTGTACACTACAATTTTTCTACGCATTGCAGGAGAAGTCTGAGCAGGAAGATATGCATCAGTAAGAAAGGCTAATAACTGATCATAGTAAGTAGATGTCATAGGAGGTTCTGCAAATTCATCATTAGTTGGGTCAGTAACATAAATTGCAGGTGTGGTGTCATCAACACTGACCGGAGCTTCACCGGAATCCAACTGAGAAAGGAAATCTGCTAATGCATGTGCAGTTCCAGGTCGATGAATCACTTCGTAATCAAACTCTTGTAATAGTAGAACCCAACACGCTAAACGACCACCTAAATGCTGCTGCCGAACCAGATATACTAGCACAGCATGATCTACATGAAAGACTAATTTTCGGCCTAACAAATAATGCCAAAATTTCTTTATAGAATATACTAAACCAAGGCATTCTCTTTAAGTTACTGAATAATTCTTTTCAGCAGGAGCAAGCCTTCTACTTGCATAATAAACAGACCGAAACCACTTATCAGTTTGTTGCATTAAGACACTTCCAATGGCTATATCAGATGCATCTACAAAAACATGAAATGGACATTCCCAATCAAGAGGTTGTAGAATTGGAACCTGCGTTAATAAGCCTTTTAGACGATCAAATGCTGTTTGACATTCCTGATTCCAAGCAAACTGTCGAGGAGTACTGGTTATTAATCTATTGAGGGGTATTGCCAAATGAGCAAGCCACCGTAAATGTCGACCATGCCACCTAACTTGACCCATGAATCTCATTACTTCTTTCGGCGTAGTAGGCACATGTGCTTCTAACACAACTGCAATTTTATAAGGATCGACTTGTATGCCTTGTGCAGACACAATATGGCCAAGCAGCTTACCACATGAAACCACAAACACAGACTTGTTTGGGTTCAGGCAAAGTCTGTATTCACGACACTTCTCAAAGCAACACCGTAAATGATACAGGTGTGTTACCATCTTACCGAATAAAGAGAAATCATCTAGATATACTTGCATGAAAGAAGTAAGATAGGGGGAGAAGATTTCCTGCATACATCGTTGAAAAGTACTAGGAGCATTTCTTAATCCAAACCACATGACTGTACAAGAAAAAACACCCCAGTTGGTAATGAAAGCTGTTTTTGGTATGTCTTGTTCAATCATTTTGACTTGATTATACCCACTGTAACCATCCAAAAAGGAGTACATTTCATGTCCTGCTACTCTGTCTAGCATTGTATCAAGGAATGGAAGAGGAAACGGATCAGGCACCGTGGCTTCATTCAGTTTCCGGTAATCCACACATATTCGGAGTTGCTTATTTTTCTTGGGAACAATAACAATTGGAGATATCCACTTAGCATGTTCTACTGGAACGATGAATCCAACTTGTAATAACCTATCAAGCTCTGCCTTTACCTGTGCTGCATAGTTAGGATTCATCCTGTAGCTGGGTTGTTTAATTGGTTTTGCCTCCGGTTTAAGTACGACCTGATGCTGATATATGTGAGGGTCCAGACCCTTCATGTCACAGTAATCCCATACAAAAACATCAGAGAATTCACGAAGAAGCTGGATCAAATCTGCTTGAAACGTTTCAGACAACCCTTCCTTTATCTTGATAGGTCGCGGATTTACTTCATCTCCTAAATTATAAGTTATCAACCGATCTTCAGGAACATAGAATTGACGAGGATTTCCAGAATCATCGACTGGCTGCAAAAGTTGCTGTATAGTAGCTTCATCCTTGGCAGCAGTATCCTCTGTCTCTACTTCTTCGGTCACAGGCACCACCGTACAAACTGCCGGATTCTAGTTATCTACAACAGATTGTAAGTTGACAGTTCCCAAGGAAATCAAATCAATGTTATTCTTTAAAAATTCTTCTTCTTCATCATCGGACAAACCATCTAACATCTGAACTGGTTCTGCCACATAAGGTCTAGCATGTAGTTCACAGGGCTGAATAACATCTAATTTTATAATATATTTTCGATTATTGTCTTTGAAAGTGAGTTCCTGTGCGGACCAATCTTGTATAACCTTAGCTTGTTTCAACCAAGGACGACCGAAAAGAAGATTATAATCAAGACTAGATTTCGGTAGTTCTAGAACTACGAAATTCATCTTAAAAGTTGCACCCTGCAAAGTGATTGGGACATTCCGTACAAGTCCTACTGGGTGGACTCTGGATTGGTCGGCCATTCTAACAAAAAACTGGAGAGGTTCAATTTCGGTCCAGCCTAACTTTTTACAAAGTGCTGCAGTAGCTATGTTTACACCAGATCCACCATCAATTAGTACTTGAGTAATCTTATGATTTTTGTACCATACCGTAATTAAAGGGACCGAATGATCCACCGTAGAGTCAGTTTTCGGTTGTGCTGTCGCTATTGCTGGAATGCAGGAAGACGCAGAACTGAACTGCTGCTGGAGTTGTTGCCGAAATCCTGGTACTAATGCCAGTAACTATCTAAGAGGAAGAGTAATGGATGCTTTAGATAAAATTTCCCATGCCTGCTCTACTTGACTTGTACCTTTTACTGATTCTGAAGATGATGCATCTGTTACCGGGGTAGAATGGTTTTCCTGCGGACCTTCATTTGCCAGTGGAACTTGTGTCACCGGAATCGGATCTGGGAACACTGTAGGTTTTGTGGTGGTCCATTGACTAACTTTGTCATACATTCTCTGTTGTTCACATATGCCTGGTTCAAACACTTCAGCTGCTGGTTGCAATGGCTTACCAGATTGGGTCTGGACTACTGCAGCTTGTGTTTCTAATGGTGTGATTTGAACCATATTTGTCATTGGGTTCTGACGTTCTTTTTTCCTCTGATCATATTCAGCTCCATCTTTACAAAATCTTCTTATGTGACCAAACTCACCGCAAAAATGACAGCGAGGTGGTGGCAAGGCATTACCTTCTTGTGATGTTCCTGTCTGCCAATGATTTCCATTATAGTTGGTATTCCTCTGTCCTCTATAATTTCTGTATCCTTGCTGCTGATTATTTCTCCTTTGAGGTGGTACATAGTGGGTGGCAGGCTGTCCTGGTTCTTGATGATTGCATTTACTGTTGCTGTTCCCTGCACTTTGGCATTATAGGCACAGTTTTCGGTGGAATGTCCGTTTGTATTGCAGATAGCGCAATACATCTGATTAAGTGCACAAGTGGCACTGTTATGCCCTGAATTCTTGCACGTGGTGCAGTATATTTGTCTAGCCGGATCTTCTGCAATATTTTTACTGGATTTTAACCACTCCAAATCTTCGGTAAAACCTCCAACCTTATTCTCGAGCTGCAGGGCCATTGCAATAACCACATCTAGCGTCATAGCTCCCACACAACAAATGATCATAATCTGTCAGAGCTGCGGAGTCAAACCATTAATAAACCACTACATGATGACATCATCCGACAGGTTTGCATGGGCCGATGGTATTTGTCTCAAATGAGTTCTGAATAGGGTGGCATATTCCTGCACTGTTTGATTCAGCTTCTATCTATTGTTTTGCAGGTAATCAAAAATTTTGGCAGGGTTCTTCTTTAGCCGAAATCTCTACAGAAACACATCTCTTACTGCTTCATAGGTACCGAAATGGTTGATATCATATTCTGTAAGCCACCTGGCGGCTTCATTAACTAGTGTTGACTGGAATACTATGGCCTTGTATGCCGGATCGGGTGGATGATTAAGTACTGCATAACTAATTTCAAACGTTTGTACATGAGCATCAGGATCATCACCTGGAAATCCACCAAATTTTGTGTAAGTAACTCCTGTCGGAAACGGACCAGGTGGAAGTAGATGTTGTTGTTGTTGCTGCTGTTGTTGTTGTTGTTGTTGCCCAATCATGGTGCTTGCTATTGTATTTACTATCTCCTGAGTTCCGAGGTTGAATTTCTTGATCGTCGGAATTTGTATTGTCAGCCTGTGCACTCTCCGGCTTGATAATATCGTTCAATCTCTTTCGGATTTCAGCTTCGAATAAGCTGCCTTCCTCCTTGGTATCAAATGTAGGGAAGCTGACTCTGAATAGTGGTGACCGGAATGAAGATTCACCAGGAAATGGTAAACCGTCACCGGGAGACTGTGAACTCTCTATAACTGGGACCGAAATATCACCAAAATTTATCGAAATTTCACCAAAACAAGGTACTTTTTCACCTTCACTGATTTCTTTGGACAACACGCTTCTATCCTCACACAAACTCGAATCTTGTCCGGATGGTGTTAAGTTAACTGCATACTGCGTCTTGCTAGACTCTGGAGTTACTATATCTTCGACAGACTGTGCCAAAATCGCACCAAAATCTACCGAAATTGGAGTACGTTCCACTCGAATGTTACCGGAATCACTACTAACGTTCTTCGCTTCCTTGACAACTGGGTTAAACTTATCTGCGCTTCTAGCTCCTGGGGGCGTCCTTAGCAAATTAGGTATCGCCCAATACTGCTCGTTTCTCCTATACTTCGGGTACGTTTCACAGGAACGGGTAACCGGCATATATCACGTTTGCAATACTTTGCGTACTACTCGTCGATTCACAATCTATGACCACTTTCTCACAATCAATTTACAACGCTCTGGTGCCCCTTTCCCACAGAGGACACCAGTGTTAAACGCGGGTCTTACCGTCAGAGATGCATTTAAACATCTATTCGGGTTCTTGGGAGTGGAAGGGGTCTGTTAAACAGAGGCCCTATACTTGATTTTCCCAAATCAACTCACTCACATGATCGTAATCTAACATTAAAAATCTCTGTCAATACAACTTACTTATCAAGACTCTGGTTACACTCTTACAATCTTACTATCTGTAATCAGACTCTTCCAAAATCTACCGATTACAATCCAGTTGATGCGTTCTCAACAGACAACGGCGAAACTATCATTACCGTAATACAGAATCACTTTGTTTAACTTAAGAGCTGATCCAAACACAATCACTATAAACAACAGAGACAATAACAGTAACTCAATTTGTACCGTACAGGTGCAGATAATCAAACAGAACAGAAAGACACAGAATAACTCAGAGTTCTCAAACACACCACAGAAACTACACAGACATCATCAACCAGACGAACAGTCTGGCGACTCCTCTGAGTGTCACCGAAGCATCTTTTTTCATTGATTTATATAAAGGTTACAACATCAATCAAGATTACAACATTTACGCAACGACCTTTCGGTTCGTTAAGAGTCAGATTTTACAATTGCCAATCCGGCGGCTTTCAAGTCAAATCAAATGCCTCGAACTGAGTGAACAAGTCCTCGACCAATTCAACTCACACTTGTTTGAACTCGGCCACATGATCATAAGGATCTCCTGACCCATCAAAATAGTTCTTCATTGTCTTAACCACTTGAGAGGGTCTAAGGGTTCTTGAGTGCTCTTGTGGTCTAGGCAATGGGAAATCATGATCATCTCTTTGATGCCTATGAACTCTATGTCTCTCCTGTTCAAGTCTTTCTGTTCCATATCCTGATCTGTCTCTGCCCACAGTGTTTGCAAAGCTTACCTCAGATCTCTCTCTAGTTCTTTCCCTCTGGGTTTCATGAGCCTTAGATGATCCTGCTCCTTGGAGGCCTTGGGAAACATTAGATCTTGATGGAGGGAAAATTGACTCACCCTTCTAAGTGTATGCATGCCTATCCTGCTCTGTCACTAGGAACATTTTCTCAGATGTGTGATCTAGACAGACAACTTTCCCTGGTGTCTCCGGATCCTTGAACTCATAGATGGTGACTACGGGGCTAGGTTCATCTGGCCTGAATCTCCAAAAGGCCTCCTCTGTTTCTCTATTCAAGAATAGTTCTATGTTTTTGTTGTCTTGAGGGATCCATTCTGGAGTGATTACTCTAGTCAAGACTAACTTACCTCTAGGAGTCTTGGGTTCTCCTCCTAGGTCCCCTTGCTCTAGGTCTCCTATCTCATTCTCAGGATTGATATTTCCAAACTCATCTGTCCTATCTGGGAGGTTGGTTACCATATACATGGTTCCTTCCTTATCAATGTATGTGACCCTCTTCAAACTTGACCACTGGGTGTTCAAGTCCAAAGGGTTGATCAGGATTTTTGAGTTGGACCACTGATCGTCTTAGGGCATCCTCATAGATGCGAGCACCTAATTGGTTGGTCGTGATATATTCCAATTGTGTCTTATAGGGACCTTCTGGTGTCTGTAAATAAGAAGTACCTGAGCTACGAGTGGGTCTTTCCATGTTGAAGGACATTTCTGAGTCACTTGTGTCGGAACTTAGCACGTAGGAATAACCACTTAGTTGTTGTGCCCAAGACTTAGCTGTATGGTTGACACTAGCCTCAGATGATCTAATGCTTTGCTTATCCTTGCCTAAGTGTGTGCCATATCTCAGGTTCATAAGCTTTGTCTACAAGTCCAAAATTTCCCCTTGTATTGCTCAAAATCCTTTGGAGTCCCCTTGGTTTCCTAGTCCACCTGAGGGTCAACTTCAAAATACTATATCTAATAATCATGGTATTAATTTTACCATAACCAGTGGAAGTTTTGGTAGTACTCCCCACGAGCTTTCCAACAAACCCAAAATCACAGCAAACGGATTTCGTATGAGAAAGTTATGCTAGTTCAGGGTTCTGGGGATTAAAACAGGGAAACAAGACCTCTCTGGGATTACTGCAGAACAGGCGATACACGATACTTATCAAGTATCACGATACTTGGAAGTAGACGATACACGATACTTGGCTTGCCACGATACACGATATCTCCACTAAACGATACACGACACTTGACATAGAAGTAAGTCCATGATACTCGATACTTAAGCCACACGATACACGATACTCGACCAACTAGACAGATCACGATACTCGATATCCAGCAAGTATCGTGGACGGACCCTCATAATATTGGATATTGCACAGGTATCGCCAAGAGGAATCCACGATACACGATACTCGATATCAGGCGAGAGTTAGACTCACGATACTTGACACTGCAGGTCACAATACACGATATTGGGTGGGTATCACGAAAAAAATCATGATACACGATACTTGGAATTCCCACGATATTCGATATTCCTCAAGTATCGTTTTCAGGTCTCTACGATACTCGATACGTAACCAATATCGTGAGAAATTTTCTGACGATACTCGATATCTACCAGGTATCACGAAAGTTAACTCCACGATACACAATATCTGTCTAGTATCATGAATGTTTCTCAGCGATACACGATACTCGATATGTGACCACTGCAAGTATCGCGATACTCGACCATAGGAGTTTCACGATATCCAGGTATCGCGATACTTCAACTCCGGGAGAACACGATACTTGGATTTTTTGGAGTCCAAATTCAAATTTTTTTGCAAATATGAGTACCTTGTGTCCTTGTCACTCCTATGTGTCTGTAGATGCCAAATCTCCCTTCAAACCCGCGATATTGCACTCACGATACTTGGCACAGGTTATGTCATGTCTGAGGCTGTTCACTCTAATTTTCGGCTATTTTGGCACAATTTCTTCAGCATTTCAGTTCTGCACCCTCTCTAAGGCTCTTTCTCACAAGCACAAGTAAAAAGCGAGGTGAATGTATGCTAAAAAATGGAAAAAACGGAGAAGATGAAGGTGGGTGGAGATGGTGATGATGATGATGATGAACGAGAAGAAAAACTCAAAAACTGAATTGAAAATGGTGATTTTTTTACCTTCCAACGTCGCTACTCTACATCTTACCGTCACACGCTCGTCCTCCAAGCTCTCTCCCCGGCAACAGCGCCAAATTTGGTGTCACTCTAGCACAATGGCAAGTACCAACGTGAGGAGATACACCTCATAAATGTCAATCCGTGGAGACGTGAGGACCGGTATGAAGACCGTGAGCAAGTGATGGCACGTGCGTGAGTGAAGGCACACAAGCATGCACACACATACACACACATGCACAAAGTAAGAGCAAGGAGTGGAACAATGGAAGAACTTCGATTGCGAAAGAGTTCTCTTACAAAGCTCAAATCTACAACAAGCTAACCTCAAAAATGAGCTCTCCAGCCCTTTTTATAGTTTTTTGAGTGATTTTGGCCTTGTCCAGACCTAGTGTCCGGCCTAGTTAAAAAATAGGTTCCGGGGCTTATTGGGGGGCTCAAACGGAGTCTAAAAATTATGAAAATTGGTACGATGATAGTTCTAATACTCCTCAAGCTTGAGGACTCCTCAGCTTGAACCAAATGGAGTTACAAAAATGGAAAATGGTATTTACAATGGTTTTTAGTGATAAAAATCACTATTTTTATAGAGATTTCTTCTGAAAATTTGACATGTGCTTCTAGCTCCCTATATGCTCCTTCTTCTTGTGTGTCTGCTTCCTTGATGTGCTTCCATGTTTTGTCCTTGACCTTGAGCTTCAACACCAAGCCTTCACACTCGGGTAAGAATTGAAGGAGTTTTTTTTGTGCAAACAATGGAAGGATCATATGAACCAATGCTTATGAGCTTTTACCATTAATTTTTTTTTTAAAGTCTTTTTGACTTTAAGGAATATTATAAATCCACATATTGTGTGGAGTTTAGAGATCTAAAAGCTACGAATCTTGCTTGTTAAAGTCACTCCTAACTTAGAGGACTACTTTTAGGTAGAGCATCCATTTGAATTTCAAATTCAAACTTGAAGAATCTCTCTATAAAAGAGATTTGTAAACTCGCGGCCATTGTGCCCCCATTATTGAGCATATTGTTGATCATTTGATGTGGTTGAGAGGCTTACACTATAGCCTACTCCTATCACCATCATTGGGCATCATACTCATGCCAATGATCATGTATAACATTGTTACATATTACATTACATTGTTGATTACATCTATCTTCATCTCTGCCATGTACAATCAGAACAGTATATTTTGAATGCTCATATCTCATTCATTTATCCATCATTTTCAAAGATCTATAGCACCAAGCCAAAGTCTACTACAAGCTCTCAGAGTTTTGAAGAAGTTTAATTCATCCAATTGGGAGAAAAGTGTCTCAAAGTGGTCACTAGTCATACTCTACAAAGTTCCTAAAATATTGGGGGTAAGCTTCTACTTGCTAAAGACATTGCTCAGAGTATAATCTATCATTTTAAGTGATTCCACTTGGAATCATTAGCTCTCTAAGGTAATTAGATACCCTCAGAAGAAATTTTTCTAATTGCTATTGTACTATGAGTAGTGAGCAAAACATCCAGCATATGTCAATACCAAAATAGCAACTTTTTGATCACTAGCTAGTTGCAAACTTATCTATTTTGATCAAATTATTTGAAGCATCATCTGCAAAGCACATATGCACTTATTTAGTTTCATTGGAAAGCTAAAAGGGCCTACAACACAAGTATGAAGGAAAATAGGGAAGGTATAAAGCAGGGATTAGCAGTACCAACTCATTTCTTGAGGTGTCCATCCATCTTTCCCAACATAACCTGCACACCTAGTTTTCATGCCCTTTTCACACAAATCCACGGGGCTGAAAAACATATACTTCTTCATGCGATTCACCATTCAAAAATACATTTTTAATGTCCAACTGATGTACATTCCAACCATGATGAACTACAAGTGCACAGATACTACGAACAGTAGTCATTTGACAAGTAGGAGCAAAGGTTTCATCAAAATCAATGCCTCTTTCCTACGCATAACCCTTTGCAACAAGCCTAGCCTTATACCTATCAACTGTACCATCAAGCTTACGCTTCAGTTTGTATACCCACTTAGTACCAATGGCCTTCTTGCCAGGAGGCAAATCACATAAAGACCAAGTACCATTCTTCATTATAGCGTCATATTCAGATTGCATAGAAGCCATCCAATTTTTTGAATTTTGTGCCTCATCAAACAAAACAAGTGCATTCTCATCAGAGAGACTAGATGCAGACATAGCATAGGAATCTGATGCAAAAGAGGCAATATGAGAGCCTGAACGAGTGCGATATGATAGATGTGCATCTAATTTGCTGTCATGCAAAGTTTGCACCAGCCATTTTGGCATGGTTTTTGCCTACTCAATATCAGCTCTTTCATCAACAAGTGCATCATGTAAATCTGCATAAAAAATGGAATGATCTACATCATCACATGAAACCTGCAAAGGCTAAGAAGTTGCCTCATTAGGACCAGCACTAGGCTGTCCACCTGTAAAAACAAGCAGCACAGTATCATACATGTCTTTGGAGCTAATAGATGTCTCCTTAGTACATGAAAGCAATGGCTAAATAGCATCTTCCACAAAAACAACAGCACGACTGACCAAAATGCGTTTAGTCTGTGGATGATAGAGACGATCGCATTTACTTTCAGAATTGTACCCAACAAAAATACATTTTATTGCTTTATCATCCAGTTTTCTGCGATGTTGTTCAGGCACTAATGCATATGCTAGACAACCAAAAACACGAAGATGAGCAACAGATGGCTTGCGATCATGCCAAGCCTCATATGGAGTGATAGACTGCACTGCTTTAGTGGGACACCTGTTAAGTATATATGTTGCACACATAACAACCTGAAGCCAGAAACTATGTGGTAAGGCCTGACTCTTGACCATACACCTCACCATCTCCATGAGTGACCTGTTCTTCCGTTCAACAACTCCATTTGTTGAGGTGTATATGGCACTATGCACTAGTGTTTTATCCCACGTTCATCCGAAAATGCATTAAAGTTAGAAGAAATATATTCCCCCCTCGATCAGAACGGAAGGTGCCCATTTTACAGGCTGACATATTTCTAGCCAAAACCAAAAATTGTTTGAAGCACATGAACACTTCAGACTTTGCCTTCAATGGATATAACCATGCATGTCTGGAAAAATTATCGATGAAAGTCAGGACGTAAAGATAATTTCCAAAAGAAGGTGTCTACATAGGACCACAGACATCACTATGTACAAGTTGTAATTTCCAAGTGGCCCAAACTGAACCATCTTGTGGAAATGAGGAACGGTCCATTTTGCCCAAAATACAGCCTTCACATACATGTTTATTGGGTGCCTCAAGTTTGGCAAAGAGGACACCATTTCATATTTCTTTCTTCTTTGCCTCTTTAACAACCAACTTTGGACAGTTCTTTATGATATGATCAGTTCCTTTACAGTACTTGCAAAACATTTTTTGCTTTTCTGATTTCTTTTCATCTTTGTCTTCTCTCTTCGATTGTGCAAAATTAGCAGATTTTTGCTTACTAATTGAAGAGCTCCATTTTCCTTTGCCCTTCTGACTAGCGAGGAAAGCTTGATCTGCAACACACATAATGGACCTGTTCTGCCTGGACTGATCTTCTTGCAACAGAACAAAGACTAACTCCTCAAATGAAAAGGCATTTGGGTTGCCTTTCATCATCACACAAAGAGTAGAAGCGAAACTCTGATATGAATCAGGAAGACCATTCAAAACGGTCTACACAAGTGAGCTATCTAGTATAAGCTCATCAGCAGAAATCAATTGTTCCTTCAAGTCCTTGATCTTTGTTAGAAAATTGTCCATAGAATCACCTTCATTCATGTGCTCACTCTCCAACTATTTTTGGACGTAAGCAACACGAGCCTCATTCCTAGCTTGGTACAATGTGATAAGTGTATCCCAAGCATCCTTAGTTGTTCTACAAGAGCGAATGTGAGGAATAATGGCATGTTTGATAGACAAAGCTATCAATGCATGTGCTTGGGCATCTCTGCCATCCCACCGAATTTGCTCTACAATATGTTAAGGAAACACTCACGAATTTGACGCAACAAACAAAGAGAAAACTAGAATCCTCCAGAAAATCAGTGCACAGGTGTACAGTATGCGAAGTTAGTGCGCGGTGGCCGCATAACAGAGCAATCAACCGCGGCGGGCGCAAAAGGCGCGCATAACGCGAATTGAAGAATGACAGAGCAAAGGAGCGCCAAAGAAATTGTATATATATATATACAGCAAGATTTGAAGAACAAAGAGTGGAGTGCGCGGGAGTATATGCGTGTATGCAAGAGACACTGATACACAGAGAAGCACGAGAGACTGAGAGAAGACGCCATAGATCGCGTATGAGTGAAGAGAGAGTTAGAAGTTCTCAGAAGACGCCATAGACCGCGTATGTACAGATGAATAACACAAGCCTAAGTGTCGGGTATTTTCATCTGAAGAGAGATGGTAATAAGAAACTACTCACTGTAGGAGAGTTTCTGTAACTTGAGCTAGAGGAGGCCAAGGTTACTTGTACACATCTTCTCTAATCGAAAACACATGTTCATGTGGATGTCTGCGTGCACTCTTTACTTGTGAAGAATCTGAAGTTATTTCGTGTTACGGTAGGAAGCTTGGTTTATCGTTTACTGTCACGACTCGTTACTAAACGTACTTCAGTACTTTCTCTGTAAACGCATGTTTCGGCGTATAACAGTTTACTCAGTAAACATGTTTTCAGTAATTTTCTGGTCAGTTACAGTTTCTCAGAAAATAAGTTTTTTCGGTAGAACAACAAAGTATAACTCGCAGCAGAGTTCGAAGCTTAGTATGAGAGATAGCTCATCTTGTAGCTAGACGTCTCTACTTTAAGCTGATCACAGTTTCCGGTGGAATGAGAATGTACATCCAGTACAAAAGTTAACCGGAAAGTAGCAGTTCAGAACTGTGAAGTCTCCAGAAGGAAGTTAATTCGGTGAAGGAAGCTCACACACTACTTCCTTACTTCATATAAGTTCATCAGAAGCGATTACGAGCAGAACTAAGTTTATTTCGGTGAAGTTCCGGTACGACTACGGTGTCAGTCCAGTAACAGTCTGGTGAAGTTCCGGTGGAACTTGAGTCGCAGAATAACACAGTTAAAGTGACGTAAAGTAGGCTGAGTTACTGTTGGTTACAGAGGTGTTCTGAATCACTCTAGCTTAGCATTCTATTTCGGTGGCGCGACATTTTCCGCAGGCCTGATAGAATTCAAGCCTTGTCGCGAAACCCACTTCCAGGGCGAAAGTATTTCCGCAACAGTAGGCGTTAGAGCCGAAGTTTTTCGCCAACAAATCTCAACATTTGGTATCAGAGCCAGTTAATCTGCCAACATTTGGTATCAGAGCTTAGAGTATTCTCTATCATGGCAGATCATGTCCAAATAGATAAACTGGACAGAGATAATTATCCTGCATGGGTAATGCGCATGGAAGCCTTACTTATGAGTAAGGACTTAATGACGTACGTGACCGGAGAAGAAAAGAAACCCATTTTCGAAGATGATAGTCAACCAGAAAAAGAAGAACTAGACGCCCTAAAGCTATGGCAGAAGAAAGATGCAACGGCAAGAGCCTACATCTACAACACTGTGTCAGATCATCTACTACCGCACATTAGAGGTCTGGAGAAAGCGGAGGACATATGGAGTGCATTGGAAGATCACTTCCAAAATACTACGAAAGCTAGGAAGGCCAGCCTATGGTCCGAGTTCACAACGTTCAAAAAGAAGCCGAGTCAAAGCATCAGTGACTACGTCACTAAAATGAAGGATCTAGCAGATAGTCTTGGATCTATAAATGAAGAAGTCGAAGATCATAGATTGATAGCGCAAGTGCTCACAGGGTTGAGAGGAGATGAAAGGTGGAAACCTTTCGTACTATCAACTGAACTCTCCCTAAATCATTTTGTACCGGAGTTAAATCAGCTGCTTGGTTTGATGCTCACATATGAGCAAGACCTGAAAGGAGACGCAGATAAAGGACAAAGCTCAGCAATGTACATGAAGAACAAGAAGAAAGACAAAGGCAAGTCAAAAGACGAAGAAGAGTCGAGCTCTCAGGCCTATTACGCAAGAGGTAAAGGCACTGGCAGAGGAAGAGCAAGAGGAAGGAGCCGCCAGAATACCACCAAGAAAGCTTGCTGGATTTGTGGACTAAGTAACCATCTGGCGCATGATTGTTGGCACAATCAACAAGGATCAAATCAAAATCAAAACAATAATAGCAGAGGCAGTAGCGGAAGAAATCAAAGTAACTTCCAAAGAGGAAGACAAAGTCAAAGAGGAGGCTACGGTAGAGGTGGAGTAAGAAGTTGGGGACAGAGCCAATCCTACAACACCACCTACAACAACTACGCAAATGACACACAGAATGAGAGTCATACATCATTGATGATGAACTCAATCAGCACATCAGAAAATGAAGACCTAAAGGTATTTTACATTGATTCTGGATGCTCTAATCATTTGTCAGGAAATATAGAACTAATGTCAGAACTAGAGAAAGGTAGTTCTAGTCACACTGTTCAAACAGGTGAAAATACAAGACACAAAGTACAATCAATCGGAAAAGTGAAATGCAAGAGTGGAGCAGATTTGCTAACCAACGTTTTGTATGTTCCAACAATACCGAAAAATCTGATCAGTGTGGGACAGATAGTTGAAAAAGGTTTTCAGGTCAGATTTACAAACAAAGGAGTATTTGTAGAAGATCCCAAGAACGGATATTATCAGATTGTTTCTGGTAAGAAAGAAGGCAGACTCTTTACCTTAAGAGTACAGGGAAACATTGGCCAAGCGCTGCTCACACATGATGAAAAGGTAATTACAGAACTTGATCTCTGGCACAAGAGATTAGGTCACTTTCACGAAAAAGGAATTAAAGCTATGATAGCGAATCAGTCTGTACTGGGATTACCGAACGTACAGAACCAACATATGATTCACAAATGCGAAGCCTGTCAAATGGGAAAAGCCCACAGGTTACCTTTCCAGAAAAAAGGATTCAAACATGATGGCGTGCTAGAACTCATACATACAGATGTATGGGGACCAACGAAAGAAGGATCAATCAGCGGGTCAAGGTACTATGTTTTATTCATTGATGATGCAACAAGGTGGATAACTCTTTATGTTTTGAAAGAGAAATCAGAAGTATTCGGAGCTTTCAGGCACTTTCATGCATATGCCGAAAGACTCACCGGACGAAAACTTAAAAGACTGAGGTCTGATGGAGGGGGAGAATACTTCTCCCAAGAATTCAATGACTATCTTTGGAATGCAGGTATTAAGAGAGAAATAACCTGTAGATATACACCACAACAAAACGGTGTAGCAGAAAGGAGAAACCGAACTCTAGTCGAGTTTGCACGGGCTATGCTAAAAGAAAAGAATTGCCCAGATTATCTTTGGGCTGAAGCTGTAAATACAGCTACATACTTGGTAAACAGATTACCATGTACAGCGTTAGAAGGAATGACCCCTTATGAAGCCTGGTGGGGAAAGAAGCCAACACTTGATCACTGCAAAGTGTTTGGATCAGTAGCGTATGCTTATGTACCGTCTCAACTGAGACATAAGCTTGAACCAAAAGCAGAGAAATATGTATTCGTCGGATATGACGAGAAACAGATGGGTTATAGGTTATGGAGTCCTCTAACCAAACATTTTACTGTTTCCAGGGATGTAACATTTGATGAACAGAAAAGCTGGTATGCAGATCAGAGTCATACAGCTGAAGAATTTGAAGAAGAGATAAAAAGAAGAGAGAAAGGAAAATCAATTGTTCAGGTAAACAAAGATGAAGAGGCAAGTACGTCCAGGACCGGAACAGGTATAAGGAACGAAGATGAAGACGGGTACTCAGACACACACGAAGAATATGAGCTAAGAAGGTCAAACAGAGTAAGAAGACAACCGGAAAGATACTCGTATGATACATCGTATATAACTAAGAACGATTATGCATACATGGTCAAGGACGATGATGAACCTCAGAGCTATGACGAAGCCAAAGGCAAGAGGCAATGGCAAGAAGCAATGAAAGAAGAATTCACCGCACTGGAAGAGAACAAGACATGGGAGCTTGTTCCTAAACCAAACGGTAAGAAAGTGATTGGAAATAAATGGGTGTTCAAAATAAAGAAACTTGCAGATGGAAGGATAGCCAGACATAAAGCGAGACTGGTTATCAAGGGCTATGCTCAGACGCATGGCATAGACTATGACGAGACATT